>OX451741.1:1030998766-1031598766 GCA_948472305.1 Vicia faba
AAAAGGAGATTGGACACTAGAGTGCCCTTAAATTTGCACTTGTCAAGACATGGATGCGGGAATGGGCTTAGAGATTCCATTTGGAGATGGGCTTAAAGATGCCATCTGGAGGGGAGACAGAATCTTGTCGGGGATGGGCTTAAAGATGCCATCTGGAAAGTTTGTTGAACTGTATGTCGTTGGAGTTGAAGCTTAATAATCTTATCCTGAAAAGGGTAAAATATTAGCTGAAACACAAAGTTATGTTGCATGAAATGTATGATGCAATGTATGTTATATCAATGTTTATGATATGAATGTAATGATTGCTCATGTAAGCTGATGAGCTGTCTTGCTGAGGATAGATGAATCCTGGACAGCCAGAGATAATAGAATCTTGACTGCTGCAGGGGAAAGTGAATCCTTGATGGCTGCAGGGGATTGCAAGAATCTTTGGATCGTTGAAAATGAGAAGTCTTGGGACCGCTGTTGGGGGAATCAGGAGCTTGGATTGTATGCCACTTTGAGAATGAGAATCTTCATTCTGTTGTGAGTATCAGGAATTCAGATTGTATGCCACTTTGAGGATGAGAATCTTCATTCTGTTAAGGGTCAGAAATTAAGAGTATACCAATCTTCTGAGGTTTCAAGGATGAGAGTCTTCATTCTGTTAAGGGTCAGAAACTGGGAGTATACCAATCTTCTGAGGTTTTAAGGATGAGAGTCTTCATTCTGTTAAGGGTTAGAAACTGGGAGTATACCAATCTTCTGAGGTTTTAAGGATGAGAGTCTTCATTCTTGAGAGAAACAGATTTTAGGAGCTTCAGTTGTCTGTTATCTTGTTGGTGGTTGTAACTTCCATCAGGTGATGAAGGAAATTTTGAACGCTCTTGAATTCCAGCAGGTGATGAAGGAATTTTGAATGGTGATCGTAACTTCCAGCAGGTGATGAAGGAAATTTTGAACGACCTTTCAACTTGAAATGTAATTTTGCTTTGGAGAATAAATCCTTGACAAACGTTGGGGAAGTAAACCCATAACCGAAGCTGGGGATTGAAAATCCTTGCTAACTGCTGATTTCTTGGGGAGAAAGATCTTCAATTGTTGAGGGATTTTATGACCACTACTGGGGATTGAAAATCCTTGGTGATTTGTGGGGAATGAGAATTCTGATGATCTCTACTGGGGAGTTCAGAACCTGGTAGACTTATGCTGGAGAAGTAAGACTGAGAATCTTCAATCTGATGGGGAGTATCTCTGTGGGGAGAATGTTTACTAATTTGGTTCCGCTGGAAATTGATAGTTGGAAGTTTTAGCTCCGCTGGGGATTAACAGCTTTGACTTCACTGGGGATAGGATTTTCAGATTTTTAGGGCTCCACTGGGGATACTGGAACTTAACTCTGAGGGGAATTGAGTTCTGGAAGGCTCTCTGGCTGGGGAAATCAGCTTTGAGAAAGCTTTTATTCTGCTGAGGATCCTGAAGTTTAACTCTGTTTGGGGAATTAAGTTCTGGATTTTAACCTTGTTGAGGAATTTGGAGTTTAACTCTGTTGGGGATTTCCTCTGAAAGGGCATCATGATATCTATCTGTACCTTCAACCTATCAGCAATCATCTTTCTTGATTTGTAAGAGAATGATTATGTTCAAATGCATATGCCTATTTAACAAAACATTGGACGTTTCTCAAATAAAACATAAGTGTAAAAAGAAAAAGGAGGACAAAGCAAATTTCTGTATTTGGAAAAGTGTTTGTATTAACTTTTTATGAGTATCTTTGTACAAAGGAGACAGACATCCTAGTAAGAGGATGTTGTCGTAAAAATTGAAAAAAAATTTATACAAAAGAAAGATGGCTATGTGTAACAATTCCATGGAATTCCATTATGTTATAGCCTTCACAACTCTGAATATCTTGTCCATTCAATGCTTCGTCCTTGTAGGTAACTGTCATTTTCAGAATGATCTTCTTGATGTTTTTGTTCGCAGCTTCAACAACACCGTTCATCTTCGGCCGATAGGGAGATGAATTATGATGATAAATCTTGAACTGTTCGCATAGAGAGGTGATCATAGTATTGTTCAGATTTGTACCGTTGTCTGTGATGATCCTGTCGGGGACACCGTACTGGCATATGAGGTTCTGCTTGATGAAGCGGGCAACCACATTTTTTGTAACAGAGGCGAAGGAGGCTGCTTCGACCCACTTGGTAAAATAATCAATGGCGACCAGGATGAAGCGATGTCCATTGGATGCCGTGGGCTTGATCTCTCCAATCATGTCAATGCCCCACATTACGAATGGCCAAGGAGCCGTCAGAACGTTGAGAGGAACAGGAGGAATATGAACCTTGTCAGCGTAGACTTGACATTTGTGACAAGTACGAGAATGTTGATGGCAATCAGCTTCCATGGTAGACCAGTAATAGCCTGCCCTTAGAATCTTCTTAGCCATTGTATGTCCGCTCAAGTGGGTACCAAACGTGCCGTTGTGTATCTCAGTCATGATTAACTCTGCTTCAGCTTTGTCCACACAACGAAGTAGAAAACAATCATGGCTGCGCTTATAAAGGATGCCATTGCTTAGGAAGAACTTGGCTGCAAATCTCCTTAAGAACTTCTTGTCATTTACGAAAGCTTCTTCGGGATATTCTCTAGTCTGGAGATACCTTTTGATTTCATGGAACCAGGGTTGTTCCACTACTTCTTCGGTATTAATCTCGTGACAATGCGCAGGTTCATCCATTCGCTCGATGGTGATTTGGGGAGCCTCGTTATCCCAGTTGAGTTTAAACATGGAAGACATTGTAGTCAGAGCATCTGCTAGCTGATTTTCTTCTCGCGGGAAATGCTCGAAGGTGATCTGCTCGAAATGACGCAACAACGTCAGGACATGTTCTTTGTATGGGATAAGATTAGGATGTTTGGTGTCCCACTCTCCTTTGATTTGACTGATAACCAAAGCCGAGTCCCCAAATACGATCAAAGATTTGATCCCCAAGTCTATAGCAGCCTTGAGACCAAAAATGCAAGCTTCATATTCGGCCATGTTGTTGGTACAGCTGAAACAAAGTCGGGCAGTGAAAGGTGTATGACAACCTTCTGGAGAAATGAGTACCGCACCGATACTGTTTCCAAGTGCATTTGAAGCACCATCAAAGTACAGGGTCCATCGAGATCCTTTTTCAGGTCCGTCATACGGTCCGTTACCTTCAATGTTGTCCAATGTCATAATGTCTTCATCCGAGAAGTCGAACCTCATGGATTGATAATCTTCGATAGCTTGATGAGCTAGATGGTCAGCTAGTACACTCCCTTTTATAGCTTTTTGGGTAGTATACTGGATGTCATACTCAGTCAAGATCATTTTCCATCTAGCGATTCTTCCAGATAAAGCAGGCTTCTCGAAGATATACTTGATCGGGTCCATTTTGGAAATCAGCAAGGTGGTATGAGTCAACATATACTGCCTTAGTCGGCGAGCAACCCATACCAAAGCGCATCAAGTTTTCTCGAGTAGTGAGTAGCGAGTCTCACAGTCGGTAAACTTTTTGCTAAGGTAATAAATGGCATGCTCTTTTCGACCAGACTCGTCATGTTGGCCCAGTACGCACCCCATTAAGTTGTCCAAAACAGTCAGATACATGATCAGCGGCCTTCCTTCGACGGGTGGCATCAGAATAGGAGGTTCTAGCAAATACTCCTTGATCTTATCAAAAGCAATTTGACAATCATCGTTCCATTCGACTACCTGATCTTTCTTTAATAGTTTGAAAATCGGCTCACAGGTAGACGTCAGGTGAGAGATGAACCTGGCGATATAGTTCAAGCGCCCCAAGAATCCTCTAACCTCCTTTCCAGTACGGGGGGCAGGCATTTCTTGTATAGCTTTTACTTTTGCTAGATCGACCTCAATGCCTTTGTTGCTGACAATAAATCCCAGAAGTTTACCAGACCTAACTCCAAAGATACACTTACTTGGATTCAGCCTGAGTTTGTATTCCTTCAACCTGGCAAACAACTTTTGCAAATGTTCAAGGTGCTCCTCTTCCGTTTGTGATCGAGCTATTATGTCGTCTACGTAAACCTCAATCTCATGATGTATCATATCATGAAACAAAGCTACCATGGCGCGTTGATAAGTTGCCCCTGCGTTCTTCAGTCCGAACGACATCACTTTGTAACAAAAGGTACCCCACTGTGTAAAAAAGGTTGTTTTCTCCATGTCCTCGGGGGCCATTTTAATCTGGTTGTAGCCCGAGAATCCGTCCATGAAAGAAAATACTTTGTGCTGAGCCGTGTTGTCAATCAAAATGTCGATATGTGGTAGCGGAAAATCATCTTTAGGGCTGGCCTTGTTCAAATCCCGGTAGTCCACACACATTGTGACCTTGCCGTCTTTTTTGGGAAATGGTACAATGTTAGCAACCCATTATGGATAGGATGTAACAGCCAAAAAGCCAGCGTTGAATTGCTTCATTACTTCAGCTTTAATCTTCTCAGACATGTCGGGCCTCATTCGGCGGACTTTTTGCTTGATCGGTGGACAGTCTTCTCTTGTGGGGAGACGGTGAACCACGGTATCTGTGTCTAACCCTGGCATGTCTTCGTAAGACCAGGCAAAGATTTCTATGTACTCATTCAACCGCTGTATTAAGAGCTCCTTGACACTTGGTTCCAGATTGGCACCCAATTGTACTTCTTTCCTGTCTTCTTCCGTTCCTAAGTTGACAGTTTCCAACAACTCTTCATGAGGCAAGATGGCCCTATCTTCTTGTTGTAGAAGTCTGGCTAGCTCTCCCGGTACTTCACAATCTCCGTCTTCTTCGTACTCAGCCTGATTGACCAAATCTTCAGAGTTATTGAAGGATACAACAGAATAGTCCCCCATGGAATCCGGAGTGGATGGGTACCTGCATTTGTGAGCGTGGGTGTGTGTAAGGGATAGCCACCCTTAAACAAACAAAAAATATGCAAAAGGAAAGAAAATGAACACAGCAGTTTATAAATGAAAAACGTCCAATGAATCATTAAACATGGCATATGATTATGAAGAGAATCAAAACCCTTACAAATGGACCTACATGCCCCGGGCAAGGCATGAGGTGAAAAAGTAGTGTGCAGATTGTTTTAGTAATTATTACAGACCAACAGGAAATGTTCGAAAGATAAATTACTGATTAATGAAAGTAATGGGGACGAAGTCTTTCGCCTCCCAGTTGTGTAGTCCCCCTTCAATGGTTGGGAAGATCTAATCTTCAACGTTACCCTCTTCATCTTCGTCTCCTAAAGCATTGATTCCATGAGGAGAAATCTTGATTGGTGTCTTTTCAACTTTGGAGCGACGCATGGCTTTTTGCCCCGCAGCGGTAAACCCCAACCCAAACTTGTCTTTCTTGTGGGGAAAGTCAGGCAACTGACCCCATGTTGAGCTCTTTCCCTCCTTCAATGCAGCCTTCGCGTCTTTCAGAGATGCCATACTGGCCACCTGCTTGGGTACTTCAGCTACTGCCTTTGCTACCGCAACCTCGGGAGAGACCTCCTCGAAGTGTTGAAAGGGTGTTTCAATGAATTCTCCATCCAATTCCACATACCGAAAGGAATTCAGATGACTGATCATGTACTCCTCCTTACTGTGTACAGTTATGATCTTTCCCTTAACAGGGTATTTCAGCATCTGATGTAGAGAGGAAGTGACTGCCCCAACATTATGAATCCACGGCCTTCCTAGCAAGCAAGAGTATGATGGGCGGATGTCCATCACATAGAAAGTTGAGTGGAACACTTCAGTGCCTACCTTGATGGGAATGTCGACCTCCCCATGCACCATTCTTTTAGACCCGTCAAAGGCCCTGACAATGATATTACTTGGTTTCAGCTCCAAGCCTTCACAATCCAATCGGTCCAGAGCTTTCTTAGGTAGCACATTCAGAGAAGAACCAATGTCGACCAAGACATGGGCGAGAGTGGTTCCTCGGCATTCAACTGACACATGCAGTGCGTCATTGTGCTTTCTTCCCTTCGGAGTCAGGTCAGCATCAGAGAAACCCAAGCCGTTGTCGGCGGTAAGGCTGGCTACATAATCCTGGAATTGATCGGCTGAGGTTTCTTGGGGAACATGGGCTGTCTTCAAAAATCTTATCAAGGCTTTGGCATGAGCCTCCGAACAAAGCAGCAAAGCTAACATGGAGATCTTCGAGGGGGTTTGCCCCAGTTGTTCTACAACGTCATAATCACTTTTCTTTATTATTTTCATAATCTCCTCCATTTCTTTCTTAGAGGTTTCGGAGATGACCAATGGTTGAGCCCTCGTCCTGACGAGCTCTTCTTGGATCCCTTTCCCCTTATCAGCAGAAGTAGGAGGGACAACCACAGGAGTAACAGCTTCTTCAATCAACGGAGTTCTTGCAGATAGTTTTATCGGTGCAGGGGTAACCTTTGGAACATCTGAGGGTCCAAAGATTGCCTTTGGAGGGGCAATCTCTGGAGAGAAAATTCTCCCACTTCGGGTAATCTTGCTCGTACCGGCAATGTTTCCAATGTCGGCAGTTTCTTCGTCAGAGCTCTCTTCAGTTATCTCAATTTGTTTAACACTATGGTAGTAGATTTCTCCACCATAATTCCACGGTATCGATTTGTCAGATTTGTAGGGGACGGGCCCAGGCATGGTTATTTTCAGAGGTGCAATCTTCGGAACTGATGTAATCCTAACAGGCCTTTTGGGGACCTTGGAAAGATTGGCGGAAATGGTGATTATTGAAACTTCATTGGTAGGAGTTGGAGTAACAGGAATCTTTTCGAAAAGAATTTGTTGGTTGTCCATCAGGCGTTGTATGCCTATCTTCAGCATTGGACATTCGACCGGTAGGGAGGAACAAAGGTAGCAGTCTTCTTTACAACCAGGGAAAATCCCAGCCTTTAACAGATTCAACTTGATTGTCAGTAGTGGGGTTATTAGATCATCAACAGCAGAAACATACAAATCTTCTTCAACAGCATGAACATGATGGCCATGCTTTGGCATCGGAGCGGAGATTACATTCGGCTTCTCGGCGGCGTCGAACTCAACCTCCTTTGCGTCTATCAAATCCTGAATTTTATTCTTTAGCGCCCAACAATTGTTGGTGTCATGTCCGGCGCTATCAGAATGATAGGCACATTTAGCATTGGCATGATAGTATGGAGATGTGGTGTTAGGGTTTTTCGGCGCCTCCTTTAAACCAGTCAGATTCAAATTCAACAAATGGGGAAGAACTTATGCAGGCGTCATGTTGATGCGGGTGAACTGCCGTTGTGGCCGTTCTACCCATTGCTGATTAGGTCTAGGCTGATTGTTACGAGGCTGATAATTTGATGAATTTTGAATCATCACGGCCCCTACAGTCGGCCGGCGCTCAGTTCTCCCCAATCCTTTCTGAGAGTACACAACAGCTGCTTCCTTCTTGGTCGGGAATGGTTTTTTAACAGTTGTGGAGGCAGAGGCATCCCTTTGTATCTTCCCACTCTTAATACCAGCTTCCACTCGTTCGCCAGTCAGATTCAATTCAGTAAACCCTGCGGAAGAGCTCCCGATCAAATGGTTGAAGAAAGGTCCAGATAGGGTCCCCAAGAACATATCAACTAGCTCCCTATCTGAAAGCGGTGGTTGTACCCTTCCGGCCAAGTCGCGCCATTTATGGGCGTATTCTTTGAATCCCTCATTTGAGGCCATCCCCATACTTTGTAGCTGAGTACGGGTTGGCGCCAAGTCGGTGTTATATTGATACTGGCGATAAAAGGCAGCTGCCAAGTCTTCCCAGTTATGCACTTCTGACCTCTCAAGCTGGTAAAACCAATCTAGCTGTGTACCAGACAGACTGTCCTAGAAAAAGTGTACCCAGAGATTTCTATCGGATGAATGAGGTTGAATTTTTCTGACATACGACCTCAGGTGCATCTTCGGGCAAGACAGACCGTCGTATTTTGCAAAAGTTGGCACCTTAAACTTTGGAGGGATCACAATCCCAGCAATCAATCCCAATTCTTCAAAATCTAGCCCGGGAACCCTTTGCAGCTCCATGGCTGCCAGTCTATCCTCCAGGTTTTTGTATTTGTCGTCCGCTGGCGGGTATTGCTGCTCTGAATAATCTTCATCTTCCTCAACCTCTTCCTCTTCAGCCTCAGACTCAGAAGGTAATGTCGCTCCTTTTCCTTTGCCGGTCCCCTCATCAGACGTGGAGGGGAATTCAAGAACTCTCCTAGCTTCATTCTCAAATCTTCTTCCCAGTGTAGCTACCCCAACTCTTTTCTTCTTATTTTTTTTTCTTTTTCTTGCTCTTTATTCCCTAACAGTGCTTTAAGATCCTTCTGACCCTTTGCCAAGGTCATAAGGAGCTGTTGAAACTGCGAGTTTTGTGCCTGCAGATCTTTGATCGTCTGCTCAATATCCATCTTACTGAAATAAACAGCAGAAAGATAAGGAAACCTGGTGTGAAGACCTGTTTATGCATATGATGAATGATATGTTTATTCATGTAATGCATTCAAGGATTTGGAAACTCAAAATTGTTACAAACAAAAAGAACACACGTTATATTAATAAGAAGAAATTTTGTCAGTACATAAATGCCCCATGGGCCAAATATTACAAAACTTCTTAAGGTAAAAAGACGTTGCGCATCCTCTTTGGTGCGATGTAAGTATTGAGGGTCTCCTCCTCGTGAAGTCAGCGGGTAAGCTCCAAAACCTTCTTCTCACTGGCGTAGAAGCTGGCTTCAAAAGTATCCCTTTCTTCCTTGAGTTGGATCCAACTCTTCTGCATTTCCTCCCATGATGTTGGCATGTCAGGATGTAGGATGGTGTATGGAACCTCTCCTTCCTTAACAGGCTCTTTGATCAAAGGGAGAATGTGAGGGTAAGGCATCATGAGACTCTGGGCGCGGGTTCGTACCCACTTGAGGTAAGGCTCAATAGGGATGGAGTTCTTGTGCCCCAGTGTCTTTCTATCTACCTTGTTAGGCATCCTCCAAGCTCTGACAAATCTTTGACGAAGTCCTTCCGCATCGTTGTCGAAGTCAAAAACTAGGTCAGGAATCAACATGTCATGAGGGCCATCCCTCCGTGCATGTCCAAATTGTCTCAAAGCTAGATAAGGGTTGTAGGTAATGCCTCCCCTAATTCCAAGTAATGGAACATTAGGGAACTCACCACATCGATCGATGATTATGACATTTTCTCTGGACCGAGAACACCAATGTACATCAGAATGTGTGAGGGTCATCAATCGTTGTGACCACCTTAAGCCTTGCTCATTCTTCAAAACAGATTGTGGAAGGTGAGAAATAAACCACCTTGCAAGGAGAGGAGTACAGCACATGAGAACACCTCTCTTCCTCATTGTTCGTGTGTAAAATGAGTGGAGGATATCCCCAAGCAATGTAGGTATGGGATTCCTGGATATGAAGATCTTGACAGCATTCACATCTATAAGCTGGTCAGGATTTGGGAACAAGATTAACCCATAAATTAGGAGTGCCACAATCTCTTCAAAGGCTTGCAGATCCAAAGAATTCCAACACTCTTGTGCCTTCTCAAACAAGAATTTTGCCAAGAAGCCTTTGACACCACTTCTAGTTTCCCAATGCCCCTTGATGTCAGATGATTGCAAGTGTAGTGCTTGAGCAATATCTTCAGGTTTTGGTTCTTTTTCCGTACCGTTGAAAGGTAGTTGATTAAGAATAGGAATTCTCAGGAGTAGAGAAAATTCCTCCAAAGTAGGCACCAATTGGTAGTCGGGGAATGTGAAACAGTGGTGAAGGGGGTCAAAGAATTGGAACAACACTTTCACCATGTCTTCTTCAATGTTGGTGTTGACTAGGCTGAACAGTCTACCATGTCTTTCACTGAAGAGAGAGCTTTCTGGAATTCTGGATGTAAGCTCCTTGAGTTGAGGAGGGATTCTCACAAGGTTGACTTGGATAGTTTTCCTGCGAAGAATTTCCATGACCTACAAAACAAGAACAAAGATGAAGATCCAAACCCTTGAAATGGTTAGTGGATGCATATGATGCTTTATGATGTTCATGATGTATGCACAAACACATGTACAAGCAATTCACACAAAACCCTAGTTTCAGGCTTGCATGGGGTTTCATAGGTAAGTACCCTCTTGAGTGTAGTTGGCTTAAAAACCTGTCCTATAAATAGTAACCGGGTTCTAAGGAGCTCAATATCATTGGATTGTTTTTTACGTTCATTGTTTTGGTTTAGCCACTTAACTAGCGACCAAAATATTCCAAGAAAACAACTCTCAATGAGTGTAGTATCGAGTATCTACCAACTTCGGACTGCACTAAAGCCGGTCATCTCACTACCCCTAATAAAAGGCCAAGATGGTCAAGTAAGGTTCTAGGTCATTAGTGCTTAGTGACATCACTCAGCGGCCCCGTACTCTCCTTGATTGAACTCAAGGGTTACCGGTACTCACAAATATGTCGCACTAATATAGCTATTGCTTCAATCGTGTCGGTATACCCCGCACAGTTTCCACAACGTATTGCTATCTATGAATTTTTCCCCAAATCCGGGTGGAGGATTTCAAGCCCAAACAAGAGAACCAAAATGTAAAGCAATCAAAGCAAACAATTAGTCATGCAAAGGGTGATCTAGGCCCTAAGGTTACTCCACTTTTAAATTTACCCAGCAGAGTCGCCAGTTCTGTCATACGGTGGGAGAATTGACTTGAGGTTTTGCGTTTGTTTTCGCAAATGTTTCGGTTTAGCAAGAGTCGCCACCGACTTTTTATTTTATCCTAAGGAAAGGTTAAAAAGCACAGGAAAAACCTTTGAGATGTTTTCTTGGGTTCGGGGAGTAGATTATAGAAAGGGAAGGTATTAGCACCCTTTCTATCCATGGTTATCCATGGGCTCTTAGTTACTTGCTTAGATCACTTACCTTTGCTTTTCAATTGTTTGAAATGGTGCTTTGTGTGTGTGTTTTGAAAATGTTTTGAAAAAGATGCCTTGTCTAGGCAACCATTGTAACAATTCTTGTTTGAATGTTTTACAAGGGTGTTTGTCTTTTTGAAAAGATGTTTCAATGTTTTTGAAAGTTTGTTTTGAAGTTGTATGGTGATGTGTGTTTTGAAAAATGGCAAGGATTGTTTTGCAAGTTTGGTCAAGTAACCAAGAGCTATCTACCCTAGATTTCTCAAAGATCTTTCTCATGTTTTAACCCTTTTAACAGTGTTGTTTCACCATTGTATTTGGTGAACAACCTTGTGTTAGGATGTTAACGGGACGGGCGCGGGTCATCGTTTAGACCATGAATGCAATAGTGTTAAGTATCTTTGGCTTTTTCTTGAGGGACTATGATCATTTTTGTTTAGGCAACTTGATAGCGTCATCGAGGGACTATGATCATTTTGATTGTTTTTGTTTTTTTTGTTTTGTTTTGCCAAAGTACTTGACATGCAAACATGACCCATTTTTGAAGGCAACAAGTGGAGTAACCCTAAGGGTGCAAGTGTGCATTATTTGTTTTTCATGCATGTTTATCTTGAGTTTAGGTCAAACTACTTGTTAATTGATTTTGCATACAAGCCCTAAGTCTATCATGGCATAATTGAAAACTTTTAAATGCGGAAATTTAAATGCTAAGCTATTACAACAAGATATAGGGAGGGGGTACAAGTTTGAATTTGGGGGATATTTGACAAGGAAATAAAACCTAAATTATTACAACCATATCGAATATACAAATTAATATTTAACTGCACAATATTTAAATGAATACAATAAATATGCAAAATGTATTATGCACAAAAATGATTTTTGTTATGTATGTGAAAAGGTTTTCATGTTGGAAGTATAAACAAAATAAAAAAAGAAGTCATATTTGAGTATTTTTGTGGTTTTAGGGTTAAACCCTAGTTTTTGAATAAATGTTATTATTTATTGATTATGTACAATATTTGTTAATTATATACAAAAAATAAAAAGTATATTATAAAAAAGTATTTTTGTTGTCAAGTATTAAATAAAAAATAAAAGTATTACTTTTTGTATTTTTTTGCCCTAATTATCTAATAAAATATACAAGTATTTATATATTATCTATTAATATACTAAATATGAACAAAAATAAAAATATTAATTATTTACAAAAAAATGTATATTTTAGAAAATGTTTTCAAAATGTAAATAAAAAATAATAACTGAAAAATAAATATTTTTGTACTATTTTCTAGGTTTTTTGAATAAAAAGGAAATATATTTATTTACATGTATATGCTAAATAAAACAAATAAATGCCAAATAAATGCAAAAATGTATGGAAAAATATTTTTGATGTTTTTTATATTTGAGCAAAAAATATTAAGTCAGAATAAAAAAGAAAAATGCAAAAATGACAAGTATTTCATACAATGGGCCAGGGGGTGCAAATTGAAAAAAAAGGGTGCAAACAGCAAGTTGACTCAGGCCCAGCCCAAGCCAACTTTGTCTTCAACCTCCAGCAACCTTGAACAATAAAACGTGCGTTTTCCTTTCTTGATTCAAACTCCTGATTCTTTGATTTTTAGCAAAAACTCATAACACAAACAATGTAGAGCATCAAATCACGATTCCAAATATGTAAAAAACTTAACCTAACTCTAAGAAACCAGGGAGAATTTCTTCACCCCCAATTTTTGACCTAATTTTTCTTCAATGTTCATGGCCAAAATTCTCACAGCACGCTTAACATAAATGAAAAGTAATCATATGTATGGCTTCAGGGCTATGAGTAGAGCATGTTTCATTCACAAACCTAAGCCTAACTCTTCCTAGATTGAGAGATAGAAGTTCATGGTTTTACCTGTTTCAGCTTGAGTCGTGTACAACAATGTGGCCAACTTCAATGGAGTTTGAGCTTTTGCATAGCTTGCCTGAGGTCCAAGGATGCTTCCCAAATGCCTAGCTTGCTTTGAATCACTCTGAATCGTGCTATGGAAGTCCACCTGCAAAACTGAAAAGTGAAAATGGCAGATGAGGTTAGGGGTGTTACAGCTGGTGTTTAGGGCTTGGGATAGTTTCAGTGGATGGTAGGGAATGTGTTTGAACAAGCTTTGGCCAAAACGCACGAGTGGATTGAGTTATGGACCTCAATCTGCAGCAGGTACCCTGTTTTGCAGTAAAACTGTGATTTGGTGAATGAGGAGGTATTGAGGATGAATGAGTCGTGTATTGACGACGACCTTTCCGTGGCTTTTGGCTGAGGATAACCCAGTTATATCCTGTTAAGGAAATAACTCTTTGAATAAAGCCGGACGACGCGTTCGTGCTCTGCGAGGATAAGCTTCCAGAATCTACTGGGGATAAGCTTACTGCTTGGGGAGGTAAATTCCAACTTTCCTGGGGAAACTGGATTGGACTCCCTTGGGGAAGTTTTGACTGCAGGGAAGTGATTCCTTTGAATGTTGATATACCGCCGGGGAACAATCTTTAGACCAAGACTGCCGGGGATGCTTGTTAAAAATACATATGCTGCTGGGGAGATGTTGAGATCTACTGGAGGATACTCAACTTCCTTGAGATTGATAACTCTGTTTGGAGAAGAATGCACTGACTGCTGACTTAATCTCTGGGGAATTAGGATGTACTGGTTATGTTCTTTAGCTGAACCTACCTTGGTACCTTGGAGGACAGAACAATTAGATTGCTTAGACAACTCTTTATTGCCCCTGTTTCTAGTGTCACCTGTAATTAATCCTTTGTTTCGTATGCAAATATTTATGAGTTAGCAAATTATTGTCAATGCATATATCACAAATTGAACCTTGGACGTTCTTCGCAAAACAAAACAGAAAAAGAAAAACAGTTGGCACGTTTAACTGAAAAATATATTTGTATTGATTTTTGAATGGCCTGAAAATAGGCGTTTTGTATACAAGAGGCTGACGTCCTAGTAAGAGAACGCCGCCGAACAAAGGAGTTTATACAAGTTTTGTACAAAATAAAACAGCTGTGTGAAATGAATGATCTACTGGGTTTCAACTCTGCTATTGCCTTTATAACTCTGAGCGTCTCATCACTTGATGACCTTGGTTGAAGGTGAAGCTGACTGATAGATGCCGTCTGAACTTGATATAGATACCGGATTCTGGATGCAAAGTGATCCAATGAGACATAGTATTACGCTTTATCCCTAATTTTTGCCTGGACCGCCCTTTCGGGTTTTCAGTCCACCGGGATACCCATTTTTGCCCAAGCCGCCTTTTCAGGTTTTCGACTTGCCGGGTGTACAGTTTTTTCATTTCATCCCTTCATTTTGCCCGAACCCTTTTGGTTCGCCGGGAAGCCCTAATTTTTGCCTAGGCATGTCAGCCTAGCGGGTCTTTTTCATGCGTAGTATCTTTTTACTATGTCTGCATTGGCGGGGTGAGGAAGGTCGTCACCATCCATGTTGGTCAATATCATTGCTCCTCCTGAGAACACATGTTTAACCACAAATGGCCCTTCGTACGTAGGGGTCCATTTGCCCCTTGGATCACTCTGAGGAAGGATGATTCGCTTGATTACCAGATCCCCAACTTGATATTCTTGTGGTCTGACCTTTTTGTTAAATGCCCTGATCATCCGTTTCTGATACGTCTGACCATGACAGATAGCAGCAAGTCTCTTTTCATTAATAAGGTTGAGTTGATCAAGTCGTGTCTGGATCCAATCATCCTCGTTCAGATTTGCATCCTTCATTATCCGGAGAGAGGGTATTTGCACTTCGATCGGCAAGACTGCCTCCATACCATAAACCAGAGAGAAAGGAGTTGCCCCGGTTGACGTCCTAGCTGAGGTACGGTACCCTTGTAGAGCGAACGGTAACATCTCGTGCCAATCTTTATAAGTCACTGTCATCTTCTGCACGATTTTCTTGATGTTTTTATTTGCTGCTTCTACAGCCCCATTCATCTTCGGTCTGTAAGGAGAAGAATTGTGGTGCTGTATCTTGAACTGTTCGCAGAGCTCAGCGATCATCTTATTGTTCAGATTGGTACCGTTGTCTGTAATAATTCTCTCAGGGACACCATACCGGCAGATCAGATTATGTCGAATGAACCGTGCCACAACAGTCTTGGTTACCGTAGCATAGGATGCTGCCTCGACCCACTTCGTGAAATAGTCAATCGCCACTAGGATGAAGCGATGCCCGTTAGATGCCGTAGGTTTAATATCACCAATCATGTCTATGCCCCACATTGCAAACGGCCAAGGCGCAGTCAGAACATTCAGGGGAACTGGAGGAACATGCACCTTGTCTGCGTAAATCTGGCACTTATGGCATGTCCGAGAATGTTGGTAGCAGTCAGCTTCCATTGTGGACCAGTAATATCCTGCCCGTAGGATTTTCTTAGCCATTGTGTGCCCACTGGAATGTGTACCAAAGGTCCCTTCATGTAGCTCTTCCATGATCCTTTCCGCTTCAGTCTTATCCACACAACGCAGTAAGGTTGAATCATGGTTTCGCTTGTACAGGATGCCGTTGCTAAGGAAGAACTTTGCTGCGAACCTTCTCAGGAACTTCTTATCGTTGACAGATGCACCTTCAGGGTATTCCTGAGCTTCCAAGTATCTCTTCACCTCATGGTACCAAGGCTTCTCAGTCACCAATTCAGTCTCGAGATCACAACAGTATGCCGGTTCGTCCAGTTTCCAGATGATGATCCGGGGAGCCTCATTATCCCATTTGACTTTGAACATAGAAGCCATTGTAGCTAACGCGTCCGCCAGTTGATTCTCTTCTCTTGGAAAGTGTTCAAAGGTTATCTCTGTGAAGTGGGGGATCAGGGTCAACACACATTGTCTGTAAGGAATCAGATTCGGATGTTTCGTATCCCACTCTCCTTTGATCTGATTGATCACAAGAGCGGAATCTCCGAAGACACTCAGAAACTTAATCCTTAGATCGATCGCAGCTTGAAGACCCATGATGCACGCCTCATACTCCGCCATGTTGTTGGTACAATTGAAACACAGCCGGGCAGTGAGTGGAGTATGAGTACCTTGAGGTGATATGATTATGGCGCCGATACCATTTCCCAAAGCATTGGATGCTCCGTCAAAGTGCATAGACCATCGGGATCCTGGTTCAGGTCCTTCATCCGGTCCAGGTACTTCACAATCCGTTACTATCATGATGCTTTCATCTGGAAACTCAAAGTTCATGGATTGATAGTCATCTACGGCCTGATGTGCCAAGTGGTCTGCCAATACACTTCCCTTGATGGCTTTCTGGGTTGTGTACTGGATGTCGTATTCCGTCAAGATCATTTGCCATCTTGCAATTCTCCCAGAAAGAGCAGGCTTTTCGAATATGTACTTTATAGGATCCATCTTTGAGATCAACAAGGTAGTATGAGTCAGCATATACTGTCTCAGCCGGCGAGCAGCCCATACCAAAGCGCAGCAAGTTTTCTCAAGCAGTGAGTATCGGGTCTCACAGTCGGTAAACTTTTTGCTAAGGTAATAAATGGCGTGCTCTTTTCGGCCAGACTCGTCATGCTGCCCCATCACACACCCCATTGAGTTGTCAAGCACTGTCAGGTATAGTATCAGAGGTCTCCCTTCAACCGGTGGCATAAGGATGGGTGGTTCTTGGAGATACTCTTTGATTCTGTCAAAAGCAGCCTGACATTCATCGTTCCAACGTACTACCTGGTCTTTCTTCAGCAGCTTGAAGATTGGCTCACAGGTAGCAGTCAGATGTGAGATGAATCGAGCAATGTAATTCAGGCATCCTAAAAAGCCTCTGACTTCCTTCTCTGTCTTAGGAACTGGCATCTCTTGAATATCTTTAACCTTAGCAGGGTCCACTTGAATACCCTTGTCACTGACCACGAAGCCTAGCAACTTCCCAGATCTTACCTCGAAGGTGCACTTGTTCGGGTTCAACCTTAGCTTGTACAGTTTCAACCGGTCAAACAACTTCTGCAGATGATCTAGGTGCTCTTCCTCAGTCTGGGACCTTGCGATCATGTCGTCAACATACACTTCTATCTCATGATGGATCATATCATGAAATAAAGCAACCATGGCACGTTGGTAGGTTGCCCCAGCGTTCTTCAGTCCAAAAGGCATGACCTTGTAGCAGAAGGTACCCCACTGAGTAACAAAGGTAGTCTTCTCCATGTCTTTAGGTGCCATCTTAATCTGATTGTAACCTGAAAAGCCGTCCATGAAAGAGAATACCTTGTGCTGAGCTGTATTATCAACAAGGACATCAATGTGAGGTAAGGGGAAGTCATCTTTGGGGCTGGCCCTGTTCAGATCCCTGTAGTCGATACACATTCTGACCTTACCGTCTTTCTTTGGTACCGGCACCACATTAGCAACCCACTGAGGGTAAGAAGTCACTGCAAGGAACACAGCATCAAACTGTTTCATAACCTCGGCTTTAATCTTTTCAGACATCTCTGGACGCATCCGACGGACCTTTTGCTTAACTGGAGGGCAGTCTTCCTTAGTTGGCAAGTGATGGACCACAATATCGGTATCCAACCTTGGCATGTCTTCGTAGGACCAGGCAAAGATCTCCATATAATCATGTAGCATCTGAGTCAACCGTTGCTTCACGCTGAGCTCTAGGTTGGCGCCAATCTTTAACTCTTTCCTGTCTTCTTCAGTACCCAAGTTTATGGTTTCCACTGGCTCTTCATGGGGTTGAATTGCCCTCTCTTCCTGAAGCAACAGTCTTGCAAGCTCGCCAGGCACTTCACAATCATCTTCACCTTCGTCTTCGGCTAAGTTGATCGGATTTTCGAAGTCATAATTGGCAGTAGCAGAGTTGTTACCAGTGAGATCCAGAGTGGATTGAAACCTGTATGAGTGAGTGTGTGTGTAAATACAGCTGTTTGAAATATATGTAAAGGAAAGAAAGACAGAAAAGGAGCACAAGATTTGCAATGCGAGAAAACGTCCAAGATTTTCATTCATGATATATGAAATGACAATTTATATGCCCTCATAAATGACACCACGATGCCTCGGGTAAGACACCGGGCCAAAGAGTTTATTATTGTTTATTACAAAATAACGAAACAAAGAAATTTATTACTGCGTCACAAAGGTAACAGGAGTATGGTCTTTGGCAATCCAATTGTTAAACCCGCCTTCGGTCGTCGGGTAGATCCAGCTATTGAATTCCGCTTCATCCACTTCATTGTCTTCCCCAACAGCATTCACTCCTGGATTTGTAATGACCACATGAGGTCTTCTGATCTTCGCCTTCCGCATAGATTTCTGACCTTCTGTAGTAAAGCCCAGCCCGAATTTATCAGTTTTCTGTGTGAAGTCTGGAAGCCTGCCCCAGTTAGCACATTCACCCTTTTGAACCACAGCCCGGCCATCGTTTAGGGAAGCCATCTTCAAAGGAACACCTTCTTCCGTTGCTGTTTCTGATGCTGCTGTAATTGGAAGCACCTCCTCGAAATGCTGAAAGGGGGTTTCAATAAACTCCCCGTCCATCTCAATGTATCTGAAGGAATTCAGGTGGCTCACGATATATTCCTCCTCTCCCTGCACAGTGACGATCTTCCCTCTGACGGGGTACTTCAGCTTCTGGTGCAAGGTAGAGGTCACGGCCCCAGCCTTATGTATCCAAGGTCGAACCAATAGACAAGAGTAGGATGGACGGATATCCATCACATAAAATGTAGAGTCAAACACCTGAGAGCCCACACGAATCGGAATGTCAACCTCTCCATGAACCATCCTTTTTGAACCGTTAAAGGCCCTGACGATGATATTGCTGGGTTTTAATTCCAGGCCTTCACAATCTAGACGGTCTAAAGCCTTCTTGGGTAGCACATTCAAGGACGAGCCAGTATCCACCAACACATGTGCCAAGGTAGTGCCCCTGCATTCGATAGAGACATGCAGAGCATCGTTATGGTCTCTTCCCTTCGTGGTCAAGTCAGCATCTGAGAAACCCAAGCCATTGTCTGCTGTCAGATTTGCTACGCAATCAGTGAACTGGACTGCAGATGTCTCGTGTGGCACATGGGCCGTCTTGAGGAATGAGATTAGGGCCTTAGCATGGGCCTCGGAGCACAGTAATAAAGAGAGCATGGAGATTTTGGAGGGCGTGTGCCCCAGCTGTTCCACAACATTAAAGTCACTCTTCTTTATAATTTTCAGAATCTCCTCCATCTCTTGTTGGGAGGCCTCAGCAGTTATAGGTACAGGTGCCTCCATCTGGGCAGGCTCAACTTCAACTCCTTTGCCCCGAGCATTGGATGACTCGTCAGCAGGAGAAACAATTGGATCAGCAGCAGGAACAGGTACACTTGTAGGAGTTATGAGAAGCGGTCTTCGAGCAGCAGGAGGTGCAATGTCAGGCGAGAAGAGCCTGCCACTGCGGGTAACCTTGGCTGGGCCAGTGATATCACAGATGCTGGCACCAGCGTTGAACTCTTGTTTAATCCCATTCACATACACATCTGCCCCGTAATGCCAGGGGATAGCTTTATCAGATACATAGGGCAGGGGCCCCGGAACAGTGATAACAACAGGTGCAACAGTCATGATTTGAATGGGCTTCTTCGGGAGAGCCTTGATTGGATTATTGAGTATGGTAACCACATAAACTTCTTCCACCGGAATCAACTGAACAGCAGACTTAAACAGAATCTCCTTGCTATCCATTAGGCTTTGGATGCCTATCTTCAGCAAGGGACAACCAGACAGGGACATAGCACAGAACAGGCAACCCTCACTGCAACCCGGAAATAAACCGGCCAGCAGCAGGTTCTTCTTGACAGTCTTCAGAGGAGTGGCTAGATCATCCACAAAAACAGCATAAGCATCTTCGTCAACAGCGTTTACCCCATGCTGAGGCATAGGAGCAGTAACTACATTCGGCCTCTCAGGTGCTTCGAACTGTATCTCCTTCGCGTCGATAAGGTCTTGCACCTTACTCCTTAACGCCCAACAGTCGTCAGTGGAATGCCCCGGGCTATCTGAATGGTAAGCACAACGAGCATTCGGGTTGTACTTAGGAGATGCAGTATTTGGGAACTTTGGCGCCTCTCTGACAGTCACTAAATTGGTGGATAGCAACTGTGGCAGGATCTGTGATAAAGTCATGTTTAACCGGGTAAACTCTCTCCGGGGTCTTTCAGCCCTTTGAGGATTGGTCGGCCGAGGAGCGGCAGCAGGCTTAGCAATCATTACCGCACTGACATATTGGCGGCGCTCAGGTCTCTCTGATCTCTTGGAACCATACACGGCACTAGCCTCCTTCTTGAAGGGTTTCTTCTCAGAACTAGACGATGCACCCTTCGGAATCTTTCCAGACTTTAACCCAGCCTCAATTCTCTCTCCAGTCAGAATCAAATCAGTGAACCCTGCAGACGAATTCCCAATGAGATGGTTGAAAAATGGCCCAGATAGGGTCCCCAAGAACATGTCTACCAATTCCCGATCAGTCAATGAAGGCTGCACCCTGCCAGCCAGGTCTCTCCACTTCTGAGCGTACTCCTTAAAACCTTCACTTGAACCTAACGACATACCCTGGAGTTGGGTACGTGTAGGGGCAAGGTCGGCATTATATTGATACTGCTTGTAGAAAGCAGTAGCCAACTCCTCCCAGTTACGAACCTTGGTCCCATCCAGCTGATAGAACCATTCGAGATGAGTCCCTGAAAGACTCTCCTGGAAGAAGTGGATCCACCAATTCTTATCCGCAGAGTACGGTTGAATTTTCCGAACATAGGACCTGAGATGTAGCTTGGGACAAGACACCCCGTCATATTTAGAGAAAGATGGTGCTTTGAACTTCCGAGGAATAATCACACCAGTAGACAAACCCAGATCTCCAAAATCCAGCCCAGGTACCTGTTGTACTTCCATAGCCTTCAACCTGTCCTCCAACTGCTTGTAACGGTCTTCTGCCGGAGGATACTGCTCTTCATCAAAATCAGTCTCGTTGTCGGAGACTACCGGACTAGGAACCCTTGCTTCTGTCTGGGGAGAACTCTTGCCAACAGAAGAACCAGCCTCTTCCTGCTGCAGAGCATTGCCAAACCTTCGTCCCGAGTTGAACAGAACAGTTCTTCTCTTCTTCTTCTTCTCCTTCTTCAGGAGCATAGCCTTCAGCTCTTCTTAGCCTTGAGCCAAACCCTTGATTAATTCCTGAAACTGCGCATTCTGCGCCTGAAGAGCCTTGATGGATGTCTCAGTTGATGACGAGTCGGGATTCATGATGCTGAAATAAACAGCGAAGAACTGTAAGCAACCTGAAAAGAGGGAAAACCTGATATGCACATGATGTATGAAATGCGTATGAATTATGTTTTCAAAGACAATCGGGAATCAACTTTGTAAACAAAAAGGAACACACTTCATTAGATTCAACTTTGAAACTGAAATTATTCAACAGGTTGCCCTTAGGCGTTACATGAAAGGAGATACTGAAAAGGAAATAAAACTGTAAAAGCACATCTGGAGCTCCTTATTGATCCCATGGTCTCCTCTTCTCAGTACGGACGTAGGCATTCAAAGCTCTCTCATTCTCCAACTGTTTTGTCAGCTTCTGGATCTTTGATTCCTGCTCGTTGAACTTTTCCCGGTAAGAATCCCGCTCTTCTCGTAGTTGCGACCGAGATCTCTTCAATGTCTCATAATCAGTAGGTATCTGAGGAGGAAGGACAGTTGGAGGAACACCATCTTTGTCAGGACACTCAAGACTGACGGGTCTGACAGCTTCATACGGCATACCTAACTTCTGAGCACGGATGCGAACCCATTTGTAATAGGCTTCCATAGGTAAAGAGGTCTTTGGCCCTAACTCTTGTGGGTCAGCTTTATGAACTTTGTCCCAAGCCTTGATGAACCTATGACGCAGCTCGTCACTATCCACCTGAAATTCAAAACTGATGTGAGGCACCAACATCTCATGGGGACCTGCTCTTCTTGCTCTTCCAAACTGACGGAGTGCTAGACATGGATTGTAAGAGATCCCTCCTTGGGTACCAATCAGAGGAACATTAGGGTATTCCCCGCATCGATCAATAATAGCTATCTCGTCCAAACCTCTGCAGGTCCAAATGATGTCTTTATCGGTGAGAGACATTAACCTATGAGCCCAACCTCTTCCTTCTTGATTCTTCAGTACGAACTTAGGGAGGTGCGAAATAAACCACCTCACCAACAAAGGGATACAACACCATAGGGTTCCTCGTCTTCGGGTAGTACGGGCATGAAGTTGTTGCAAGATGTCACCCAAGAGAGTGGGCACAGGATTCTGAGACATAAAGATCCTTATGGCAGTGACATTGATGAAGTTGTCAGGATTAGGAAACAGGACTAACCCATAGATTAGGAGAGCCAAGATGTCTTCATATGCCCTAAAGTCCAGGTCACTCCAGAAACTGTTAGCTTTACCAATCAGAAACTTGGCCAAGAAACCCTTAACTCCGCTTCTAGTTACCCATTTGTCTGTTACCTCTTGATGGGTCAAAGGAAGAGCTGCAGCAACATCCTCAAGCCTGAGGGTCTTTTCCCAACCAGTAAAGGGAGTCTGATTCAAGATAGGGATACCAAGCAAATCAGAGAACTCTTCCAGGGTAGGGACCAGCTGGAAGTCTTGAAAGGTGAAGCACTGGTATAGAGGGTCATAGAACTGGGTCAGAACACTCATCAACTGTAGATCCCGCTTTGCAGTGACTAAACTAAGAAGAGAACCATGCCTCTGGATGAAGGAAGTGGTATTTGGAATTCTGCTAACCAACTCATCAAGCAACTCAGGTGAACGAACAAAGTTGAACCGGATAGTATTCCTTCGCACAGGCATCATGATGTCCTACAAAACAGAGCAAAGGTGAAACCCTCTTGTCTTTGAAATGGTCAGTCCTTATGCAGGATGCATGCAATGCTCATGATGCTATGATGTTATGATAAAGCACACCACATATAGATACAAAGGAAAACATGGTAAGGCACACAAGTCACACAAGGCAAGCCCCTAAAGTTTAGGCCAGCATGAAGTCTAGGTACTACCCTCTTTCAGTTTGTTGGTTCATACCTGTCCTAATCAAAAGTAACCGGGTTCTTAGAGGATCCCAATATCATTGACTACCCTCAATCGGTCATAACTCCAGCATCGCAATCTTTTCTTGCGGCCAGAACCATCACGAGAGTTTAGCCTCAATGGGCGTAGCATACTGCTACAATTCTAAAGGCCAAGTTGTGTCAATTAAGGTTCTAAGGTTGTTGGTGCTTAATGACTCCTTAGAAGACCCATATTCTCCTTGTTGCGACACAAGGGATATCGGTACAGACCAAGGTGCCACACCAATGTAGCCACTGCTTCACCTGTGTCGGTCTACGCCGGACAGGTCCCTCACAGCTTATGCTACCTAAACAGGGTATCCCCGGATCCGGGTTAGGATCTATGTAACTCAGATGCAACCCACAATAGTAAAGCAAACAAATCAATACAATTGAAAACACAGGTATGAACTAACCCTAAGATACACCTCACTTTAAGTTTGTTCCCCAGCAGAGTCGCCAGTTCTGTGATCGGTGGATCTGGAACTGACTGTTTAACGCTGGTTCGCGAAATGTCGCGGTAAGCAAGAGTTGCCACCGTCTTTTATTTTCTCCAAATGGAAAGGACAAAAGCACAGAAAAATTCCTTATAGAGATTGCTCTCGGTTCGGGAGGTAGATTATAGAAAGGGAAGGTGTTAGCACCCTTTCTATCCATGGTTATCCATGGGCTCTTAGATACTTGCTCATTGTGTTTTCAAAAAGGTTTGTTTGCTTTTCAATGTGGGTTTTAAAAAGTTTCTTTGAAATTTCCAGTTCGACTCTTGTATCGGTCCTCAAGAGTGTTTGAAAAATTGCTTTCGAAAGCTTTTTGAAAAGGTGTCGGTGTGAAAAGTATTTTTGATTTGTTTTGAATTAGAGCAAGTATCTATGAGAACCTACCTACCCTAAGGAATTCGTCTGTGTAGATGTCCTTTAAAGTAGTGCCATCCCACCATTGAGAGGTAGGTAGCACCACCGTTGGAGGTGTTCGGGTCAATTCGAGGTTCGGGACATGGTGATCACCAGAGCAATGGGAAGACACCTTAGAAGCTACCCTCATGCCAGGTTCCCGGATCATGAGGACTTACTAAGACATCCTCTACTTGACGATCACCTTTCGAGGCAAGGCAACAGTGAGGCGTACCCTAGGGGTGGTGTGTGCGATTTGTGTGTCGTTTTCATTTGCATTTATCTTGTCATGTTATTGGTGTTCTACGCTTGTTTTTATTTTTGTCCATACAATCTTTCATGCCATTATTAATAGTTAAAAGTATTGCGAGAAATAAAAGTTCTAAGCTATTACAAAAGGCGCGGGTCCACATCGCCAAAATTTCTCGAACCCGATTTGACAGAAAAATAAAGAAATAAAAGAAAAGTAAAGTGCGAGCAATTAGTTACACGGCTTTGGGAGAGATACATAAATATTTAAACGGAAAAGAAATAAATATGCGAATTGATAAGAAATTAAGAACGAGGGCGTTGGACCCTTTTGCAAAATTAAATTACATGGAATTAATTAATTAAAAAAAAGAAAGGAAATTGTTTTTGTTTTTGGTATTTTATGATTTTTAAAACTTAATATGAAAAAAAAAGAATTAATTGAAATTAATACTAACCCTAATTCTAATGGCTTTTAATTTATTAAGAAAACATTGAATTTTAACCTAAATTAACCCTAATTTTTATATACAAATTTAATTATGAAAATAAATAAAATAAATAATATTATTTATGAAAGAAAAATAAAAAGGATGAAAAATTATTAATTAAACCCTAATTCTATGTTTTTTATATTTTTTATTAAAAGAATTAAAACTAAAACCTAATTTAAAACTAATTTTATTTATAAACAATTTATTTATCAAAATACTTAAAATAAAATATTTATTATATTTTTTGCTCTTTTCTGACTTTTATGTGTTTTTTTTTTATATTTTTGTGAAAATAATTAATTAATTAAACAAGCAATTTTTAAAAATAAAAAAAATTAAGAAAGTTAAAAGAATTTGCAAACCAAGGGGGGTTGTAGTCCCCAACATGGAGGTGTAGCCCAAGTAATTCAGGCCCATCAACCTTGGTCCGTTTGACTCCCATGCCAGCATGCACACGCGTTGACTTGGATCTACTATGTTCCTCAATTCTTAGCCTTGTGATTGATGAAGCTGAACGCGTGGACGCTTGATTAGGAAGATGTATGGTGCGCTCCAATCTTGAAACTGCATATGAACATGGATTGCAAAATAATATGGGAAATAATGAAGACCTGGGGCTCGAACCCAGGTCATGTACGTTATCACCAGCTATGCTTGCCACTGAGCCAATTCACGCGTTGTTAATATTAAACAACCAACAAATATTATAAAAGAAACAAAAGCGTTAATGAGTCTTTGCGCGCGAATTTTCAAACCAGCCAATCCTTGGCAGCCACGATATCATCTTCTTCATGTTCCTGAAACACAAACACATTAGGCAACGTTTTTCATGGTGTTCTTTTAGGCCGGTTATGGGAAAATAGTGACTAGCCCCAGGGGCTCTATAAATTAGGCGCGAGGGTAGTCTTATAATCGTCTGAACGCCCTGATTTGAATGGTGGTGGTCTTGAAGGCCAATTTTTCCTTATTTGAAAAACCCTAATCCAAGGTCCTGTAAACCCTAGAAATTGACAATGGTGAAATCGTATATAGCTTGCAAAAATTTAATTAAACATGTGGGTTAGCTTCAGAATTGCATAAGGAGTATGAATCAATGAACAAAATGTTATGAGGATGCCTGTAAACCAAAACACGAATATGCATTTTTCATGAAATATTTTAAGTTCTGTATACCGATTCTTGAGGTTTTGATTAATGTTTTTGATTGGGAATCGTTCAGTGAAGCTTCAGCAAGCTAATGAAACAAAAATCGTGCCTTGAATCGCCCTAGAATGAGGTTTTCAGTTTTGAGTTTTTTTGCCAAAATTCCAAGTTTGTGAATTGGTTTCTAGCGCAGCTTTATGGTCAATCTCATTAGGGTTGTGATCTGTGCTTATGTAGGAATGAATTAGGTTAGCAATTCTGATCAAAATCTCTTGCAATGATGGCTTTTGAGATTTGATTTTCAAGCATTATTTTTCAATCTTTTTCCATGTGTTTTTGCTCTCAATCATATCAATTCTCTCCAAATCTTTCCATATTGGATCATGCACGAGTTATTGAGTAGATTTTATTCAAAAAAGATTGTAAAACTTAGGTTAAATATTTTCCATGTATTTAGTTTGATTTAAATGAATTATTATAAATAAAAATTCAAATAAATAAATAAAAAATGAAGAAATACTTCCCTTTGGGCCAAGTGGTCGTGCACATGCCATGGATGATGAATTATGGAAGAAAAATGGGCCCATTAGCAATTTTAGGTCATTTGAATCAATGTTGACTTTTCAAAATACCCAAACATTTCCCAACTTCTACAAGGCATAACTTGCTCAACTTTTAAGCTTTTCTCATGTTCTTGGACATTTTGGAAAGGTCTTTGAGTCCTCTAACCAATGCCTTTGGTCCCATGTCATTTTGATTTACCAATCTCAAGTTATGGCCTTTGACTTAAAGTCCCTTTTTGTTGACTTCTGAAAATGACCTATAATGTTGAAATTGATAACTTCTTGTGAGAGCATTTCTTGGACTTGAAGTATGAATATGAGTTGTAGGAAATGTCTTTCTCTTCAAAATGAGCTTTGGATGGAATTTTTCTGATAATCCATGTGAAAGTTATGCCCTGGTCAATTTACAGTTGACTTTTTCAGCTGTCCAAATAAGGAAACTTTTGCATCTTGATGATTTTTGAGCCAAGCTTTGAGAATCATGATCAAGCATTGATCAAATGATGTTTGTGGCTTCAAAATGATATGTTGACCAAAAATTTGAACTTTTGACTGTCAAATGACCATTTTGCCCCTACAGTTGACTGTAGTGCAATTAGGGTTTTTGACTGTGCAATTTTGTGCTGAAAGTCTTGAAACTTGGTATGAGGATGCTTGACCATATTTGTAGGCATGGGAGACTTGATTGTACCCTTGAAAACTTCATTTTTTTGATCAGGACAAAAACCCTAATTTTGACTGCTTAAGAGGCTCTTGCACTGTGCAACCCTTGGGGAATTTTGAAGCTTGACTTGGCAAATCTTTGAAGAATATGGGAGGGCAAATTTTGGGGTACAACAATTACATTTTGTGGGTCATTCACAAAGCAAATTACAAATGGATTACAAGTTATATTTACAAAGAAAGAAATGATTCTTCTTCAAGACTCTTTGCTTCATCTTCAAGAAATTCCTCATTGCTAGCCATAGTCTTCTCTTCATCTTCTCTTGATTGCCATTAAATTGTTTGTACATGTAACAAAAGAAAGAAAGAAAACATTAGCAAACAATCAGCATTGAAAAATCCAAGCAAGAATGACTTTCATCACTAGGGTTTGCTTTTAGGAATCAGAATTTTTTGGTCTATCATCATCTCTCTCCCCAATTGCAAATCACAAAAAAGGATCACCTTTATTGGTTCACAAAAAAAGGAAATAAAGCTACAAGGAAAGTAAATACTAATAGGCTGCATAGCATACAAAAAATTTCAAACTGCAACAAAAGCAACAGGCTGCAAACAGCAGTAGACAAATGCACAAGTCAAACTATGCCAACATTTCAAACAAGCAACAAAACAAAACAGCAGGATCCGAGCAAAAGGCAGGCTGCTGCCCAAAACTGCAATAAAAGAAACAGGATGCAAATAGCAATAGTCACATACAAAAGAGGGGAAAGCCTACAACAGATGCAAAATAGCAGCACAATAAACAAAGGCAGCAACACATGTATATAACAGAACAAAACAAACAATATGCAAGCTAATGGCCAAAACCCAAGATATCATCATTTTCCTAAATTATCACAAACCCTTCAGAATATATTAAGCCAGATACAACTTTTGTTTCACAGAAAAATGAAAGAGGGAAAAAGTAGAGTTGGGAGGATATCACCTAGGCCATATAACCAATCCCAAAATTGTGCAAAGTTTCTATGCACATACAAACAAACTGGCATCCCTGCAAAGCAACCCAAAACAACCAGCAAAGTAGCCTGCATTACAGTCCAAAAACCTGCCCAAACTTGCACCAAAATGGACATAATTTAATCTGCATTCTAAAGCCCAAACTAGAAAACCAAAATTGTCCAAATTCACAAGTTTTTCCCTCCTATTCTCACCCTAATCTGGTTATAAGAATAACCACTATTTTATAAAAGGGAGGAGGTTTTTGAACGAAAGAGAGAACCAGAAAATATCAAAAATCCAGAAACCAAAAAGCCACATTTTTTCAAATCACAAAACCAGAAGTCAAAAGGACCAACAAACATCACAAAACCAGAAGCCAAAAGGACCAACAAACATCACAAAACCAGAAGCCAAACAGAAACATCAAAATATCACAAAACCAGAACCAACAACATCACCAAAGACCATCACTAGAAAACCTTATTTCCTTTACAGTAAGAGAAAAAAAAACAACACAAATCAGCCAACAAAGTTTATAGCATCACCTAATATTGTCACCAGACATCATCACCAAAAAACCCACAATGAACAAATAACTAAGAAAGATAGAAAAAAAAAAGCCAAACCCTAATCCTCATCGTTATCCTACCTGTGATACGGTGGGAGAACTGACTAGATGTTTCGGGTTTCGTTCGCACTTGTGCGGTTAGCAAGAGTCGCCACCGACTTTTCTTTTATCCAAAAGGAAAGGTAAAAAAGCACAGGAAAGACTTTTCGAGAATTTTCTCGGGTTCGGGGGGTAGATTATGAAAAGGGAAGGTATTAGCACCCTTTTCATCCATGGTTTTCCATGGGCTCTTAGTTACTCGTTTAGATCACCTGCTTTTTTTTTATTGTGTGCTTGTGGTTTGGTTTTTGAAAGTATTTTGGAAAGTTTCTTTGTAACGGTTCTTGTCTCTATAAGAACATATAAAAAGTTTTGTTTCGAAAAATAGTTCAAAGAGGTGTTTGTGAATCGTGTTTCAAAAAGTGTTTTTGAAAAGAGGTTTTGCCATGGTTCTCGTCTCTATAAGAACGTATGCAAAACGTTTTGTCTTTTGAAAATGTTTTGAAATGGAGGTGTAGGTGTAAAGGTTTTTGTCGTGAGCAAGCGAGTAACTAAGAGCGAATCTATCTACTCAAAAGGTCTTAAGTTGTTCTTTTCTTCTTCCTTTTAATGGTGCTATCTTACCATTGATTTGGTAAGAAGCCCCATCATTGGATGTGAAGGGACAGGTGCGGGTCAATTTTACAATCATTGAAAAGCAACTTGTGAGACGCTCTAGCAATTTTGTAAGGGACGAGATCATTTTATCAAAGGCAACATCGAGGGTCATCGAGGGACTACGATCTTTGTTTATCGAAGGGTCATTTTCTAGAGTGTCTCATATTTGAGGGACATGATTGTATTTCTGAGGCAACAAGCGAGGTTACCCTAGAGGTGGGCGTGTGAGAAGTGTGTTGGTTTCAAGTTATTTATTCTTGGATTAGGTCATCTAGCGATTGATTTTTGAATCCTGCCATACACGCCTAGTTACTATACAGTATATAGAAAGCAATAAATTATGGAAATTGAAATTCTAAACTATTACAGAATGTTCGGGAATGGGGGTACAATTGTTACAAATGGGGATGAATCAAGTGAAAATAGCAATGCCCAAATATAATACAACCAAATTGAATTATTGTGCTATTCAATATGAAGCTATGACAATTTATGAAATAAAGTCAACAAAATATGAAATGTATGTATTTACTTAAAAAAAGAAAAATAAAACTTAATCTAAAAAGAAAATGATTTAAGTTAAAAAATCTTTATTATTATTATTTGTATTCTTATTAATTATGAAGTAAACTTAAAGAAAGAAAACAAGCTAAATTAATTTGTGATGTTTTATTAAATGTAACAAATTAATAAAAATAAGTTATATAAAAAAAGGAAATAGTGAAAATTGAATTTCAAGACTAAAAAAAAAGTGTTCTATATTTAATTAGTAATAAAAAAAAGGAGAAAACAAGTTTAAAAATGGTAAAATGGGCTTGAGTGAATTTAAGAGAAAGCCCAAAGAGGAAATAATTGTTATCTTTGATGTTAACAAAACAAAATGGGGGGTGAACTAGCGAATGGGCTTTAGGTTTGCAAAAGAAATGGCCAAATTCTTCTTAACTCAGTTTATTGTGTTTGATTAGGGTAAACAAAATTAGGGTTTGTGAAGGCCCTTGGTACAGCAGCGCTATCGTCCTCTTCGTCCCTCTCTTCCAAATTCGTTCATCTCTCGATCTCTGTTACTCACCTCTTCCTGATTTCATGAACGAATCACTCTGTTAACAGCTTAATCTCTCATCATCTCACCGCGATTTCACATTTTTCTATGAAAACCCTAAGGTTGGATTTATGCCTAATCTGTTTATCTGATCTTTCCTCATCCTTCCGTTGTCGGAGCGCTTCTCAATTCTCACCTCCTAACCAAGTGTTAGCGGTTTCGTTCTTGAAAGGTATAGTTCTGCTTTTGGCTTAACAGTTTCATTGGTTTTGTATGTTTTGTTCATGTTTTGCTCGTTAATCATGCTTATTGTCTTATTGAGATGTAGAAAATTTTGTAAGGAGGGCGAGGAAGCCATACCTGTTTAGGGGTTTTCTGGAATGGCGAGTCTTGAGGGAGGCGCTCCCTGGAGGCGGATCTTGCGAGGGAGGAAGATGAAGATTGAAAGATGCTAGGGTTTCTGGTAACCTTTTTCTATACTCTTTGAGCCTTGGATGATGATGTTGTACTTCTGACTTTATGATTTTTGTAAGTTGTTGGATGTTGTTTGCTGATGATTTGATGATGTTGACGGATTCTATGATTGTTCTGTTTTTGAAACTTTGTTGGTTTTCTCTTTTGATTTGTTGGGTATCTGAGTTTTTGATTGTTGGATGTTGAGGTGGTTTTGGTTATGTTTGATGGATGAGGCTTGATGATAGTTGTTACAGTTTGCAGGGTTTTGTGAGTTGTATGTTTGGCTTGAGATTAGTTTGATGATTAGAGGATGGTTTGATATATTTGGATGAGTTGGTGAAGGTTGTGAAAACTTGGAGGTTTTGAACTGTGTTACAGGTTGCCTTTGGTTATGCAGGTTTTGAAAACTGGTTATGCAGTTTTTGTTTTTTTTAATGTTTTTGTTATTTTTGATTTGTTGACTGTTGAGGTTTGAGAACTGCTTGACAGTATTTTGAAGGTTATGTTTGAAAATGGTTTTTGAGGTTAAGCTTGGGATATTTTTCTGTTTCTTTTTGTTTTGGATAGTTTGCTTGGTATGTTTTGTGATTTTGTTGATGGTTTCTTGGAATATTGGGATGTTGAGATGGTTTTGGCAGTTTTAGAAACTGGTTTGGGACTTTGACAGTGCAGGCCTTGTGAGCTTGTGATTTTTTGGCTTGCTATGTTGTTGTTGATTGTGATACGGTGGGAGAGAATTGACTATTTTTGAATGCTGGTTCGCGTTTTACATTTGTTTTTGCAAAATGTCGCTGTAAGCAAGAGTCGCCACCGTCTTTTATTTTATCCAACAAGGAAAGGAAAAAAGCACAGAAAAATTCCTTTTTCGAGATGTTTCTCGGGTCCGGGGGGTAGATTATAGAAAGGGAAGGTATTAACACCATTTCTATCCGTGGTTATCCACGGGCTCTTAGGTACTTGCTAAAAGTGTTTTCAAAATTTGCTTTTCTTTGTGTTTGTGGGTTTGAAAGATGTTTTTGTTTGAAAGGTGTAAGTGCGAAAAGTTTTGTTTTGTTTTTAGAAAGGAGCAAGTACTTAAGAACCATCTACCTACTCGAAAAAGGAATCTATCTGTGCTAATGTCCTTTAGACAATTTGATTAAGGGACGTGTGGTCACTAAAGCAATGTTAGGACGCCTTAGCGGTAACCCTAATGTCTTAGATCATTTTTCCGAGGAAACTGTTTCAAGGCAACTATGATCTTTGGACAAGAGGGCGACCTCTAAAACTTCCTATACTTAATGACCACGTTCGAAGGCAACCAAGCGAGGTGTACCCTAAGAGTGCGCATGTGCGAGTGTGTTATTTCGGTTAACTTTATCTTTGTACATGTCATGGGTTATCTATGTTGATTTTAAGTTCATATATTAGATCTTGTCATGCATTCCCTATTATCAAACATCTAACAGTGTATAAGTTGCGGAAATTAAATTGCGGAAATCAAATCTAAACTATTACAAGGCGTCGGGTATTTACATCGCCAAAAACAACCCTTGAAATTAAATTATGGAAAATAAAAGAAAGCGATAAAATAATTTAAAGTCCTATTTAAAGCTATTACATTCCGGAAACAATTACAATAATATGAAAATATGGATCGCGTGCGAGAAAATTAAATCGACGCATTTTTTAGGGTTTTGACCCTTTTTGAAAGAAAGCATTTTTTTGGCATTTTTGAGTTAAGAAGAAATTAAATTAGGTTAAACATTAAATAAATAAATAAATTAATTAATGAAATTTTTTTGGGTTTTTGGATATTTAAAGAAATAAAGTAAATTTGGTCAAAATTAATAAAAACCTAATTTTCTACATTAATTTTAAATATTGCAAAAAATATTAAAAGTTAAACCTAATTAAAACTAAGTTAATTAAATTAGTATTTATTTACAAAAATAAAAGTGATGATTTAATAAATAAAACATTTTTTTGTGTTTTTGATTTTATGAGGAATATAATTTAATTGGTCAGTTAGAAAATAAAATAAATAAACAAAACAAATAAATAAATGAAATAAAAAAAGAAATATAAATAACCAAGGGGGTGTTGGGCCTGGAAAGGGGGTGAAACTGGCAATTCAGAGGCCCATTTGTGCAAGCCTCGTTTGACCTTCTGGAATTCCATGCACATGCGTTGACTAGGTCTTATGATGGTCATCACCTTTGGGCCATCAGATTTGGCCTGGAGGCCATCTGGCAGATGATCAGGTGATGGTGTATGATGTGTTGCGCCTTGGATGTTGCATAGGATGACCTAAAGAAAAATATCACAAATGCATTGGGGGACCTGGGATTCGAACCCAAGTCCCATTGGATTTTGTATAACACGCTATCCAACTCAACCAATGCACTCAATTGTTAGTATAATAAATAATAATTAATATATGTGAAACAACAACAATATGCCAGCGATGCAAAAAACACGCGCGCAGTTTTTGAATGGGCCAGTTGGAAAAGGACACGTCTTCGTCTTCTCCACTGAACCCTGGTTCTTTTTCCTGCGGATTTGAATCCGCAACTAAATCCCTATGTCGACGCTAAAATCTTCTCTAGGCTATGGAAACGAATTCTGAGACCATCATCATGCTCGTCTCTCCCTCCTGAACACGCTCATGGCCATTGTTTGCATCAATTTTGCCTGAAACTGAAACGCCTAAAAACAAAAACCAAAAACCCTAGTTTCGGGTATGGCATTACAGGCTATAAAAATACAATTGAATAATGTAGGAAGCTAAGAAATCATTCAAGAATCATGAATATGCCAATGTTTTGTCAAGAAAATGTCAGAATAAGAGAATACAATTTCACATACAGAGTGAGGTTCTGAGAGACTTACAGCGCGTTTTAGGAGGCGAATGTCTTTGCTTTTGATTGCTACTGCTTCAGTGAATGTCCACCAAGAGGTCTACGTTGAGTTTTTGTGTTGAATTGGCCTCCAAGACTGATTTCGATTCCAAGCTTTTTTGACAAATTTCCAAGTTTGGTTTTCCAGATTGTGCAGCCTCTATGTTCTGATTCGTGCCTCTTTAGCTTGTATATGTATAAGGCAATGCATTAGGTCAAGTTTTGGGCTTTGAATCTTTGTGCATTGATGATTGAAGATGTGATATGATCCTCCATTAAAAAGCTTCCAATTTAATTCCAAATCCAATTTTTTGTGCATGATATAGCTTGATACGAGTTTGATTGTGTACATGATGATATTTAAGACCTGTATCAATCAAAAAGATACCGAGTTATCAATTTTTAGATTTTATTTAGATTTAAATTGATTTAAAAATGAATTAATTCAATAAAAATCAAATGAGATAGAAAAATTAATGAATGGACATAAGACTGAAGATAGGACACGTGTGTAGTGTGACAAGATCAAATCAAGTGGAAAAAGTGGGCCCATTTGACAAAAATTGAAGTTTTGGGGATAGTTGACTTTTGTCAATTTTGGAAAAATGCCCAACTTCAAAAATGCATAACTTCTTTAATTTTGAACTTTTGGAGGTGTTCTATGACTTTTTAGAAACCTTGAGATGTCCTATAAACAACCCTTTTGGTCTCATCGCATTTTGATATTCCATGCTCAAGTTATAAGCTTTGGTAAAAAAGGTGTTTTTGTTGACTTTCAAAAATGACCTATAATGTCCAAATTTGTGACTTTTTGTGAGTGCATTTCTTGATCTTGGGGTGTGAAGATGGATTGTAGGAAATTTCATCCTCTTCAAAATGGGATTTGGATAGGTCATTTCTCATAAAGTATGAGAAAGTTATGTTTGGTCAAAGTTGAGTTGACTTTTCCTGCAAAACCCTAATTTAGCAACTTTTGAATCTTGATGAATTTTGAGCAATCCTTGATGAATCATGATCAACCCTTGATCAAATGATGAATTATCCTTCAAAATGATAATGTTGACAAAAAAATCATGAGGTTTGACTATTTGTAGGTCACAGTTGACTTTTGCCCTAGCACAGTCGATTTTTGGACCTCTTAAGCAATTGATTGGGAAATCTTTCTCTGCAAGGCTTGAAATTTGACATGGATGAACTTGAGAACATATTAGGACATTGGGGAGCACTTGAGGTCATTTGGATGTAAGGACATTGATGCAACACAAAACCCTAGTTTGAGGTTGACTGCCTTAGGAAATGATTTGACTGTCCAACTCTTGAGCAATCTTGAGCAACTTGGAGATTATTCTTGCAATTCCTTGGGAAATATGGGAGGGAAAATTTTGGGGTACAACAACTGCCCCTGTTCAATTTTCTTAAACCTGAGCATATAGATTGGCTTTCGGGCCTTTCGTGATCCGGAGGTGGAAGATGATTGAACACTAGAGTGCCCAGAAATTTGCACTCGCATGAAGTGGTATCAGCCTTGTGACGTCGGGAATGGGCTTACGGATGCCATTTGGAGGTTGTTGGTAGGTGGTCTGAACGTCAACTGGAATACGAATCAGGGAGATCTTATCGGCAATCTGACTGAACCAGAGGAGGTCTTGTCTTCTTTGACTGGATTGGCATCAGAAAAATCTTTAGGAATCGATTTAACTGAACAGAGGGGGTTTTGTCTCCTTTGACTGGATTGGTATCAGAAAAATCTTTAGGAATCGATTTAACTAGTCTTGTCTCTTTTGACTGAATTGGCATCAAAAAAATCTTTAGGAATCGATTTAACTGGTTTTGTCTCCTTTGACTGGGTTGGCCTCAGAAAAATCTTTAGGAATTGATTTAACTGGTCGTGTCTCCTTTGACTGGGTTGGCCTCAGAAAAATCTTTAGGAAGCGATTTAACTGGTTTTGTCTCCTTTGACTGGGTTGGCCTCAAAAAAATCTTTAGGAATCGATTTAACTGGTCTTGTCTCCTTTGACTGGGCTGGCCTCTAAAGATAAAAAATCTTTAGGAATTGATTTAACTGCTTTTGTCTCTTTGATTGGGTTGGCATCAGAAAAATCTTTAGGAATCGATTTAACTTGTCTTGTCTTCTTTGACTGGGTTGCCATCAGAAAAATCTTTAGGAATCGACTTAACTAGTCTTGTCTTCTTTGACTGGGTTGCCATCAGACAAATATTTAGAAATCGATTTAACTGTTCTTGTCTTCTTTGACTGGATTGGTATCAGAAAAATATTTAGGAATCGATTTAACTGGTCTTGTCTTCTTTGACTGGGTTGGCATCAGAAAAATCTTTAGGAATCGATTTAACTGGTCTTGTCTTCTTTGACTAGATTGGTATAAGAAAAATCTTTAGGAATCGATTTAACTGGACCAGAGGAATAACTTCAACCGGATCGGCATCAGAAAAATCTTTAGGAATCGATTTAACTGGACCAGAGGAGGTCTTGTCTGGGTCGGCATCAGAAAAATCTTTAGGAATCGATTTAACTGGACCAAGCAAGGTCTTTGACATAGTTGAGAACTTAACTGCATCTTTCCTGAAAGGTAAAGGTCAGTCATATGCAATGCATGATATGGATCAAGCAATGATGTTCTCATCATAAATGAGATTGTATGGTATAATGCGTATATGCATGTATCATGATGTATGAAAATGTGATGTTTAGTTGGGGAAAATAAATCTCGGAGTTGCTGGAGAGTAGAGTTGAATTCTTCGTTTCTGCTGGGGATGATGAACGAAGGTAATAAGCCTGCAGGAGAAGATAACTCCGTTGGGGAATAAACTGATGAGGAGATTACTCTGTGGGGAAGAGATACTTTGCTGAGGATTCCACTGATATACTCTGCTGGGGATGGATTACCGTTGTTGGTGATACTGAGTCTGTTGAGGATTGAATTCCTGTTCGTGAAAGGAAAAAACTTTACTGGGGATGATATTTCAGTTGCAAATTGCTGGGGATAACCCTGTTAGGTTCTGGTGGGGATAATCCTCTGAATTCAGCTGGGAATGATCCTTTGAACTTGGCTGGGGAGATTTATTTTGTACTTCGTTGGGGGTAAATTTCCAGAGTCTACTGGGGATGATGATTCAACTCCGTCGGGGAAGCTTTTTCAGACCGTGCTGGGGAAATATTGACTCCATTGGGGGTATCTTGTATTCTGCCGGGGAACATTCTTATACTCCGTTGAGGAATATTAAGACTGCCGGGGATACTCTTATACTTGCTGGGGAATATTCTTATACTCCGTTGGGGAATATTAAGACCCTTTTAGTGTTGATGGTAGACTAACTCTTCTTGGGGAGAGTATTGTTGATTCGTTCATGGTTGTAAATCTCAGCTGGGGGAGAGTTACCATTACTTCCTTACTCTGCGGGGAGTGAAAGTATCTTAGCCATATTCTTCAGCTGAATCTCCCTTCGTACCTGGTGGACAGAGCAACTGTACAGTTCGGACAATTCTTATTGCCCCTGTTTCTGATGTTACCAGTAATTCGTCCTTTGTTTCACATGTAAATATTTATGAGCAGCAATTAATGTCAAATGCATATATCAAAAATGAACATTGGACATTCTTTGCAAAACAAAATAGATAAAGGAAAAACAGTTTGAAATTTGTTTGAAAATGAATTGTATTAATTTTGAAGTTTGGCTTGTAAATAGGCATTTTTGTACAAGGGGCTGACGTCCTAGTAAGAGAACGCCACCGAATAATAGAATTTACACAATTTTTGAAAAACTAAACAAAACAGCTATATGAATGATCCCACTGGGTTCCAACTCTGCTATTGCCTTTATATCTTCAAGCATCTCATCACTTTGCTGCTTGGTGAAGATGAATCAGATTGATTAGTGCCATCCGAGCTTGATAGTTGATACCGAAGTCATGATGCAAGGTGATCCAATGAGACATAGTGTTACGCTTTGATCCCTAATTTTTGCCTGGACCGCCCTTTCAGGTTTTCAGTCCACCGGGATACCCTTTTTTGCCCAAGCCGCCTTTTCAGGTTTTCAGCTTGCCGGGTGTACAGATGTTTTCACTTTCATCCCTTATTTTTGCCCGAAACGTTTTGGTTCGCCGGGAAGCCCTTATTTTTTCCTAGGCCAGTCAACCTAGCGGGTCTTTGATTATGCGTAGTATCTTTTCACTATGTCTGCATTGACGGGGTGAGGAAGGTCGTCACCATCCATGGTGGTTAGAATCATAGCTCCGCGTAAGAAAATGCTCTTAACCACAAATGGCCCTTCATAAGTAGGGGTCCATTTTCCCCTGGGATCACCTTGAGGTAAGATAATGCGCTTGATTACCAGATCCCCAACTTGATACTCTTGTCGTCTGACTTTCTTGTTAAATGCCTTGATCATCCGTTTTTGGTACGTCTGACCATGACAAATAGCAGTAAGTCTCTTTTTGTCGATTAGGTTCAGTTGATCAAGCCGGGTCTGAATCCAGTCATCTTCGCTCAAACCTGCATCCTTCATGATCCGAAGAGAGGGTATCTGAACTTCAATGGGCAGTACGGCCTCCATGCCATAAACCAAGGAATAGGGCGTTGCCCTTGTTGACGTCTGTGCTGAGGTACGGTACCCATGAAGAGAAAATGGTAACATCTCGTGCCAGTCTTTATATGTTACTGTCATCTTCTGCATGATCTTCTTAATGTTCTTGTTAGCCGCTTCAACAGCCCCGTTCATCTTCGGCCGGTAGGGAGAAGTGTTGTGATGCTGTATCTTGAATTGTTCGCATAGCTCAATGATCATCTTGTTGTTGAGATTGGTACCATTGTCCGTAATGATCCTCTCTGGTACACCATATCGACAGATCAGGTTGTGCCGAATGAATTGTGCCACGACGTTCTTGGTTACGGTAGCGAAGTAAGCTGCTTCAACCTACTTCGTGAAGTAATCAATTGCTACCAAGATGAAACGATGCCCGTTAGATACCGTAGGTCTGATCTCGCCGATCATATTAATGCCCCACATTGCAAAAGGCCAAGGTGCCGTCAAGATGTTCAGATCTTTGATATCGATAGGGTAGTGTGAGCCAACATATACTGTCTCAGCCGACGAACAGCCCATGCCAAAGCGTAGCAAGTTCTCTCGAGCAGTGAGCATAGTATCTCACAGTCGGTAAACTCTTTGCTAAAGCAATAAGTAGCATGCTCTTTTCGGCCAGAATCGTCATGCTGCCCCAATACGCCTCTCTGTATTATCCAACACTTTTAAGTATGGGATCAACGGTCTTCCTGCAATTGAAGGCATCAGAATTGGTACCTTGGAGGTAGTATGTCCCTCTCTTCCTGAAGTAGTAGTCTAGCAAGTTCAACAGACACTTCGCAATCATCTTCACCTTCGTCTTCGGCTAAGTTGATCGGACTTTCGAAGTCATAACTGGCAGTAGCAGGGTCGTTATCAGTGGGATCCAGAGTGGATGTAGATCATGATACGTGAGTGTGTGTAAAATAGCTGTTTTGCAATATATAATAAAGAAAAACAAGGAGCGCAAAATTTGAAATGCAAGAACGTCCAATGATTTTATTAATGATATATGAAAATGACACACATAAAGCCCTCACAAATGAAGCCACGGTGCCCCGGGTAAGACACCGGGCCATAAAGTTTAAAACATTGTCTGTTACATATTTAAAACAAAAAGTTTCATTACTGAGTAACAAAAGTAATAGGGATGAAGTCCTTTGCTGTCCAGTTGCTTGGTCCACCGTTGGTCGTAGGATAGATCCAGTTGTCGAACTCAGACTCTTCCACATCATCTTCAATGGCATTCACTCCCGAGTTGCTGATGAACACGGGAGGTCTTCCGATCCTTGCATTCCGAACAACCCTTTGAGCTTCTGCAGTGAAACCCAAACCAAACTTGTTAGTCTTCTGTGTAAAATCAGGGAGTCGGCCCCAATTTGCACACCCACCTTTCTCAACAACAGCCCAAGCATCCTTAAAGGAAGCCATCTTCATAGGAGAATCTTCAACAACAGTCTCAGCTGATGCCAGTGTCTGGGGAACCTCCTCAAAATGTTGGAACGGGGTCTCAATGAACTCCCCATCCATCTCTACATATCGGAAAGAGTTGAGGTGGCTAACCATGTACTCTTCCTCTCCTTGCACTGTCACAATCATCCCTTTGATCGGGTACTTCAGCTTCTGGTGAAGCGTTGAGGTTACGGCCCCAACTTTATGGATCCATGGACGACCCAGCAAACAAGAATAGGATGGCCGAATGTCCATCACATAGAATGTAGAATTGAAAACCTGAGAACCAACCTTAATCGGAATATCAACTTCTCCGTGCACCATCCTCTTAGACCCATCAAAGGCCCTAACAACAATGTTACTTGGTTTCAGCTCTAACCCTTCACAGTCCAACCGGTCAAGAGCTTTCTTAGGCAAGACGTTCAATGAGGAACCAGTATCCACTAATACATGTGCAAGAGTAGTGCCCCTGCATTCAATGGAGACATACAGGGCATCGTTGTGATTCTTCCCTTTAGTAGTCAAGTCGGCGTCAGAGAAACCCAACCCATTATCAGCAGTCAAATTGGCCATGCAATCTGTAAACTGATCAGCTGATGTCTCTTGTGGTACGTGGGCAGTCTTCAGGAAAGTAATCAGAGCCTTGGCATGGGCTTCTGAGCATAGCAACTGTGACAACATAGAAATCTTGGACGGGGTTTTCCCCAGCTGTTCAACTACATTGTAGTCACTCTTTTTAATGATTTTCAGAATCTCTTCCATCTCTTATTTAGAAGCTTCAACAGTAATCATTTTTGGTGCCTCCGTATGGGCAGGCTCACTGGTGATCCCTTTGCCCCGAGTGTCAGATGACTCGGCGACAGGGGTAAGAATAGGAACTTGAACAGGAATAGTAGCAGGTACACTGGCAGGTGTAATAACAACAGGTCTTCCGGCAGTTGGTGGAGAGATATCAGGTGAGAAAAGTCTTCCGCTGCGGGTGACTTTAGTAGGTCCAACAATATTGCTGATGTCAGCATCAGCATCCAATTCTTGCTTAACTCCATGAAAATAAACATCGGCCCCATAGTGCCACGGGACAACTTTATCAAAGGTGTAGGGGATGGGCCCCGAAACAGTGATGATTACAGGTGCGATTCTCGGAACAGATGTAATTCTAACAGGCTTCCTCGAGGGAGCCTTGGAAGAATTGTCGAAAATGGTAATGATGGCAACTTCCTCAGAAGGAACTAAGGGAACGACAGTCTTCTCAAACAGAATCTCTTTACTATCCATCAGGCGTTGGACACCTGACTTCAAAAGATGGCAACCAGTTGGTAGAAAAGAACACATATGGAAACCTTCGTCACAGCCCGGAAATAAACCGGCTAGCAAAAGATTCTTCTTCACAGTCATCAAAGGGGTAACAATGTCATTCACAGAAACCACAAACGAGTCTTCATCTATAGCATTCACTCCATGCTTGGGCATAGGAGCAGTCACAACATTAGGCCTTTTGGGCGCCTCGAACTCAATCTCCGTTGCATCAATTAAGTCATGTATCTTATTCTTCAAAGTCCAACAATCATCTGTATTATGCCCTGGGCTATCAGAGTGATAAGCACAGCGGGCATTGGGGTTATACCTCGGTGACATTGTATTTGGATTCTTTGGGGCTTCCTATAGAATCACCAGATTGGTCTTCAGCAACTGTGGCAGAATCTGAGATAAGGTCATGCTGAGACGAGTGAATTTCCTTCGAGGTCTCTCGTCCTTTTGTTGATTGTTGTGTTGAGGAGCACCAGCAGGTTTTGAAATTACAACCGCATTAACAGCTTGGCGGCGTTCAGGTCTACTCTGGTTTCTCGAACTGTAGACACCACTGGACTCCTTCTTAAACGGCTTCTTCTCGGTGCTCGATGAGGCACCCTTCTGTATCTTCCCAGCCTTAATACCAGCCTCAATCCTCTCGCCGGTCAAAATAAGCTCTATAAACCCAGACGAAGAGCTTCCAATCAGATGGTTAAAAAATGGACCAGACAGGGTCCCCAGAAACATGTCCACAAGCTCCCGATCAGCCAAGGGTGGTTGCACTCTACCGGCAAGGTCCCTCCACTTCTGAGCATAATCTTTGAATCCTTCACCCGTTCCCATTGACATACCTTGGAGTTGGGTACGCGTGGGAGCGAGGTCGGAGTTGTACTGGTACTTCCTGTAGAAAGCAGTAGCCAAATCTTCCCAACTGCGAATACTGGCTCCGTCCAACTGGTAGAACCACTCAAGTTGAGTCCCTGAGAGACTGTCTTGAAAGAAATGAATCCATAGGTTCTTATCAGCGGTGTACAGTTGAATCTTCCCCATATATGACCGGAGGTGCAGCTTCAGACAAGAAACTCCGTCATACTTAGCAAAGGCTGGTGCCTTGAATTTGTGGGGAATCACTACCCCGGAGGATAGACCCAGATCACCAAAGTCCAGACCAGGCACTTTTTGAACCTCCATAGCACTCAATCAGTCTTCCATTTGTTTGTATCTATCCTCAGCCGGAGGATACTGTTCTTCGTCGAAGTCCGTCTCGTTGTCGGAGACCACAGGGCTAGGAGCCCTTCTTTCTTCCTGACTATCTTTCCCTCCAGATGAGGTGGTCAAATCAAATTCATTCTGAAGCCTATTTCCAAACCTGTGCGCTGTGTTGAACATGATTTTCCTTTTCTTTTTCTTCTTCTTCTCTTTCAGAATCAGGGTCTTCAGATCTTGCTGACCCTTAGCTAGATTCATGAACAGCTCTTGGAATTGGGCATTCTGGGCCTGGAGGGCCTTGATGGCTTGCTCAGTTGAAGGTTCAGCAGACATGATGAGTGCTGAAATAAAAAGCGAAGAAGATAAGAGGCCTGTAATGGGTACCTGTTTATGAAGTGCATGGGATGAAATGCGTATGATTATGATTTCAAAGACAATTGAGAGATTCAAATTTTTAAACCAGAAAGGAAACACACTTTATTAGATAAACTTTGGAATTCAAATTGTTCAATTGATGCCCTTAAGGCGTTACATGAAAGGAAATACCGAAAAGTAAATAACAATTGGAAAGGAAATCATCAAAGGTCAATCAATGCTCCCATGGTCTCTTCTTGTCGGTGCGGACATAATCATTGAGAATCCGCTCGTTCTCCAGCTGCCTAGTCAACTTCTGGATCTTCTGCTCTTGCTCGTTGAACTTTTCTCGGTAAGAATCCCGTTCCTCCCTCAGCTGCATCCAAGACCTTTTCAGTTCCCCAATGTCAGTGGGTATATGAGGATGGATGATGGTTGGAAGAACCCCTTCTTCATTAGCAACTTAAAAAATGACAGGCCGGGCGGCTTCATATGGCATACCCAACTTTTGGGAACAGATGTGAACCCATCTGAGATATGGCTCCATTGGAAGTGAAGTCTTTGGGCCCAGATCATGTGGATCAGATTGGTGAACTCTATCCCAAGCCCTTATGAATCTGCGGCGTAGCTCGTCGCCATCCCCTTGAAAATCAAAGATGATATGAGGCATTAGCAGCTCATGAGGTCCTTCTCTTCTGGCACGCCCAAACTGATGTAAGGCTAAGCACGGATTGTAAGAAATTCCTCCATGGGTTCCTATCAATGGAACATTAGGGTACTCCCCACAGCGATCAATGATAGTCACCTCGTCCATACCATTGAGAGTCCAAATGATGTCATTATGCGAGAGAGACATAATCCTATAAGCCCAGCCCATGCCTTCTTTGTTCTTCAACACTGATTTAGGAAGGTGAGAAATAAACCACCTTGCCAACAACATAGCACAACACATCAAGGTTCCCCGCTTTCGGGCAGTACGAGCATAAAGCTGATGAAGAATGTCACCCAAGAGAGTGGGTACCGGATTCCAAGAGATGAAGATCTTTACCGCATTAACATCAACAAAGGAGCCAGAGTTCGGAAACAATACCAAGCCGTATATCAGAAGAGCTAGAATATGCTCGAATGCCTTGAAGTCTAGATTATCCCAGAAATAGTTAGCCTTACACACCAAGAACTTAGTCAAAAAGCCCTTTGCTCCACTTCTAGTCTCCCAATTAGCCATTACCTCTTCCTTGGTCATATGAAGGGCTGCAACAATCTCTTCGGGCCTAAGAATCTTCTCCCAACCAGTAAACAGAGTTTGTTCCAGGACATAGATACCGAGCAGCTCAGAGAACTCTTCTAGGGTGGGAACCAGCTGGTAGTCCTGGAAAGTAAAGCAATGGTACAGCGGATCATAGAATTGGAACAGAACACTCATCATCTGCTCGTCCAATTTGGAGGTGACCAAACTGAGAAGGTAACCATGCCTCCTGATGAAGGAAGTAGTATCAGGCATCTTCGCAACCAAATCTTTAAGCAGGGTGGGAACCTGGACAAAGTTGATCCGGATGGTATTCCTACGCATGGGCATCATAATGACCTACAAAACAGAACAAAGATGAATCCCTCCTGTCTTTGAAATAGGTTAGTCCAATGCAAGATGTATGAATTGTTATGATGTCATGATGTTATGATAGTAAGCACACCACAAGTATCCACAAACAGCAAACATGGTAAAGGCACACAAGTCACACAGAGAGCCCTTATATTTCAGGCTGGCAAGGAGCTTAGGTACTACCCTCTTTCAGTTCAGTTGGTTTAAACCTGTCCTAAAAATAGTAACCGGGTTCTAGAGGATCTCAATATCACTGACTACCCTCAATCAGTCATAATTCCAGTTTAGCAACCTTTTCTTGCGGCCAGAATCATCGCGAGAGTTTAGTCTCAATGAGTGTAGCATACTGCTACTGTTCTATGGCCAAGTTGGTCAATTTAAAGGTTCTAAGGTCAGTTGGTGCTTAATGACCCCTTAGAAGACCCATATTCTCCTCGTTCCAACACAAGGGATATCGGTACAGACTAAAGTGCAACACCAACGTAGCTACTGCTTCAACCGTATCGGTCTACGCCGTACAGTTCCCTCACAGTTTATTGCTACTTACCTAAAGGGTATCCCCAGATCCAGGTTAGGATCTATAGAAACTCCGATACAAGCCCACAAATATAAATCATACAAAGCATACAATTGAAAACATAATGATCTAATCCTAAGGTATACCTCACTTATTAATTCCCCAGCAGAGACGCCAGTTCTGTGATACGGTGGGAGAGAACTTACTATTTTGGAATGCTGGTTCACGTTTTGCGTTTGTTTTCGCAAAATGTCGCGGTAAGCAAGAGTCGCCACCGTCTTTTATTTTATCCAACAAGGAAAGGAAAAAAGCACAGAAAAATTCCTTTTTCGAGATGTTTCTCGGGTCCGGGGGGTAGATTATAGAAAGGGAAGGTGTTAGCACCCTTTCTATCTGTGGTTATCCACGGGCTCTTAGGTACTTGCTAAAAGTGTTTTCAAAATTTGCTTTTCTTTGTGTTTGTGGGTTTGAAAGAAGTTTTTGTTTGAAAGGTGTAAGTGCGAAAAGTTTTGTTTTGTTTTTAGAAAGGAGCAAGTACTTAAGAACCATCTACCTACTCGAAAAAGGAATTAATTTGTGCTAATGTCCTTTAGACAATGCTATCCCACTATGAATGAGTAGGTAACACCGTCGTTGGAGTTTTAAGGGTCAATTCGATTAAGGGACGTGTGGTCACTAAAGCAATGTTAGGACGCCTTAGCGGTAACCCTAATGTCTTAGATCATTTTTCCGAGGCAACCGTTTCGAGGCAACTATGATCTTTGGACAAGAGGGCGACCTCTAAAACTTCCTATACTTAATGACCATGTTCGAAGGCAACCAAGCGAGGTGTACCCTAAGAGTGCGCATGTGCGAGTGTGTTATTTCGGTTAACTTTATCTTTGTACATGTCATGGGTTATCTATGTTAATTTTAAGTTCCTATATTGGATCTTGTCATGCATTCCCTATTATCAAACATCTAACAGTGTATAAGTTGCGGAAATTAAATCCAAACTATTACAAGGCGTCGGGTATTTACATCGCCAAAAACAACCCTTGAAATTAAATTGCGGAAAATAAAAGAAAGCGATAAAATAATTTAAAGTCCTATTTAAAGCTATTACATTCCGGAAACAATTACAATAATATGAAAATATGGATCGCGTGTGAGAAAATTAAATCGACGCATTTTTTAGGGTTTTGACCCTTTTTGAAAGAAAGCATTTTTTTGGCATTTTTGAATGAAGAAGAAATTAAATTAGGTTAAACATTAAATAAATAAATTACTTAATTAATGAAAAAATTTTGGGTTTTTGGATATTTAAAGAAATAAAGTAAATTTGGTCAAAATTAATAAAAACCTAATTTTCTACATTAATTTTAAATATTGCAAAAAATATTAAAAGTTAAACCTAATTAAAACTAAGTTAATTAAATTAGTATTTATTTACAAAAATAAAAGTGATGATTTAATAAATAAAACATTTTTTTGTGTTTTTGATTTTATGAGGAATATAATTTAATTGGTCAGTTAGAAAATAAAATAAATAAACAAAACAAATAAATAAATGAAATAAAAAAAGAAATATAAATAACCAAGGGGGTGTTGGGCCTGGAAAGGGGGTGAAACTGGCAATTCAGAGGCCCATTTGTGCAAGCCTCGTTTGACCTTCTGGAATTCCATGCACATGCGTTGACTAGGTCTTATGATGGTCATCACCTTTGGGCCATCAGATTTGGCCTGGAGGCCATCTGGCAGATGATCAGGTAATGGTGTATGATGTGTTGCGCCTTGGATGTTGCATAGGATGACCTGAAGAAAAATATCACAAATTCATTGGGGGACCTGGGATTCGAACCCAAGTCCCATTGGATTTTGTACAACACGCTTGGCAACTCAACCACTGCACTCAATTGTTAGTATAATAAACAATAATTAATATATGTGAAACAACAACAATATGCCAGCGATGCAAAAAACACGCGCACAGTTTTTGAATGGGCCAGTTGGAAAAGGACACGTCTTCGTCTTCTCCACTGAACCCTGGTTCTTTTTCCTGTGGATTTGAATCCGCAACTAAATCCCTATGTCGACCCTAAAATCTTCTCTAGGCTATGGAAACGAATTCTGAGACCATCATCATGCTCGTCTCTCCCTCCTGAACACGCTCATGGCCATTGTTTGCATCAATTTTGCTTGAAACTGAAACGCCTAAAAACAAGAACCAAAAACCCTAGTTTCGGGTATGGCATTACAGGCTATAAAAATACAATTGAATAATGTAGGAAGCTTAGAAATCATTCAAGAATCATGAATATGCCAATGTTTTGTCAAGAAAATGCCAGAATAAGAGAATACAATTTCACATACAGAGCGAAGTTCTGAGAGACTTACAACGCGTTTTAGGAGGAGAATGGCTTTGCTTTTGATTGCTACTGCTTCAGTGAATGTCCAGCAAGAGGTCTACACTAAGATTTTGTGTTGAATTGGCCTCCAAGACTGATTTCGATTCCAAGCTTTTTTGACAAATTTCCAAGTTTGGTTTTCCAGATTGTGCAGCCTCTAGGTTCTGATCTGTGCCTCTTTAGCTTGTATATGTATAAGGCAATGCATTATGTCATGTTTTGGGCTTTGAATCTTTGTGCATTGATGATTGAAGATGTGATATGATCCTCCATTAAAAAGCTTCCAATTTCATTCCAAATCCAATTTTTTGTGCATGATATAGCTTGATACGAGTTTGATTGTGTACATGATGATATTTAAGACCTGTATCAATCAAAAAGATACCAAGTTATCAATTTTTAGATTTTATTTAGATTTAAATTGATTTAAAAATGAATTAATTCAATAAAAATCAAATAAAATAGAAAAATTAATGAATGGACATAAGACTGAAGATAGGACACGTGTGTAGTGTGACAAGATCAAATCAAGTGGAAAAAGTGGGCCCATTTGAAAAAATTTGAAGTTTTGGGGATAGTTGACTTTTGGCAATTTTGGAAAAATGCCCAACTTCAACAATGCATAACTTCTTCAATTTTGAACTTTTGGAGGTTTTCTTGGACTTTTTAGAAACCTTGAGGTGTCCTCTAACCAACCATTTTGGTATCATATCATTTTGATATTCCATGCTCAATTTATAAGCTTTGGAAAAAAAGGTGTTTTTGTTGACTTTCAAAAATGACCTATAATGTCCAAATTTGTAACTTTTTGTGAGTGCATTTCTTGATCTTGGGGTGTGAAGATGGATTGTAGGAAATTCCATCCTCTTCATAGTGAGCTTTGGATAGGTCATTTCTCATAAAGTATGAGAAATTTATGCTTGGTCAAAGTTGAGTTGACTTTTCCTACAAAACCCTAATTTAGCAACTTTTGAATCTTGATGAATTTTGAGCAATCCTTGATGAATCATGATCAACCCTTGATAAAATGATGTATTATCCTTCAAAATGATAATGTTGACAAAATAATCTTGAGGTTTGACTATTTGTAGGTCACAATTGACTTTTGCCCTAGCACAATAGATTTTTGGACCTCTTGAGCAATTGACTGAGCAAACTTTCTCTGCAAGGCTTGAAATTTGACATGGATGAACTTGAGAACATATTAGTACATTTGGGAGCACTTGAGGTCATTTGGATGTAAGGACCTTGATGCAACACAAAACCCTAGTTTGAGGTTGCCTGCCTTAGGAGATGATTTGACTGTCCAACTCTTGAGCAATCTTGAGCAACTTGGAGATTATTCTTGCAATGCCTTGGGAAATATGGGAGGGAAAATTTTGGGGTACATCATTGATTTAGCCTTGTTTCTGAGTTTGTTGTTTTTGGGTTTGAGAATTGGTTCTGCAGTTTTTTGTTTTTGAGTTTGACAAAATGTTCTCTCTTTACTCTCTTGCAGTTTGCCTACTGTTATATTTAGATTGCTTTTTGACAGCTTGATCAAAAAGGGGGGAAAACCTCATACTTTGAATATCTTGGCCCCCTTGTGTATTTTTGTTTTTTCATCACACTCTATGTAGCTTGTGACAATTTGTGGGCAGAGTAGCAAAGTTGTACCTTTTGTGCAATTCCAACAACTTAGGTGATTTCTTTCCTCTCTCTCCTCTCTCAATGATAAAAGAAAATTGCTTTTTCACCTTTTTTCTGAAAAGTTTGCAAATGGGAAATGATGAAAAGGCTATTGAAACAAGCCCCTTGCTTGTTGGCTTGGTTTACCATATGTTATATTTTCTTCTTGCCTGCTATTTGTTTGTACTGCTATGCTGTTGTTGCTTGTACTTTGTTTTGCTTGCTTGTACTGCTTGCTTGGACAACTTGCTGCATGTTTTCTTGTAATGTTGCATCCAGTTTGTATTATGTTGTTTGGACATCTTACTGCATGTTTGGACAGTCTGCTGCATTTCTCTTGTTTGGATAGGTTGCTTACATTTTTCTTGTTTGTGAACCAAGAGGAATAATTCTCTTGTGATTTGAAAATAAAAATGTGATGATTTAAAAATATCCCTCTGATCCCAAATTGCAAACTTTAATGATGAACACTTTTTTCTGTCTTTTGAAAATTCTTTGCTTATGTCCAATTAATTGTACTAACTTTTTCTTTTTGTCTTTCATTTTCATGTGAGCACAACTGGATGGTGGCCAAGCATGGGAAGCAAGAGACTCTATGGCAAGCATGGAAGCAAAGTCAACCTTAGGCATATATTCAATTTCTTTTCTTTGTAACCTAGAGAGAAACATTCAAAAATTGTACTAATTTATTTTTTAAATACAATAAGTTATAAAACCTAAGGTACTTAAATAATAAATTGTTTTGTAACAACTTTTGAAATAAATGGAGAAAGTTTTGTGAGATATTCTGATGTCCATTAAAAACCCTTTACTGTTAATAACTTGTAATTCTCTCTTTGTGTCTTTACTGATTCTTAAAGATTCCCTGATCAAAATAATTGAAATTGCATTCCAATAATTCCAATCAAGATAAGTTAAATTCCAATAATCATGTAACCTTGCAACTGTATTCCAATTAAAACACGCACTGTGTATTCCATAAACAAGCAAATTTTTATTCCATAAACAAGCAAATGTTTTAAAAGACGTAAATTATCTGGTTAACCTGGATCAAACAAACACTGCCTTTTCAGTAAATTTGAGAGAGCATGAAAACATGTGAAAATCAATTGAATTTCTGAGAACTCAATTTCTTCTGAGAAATGCGAGAAAAACCCTAATTGCTGATTTACTGCTGTTGTACCCCAAAATTTTCCCTCCCATATTCTTCAAGAAATTGCCAAGCCAGGTCACAAAATCCCCCAAGGGTTATGCAGTTCAACTGTCTCCTATACAGTCAAAACTAGGGTTTGTGTTCTGATCAAAGAAAGGAAGTTTTCAAGGACCCAATCAAGTCTCATATGCCTACAAATGTGGTCAAGCATCCTCATGTCAAGTTTCAAGGCATTCAGCTCAAAATTGCACAGTCAAAACCCTAGATTGCACTACAGTCAACTGTAGGGGCAAAATGGTCATTTGACAATCAAAAGTTCAAATTTTTGGTCAACATATCATTTTGAAGCCACAAACATCATTTGATCAATGCTTGATCATGATTCTCAAAATTTGGCTCAGAAATCATCAAAGATGCAAAAGTTACTATATTTGGACAGCTGAAAAAGTCAACTGAAATTGACCAGGGCATAACTTTCACATGGATTATCAGAAAAATTCCATCCAAAGCTCATTTTGAAGAGAAAGACATTTCCTACAACTCATCTTCATACTTCAAGTCCAAGAAATGCCCTCACAAAAAGTTATCAATTTCAACATTATAGGTCATTTTCAAAAGTCAACAAAAAGGGACTTTAAGTCAAAGGCCATAACTTGAGATTGGTAAATCAAAATGACATGGGACCAAAGGCATTGGTTAGAGGACTCAAAGACCTTTCCAAAATGTCCAAGAACATGTGAAAAGCTTAAAAATTGAGCAAGTTATGCCTTGTGGAAGTTGGGAAATGTTTGGGAATTTTGAAAAGTCAACTTTACTTCAAATGACCTAAAATTGCTAATGGGCCCATTTTTCTTCCAAGATTCATCATTCCAAGCATATGCACGACCACTTGGCCCAAAGGGAAGTATTTTCTCATTTTTTATTTATTTATTTGAATTTATATTAATATTAATTCATTTAAATTATTTAAATACATGAAAAATATCAAACTTGACCTAAAAAATCTTTTCATGCATGTTTTACTCTCAATATCACGTGCACATCCTAATTAGGCAAGTTTTGGTTTGATTTGGCATGATTGAACAAAATGCACATGAAAAGATTCAAAAAAGATCTTAAGGAAATCAAATATTGAAAACCATTATGGCCATGGATTTTATGCAACTTTGTTGACCTAATAGCTTCCATACATAATCAGAATCACAACCCTAAGCCTTGGAGACTAAATGCTGCGCTGAAAATATCATTGAAAACTTGGAAAATTGTCAAGAAAGTTCAAAACTGAAATCAACTTTTTAGGTCCATTCAAACCCTAATACTCGTTCCAAAAGCTTCCTTGTGGTTCACTGAGCATATTCCAATTCATAACACTCATCAAAAGGCAAAGAATCGCTGTACAGAACTCAAAATTTTCTCACGAAATTGCATACACGCATCTTGATTTTAAAGCATTTTCATGACATTTGGCTTACATATTCTTGTTCAATGATGCTTGCTGATGCTTATCATGTAATTTAATTATGTTTTTACGCGTTATATACAAAAATGCCATACTTGATTTTTAGGGTTTTCAGGACTCAGAATTAGGGCTTCTCAAACAAAGCAAAATTGAGGCTTGGGATCTTGGCCATCAAAACAAGCGCCTTTGGACGGACATAAACCGACCCTCGCGCTCAATTTATGAGCGACTGAGGGCTAGTCGTTATTTTCTGGAAACAAGCCTAAGAGAACGGCTTCAAAACCGTGGCCTATGAGTCTTTGTTTCAGAAAAATAAAAAGCTGGGCGAAGAAGATAATGTGTTGGCGAAGCATGATTCGTTAGTTTGAATTCTCGCGCGCTAATCCACTAACTATTTGCTTTTCTTTTATAATATTTCTGGTTTATTTACTAATCACGCGCGTTGAGTTGGTCTAGTGGCAGGCAATGATGCTGGTAACACACGTGACCTGGGTTCGAACCCCAGGTCTCATGCTATTTCAATATTATTTTTCGTTCACAAATCCCATGCAGCGCTTATGTTGAGGGTCATCATGCACGTTCAAAATCCAAAGGTCCATGCGTCTTGGGAGATCAATCAAAAGGCAGGGATTCAAGGAACACAACAAACCATAGTCAACGCATCACACATGATTGAGAAAGTCCAACAAGACCAAGGCTTAATGGGCCAGTTTGCTAAGGCCTTACCTCCATCTGGGGCCTGAAACCCCCCTGGTTTGCTTCTCCATTTTTTTATATTTTATTTTTTTCAATTGTTATGTTTATTTGCTTTATTGCTATAAATTAATTAATTATTTTTTTTATATAATACAAAAATACACAAAAATTCAGAAAAGACAAAAAAATGCAATAAATATTCTATTTTAATATGTTCTTGTAAATAATTGTATAATTGAATTTAGTTTAATTAGGTTACAACGTTAATTCTTTTTTTTTAATAAAAAAATGCAAAAATATAGAACTTAGGTTTAATTGTTAATTTTATTCCTTTTAATTTCTTTTTTTTACAATAATAATATTTATTTTATTTATTTTCATAAATTAAAAAATGCATGTGAATTAACTTAGGTAAATTAGTTAAAATTTTAATATTTCCATAATAAATCTAAAAAACACTAGAATTAGGGTTTACATTTCAAATTTCATTCTAATAAATTTTTCTCCTTAAATCCAAAAAAACACAAAAATACCAAAAACATTTGACTTTAATTTTAATTCCTCATTAACTTTAATTTTCCAAAAGGGTCCAACGCCCATTGTTTTAATTATTTTATTTCGCGCATTTACTTTATTGCTTAAATAATTATGTAATTCTCCCAAAGCGTTGTAACGGTTTTATTTCTCGCACTTTTATCTTATTGCTTTATTTATTTTCCGTCAAAACGGGTCCGGTTTAATTTTGGCGATGTGGACCCGCGCCATTTGTAATAGTTTAGATTTATTTTCCCGCAAATATTAAACTGTTAAATAAGCATGCAAGAATGAATGGCCTTAATTAAAATCAAGCGTAGAACACAAATAAACATGACAAGACAAAAATAACTGAAAACGACACACAAAACACACACCACCCCTAGGGTATGCCTCACTGTTGCCTTGCCTCGAAAGGTGATCGTCGAGTAGAGGATGTTTTAGTAAGTCCTCATGATCCGGGAACCTGGCATGAGGGTAGCTTCTAAGGTATCTTCCTATTGCTCCGGTGATCACCATGTCCCGAACCTCGAATTGACCCGAACACCTCCAACGGTGGTGCTACCTACCTCTCAATGGTGGGATGGCACTACTTTAAGGACATTTACACAGACGAATTCCTTAGGGTAGGTAGACGACTCTAGATACTTGCTCTAATTCAAAACAAAACAAATCAAAAATACTTTTCACACCAACACATTTTCAAAAAAGCTTTCGAAAGCAATTTTTCAAACACTCTTGAGGACCGATACAAGAGTCGAACTGAAATTTACAAAGAAACTTTTTTAAAACCCACGGTTGAAAAGCAAACAAACCATTTTTGAAAACACAAATGAGCGAGTATCTAAGAGCCCATGGATAACCATGGATAGAAAGGGTGCTAACACCTTCCCTTTCTATAAATCTACCTCCCGAACCGAGAGCAATCTCTTTAAGGAATTTTTCTGTGCTTTTGTCCTTTCCATTTTGGAGAAAATAAAAGATGGTGGCGACTCTTGCTTCCGCGACATTTCGCGAACCAGCGTTAAACAGTCAGTTCCAGATCCACCGATCACAGAACTGGCGACTCTGCTGGGGACTTAACTTAAAGTGAGGTGTACCTTAGGACTAGGATCACTGTGTTTTCAATTGTTTTCCTTGTGTGCTTTAAATTCTGGGTTGCTTGGGAGTTCTATAGATCCTAACCCGGATCTGGGGGATACCTTTCTTAGAAAGTAGCAACAAGGCTGTGAGGGAACTGTGCGGGGTATACCGACATGGTTGAAACAGTCTGCTACGTTGATGTGGCACTTTGGTGTGTACCGGTAACCCTTGAGTTCAGTCAAGGAGAGTACGGGGCCTCCGTGTGGTGTCGTGAAGCATCAACAGACCTTAGGAACCTTAATTGAACTATCTTGGTCTCTTTAGGGTAGTGAGATAGCTGACTTTGGTGCAGTCCGAGGTTGGTTGATACTCGATACTACACTCAATTGAGGGTTGCTTTCCTGGAATATTTTGGTCGCCAGTCCAGTGGCTAAATCGAAACGATGAACAATGAAAGCAATCCTATGATATTGGGACCCTTAGAACCCGGTTACTTTGATAGGACAGGTTGAACCCACCAACTTCAAGAGGGTACTACCCAGACCCCATGCTGGCCTGAACCCTAAGGGCTCTTTTGTGTGACTTGTGTGCCTTCGTACTTGACTATCTGCGTGTTTGTTACCTGACACTTGTTTCCTGCAGGTCTTGTTTATAGTCCTTAATTGAGACTCATAACAGGGTTTACTAGAGCTCTTGCAGGTCTTGTTTATAGTCCTTAATTAGGACTCATGACAGGGTTTACCAAATTTCTTGCAGGTGTTGTTTAGAGTCCTTAACTAGGACTCATAACAGGGTTTACTAGAGCTCTTGCAGGTTTTGTTTATAGTCCTTAATAGGGACTCATAACAAAGTATACTGAATTTCTTGCAGGGTTTGTTTATAGTCCTTAATTGGGACTCATAACATGGTTTACCTACACGACCCCATGCATAGCATGACATCATACCATTGCATACATCCTAACCCATTTCAAGGATCTCAAGGGCTTGTGATGCAGGTCATGGTGAATCAATTATCACAGCAAGGGGCAAAGAGGATTTATTTTCCTCTAGCCAAGGTTGTCAGGGGCTATGACCCACTGGATATGGTGAGCCTTTGACCCTTGAAGAAGGGCTCTCTACAACAGGAAGTTCCTTCAATCAAGTTGCCGGTTCCAAATGCTAACAAAGTTTCTCTGTTTACCCCGCGAGGTCCTTGAAATCATTGCATACATATCATACATCTCATTGCATTGCAGGTATCCCTTTGACAGGTTGCTTACCTTCTTCGCTGTTTATTTCAGCCGATCGTCATGAATCCTGAATCATCAGCTGAGCAGTCTATCAAGGCCCTCCAGGCTCAGAATGCCCAATTCCAAGGGCTAATCATGAACTTGACCCAGGGGCAACAAGATCTGAAGGCTCTGCTCTTGAAGAAGGACAAGAAGAAGAAGAGGACTGTCTTGTTCAGCCCTAGGCGCAGATCTGGGAATACACCGCAGACTGAAACTGAGAGGACTACCCCATATGTGAGGGAAAACAGTCACCATGAGAGAGAGGTGCCTAGTCCAGTGGTCTCCGACAACGAGACAGATTTCGACGACGAACAGTACCCTCCGGCTGAGGATAAGTACAAACAGTTGGAAGACCGGCTCAGTGCTATGGAGATACAAAAGGTGCCTGGCCTGGACTTCGAGGATCTAGGTCTGTCTTCTGGGGTAGTGATCCCGCGCAAATTCAAGGTACCTGCTTTTGCTAAATACGACGGGGCATCCTGTCCTAAGTTGCATCTCAGGGCTTATACAAGGAGGATCCAGCCCTATACAGCTGACAAAAACTTATGGATCCATTTTTTCCAAGAGAGTCTTTCGGGGACTCAGCTCGAGTGGTTCTATCAACTGAATGGAGCCAACATCCGTACCTGGGAAGACTTAGCCACTGCATTTTACAAACACTACCAGTATAATGCCGACCTCGCTCCCACGCGTACTCAGCTTCAGGGGATGTCTATGGGTACAGGCGAAGGCTTCAAAGAGTATGCTCAAAAATGGAGGGACCTTGCTGGAAGGGTACAACCACCTCTGACTGACCGCGAGCTCGTCGACATGTTCTTGGGGACCCTGTCTGGTCCATTCTTCAACCACCTAATTGGGAATTCTGCTGCTGGGTTTACAGATCTTGTCTTGACTGGGGAGAGAATCGAAGCTGGTATCAAGTCGGGGAAGATTCAAGAAACCGCACCTGCTGATACTCAGAAAAAGCCCCACAGTGGAAAGAAAGAGTCCAATGCTATACATGGTAAAAAGGGTCGTCATGATGCAGGGGCAATCCAGATTTCTGATCCCACGCCCGTTCAACCAAGAAAGAGCAATAGGCGTAGGATAAAACATCAAGACAGGAAGTATACTGACATCAACATGTCTTTGTCTCAGGCATTACAGCAATTGCTGAAGGCGAAAATGATCACACTAAAGGATCCTCCTCAAAATCCTGACACTTCCTCTCCCAAGTACAACCCGGGTGTGAGATGTGCCTACCATTCTGACAGTCCTGGACATGACACCGACGACTGTTGGACCTTGAAGAACAAGATCCAGGATTTGATTGACGCCAAGGAGGTCGAGTTTGAACACTGATCCTACACCGAATCATCGAGAATGTCTTTTGTTCATTCAAATGTTCAAGTTGTATTTTTCTTTGATTGTTCAAACATTTGTTCATGTTAAACATTGTTATCACATTAATGCATCGCTTATGTCTATTTTGAATCAATATATTCGTATTCACTAAACGCAAATTGTTTTCATATTTTTTCTGATGTCAACTCTCTTTAATTCTAAGCCTCTTGAGGGAGGATGACGAAAACAATACCACGATCTACAGTATGCTTTTGAACAGACCCCGCTGATGAGGTACAGGCATTGTTTCAAATCCTAAACACTGGAGTTATAAGGAAGATAATCCCTCGTCAACCCCTCCGAGCCAAAGAAGTAGGAGTTTTTTATTTTCGAAAATTGAAACCCTTAATCATAACCTGGGGCAGGGTAGTCTCTCAGTTGACCCGAGTGCATAACAAATGGCACCAAAGGAGTCCTTACAAAACAAAAGACAGTGATGGTTCTGAATAAATCATAAGGATAGGCAGTCATTATCTCAAAAAAATGAAAAAACCATTAAGTCAAAACCCATGAAGGAGACTTACAAAACAGGGATGACAAAATCAAAAAAGCAAGAGGTCTTATAAACCCTCAACAAAAAAGAAACGACTGCCTAATCAAGATAAACCGTCAATATCCGAACCATTATTGGAACATCAAAGCAAAGACTCAAGCAAGGTCTAACGCACGATCAACTGAGTTTAGGTTTGGAGAACATCACGAAGAGCGGGTGGGTACAAATAATTTGAGCCTTTATCCTTTGTTTCTTAAACCGTGAACCAGGCCACGTTATAACCCTCAAAAGTCCTAGCTGAAGCATGGGTTAGTTCGAAAGCATACTGTTACGAAAGGTATCCTGACTCCTGAAGGCCTACGGTAAAATACGGAGTTGACATCACGTTTTACAAACAATCACCTGTTTTATGAAAAAGAATGCATTTTCAAAATCTTCAAGACAGACATAAGCTTTGCATTTTTAACATAACTTTGTTTACATATGACTTTTCGTTTGAACATCAGGGAAATTCGCACGATGAATACCTAGTGAACAAAAGCATCTCCAATCAAGGGGCATGGCATGACTATTGTCCATCATCTGGGGCAGTTAAGTCAATATTCAGAGAATCTCTCAAGAGGCCAAAAGCCTGGGGCAAATCTCTGCTTGAGTCACTTGGGGCATTCCAACAACGAATCTTGCATGATCAGACATCTTCTGGTAATATGGCAAAAAAACTTCCAACAGGGGCAACTCCCTGCATTCTAAGAGCGTGGACATAGTCGAAAAATACTACGCAAAGTCAAAGACTCGCTAGGTTGACACACCTAGGCAAAAATAAGGGCTTCCCGGCGAACCAAAAGGGTTTGGGCAAAATGAAGGGATGAAATAAAAAAAATCTGTACACCCGGCAAGTCGAAAACCTGAAAAGGCGGCTTGGGCAAAAAATGGGTATCCCGGTGGACTGAAAACCCGAAAGGGCGGTCCAGGCAAAAGTTAGGGATTAAAGCGTACGACTATGTCCTGTCATCTCGTCACTTGCCTACCAGAAAAAGGTTTGTCCATCAACAACTATCAGCACCCCGCAAGTGCCTCCCTCATAGAAACAGGGGCAATAAAGAGCGGTCTAAGCAATCTGTTTGTTCTATCCTCCAAGGTATCAGGGTAGGTTCCGTTGAAGAACATAACCAATACAGTTCAATACTTCCCCAAGAAAGTCTAATCTAGTTCCCCAGGGAAGTTGGAATCATCTCCCCAAGCAATAAGCTTATCCCCAGTAGATTCTGGAAGCTTACCCTCGCAGAACACGAACGCGTCGTCCGGCTTTATTCAAAGAGTTATTTCCTTAACAGGATATAACTGGGTTATCCTCAGCCAAAAGCCACGGAAAGAGCGTCCTCGACGAAGTCTTCTTACCCCAGCGAAGTTCATCAACTACTTCCTATACAACAAGGACATCCTCAGCAAACTACTGTCAACATCCAGCAAGGCATCCCTCTTCCCACAGAGTATTGCTTCTCATCATGGTCGCTAGAATATCTTTTCTCCCCGCAGAATCTTCCATTTGCCAAGTCTATTCCGCAACGGAGTCATCTTCTCCTACCGGTATTCTTGCAGTTATCATCCCCAGCGGAAGCAAAATCTATTATTCGACATCAGCCCAGGAGTGACTTCCCGGCACCCGTCAAGGATTTACTTTCCTAGACGAAAAACACATTCATAAAACGTCACATACATCATTATAGCATGCATAGACGCATCATATCACCCCAATCTCATTTATTTTTGAGAACATCTTAAAATTAGGCAATTCATGCATTATGACATTGCATACAACTAATTCGTTACTTTTTCAGGAAAGAACGATCAACAGATAAAAGTCTTTTCCCGTTGAGGTAGTAATCGTCCCAGATTCCTTCATCGTCCTGCTGAGGTAGTAATCGTCCCAGATTCCTTCATCATATATTTGGAGTAGCAATCATCCCAGATTCCTTCATCATATACTTGGAGTAGTAATCGTCTCAGATTCCTTCATCATCCCGCTGAGGTAGTAATCGTCCCAGATTCCTTCATCATATACTTGGAGTAGTAATCGTCTCAGATTCCTTCATCATCCCGCTGAGGTAGTAATCATCCCAGATTCCTTCATCATATACTTGGAGTAGTAATCGTCTCAGATTCCTTCATCATCCCGCTGAGGTAGTAATCGTCCCAGATTCCTTCATCATATACTTGGAGTAGTAATCGTCTCAGATTCCTTCATCATCCCGCTGAGGTAGCAATCATCCCAGATTCCTTCATCATCCTGCTGAGGTAGCAATCGTCCCAGATTCCTTCATCGTATTTGGAGTAGCAATCGTCCCAGATTCCTTCATCGTCCTGCTGAGGTAGTAATCGTCCCAGATTCCTTCATCATATATTTGGAGTAGCAATCGTCTCAGATTCCTTCATCGTCCTGCTGAGTCAGATCGACCCTAAGATCTCCCTGATTCTTATTCCAGTTGAAGACATTTCAAGACCTTGTCCGGTCCAGCTAAATCGACTCCCAACAGATTTTTCTGATAAAGATTCAGCAGAACTTATGGTCCCCTCTCCGACAAGTGCGTGAGGTGGTAATTCCTTCTTCAGATGTTTCCCTCTCCGACGATGAGTGTGAGGTGATAGTCTCTTATGGTCCCCTCTCCGACAAGTGCGTGAGGTGGTAATTCCTTCTTCAGATGTTTCCCTCTCCGACGATGAGTGTGAGGTGATAGTCTCTTATGGTCCCCTCTCCGACAAGTGCGTGAGGTGGTAATTCCTTCTTCAGATGTTTCCCTCTCCGACGATGAGTGTGAGGTGATAGTCTCTTATGGTCCCCTCTCCGACAAGTGCGTGAGGTGGTAATTCCTTCTTCAGATGTTTCCCTCTCCGACGATGAGTGTGAGGTGATAGTCTCTTATGGTCCCCTCTCCGACAAGTGCGTGAGGTGGTAATTCCTTCTTCAGATGTTTCCCTCTCCGACGATGAGTGTGAGGTGATAGTCTCTTATGGTCCCCTCTCCGACAAGTGCGTGAGGTGGTAATTCCTTCTTCAGATGTTTCCCTCTCCGACGATGAGTGTGAGGTGATAGTCTCTTATGGTCCCCTCTCCGACAAGTGCGTGAGGTGGTAATTCCTTCTTCAGATGTTTCCCTCTCCGACGATGAGTGTGAGGTGATAGTCTCTTATGGTTCCCTCTCCAACGGCATGTGAGGTGACAATTCCTTTTCCTATGATTCCCTCTCCGACGGCGAGTGAGGTGATTCCCTTTCAGATTATAATGGCCTATGGTTCTCTTCCCGATATTGCAAAGATGGTAATTCCCACCAAGATTTTTTCTCAACGAGCGTTGTTGAAGTTAAAATCACCCAAGGTTCTCTTACCATTCATGCTAAGGCAGTAACCATACCTGGTTCTTTCATCGCTGTTTGAAGCTCCAGACTCAGCTCCTGTAACCAGTCAGGACATATCTATACCAAGCATCTAAAATCAGCTCCTGCAACGTGTCAGGTACTCATTTTTCTTTTGCAGGTATGCAGGTTCTCGCTAAGGAATCTCCCCCGCAATCAACATTCAGATGGCATCTATAAGCCCATCACCCTATCCAGCAATCTCCAAAAGGCATCTATAAGCCCATTCCCCCATCATCAGTGCTACTATGTGAGCGCAAATTTCTGGGCACTCTAGTGTCCAATCATCTTCTACCCTCGGATTACGAAAGGCACGCCAGCCAATCTGCATCCTCAGGTCTAAGAAGATTGAACAGGGGCAACTGTTGTACCCCAAAATTTGCCCTCCCATATTCTTCAAGAAATTGCCAAGCCAGGTCACAAAATCCCCCAAGGGTTATGCAGTTCAACTGTCTCCTATACAGTCAAAACTAGGGTTTGTGTTCTGATCAAAGAAAGGAAGTTTTCAAGGACCCAATCAAGTCTCATATGCCTAAAAATGTGGTCAAGCATCCTCATGTCAAGTTTCAAGGCATTCAGCTCAAAATTGCACAGTCAAAACCCTAGATTGCACTACAGTCAACTGTAGGGGCAAAATGGTCATTTGACAATCAAAAGTTCAAATTTTTGGTCAACATATCATTTTGAAGCCACAAACATCATTTGATCAATGCTTGATCATGATTCTCAAAATTTGGCTCAGAAATCATCAAAGATGCAAAAGTTACTATATTTGGACAGCTGAAAAAGTCAACTGAAATTGACCAGGGCATAACTTTCACATGGATTATCAGAAAAATTCCATCCAAAGCTCATTTTGAATAGAAAGACATTTCCTACAACTCATATTCATACTTCAAGTCCAAGAAATGCTCTCACAAAAAGTTATCAATTTCAACATTATAGGTCATTTTCAAAAGTCAACAAAAAGGGACTTTAAGTCAAAGGCCATAACTTGAGATTGGTAAATCCAAATGACATGGGACCAAAGGAATTGGTTAGAGGACTCAAAGACCTTTCCAAAATGTCCAAGAACATGTGAAAAGCTTAAAAATTGAGCAAGTTATGCCTTGTGGAAGTTGGGAAATTTTTGGGAATTTTGAAAAGTCAACTTTACTTCAAATGACCTAAAATTGCTAATGGGCCCATTTTTCTTCCAAGATTCATCATTCCAAGCATATGCACGACCACTTGGCCCAAAGGGAAGTATTTTCTCATTTTTTATTTATTTATTTGAATTTATATTAATATTAATTCATTTAAATTATTTAAATACATGAAAAATATCAAACTTGACCTAAAAAATCTTTTCATGCATGTTTTACTCTCAATATCACGTGCACATCCTAATTAGGCAAGTTTTGGTTTGATTTGGCATGATTGAACAAAATGCACATGAAAAGATTCAAAAAAGATCTTAAGGAAATCAAATATTGAAAACCATTATGGCCATGGATTTTATGAAATTTTGTTGACCTAATAGCTTCCATACATAATCAGAATCACAACCCTAAGCCTTGGAGACTGAATGCTGCGCTGAAAATATCATTGAAAACTTGGAAAATTGTCAAGAAAGTTCAAAACTGAAATCAACTTTTTAGGTCCATTCAAACCCTAATACTCGTTCCAAAAGCTTCCTTGTGGTTCACTGAGCATATTCCAATTCATAACACTCATCAAAAGGCAAAGAATCGCTGTACAGAACTCAAAATTTTCTCACGAAATTGCATACACGCATCTTGATTTTAAAGCATTTTCATGACATTTGGCTTACATATTCTTGTTCAATGATGCTTGCTGATGCTTATCATGTAATTTAATTATGTTTTTACGCGTTATATACAAAAATGCCATACTTGATTTTTAGGGTTTTCAGGACTCAGAATTAGGGCTTCTCAAACAAAGCAAAATTGAGGCTTGGGATCTTGGCCATCAAAACAAGCGCCTTTGGACGGACAGAAACCGACCCTCGCGCTCAATTTATGAGCGACTGAGGGCTAGTCGTTATTTTCTGGAAACAAGCCTAAGAGAACGGCTTCAAAACCGTGGCCTATGAGTCTTTGTTTCAGAAAAATAAAAAGCTGGGCGAAGAAGATAATGTGTTGGCGAAGCATGATTCGTTAGTTTGAATTCTCGCGCGCTAATCCACTAACTATTTGCTTTTCTTTTATAATATTTCTGGTTTATTTACTAATCACGCGCGTTGAGTTGGTCTAGTGGCAGGCAATGATGCTGGTAACACACGTGACCTGGGTTCGAACCCCAGGTCTCATGCTATTTCAATATTATTTTTCGTTCACAAATTCCATGCAGCGCTTATGTTGAGGGTCATCATGCACGTTCAAAATCCAAAGGTCCATGCGTCTTGGGAGATCAATCAAAAGGCAGGGATTCAAGAAACACAACAAACCATAGTCAACGCATCACACATGATTGAGAAAGTCCAACGAGACCAAGGCTTAATGGGCCAGTTTGCTAAGGCCTTACCTCCATCTGGGGCCTGAAACCCCCCTGGTTTGCTTCTCCATTTTTTTATATTTTATTTTTTTCAATTGTTATGTTTATTTGCTTTATTGCTATAAATTAATTAATTATTTTTTTTATATAATACAAAAATACACAAAAATTCAGAAAAGACAAAAAAATGCAATAAATATTCTATTTTAATATGTTCTTGTAAATAATTGTATAATTGAATTTAGTTTAATTAGGTTACAACATTAATTCTTTTTTTTTAATAAAAAAATGCAAAAATATAGAACTTAGGTTTAATTGTTAATTTTATTCCTTTTAATTTCTTTTTTTTACAATAATAATATTTATTTTATTTATTTTCATAAATTAAAAAATGCATGTGAATTAACTTAGGTAAATTAGTTAAAATTTTAATATTTCCATAATAAATCTAAAAAACACTAGAATTAGGGTTTACATTTCAAATTTCATTCTAATAAATTTTTCTCCTTAAATCCAAAAAAACACAAAAATACCAAAAACATTTGACTTTAATTTTAATTCCTCATTAACTTTAATTTTGCAAAAGGGTCCAACGCCCATTGTTTTAATTATTTTATTTAGCGCATTTACTTTATTGCTTAAATAATTATGTAATTCTCCCAAAGCGTTGTAACGGTTTTATTTCTCGCACTTTTATCTTATTGCTTTATTTATTTTCCGTCAAAACGGGTCCGGTTTAATTTTGGCGATGTGGACCCGCGCCATTTGTAATAGTTTAGATTTATTTTCCCGCAAATATTAAACTGTTAAATAAGCATGCAAGAATGAATGGCCTTAATTAAAATCAAGCGTAGAACACAAATAAACATGACAAGACAAAAATAACTGAAAACGACACACAAAACACACACCACCCCTAGGGTATGCCTCACTGTTGCCTTGCCTCGAAAGGTGATCGTCGAGTAGAGGATGTTTTAGTAAGTCCTCATGATCCGGGAACCTGGCATGAGGGTAGCTTCTAAGGTATCTTCCTATTGCTCCGGTGATCACCATGTCCCGAACCTCGAATTGACCCGAACACCTCCAACGGTGGTGCTACCTACCTCTCAATGGTGGGATGGCACTACTTTAAGGACATTTACACAGACGAATTCCTTAGGGTAGGTAGACGACTCTAGATACTTGCTCTAATTCAAAACAAAACAAATCAAAAATACTTTTCACACCAACACATTTTCAAAAAAGCTTTCGAAAGCAATTTTTCAAACACTCTTGAGGACCGATACAAGAGTCGAACTGAAATTTACAAAGAAACTTTTTTAAAACCCACAGTTGAAAAGCAAACAAACCATTTTTGAAAACACAAATGAGCGAGTATCTAAGAGCCCATGGATAACCATGGATAGAAAGGGTGCTAACACCTTCCCTTTCTATAAATCTACCTCCCAAACCGAGAGCAATCTCTTTAAGGAATTTTTCTGTGCTTTTGTCCTTTCCATTTTGGAGAAAATAAAAGACGGTGGCGACTCTTGCTTCCGCGACATTTCGCGAACCAGCGTTAAACAGTCAGTTCCAGATCCACCGATCACAACTGCCACAGGAGAAAATCTGTCTGATCGATTCCTGAGTCAATCTTGAATATTTGAGAAACCCTAGGGTTGTGCTTTTCTTATGAAAAATGGGAGGGAAAATTTTGGGGTACAACAGTTGCTCCTGTTCAATCTTCTTGAACCTGAAGAGTTAGATCGGCGAATTTTTCCGTTCGTGACTCGAAGGTAAAATATGTTTGGACACTAGAGAGCCCGTAAATTTGCACTCGTCAAAAATGTAGTTGAGGGAATGGGCTTAAAGATGCCATTTGGAGAGGTGACAGAATCTTGTCGGAGATGGGCTTAAAGATGACATCCAAGAATGTCTGTTGAGTTGTATGTTGTAAGTCAAAAGAATGAGTATCAGAATGGTATCCGTGTCTGGAATGCATTTGAACTGTATGAGCACAAGGATGGCGTCCGTGTCTGGAGCATACCCGAGTTGTAACTGTATTTGAATCTGAATAAATAACAGAATGACTTCCGCGTCTAGAGTGTATCTGTATTGTATCTGGATCTGAAATCTGAATAAGCGACAGAAGGGAATCCATGTCTGGAGCATCTCTGGGATGGGGAAAAAGTCAGAATAAGTGACAGAATGACTTCCGTGTATGGAGCATATCTTTACTGTATCTGAAATCTTTGAAAATTTGTTAAAGATAGTTGTTAACCTTATCCTAAAAAGGGTAAAATGTTAGCTGAAACACAAAGTTATGTTGCATGACATGTATGATGCAATAAAAATGTGTTTTATCAATGTTTATGGTATATGAATGTAACGTATGTGCATGTAAGCTAATTTGTTGTATTGCTGAGGAAAATAAATCCTTGACGGTCGGGGATAAGAAAATCCTTGAATGCTGCCGAGGAAAATAAATCCATGACCGCTGCTGGAGAATCAACATCTTTGACAAATTCTGTAGGGATGTGAGGATCCTTCATGTCTTAAAGTTGGAGTATTGACAAAATCTTCTTGGGGAAGTAATGTCAAACTGCTTGAGAAATCTGTTGGGAGAATCCAGAGAAATTTGAAGACTCCTACTGGGGGTTAAATAATGGGAATCCTTACTCGGTTGGGGAATAGGGAAAAATATGGCGATCTCTACCGGGGATCAGACAAAGGAAAACCTTGATCAGATGGAGAATAAGGAAGACTCTGATGGCTTCCGCGGGGAATTAAGAATGAGAATCTTCGATCTCTTGGGGATTAAAAATTTTGACAAATTCATGTTGGGGAGTAATGAAGACTCATGCAACTTCACTGGGGAATTAAGAATGAGAATCTTCATTTTGTTGGGGAGTAAAAACTCTGTGGGGAGTAGCTATACTGCTGGGGAGTAGCTATCCTGCTGGAGAGTAAGTTCAGGACTCTGAGGGCAAAGTTTATTCCTGTTTGGAAAAAAGTTCAGGAGTTTGGGTGTATGCCAATCTATTGGGGAGTCAAGAATGAGAATCTTCATTCTGTTGGGGATATCAGGAGTTTGGGTGTATACCAATCTTCTGGGGAGTCAAGAATGAGAATCTTAATTTTGTTGGGGATATCAGGAGTTTGGGTGTATGCCAATCTTCTGGGGAGTCAAGAATGAGAATCTTTATTCTGTTGGGGATATCAGGAGTTTGGGTGTATGCCAATCTTCTGGGGAGTCAAGAATGAGAATATTCATTCTGTTAGGGATATCAGGAGTTTGGGTGTATGCCAATCTTCTGGGGAATTATCCTAGGTTGGGGATAAAACAAAGTTACCTGTTATATGGTTGACTCTCAGGTTTTAAGACAACTTGCTAGGGAATCTGGGGGAAACTGAATGGTTTCCGCTGGGGATTGGTAGTTCAAAGTTTCATCTCCATTGGGGATCTTAATGACGTGCTGTAGAGATTGTGTATGGAAATGGGTTTAAAGATGCCATTTGGAGAAACAGAGGAGAATCGTCGGAGATGGGCTTATAGATGCCATCCAAAGGTGATTGTTGACGAAATGTTTGGACTGGATCTGAACAGAGAATGAATTAGAATAAACCGTTGAGAGATTTATCTGTTGAGAGATTTTATCTAAAACAGTAAAAATCTGGAAGTGAATCAGAATAAACCGTTGAGAGATTTATCTGAAATAGTAAAAATCTGGAAGTGAATCAGAATAAACCGTTGAGAGATTTATCTGAAACAGTAAAAATCTGGAATATCTTCAACTGGAATAAGAATCAGGGAGATCTTAGTGTCGATCTGACTGAACCAGAGAAGGTCTTGAATTAACTTTAACTGGATAAGAATCAGAAAAATCTTAGAATCCATTTAATCGAGCCAGATGAAAGTCTTGGAATATCTTCAACAGATGTCGGGGAAAATAAATCCTGCACTGCTGTTGAAGAGTATGTGTGTCTTTAAACTTTGCTCAGAATGTTTCCAATGTGGGTTCCTGTTTCGTTGTTTGAGGAGGATTCCGCTGGGAAATGTTGATTTTTGTCTTGAGAGAAATAGAATTTTAGGAGCTTCAGTCGTCCGTTATTCTTTTGAGGAATCATCTTTGTTGAATTTTGGGAACTTTGATTGTCCATTATTCTTTTGAGGAATCCTCTCCGTTGAATAGGAAAGTTGAGTGAACTACTATCTGGTCAAATCCAGACTTCATAGCTTGAATTTTGTGAGACTTTGATTGCATCTTTCCTGAAAGGTAAAGATTAGTTGCATGACATATATCAAACAAAGATGTTCTCAAAATAAATGAGATTGCGTTGTATGATATCCTGATGTACGGATATGTAATGCTTTCAAGATGATCTCTCGTTGGGGAAAATAAATCCCGAATTGGTGTTGGAGAAAAGAGTTGAATTCTTCGTTTCCGATAGTGAAAATTCTGGCGACTTTAATGGGAAAAGTCCTCAGGGATTCTTGAGGTCGACTTAGCTGGGAAGAGGTTATCAAAGATTGAAAATCTGGCTGGGAGTCCTCTTATGAGAAGGATTTTGGGGAGATTTGTCACTGCCCCTAGTAGCGAGTGTTTATGACTTTGCCAGGAACTATTTGACTGTATGTAACCCTTTGTTAGGACTGACATCCAATTCCCCAAGTGACGGGGACGGAGACTTTCTCATGGTTACTCTGAACTTTGAGAGATTTCTTGAAATCTTGACTGGACTGCCCCAGGTGTACTGGACAATGACATGTCATGCCCCCTTGTTGATAGGAGATTTTTGCAACGGAAGTGTCATCCCACTTGAAGTGATTTTGTTCACTGAGAGAGCTTTCGTTCATCGGATATTCACTGTGTGAATTTCTTTGCTGTTAAACAAATAGCCATATACAAACAACGATATTCAAATAATGCAAAATTTATGCTTGTCTTGAAAATTTGAAAATGCGTTTTTTAGCAGAAAGCTTTTGTAAGAAAATTTCAAACTCCGGATTTAGGGAAAAGCCTTACAGGAGTCAGGATACCTTTTGTAACAGTATGCTTTCGAACTAAACCATGCTTCAATTAGGACATTTGAAGGGTTGTAACGTGGCTTGGTTCATGGTTTAAGAAACAAAGGATAAAGGCTTAAAGTATATTTGTACCCACCCTCTCTTCGTGATGTTCTTCAGTCATAAACTCAGCTTAATTATGCGTTTGAACTCCAAATGAGTCTGGAATGATATTTTGGTGATGGTTCAAACAAGTTAAATTTGTTGGAAGGCAGTCATTTTTGCAACATTATTTTTGTTGAGGATTCGTAGTGACCTCTTTCTTTTGATTTATTATCCCTAATTTTTGCCTGATTATTCCTGTTTTTGAGATTACAGTCAGTGGGATGCCCTAGTTTTCTTAAGCCTCCTTTGTAGGTTTTGACTCAGTGGGCTTTTCTTTTTGAGAGATAATGATTGCCTATGTGATAAGGAACCATCACCATCTTTTGATTCCAAAGGAATGTTTTTGATGTCATTCATTGTATTACAAGATGAGAGTTTGCGACTTTAACGTGCGTTTGAATTAACTGAGAGACTACCCTGCCCCTGGTTTTGATTAAAGGTTTCAATTTGTGTTAAAACAGAAAACTTCTACTTCTTTGGCTCGAAGGGGTTGACTAGGGATTATCTTCCTTATAACTCCAGTGTTTAGGATTTGAAAGAAATGCCTGTACATCGTCAGCAAGGTCTGTCCAAAAGCATACTGTATGAGATTATGGCATTGTTTTCGTCATCCTACCTCTAAAGGTTTGTGTCATAAGAAGAATAAAAAGCATAGTTTAAATATAGTGAAAACGAAAAAGATGAATTCAAGACAAACATATGCAATGCATTAATGAAACAGAGTTTGACATTAATAGATAATTGTTTGAATAACAAAAGAAATTACAATTGAAATTCAAAATGAACATAAGCCTCTTTGTTCGAACTTGTCATTTTAGGTGGAGAGCCCTCAGCGGAAGATTTTCATCTGGCCATCTTTTGTGAACTCCAGTGTTGTTTCTTTAATCAGATCTTGAATTTTGTTTCTCAATGCCCAACAGCTATCAGTGTCATGTCCAGGACTGTTGGAGTGATACGCACATCTTGCATTTGGATTGTACCCTGGAGAGGCTGTGTTGGGACTCCGAGGGGGTCCTTTAATACGATCAACTTGACTTCCAACAAGCGTTGCAGCACCTGAGATAATGACATGTTAATCTCAGTGAAGCGCTTTTCAGATGTATTTCGCCTACGCCGATTACCCTGTTGACGTTGGTGAGGTTGTTGTTGGGCTTGTGACCCTGAAGCAAACTGGGGAGGTTTTCTCTCGGCTTCTTGTCTCAAGGGAGGCTGAATGATGACCTGATCCTCAACCCCAGTTGTTTGCCCCATTTGGTTATATCCATCCCGATGCAGTTTGTTGATGAGGACCCTTAGTTCTTCTTGTCCTTGTGCCAAGTTTTGGATGAGAGCCATCTGGCCCACCAGTTGTCCCATCATCTGGATTTTCATTATGGCTAACTCAGTTCGTAGCAGCTCCAACTAATCATCTTTGTTGCCCTCAGGATTCCCCATGATCAAGCCCCTAGTGAGGAGATATTTCACTTCTTCCCGTCCCTTGGATAAGTTCAAGAACATCTCTTGAAGTTGAGCGTTTTGAGCCTGGATGTCCTTGATAGTCTTCTCTAGAGCCATCTCTACTGAAATAAACAGTAGGAAGATAAAGAGACCTGAAGGGGAGAAACCTGTCATGATAAGATGCATGATATGCGGATGCATGTTTTCAAATATCTCGCGGGGTAAACACAAGAAAATGTTAGAAGTTGAATTTCGATCAACATCTTTGATTGGAGAGCTTCGTATTGGTGGATGTCTTTCCACGAGAATCAAGCTCACCATGTCAAGTGGGTCATAGCCCTTGACTCAAGTTGTTGTACTTGATCTCCGACGGAGTTTGTTTAGAGGAAAATGAATCCTCTTGCCCTATGGTAGACGTCTGGTTCAACGTGACCCTGCATCAAAGACCCTCGAGATCCTTGAAATGGTTATTGAAGATGCTATGGTATGATGTTATGATGTTATGTACAAATATGCGAAGTAAGCAAGTTTATATACAAATAATCATATTTACACAAAGCAGACAAGTCCTTAGGTTTATGCTTGCATGAAGTTTGTAGGTAAGTACCCTCTTGAAGTTTAGTTGGCTCAACCTGTCCTAGAAATAGTAACCGGGTTCTAAGGAGCTCAATATCACTGGATTATTTTCTGTGTTCATTGTTTCAGTTTAGCCACTTTACCGGCGACCGAAATATTCCAAGAAAACAAACCTCAATGAGTGTAGTATCGAGTATCTACCAACTTCGGACTGTACCAAAGCCAGTCATCTCACTACATCCTAAAAGGCCAAGTTGGTCAAGTAAGGTTCTAAGGTCAGTTGATGTTTCACGACACCACGCAGCGGCCCCGTACTCTCCTTGATTCAACTCAAGGGTTACTGGTACCAACCAAAGTGCCACATCAATGTAGCTACTGCTTCAACCATGTCGGCATACCTCACACAGTTCCCTCAAAGTCTATTGCTACTTACCTAAAAAGGTGTCCCCAAATCCAGGTGTAGGATTTAAAACAAACCCAAACAAGGAACCAAAAATGTAAAGCATACAAATCAAACAAGATAAGCATGTAAAGGTGATCTAAAACCCTAAGGTAACCCCACTTTTATAATAGTCCCCAGCAGAGTCGCCAGTTCTGTGATACGGTGGGAGAACTGACTAGATGTTTCGCGTTTCGTTCGCACTTGTGCGGTTAGCAAGAGTCGCCACCGACTTTTCTTTTATCCAAAAGGAAAGGTAAAAAAGCACAGGAAAGACCTTTCGAGAATTTGCTCGGGTTCGGGGGGTAGATTATGAAAAGGGAAGGTATTAGCACCCTTTTCATCCATGGTTTTCCATGGGCTCTTAGTTACTCGTTTAGATCACTTGCTTTTGTTTGATTGTGTGCTTGTGGTGTGGTTTTTGAAAGTATTTTGGAAAGTTTCTTTGTAATGGTTCTTGTCTCTATAAGAACATATACAAAGTTTTGTTTCGAAAAATAGTTCAAAGAGGTGTTTGTGAATCGTGTTTCGAAAAGTGTTTTTTAAAAGAGGTTTTGCCATGGTTCTCGTCTCTATAAGAACGTATGCAAAACGTTTTGTCTTTTGAAAATGTTTTGAAATGGAGGTGTAGGTGTAAAGGTTTTGTCGTGAGCAAGCGAGTAACTAAGAGCGATTTTATCTACTCGAAAGGTCTTAAGTTGTTCTTTTCTTCTTCCTTTTAATGGTGCAATCTTACCATTGATTTGGTAAGAAGCCCCATCATTGGATGTGAAGGGACAGGCGCGGGTCAATTTTACAATCATTGAAAAGAAACTTGTGAGACGCTCTAGCAATTTTGTAAGGGACGAGATCATTTTATCGAAGGCAACATCGAGGGTCATTGAGGGACTACGATCTTTATTTATCGAAGGGTCATTTTCTAGAGTGTCTCATATTTGAGGGACATGATTGTATTTCCGAGGCAACAAGCGAGATTACCCTAGAGGTGCGCGTGTGAGAAGTGTGTTGGTTTCAAGTTATTTATTCTTGGATTAGGTCATCTAGCGATTGATTTTTGAATCTTGCCATACACGCCTAGTTACTATACAGTATATAGAAAGCAATAAATTGCGGAAATTGAAATTCTAAACTATTACAGAATGTTCGGGAATGGGGGTACAATTGTTACAAATGGGGATGAATCAAGTGAAAATAGCAATGCCCAAATATAATACAACCAAATCGAATTATTGTGCGATTCAATATGAAGCTATGACAATTTATGAAATAAAGTCAACAAAATATGAAATGTATGTATTTACTTAAAAAAAGAAAAATAAAACTTAATCTAAAAAGAAAATGATTTAAGTTAAAAAATCTTTATTATTATTATTTGTATTCTTATTAATTATGAAGTAAACTTAAAGAAAGAAAATAAGCTAAATTAATTTTTGATGTTTTATTAAATGTAACAAATTAATAAAAATAAGTTATATAAAAAAAGGAAATAGTGAAAATTGAATTTCAAGACTAAAAAAAAAGTGTTCTATATTTAATTAGTAATAAAACAAAAGGAGAAAACAAGTTAAAAAAAGGTAAAATGGGCTTGAGTGAATTTAAGAGAAAGCCCAAAGAGGAAATAATTGTTATCTTTAATGTTAACAAAACAGAATGGGGGGTGAACTAGCGAATGGGCTTTAGGTTTGCAAAAGAAATGGCCCAATTCTTCTTAACTCAGTTTATTGTGTTTGATTAGGGTAAACAAAATTAGGGTTTGTGAAGGCCCTTGGTTTAGCGGTGCTATCGTCCTCTTCGTCCCTCTCTTCCAAATTCGTTCATCTCTCTATCTCTGTTACTCACCTCTTCCTGATTTCATGAACGAATCACTCTGTTAACAACTTAATCTCTCATCATCTCACCGCGATTTCGCATTTTTCTATGAAAACCCTAAGGTTGGATTTATGCCTAATCTGTTTATCTGATCTTCCCTCATCCTTCCGTTGCCGGAGCGCTTCTCAATTCTCACCTCCTAACCAAGTGCTAGTGGTTTCGTTCTTGAAAGGTATAGTTCTGCTTTTGGCTTAACAGTTTCGTTGGTTTTGTATGTTTTGTTCATGTTTTGATCGTTAATCATGCTTATTGTCTTATTGAGATGCAGAAAAATTTGTAAGGAGGGCGAGGAAGCCATACCTGTTTAGGGCTTTTCTGGAATGGAAGGGAATGGTGAGTCTTGAGGGAGGCGCTCCATGGTGGCGGATCTCGCGAGGGAGGAAGATGAAGATTGAAAGATGTTAGGGTTTCTGGTAACCTTTTTCTATACTCTTTGAGCCTTGGATGATGATGTTGTACTTCTGACTTTGTGATTTTTGTAAGTTGTTGGATGTTGTTTGCTGATGATTTGATGATGTTGATGGATTTTGTGATTGTTCTGTTTTTGAAACTTTGTTGGTTTTCTCTTTTGATTTGTTGGGTATCTGAGTTTTTGACTGTTGGATGTTGAGGTGGTTTTGGTTATGTTTGATGGATAAGGCTTGATGATAGTTGTTACAGTTTGCAGGGTTTTGTGAGTTGTATCTTTGGATTGAGATTAGTTTGATGATTGGAGGATGGTTTGATAGATTTGGATGATTTGGTGAAGGTTGTGAAAACTTGGAGGTTTTGAACTGTGTTACAGGTTGCCTTTGGTTATGCAGGTTTTGAAAACTAGTTATGCAATTTTTGTTTTTTTTTTAATGTTTTTGTTATTTTTGATTTGTTGACTGTTGAGGTTTGAGAACTGCTTGACAGTATTTTGAAGGTTATTTTTGAAAATGTTTTTGAGGTTAAGCTTGGGATATTTTTCAGTTTCTTTTTATTTTGGATAGTTTGCTTGGTATGTTTTGTGATTTTGTTGATGGTTTCTTGGAATATTGGGATGTTGAGATGGTTTTGGCAGTTTTGGAAACTGGTTTGGGACTTTGACAGTGCAGGCCTTGTGAGCTTGTGATTTTTTGGCTTGCTTTGTTGCTGTTGATTTAGCCTTGTTTCTGAGTTTGTTGTTTTTGGGTTTGAGAATTGGTTCTGCAGTTTTTTGTTTTTGAGTTTGACAAAATGTTCTCTCTTTACTCTCTTGCAGTTTTCCTACTGTTATATTTAGATTGCTTTTTGACAGCTTGATCAAAAAGGGGGGAAAACCTCATACTTTGAATATCTTGGCCCCCTTGTGCAGTTTTGTTTTTTCAGCACACTCTATGTTGCTTGTGACAGTTTGTGGGCAGGGTAGCAAAGTTGTACCTTTTGTGCAATTCTAACAACTTAGGTGATTTCTTTCCTCTCTCTCCTTTCTCAATGATAAAAGCAAATTGCTTTTTCAACTTTTTTCTGAAAAGTTTGCAAATGGGAAATGATGAAAAGGCTATTGAAACAAGCCCCTTGCTTGTTGGCTTGGTTTACCATATGTTATATTTTCTTCTTGTCTGCTGTTTGTTTGTACTGCTATGCTGCTGTTGCTTGTACTTTGTTTTGCTTGCTTGTATTGCTTGCTTGGACAGCTTGCTGCATGTTTGCTTGTACTGCTGCATCCGGTTTGTATTATGTTGTTTGGACAGCTTGCTGCATGTTTGGACAGTCTGCTGCATTTCTCTTGTTTGGATAGCTTGCTTACATTTTTATTGTTTGTGAACCAAGAGGAATAATTCTCTTGTCATTTGCAAATAAAAATGTGATGAATTAAAAATAGCCCTCTGATCCTAAATTGCAAACTTTAATGATGAACACTTTTTTCTGTCTTTTGAAAATTCTTTGCTTATGTCCAATTAATTGTACTAACTTTTTCTTTTTGTCTTTCATTTTCATGTGAGAACAACTGGATGGTGGCCAAGCAGGGGAAGCAAGAGACTCTGTGGCAAGCATGGAAGCAAAGTCAACCTTAGGCATAAATTCAATTTCTTTTCTTTGTAACCTAGAGAGAAACATTCAAAAATTGTACTAATTTATTTTTTATACAATAAGTTGTAAAACCTAAGGTACTTAAATAATAAATTGTTTTGTAACAACTTTTGAAATAAATGGAGAAAGTTTTGTGAGATATTCTGACGTCCATTAAAAACCCTTTACTGTTAATAACTTGTAATTCTCTCTTTGTGTCTTTACTGATTCTTAAAGATTCCCTTATCAAAATAATTGAAACTGCATTCCAATAATTCCAATCTAGATAACTTAAATTCCAATAATCATGTAACCTTGCAACTGTATTCCAATTAAAACACGCATTGTGTATTCCATAAACAAGCAAATGTTTATTCCATAAACAAGCAAATGTTTTAAAAGACGTAAATTATCTAGTTAACCTGGATCAAACAAACACTGCCTTTTCAGTAAATTTGAGAGAGCATGAAAACATGTGAAAATCAATTGAATTTCTAAGAACTCAATTTCTTCTGAGAAATGCGAGAAAAACCCTAATTGCTGATTTAGTGCCACAGGAGAAAATCTGTATGATCGATTCCTGAGCCAATCTTGAATATTTGAGAAACCCTAGGGTTGTGCTTTTCTTATGAAAAATGGGAGGGCAAATTTTGGGGCACAACACTACCCAGCAATCATCTCAACATATTCAGAAGAAGAGAAAGAGACTCAAATAAATACCGGAAGCACCTATTTCAGAAAGGTTCGAAGCTCACAGATTTGGAGAACACGGCCTCCGTTCTCCCTTTTTCTTTACATTTTGCTTTTCCATCTTGCATGCTTCATCATAAATCATCGTTTTTTGCTACATCTATGACTTAGGGTTTCCGTCCACCCCTCTTTAGATCTAGGGATTTAGATTGAGAATCTGCAAAAATTGACTACAGATTAGTAATTAGGGAGAGGAGACGATCAAATTGATGTAAGAAAAATAGCGTTTGGAGTCACGCCGCCGCCGTCACCGCCGTAAGGAGATTTTTGGCGCGACCAGGTTGTCTTCTCCGGTGAAGGCTCCTAACAAGAGAGAAGAGAGATCATTGTGTTAAGAGAAAGAAAGAGAAATGACTTATGAGCCTGATTTGTTTCATTTAATTTGTTTTAGTTTTGTTAATTATTTTTTTACAGTGACTAATCTGGTGGTGACACTTGTCACCACCCCTTAACCATTATGAGGGATCATACGTGTGCATCACCATTTAGTCATTCGTGCACCCTCATCATCCCTTCGTCTGTTTCATATCATCATCTATCATTGCTCTTTAGCGCACCACAAGTGCACGCCCATGGTGCACCTCCAGGGGGCTGCTGCACCTGATCAGTCAGAAGCTTTGGGCTTTTTGATTTCTACACCCCCAGATTTGCTCCAATACAAGCCCATTTCTAAACTTTTCCCTTATATCTTTTTTTATTTTTTTATTATTTGATTTTTGTTTTATATTTCAGCATGCATTTAAAATTGAAAATAGGTTAATATTTGTTTTAAATAATTATTAACTTTAAAATAATTTTTGTTTTACATTATTAGTTAAATCATTAATTAATTTTATCAAATGAAAAGAGTTTTAACTTAAATAATTATTTAACGGTTTGGACTTGTATTGTGTGATTTAAATATTTATTTCTTACTATCACCCCATTCATTAATTTGTACCCCCCATTCCCGAAGCTATGTAATAGCGTAGAATTTCAATTTCCGCATTTTATTGTTTTACTTATTACTGTATAGTAATTAGGTGTGTATGACAAGATTTAAAATCAATCGCTAGATATACCTAATTTCAAAGATAAAATTAACTTGAATCAAAAACACTTTTCACACGCGCACCTCTAGGGTAACCTCGTTTGTTGCCTCGGAAATACAGTCATGTCCCTTGAATATGGGCGCTTTAGCAAAGACCCTCGATAAAAAAGATCGTAGTCCCTTGATGACCCTCGACGTTGCCTTCGATAAGACGATCTTGTCCCTTACGAAAATTGCTAAAGCGTCTCATAAGTTGCTTTCGATGACTGTAAAATTGACCCGCGCCTGTCCCTTTACATCCAACGATGGGGATTCTTACCAAATCAATGGTAAGATAGCAACATTAAAAGGAGGAAGAAAAGAACATTTGATACTTTTTGAGTAGGTAGATTCGCTCCTAATTGCTCGCTTTCTCATGACAAAAACATTTTTACATCAACACTTTCATCTCAAAACATTTTCAAAAGACAAGACTTTTTGTATACGTTCTTATAGAGACGAGAACCATTGCAAAACATCTTTTCAAAAAACCACTTTCCAAAACACAATCCACAAACACATCTTTGAACTATCTTTCGAAACAAAACTTTGTATGCGTTCTTATAGAAAAGAGAACCATTACAAAGAGATTTTTCAAAACACTTTCAAAGCCCACACCACAAGCACACTGTCAAAACAAAAGCAAGTGATCTAAGCGAGTAACTAAGAGCCCATGGAAAACCATGGATGAAAAGGGTGCTAATACCTCCCCTTTTCATAATCTACCCCCCGAACCCGAGAAATAATCTCAAAAGGTATTTCCTGTGCTTTTTTACCTTTCCTTTTGGATAAAAGAAAAGCAAGTGGTGACTCTTGCTATCCGCACAAATGCGATCAAAATGCAAAACCTCAAGTCAGTTCTCCCACCGTATCACAGAACTGGCGACTCTGCTGGGGACATTACTTAAAAGCGGGGTTACCTTAGGGTTAGATCACTTTTTACTTGTTTCTTTGCATGCTTTGTATTGGGCTTGCTTTGATCCTCCACCCGGATCTGGGACACCTTTTAGGTAAATAACAATAGATTGTGGAAAATGTACGACATAGACCGATATGGTTGAAATAATGGCTATGTTAGTGTGACGCATTTGTGGGTACCGGTATCCCTCGTGGTGAATCAAGGAGAATACGGGGCCGCTGAGTGGCGTCATGAAGCACTAACTGACTTTAGAACCCTAATTGAACAAACTTGGCCATTAGGACGTAGTGACATAACTGGTTTCAGTGTAGAGATGAAAATTGGTTGATACTCGATACTACACTCATTGAGGCTAGACTTTTGGGATATATCGACTGCAAGAAAAGATTGTTGTGCTGAGACAATGCCTAAGAGAAAGGTTGGTGATATTGAGATCCTTTAGAACCCGATCACTATTACTAAGACAGGTTGAGCCAACTAAACTTCAAGAGGGTACTTACCTATAAAACCCATGCAAGCCTAAAACATAGGGACTTGTTTGCTGTGTGTGTATATATTTACTTGTACATAACATCATAAACATCATGAACATCATACACATGCTCACTAACCATTTCAAGGATTTAAAAATTTATCTTTGTTTTTGTTTTGTAGGTCATGAATTCCATCCGAAGAAACACCATCTGAACCAGCTTTGTAAAGGCACACCCTCAACTTCAAGAGTTAGCCTCAAGAGTGCCCGGAGATTCTCCTTTTACCAAGAAATATGGTCGACTCCTCAGTTTGGCTACATCCAACTTCCAAGAAGAGATGATGTGTGTACTATTCCAATTCTTTGATCCCGTACATCATTGTTTCACTTTCCCGGACTATCAGTTGGTACCTACACTGGAAAAGTTATCTCTACTCTTAGGGGTGCCCGTGCTTGATCAGATACCATTAACCGGTCTAGAAGGGATTCCAAAACCTGAAGTCATCGCCGAAGCTTTGCATATGAAGAGGGCCGACATCATAGCCAATTGGGAGACAAGAAGCGGGGTTAAAGGCTTTCTAGCCAAGTTTCTTTTGGAAAAGGCTCGTTCATTCTGGGACAACATGGATTTCCAAGCTTTTGAAGATATCCTGGCTCTTCTCATTTATGGTTTGGTTATGTTCCCCAATTCAGACTAATTCATAGACGTTAACTCCATCAAAGTCTTTCTCTCTCGCAATCCTATACCTACCTTACTAGGAGACATCTTGCATTGCCTTCATACCCGCACCATGAAGAAAAGAGGTACTCTCTTGTGTTGTATCCCCCTACTCGCTAAGTGGTTCACTTCACACCTACCTCAATCAGCATTGAAGAATGAGCAAAGACTGACATGTTCCCAAAGGATGATGTCTCTCACCCACTCTGATATCCGTTGGTGTTCGAGATCCTTGGAATATGTCTCTATCATTGGCCGTTGTGGGGAGTTCCCTAATGTACCTCTGCTTGGTATTAGAGGAGGTATCACCTACAACCCCTGCTTAGCTCTTCGACAGATTGGGTATGCCCAAAGAGACGGCCCTCACGAGATGCTCGTCCAAGGTCTGGTGTTCGACTATGACAAAGAAGACCAAGGTTACCGCTAGAGGTTTACGCGAGCTTGGAGAATGGTGAACAAGGTGGACAGTAGGACTTTGGGACACAAAAACTCTATCCCTCTCGAGCCTTACCTTAGGTGGGGTACGGGCTCGTGCTCAGAGTCTCGTGATGCCTTACCCTTCCATCCTTCCTGTCATCATAGAGCTTGTTGTTGAAGGAGACGTCCCATACACCGTTCTTCATCCTGACATGCCTACCTCTCTTGAAGACTTGCAAAAAGCTTGGTTTCAGCTGAAGGAAGAGCGAGACACCTTTGAAGCCCAGTTTTATTCCAGTGAGAAGAAGGTTTTGGAGCTTACCAAGCTGCTTCATGAAGAGAAAAACCTGAATGCCTACATTTCTCTAAAGAGGATGCGTTCAGTCTTTTTGTCTTAGGAGTTTTGTTGTATTTTTTTCTTTCATTGTAAGCCCAAGGAGGCATGATGTATTCAAACTTGGATTTTAATATAACGTGTGTTCTTTTTTGGTTTGAACAGATTTAAATCTCTAAACTTCCTTGAAATCATTTTCATATTGCATCTTCATTCATCATAACATCATACAGGTTTCTCATAACAGGTCTCCTTATCCTTCTATTGTTTATTTCAGTGATATGGATGTTGAACAGACTGCGAAAGATCTTCAGGCGCAAAATGCCCAGTTTCAACAAATGATCTTAGCTCTGACAAAAGGACAAGAGGATTTGAAGACTCTACTGGCCAAAGAGAAGAAGAAGAAAGCGAAGAGATCAACCGGTGTTGTGATCATGGGAAGAAGGAGATAATCAAGGAGACGGGACCCAGGAAGTGAACAACGACCCAGCATCAAAGGAAGCGGAAGAACCTGACTACTCTGAGGAACAGTATCCTCCTGCTGATAATAAATACAAAGAGCCAGAGGATCGTTTGAATGCTTTGGAGGTCCAGAGGGTACCCAGATTGGATTTTGAAGAGTTAGGACTTGTCTCAGGGGTTGTCATCCCACAAAAATTCAAGGTCCCCACTTTCGCTAAATATGACGGTGTCTCTTGCCCGAAGTGGCATTTAAGGTCATACATCAGAAAGATTCAACCCCATACGGCTGATAAGGATCTGTGGGTGCATTTTTTCCAAGAGAGCTTGTCAGGGACGCAGTTGGATTGGTTCTATCAGTTAGAAGGGACCAATATTCGTAATTGGGAAGATTTGGTTGCCGCCTTTTATAAACAATACCAGTATAATGTTGACTTAGCTCCAACTTTGACACAATTGCAAGGCATGTCTATGGGTGCAGGTGAAGGTTTCAAAACCTATGCTCAAAAATGAAGGGATCTCGCAGGCAGAGTCCAGCCCCCTCTATCTGACAGAGAATTAGTGGATATGTTCCTAGGCACATTGTCAGGACCGTTCTTCAACCACCTAATCGGGAGTTCCTCAGCTGGATTTACTGAATTAATCATGAATGGTGAGCGGGTCGAAGCCGGTATAAAAAGCGGCAAAATTCAAAGAGATGCATCCTCGAGCATGATGAAGAAACCCTTTGTTGGGAAGAAGGAGGTCAGTGTTGCATATGACCATAGAAATCAAAACAAAACTGAACGTCGCCCGACGGTAGGGGCTGTTATGATTTCTAATCCTATGTCAAATCAACAACGAAATTATCAGCGCAAACCAGAAGCGCCCATGAGACGATTTACCCGAATCAACATGACCATGTCTTATGTTTTGCCACATCTTCTGAAGACCAATCTGGCAACTTTAAAAGAAGCTCCCAAGAACCCCAATACTGCTTCTCCTTGCTACAGCTCGAATGCTCGATGTGCCTATCATTCTGAAAGCCCGGGGCACAATACAAACGACTGTTGGGCCTTAAAGAATAAGGTGCAAGACCTTATCGATGCAAAAGAGATTGAGTTTGATCCCCCATAAATGCCTAATGTATAACGACGCCAATGCCCAAACATGGCCAAGGTATCAACGCCATTGATGATGATCGTTTTCTCTCCTCCGTGAATGACTTAATTACTCCTTTGTTGACGATTAAACAGAATCTACTGCAAGCCGGTCTGTTCTCGGGCTGCGATAAAAATTGTCACTTATGCAAGTCTCTACCGAATGGCTTTTTGTTACTGAAGATATGCGTTCAACGCCTGATGACTATCAAAGAAATATTATTTGAAAAGCTTCCTCTTACCAAAATTTCTTATCAAGATGTCTCGATAATCACCATTTCCAACAATCCTCCCGAGGTCTCCACCAAAAGACCCGTCAGGATTACATCTGTTCCAAGGTCTGCACCTTTAATCATCAATATGCCAAGACCAATATCTTACTCTTCGGATAAAGTTGTTCCCTGGAGTTATGGGGCTGACGTTTATTACTATGGCGTCAAGTAAGATCAGTTGGCTGTCAAAGACGAAGTTGTGAGAGATATTGATCCTGACATCGGTAATATCATCGGGACCAGTAAGATAACAAGAAGTGGAAGAGTCTTCTCACCCGAGATTTCTCCAAAGACCGTTGATACTCCTGTGATCATTCCTACTGCCACTCCTACCGACACTCCCAGTGATACTCCTACTGTTATCCCTGCTATCGAGACAAGGGGCAAAGAGGTATTGAATGAGCATGTCCAAGCAAAAGAGCGTCCAGAGATCATCCTTGAAGCTTCTAGAAAGGAGATAGAAGAAATACTGAAGATAATCAAGAAAAATGACTACAACATTTTAGAACAGTTGGGGCAGACCCCCTCGAAGATATCATTGTTGTCCTTACTTTTGTGTTCTGAGGCCCACGCCAAAGCCTTGGTAAAGTTTCTCAAGACCTCCCACGTACCCCAAGAGACCTCCATCGATCAATTTGAAAATTGTGTGGCCAGTCTAACTGTTGATAATGGATTGGGCTTTTCCGACGCTAATTTAACTTCTAAGGGAAGGAAGCACAATGATGCCTTGCATGTTTCCATTGAATGCAGGGGCACCACACTTGCCCATGTTCTGGTGGATACCGGCTATTCATTGAATGTCTTGACCAAAAATGCTCTCGACCGACTAGACTGCGAGGGGCTCACCTTAAATCCTAGCAACATCATAGTAAGGGCCTTTGATGGTTCCAAAAGGACAGTGCACGGAGAAGTTAGTATCCCCATAAAAATTGGAACTCAGACTTTTGACTCAACTTTCTATGTGATGGACATCCTCCCTTCATACTCTTGTCTATTGGGTCGACCCTGGATCCATGGTGCTGGTGCCGTCACTTCTACCCTACACCAAATGCTAAAATACCCGATCAAAGGAAAAATTGTCACAATTCACGAAGAGGAGGAGTATATGGTTAGCCATCTGAACTCTTTCAGGTATGTTGAAATGGATGGCGAATTCATTGATACTCCCTGTCAAAACTTTGAGGAGGTTCCAACAACAGTCGCGGCAACCAAGTCTACTCCTAAAGTCCCGAAGATTACCAGACCTCCACTGAAGATGGCCTCTTTGAAAGATGCTAGAGCAGTAGTTGAAGAAGGAGGGTGTACCATCTGGGGTCAGCTTCCGGATATTCCCTACAAGTCCGACAAATTTGGTTTGGGATTCGCTACGGAGGCCCAAAGAGCTGCTCGGTATTCTCGCATCAGGGGACCACCTTTGCATGTCAGCAATCAGGGAGTCAATGCAGTAGAAGACAGCGATGGCAGTTGTGATATGGATGAATGGATTTTTCCAACCATCAGCAGAGGGCTCAACAATTGGGAGGCCAAAGATTTCATTCATATTACTTTTATTCAAGAGTAATTGTCTTTTAATGTTTTCAGGCTTGTAATATTTAAACAATTCAGACTTTTTAAAACCTTGTGTCTTACCTGAGGCACAACGGTCCATTTGTGAGGGTTGTCACTTCATTCTCATATGTCATTAATGAATCATGGACGTTTTTGCATATAAAGTTTGTGTTCTTTGTCTTTCTTTGTTACATTTTATTTCTTTCAAAGGTAGCTATGCTCTTACACACACTCACATATTAAAATGCAGATCTACATCCACTCAGGATCCCATGGGTAAAGGTTCTGCTATGGCCTATTGTGACTTTGAAAATCCAATCTACCAAGCCGACGACGAAAGTGAGGAAGATTGTGAGGTACCAGGGGAATTGGCCAGGTTGTTGCAACAGGAAAAAGGACCATTCAGCCTCACAAAGAGTCGGTGGAAACGGTTAACTTAGGTACTGAGGAGGATAAAAAGGAGGTCAAGGTGGGTTCCAATTTGGAACCCAGTGTCAAAGAGCGTCTGATTCAGTTGATGCACGATTATGGTGAGGTCTTTTCCTGGTCGTACGAAGATATTCTGGGACTTGATACAGACATTGTGATACATCGTCTACCTACAAGAGAAGATTGCCCTCCAGTAAAGCAAAAGGTCCGTCGTATAAGACCTGATATTTCAGAAAAGATTAAAGCAGAAGTCATGAAGCAATTCAATGCTGGATTCTTGGTTGTCACCTCTTATCCCCAATGGGTTGCCAATGTTGTTCCCGTTCCCAAGAAAGACGGTAAAGTGCGAATGTATGTGGACTACAGAGATTTAAATAGGGCGAGTACAAAGGACGACTTCCCGTTCCCCCACATCGACATTCTAGTTGACAATACGGCACAACACAAAGTGTTTTCCTTCATGGACAGTTTCTCAGGCTACAACCAAATCAAAATGGCGCTTGAGGATATGGAGAAAACAACCTTTGTTACGCAGTGGGGCACATTATTCTATAAGGTTATTCCATTCAGACTGAAGAATGCTGGGGCAACCTATCAGCGTGCCATGGTAGCTCTATTTCACGACATGATACACCATGAAATAGAGGTCTATGTGGATGATATGATAGCCAAATCTCAAACGGAAGAAGAACATCTCAATCATTTACAGAAGCTATTTGAGAGGCTGAAGAAATACAAGTTGAGGTTGAATCCAAACAAATGCACGTTCGGAGTACAGTCTGGTAAACTCCTAGGCTTTGTCGTCAGCAACAAAGGTATCGAGGTTGATCCTGCCTAGGTTAAAGCGATACAAGAGATGCCTTCTCCTCGTACTGAGAAGGAAGTCAGAGGATTTTTAGGACATTTGAATTACATCGCCAGGTTCATTTCTCACCTGACAACTACTTGTGAACCGATCTTCAAATTGTTGAAGAAAGATCAAGTAGTTAAATGGAATGACGAATGCTAAGTTGATTTTGATAAAATCAAATCATACTTACTAGAGCCTCCTGTTTTGTTGCCACCCGTCGAGGGAAGGCCTTTAATCCTGTATTTGACTGTTTTAGAAAACTCAATGGGGTGTGTGTTGGGGCAGCATGACGAGTCTGTCCGAAAAGAGCATGTTATCTATTACCTGAGAAAATAGTTTACCGACTATGAAACAAGATATTCACTGCTCGAGAAAACTTGTTGTGCTCTGGCATGGGCTGCTTGCTGGCTGACACAGTATATGCTGACCCATACTACTTTGTTGGTATCTAAAATGGATCTGATAAAATACATCTTCGAGAAGCCTGCTCTTTCTGGGAGAATAGCGAGATGGCAGATGATCCTGACAGAATATGACATACAGTATACTACCCAGAAAGCTATAAAGGGTAGTGTATTAGCTGATCACCTCACTCACCAAGCTGTGGAAGACTACCAGTCCATGAAGTTTAAATTCCTGGATGAAGACATCATGACATTAGACAACTGTGAAGAAATCAGGCCATATGACGGACCTGAACAAGGATCCCGATGGACCCTGTTCTTTGATGGAGCATCCAATGCACTTGGCAATGGTATCGGTGTTGTACTCATATATCCGGAAGGATGTCATACTCCCTTTACTGCCAGACTTTGCTTTAACTGTACAAACAACATGGCGGAATACGAAGCATGCATCTTCGGTCTCAGAGTTGCCATAGACTTGGGGATCAAATCCTTGGATGTATTTGGAGATTCAACATTGGTCATCAGTCAGATCAAAGGGGAATGGGACACCAAACACCCTAACATTATCCCTTACAAAGAACATGTCTTGACATTGCTACTGCATTTTGAGAAGATTACCTTCGACCATTTCCCGCGAGAAGAAAATCAGCTAGCAAACGCACTAGATACAATGTCATCTATGTTTAAACTTAATTGGGATAATGAGGCTCCTCAAATAACCATTGAGCAGATGGATGAACCAGCCTACTGTCATGAGATCGGTACTGAAGAAGTAGTGGATCAACCTTGGTTCCATGAAGTTAAAAGGTATCTCGAGTCTCAGGAATATCCAGAAGGAGCTTCAGTGAATGACAAGAAGTTCCTAAGAAGATTCGGCTAAGTTCTTCCTTAGTAACGACATTTTGTACAAACGCAGTCATGACTTTGTATTACTTTGGTGCGTAAACAAGGTTGAAGCTGAAAGGATCATGGTTGAATTACACGAAGGAACTTTTGGTACCCATTCCAGTGGGCATACGATAGCAAAGAAAATCCTACGGGCAGGCTATTATTGGTCTACCATGGAGGCAGATTGCTATCAACACTCTCATACTTGCCATAAGTGTCAGATTTATGCTGATAAAGTGCACGTACCTCCGGTTCCTCTGAATGTCTTGACGGCTCCTTGGCCTTTTGCTATGTGGGGAATCGATATGATTGGGGAAATCAAGCCAATGGCCTCTAATGGACACCACTTCATCTTAGTGGCCATCGACTATTTTACAAAGTGGGTTGAGGTGGCTTCCTTCGCTTCCGTTACTAAGAATGTGGTCGCCCGGTTCATCAAACAGAATCTCATCTGTCGGTACGGTATCCCTGAGAGAATCCTCACTGATAATGGTACGAATCTAAACAACACTATGATCACCGCCTTGTGCGAGCAATTCAAGATCCAGCGTCACAATTCTTCCTCTTACCGGCCAAAGATGAATGGCGTTGTAGAAGCTGCTAACAAAAACATTAAGAACATACAGAAAATGACAGTCACATACAAAGACTGGCATGAGATGCTACCATTCGCTCTCCACGGGTATCGTACCACAGCTCGCACATCAACTGGGGAAACACCCTATTCTCTGGTATACGACATGGAGGTTGTCTTACCTATTGAGGTCCAGATCCCCTCTCTGAGGATCATGAAGGATGCTAGTTTGAATGAAGAAGATTGGATCCAAACTCGACCAGTTGGACTTGATTGATGAGAAGAGGCTTGCAGCTATTTGTCATGGTCAGATGTACAAAAAACGCATGATCAAAGCTTTTAACAAAAAGGTCAAACGTCAGGTATATCGGGTCGGTGACTTGGTAATCAAGCGTATTATTTTGCCACAAGGTGATCCCAGGGGCAAGTGGACTCCTACATATGAAGGACCATTTGTAATCAAAAGCATATTCTCTGGTGGGGCAATGATCTTAACCACTATGGATGGCGATGACCTCCCACATCCTATAAATACGTACATAGTTAAAAGATACTACGTGTGAACAAGGACCCGCTAGGTCGACTGACTTAGGCAAAAATTAGGGCATCCCGGCGAACCAAAAGGTTCGGGCAAAAATTAGGGATAAAATACAAAAAAAAATTGTACACCCGGTAAACCGAAAACCTGAAAGGGCGTTTTGGGAAAAAAGGGGTATCCCGGTGGATCGAAAACCTAAAAGGATGGTCCAGGCAAAAGTTAGGGAATTAAAGTGTATGACTATGTCCCATTGGATCATCTTGCAGACAATCTTCAGCGTTGACCAACCAACTCAAACGGTTCTAATCAATCCAATCAGCATCGCCGAAGTGACTAGTAGACCAGACACGCAGAGACACGAAGACTATAGCAGAATGGGAACCCCATGTGATTATTGCACATGGCTATCTTTTCTTTGTATCAATTTTCATTTTTTACGATGACATTCTCTTACTAGAATGCTCATCTCATTGTACAAAAAAATACTTATTCAAGTTAATACAAAGATATCCCTTTTGGAAGTGCAAAACCATCCGTTTTTATTTATTTATGTGTTTTGTTTATAAAAGCGTCCAATGATTTATTTTTGAAAATATGCATTTAAATGTGATTACTGTTTACAAATGAGCAGAAAACGGAAAGACAATTACTAATGGCTTTAAGAAATAGAATAATATTTATAGGCCATTCCATAAAATCCTCGCAGGTACATTCTCCAGCAAGAGCGGAAACAAGGAAATCCTACTACAGGATCATTAACATATCCCCAGTATGCAGCCTGGTTGTATCAAGCGCTCTCATATCCCTGACAGAGCAAAACCTCCAACTATCGCTCCAAAGTTTCCCCAGTGAAAGTTTCCAAACTTCTCAGGATTCCCTAGTAGGATTTCACGAAGTCCACAAGCAATGTCCTACGTTTCCCTTCTACAACAGAGTTTATTTCTCTAATATTTGGAAACTCACCCATCAGTGCTTCAGAAGGGATTTATTCTCCCCGCTTCCAGCAACACTATGGCACGAACAATCTTTAAGTCCATACATTTGCATGCATACGTCATAGCATTGACAACACAAGTACATACAGTGAAATCTCATTTATTTTGAGAAACAACATTATACCATGCATTACATACATCATGACATTGCATGCAATTAACTCTTCATCTTTTCAAGAAAGAATCAATCGACAGGAAATTATCATCAACAAGTCTCCGACAGGCAAATATTTTCAACAAGTCAAATACAGATGAATTCCCGAGAAAAGACTGGTCGACCATCTACATAGAAAATATTTCCTTCTAACTTCTGCTGGTTCAGATAAATCTCTCAACAGTTTATTCTGATTCATTTCCAGATTCTTGTTGGTTCAGATAAATCTCTCAACGGTTTATTTTGATTCATTTCAAGACTTTTACTGGTTCAGATAAATCTCTCAACGATTTATTCTGTTTCGTTTCCAGACTTCTGTTGGTTCAGATAAATCTCTCAACGGTTTATTCTGATTCGTATCCAGATTCTTACTGGTTCAGATAAATCTCTCAATGGTTTATTTCCAGATTCTTACTGGTTTAGATAAATCTCTCAACAGTTTATTCTGATTCATTTCCAGATTCTTGCTGGTTCAGATAAATCTCTCAACGGTTTATTCTGATTCGTTTCCAGATTCTTACTGGTTCAGATAAATCTCTCAACGGTTTATTCTGATTCATCTCCAGATTCTTACTGGTTCATATAAATCTCTCAACGATTTACTCTGATTTGTTTCCAGATTCTTACTGGTTCAGATAAATCTCTCAACGGTTTACTCTTATTCGTTTCCAGATTCTTACTGGTTTAGATAAATCTCTCAATGGTTTATTCTGATTCATCTTCAGATTCTTACTGGTTCAGATAAATCTCTCAACGGTTTACTCTTATTAATTTCTAGATTCTTACTGGTTCAGATAAATCTCTCAATGGTTTATTCTGATTCATCTCTAGATTCTTATTGGTTCAGATAAATCTCTCAACGGTTTATTCTGATTCGTTTCTGGATTCTTGCTGGTTCAAATAAATCTCTCAACGGTTTATTCTGATTCATTTCCAGATTCTTACTGGTTCATATAAATCTCTCAACGATTTATTCTGATTCATTTCCAGATTCTTACTGTTTCATATAAATCTTTCAACGATTTGTTCTGATTCTTCTCCGAACTTCTGTTGTTTCAGTTTAAACCTCTAAACGGTTTATTCTGATTCTTCCCCACCGACAATTTTCTCTAGTTCAGATAAATTGCACCAAGATTTATTTTGATGCTTCCCAGTCAAGATTAATCCAAGATATCTTTTGGTTCAGTTTAAATCGCTCCAAAAAGATATTCTGATTCTTTCCAACGACATTCAAGACTTCTGCTAGCTCCAGTTTAAATCGACCAAAGGTTTATTCTGATTTCTTTTCTGTTAAAGTCGAGTTCAGACTTCGTACACTTCTGTCAACAGTCACCTTTGGATGGCATCTATAAGCCCATCTCCGACAACTCTCCATCATTTCTCCAAATGGCATCTTTAAGCCCATTCTCTACACAATCGACCAGCGCATCATCAAGTGCAAATTTCTGGGCACTCTAGTGTTCAATCATCTTCTACTTTCAAGCCACAAACGACAAACACGTCGATCTCACTTTTCAAGTTTAAGAAGATTGAACAGGGGCAGCTGTTGTACCCTAAAATTTTCCCTCCCATTTTTCACTCAAGATGCTATCCCAGGGTTTCTCAAACACTCAATTTGGCTCAAAAGTTGATCAAGCAGGTTCTCTTCCTAGGCAACCAGTCAGCAATTAGGGTTTTGCACTTCTTAAAGGAAATTGAGTCGTCAAGGTTTCAAATAAGTCACCATGTCTCCTCAAAGTTGTTTAAGTCATTTTTCAAACCTCACATTGCAAGTTTTCCCAATTCATGGCCCAGATAACTGAAAAGGCATTTGTGTGATTTTAACTTTTTCTTAACCACAATTTTCTGAGGGTTGATGTTATTCTTGGGAGCATGTTCTGTTTGGATAAGATATAAAGCTTAAGACTATCATTTTAAACAATCATGATTGTGGGTTCAATTAATCAATTCGGTTGGAGCTCTTAAAGATTTATTTTGTTTAAGAGTGCAAAATATATGATTTATCCTATCATATTGTGTTTTCTTAAAATGCAAGTTACTAAGCCAAGATGTTTTATTCAAAAAATTCAATCAAGAATTGCAAAGTTTAAACTAAAACTCAAAGTTTTGTACAACAAATTTCACTATTTACATATTTACTCAAGTTTTGTGTTCAATACATTTTGTGGGTCATTCACAAAGCAAATTACAAATGGATTACAAGTGAAATACAAGTTATATTTACAAAGAAAGAAATGCTTCTTATTCAAGACTCTTTGCTTCATCTTCAAGAAGTTCCTCATTGCTAGCCATGGTCTTCTCTTCATCTTGTCTTGCTTGCCATTCAATTGTTTGTACATGTAACAAAAGAAAGAGAAAAAAAACATTAGCAAACAATCAGCATTGAAAAATCCAAGCAAGAATGACTTTCATCACTAGGGTTTGCTTGTAGGAATCATAATTTTTTTGTCTATCATCATCTCTCTCCCCAATTGCAAATCACAAAAAAGGATCACCTTTCTTGGTTCACAAAAAAGGAAATAAAGCTACAAGGAAAGTAAATACAAACAGGTTGCATAGCATACAAACAGTTCAAACTGCAACAAAAGCAACAGGCTGCAAACAGCAGTAGACAAATGCACAAGTCAAACTATGCCAATAGTTCAAACAAGCAAAAAAAAGAAAACAGCAGGATCTGAGCAAAAGGCAGGTTGCTGCCCAAAACTGCAATAAAAGCAACAGGCTGCAAACAATAGCAGTCACATACAAAAGAGGGGCAAGCCTATAACAGATGCAAAATAGCAGCACAATAAACAAAGGCAGCAACACATGTATACAACGGAACAAAACAAACAATATGCAAGCTAATGGCCAAAACCCAAGATATCATCATTTTCCTAAACTATCACAAACCCTTTAGAATATATTAAGCCAGATACAACTTTTGTTTCACAGAAAAATGAAAGAGGGAAAAAGTAGAGTTGGGAGGATATCACCTAGGCCATATAACCAATCCCAAAATTGTGCAAAGTTTCTGTGCACATACAAACAAACTGGCAGCCCTGCAAAGCAACCCAAAACAACCAGCAAACCAGCCTGCATTACAGTCTAAAAACCTGCCCAAACTTGCACCAAAATGGACATAATTTAATCTGCACTCTAAAGCCCAAACTAGAAAACCAAAATTGTCCAAATTCACAAGTTTTTCCCTCCTATTCTCACCCTAATCTGGTTATAAGAATAACCATTGTTTTATAAAAGGGAGGAGATTTTTGAACGAAAGAGAGAACCAAAAAATATCAAAAATCTAGAAACCAAAAAGCCACATTTTTTCAAATCACAAAACCAGAAGTCAAAAGGACCAGCAAACATCACAAAACCAGAAGCCAAAAGGACCAGCAAACATCACAAAACCAGAAGACAAACAGAAACATCAAAACATCACAAAACAAGAACCAACAACATCACCAAAGACCATCACTAGAAAACCTTATTTCCTTTACAGTAAGAGAGAAAAAAACAACACAAATCAGCCAACAAAGTTTATAGCATCACCAAATATTGTCATCAGACATCATCACCAAAAAACCCACAATGAGCAAATAACTCAGAAAGATAGCAAAAAAAAGCCAAACCCTAATCCTCATCGTTATCCTACCCAGCAATCATCTCAACATATTCAGAAGAAGAGAAAGAGACTCAGATAAATACAGGAAGCACAGATTTCAGAAAGGTTCGAAGGTCACAGATTTGGAGAACACGGCCTCCGTTCTCCCTTTTTCTTTACGTTTTGCTTTTCCATCTTGCATGCTTCACCATAAATCATCATTTTTTGCTACATCTCTGACTTAGGGTTTCCGTCCACCCCTCTTTAGATCTAGGGCTTTAGATTGAGAATATGCAAAAATTGACTACAAATTAGTAATTAGGGAGAGGAGATGATTAGATTGATGTAAGAAAAATAGCGTTTGGAGTCACGCTGCTGCTGTCACCGCCGTAAGGCGATTTCCAGTGCGGCCAGGTTGTCTTCTCCGGTGAAGGCTCCTAACAAGAGAGAAGAGAGAGCATCGTATTAAGAGAAAGAAAGATGAATGACTTATGAGCCTGATTTGTTTCATTTAATTGGTTTTAGTTTTGTTAATTATTTTTTTACAGTGACTAATCTGGTGGTGACACTTGTCACCACCCCTTAACCATTATGAGGGATCATACGCGTGCATCCCCATGTTAGTCATTCGTGCACCCTCATCATTCCTCCGTCTGTTTCATATCATCATCTATCATTTTTCTTTAGCGCACCACAAGTGCACGCCCATGGTGCACCTCCAGGGGGCTGCTGCACCTGATCAGCCAGAAGCCTTGGGCTTTTTTATTTCTACACCCCCAGATTTGCTCCAATGCAAGCCCATTTCTAAACTTTGCCCTTATATCTTTTTTTATTTTTTTATTATTTGATTTTTGTTTTATATTTCAGCATGTATTTAAAATTGCAAATAGGTTAATATTTATTTTAAATAATTATTAACTTTAAAATAATTTTTGTTTGACATTATTAATTAAATCATTAATTAATTTTATCAAATGAAAAAAGTTTTAACTTAAATAATTATTTAACGGTTTGGACTTGTATTGTGTGATTTAAATATTTATTTCTTACTATCACCCCATTCATTAATTTGTACCCCCCATTCCCGAAGCTATGTAATAGCGTAGAATTTCAATTTCCGCATTGTTGTACCCCAAAATTTACCCTCTTTTCATACACGCATATTATTGGTTTTATGGGTATGGAATAAAGGTATATTTATCAAGCTTCTTCAGGTTACAAGTGACGTTTATTTCGCCAATGGATGTTCTCAGAGTATTTTCCGTGCTGAAGATCGGTTCGTCGTTTTGCAATGATTCGGGGTTCAAAGATTCACAAGTCCAATCCGGCGCATCATATTCAGGTGTTCTTTCGCCAAGGTATCTCTGATAACGTATTCTCAAATTTAGGTTATGCTTGAGAGCAAATTATTTAAGGAAAGTCTCCGAATGTGCGAGTTTTCTCGAAGAAATATGGTGAAAAAGTGTGCTGAAAGTGCAGTTTTTACGCGCTAAAAAATTCATAACTTGAAGATCGTGGCTCGTTTTGAACCCGTTCTGGTGGCCAAATTTCCGTAATGACGTCATCTACGTTTTCATCTCTCACGGCTGGAAGCCAATTTCGATCAGATGGTCTTCAAAAATTCAGATTTATCAAGTATTTTCGTACAGAAAATTTGTGACAGAAGTTTATTTGCGTCATGTTCAGAAAATCATAACTTTGTCGATTTTCATCGTATCGAGTTGGTTCTGGCGCCAAAATTTCACAAATTGAGTTGGCTAAGTTTTCGCAGGAGGTATTAAGTTCGAACAGGATCCAAAAGGCCTTAGTTTTTTTGCTCATAATGCACATGACGCGCCGAAAATCCTGAATGGTGAATATTATTTTATCTGGGTCGAAACTTCGAAAATTCATAACCCGATCAATTTTTATCGGATCGGGCCCATATTTTTACACAAGGTCACTGACTCAGAGAGCTACAACTTTTCTTCCAAAGTCAAGACCAGATTATGCTCTGATCAATACCAGTTTTGATTGAAGAACGTGTCAGAGTCGACACTAGAGCCCAAAATAAGTTTGTCTGAGCTGAAACTTCAAAAATTTATAACTAATTCACCGTTTATCCGATTGAGCCTATTTTCGGACAAGAGTTAGTTCTCGATGTCGGCTACATTTTTTTTTCACATTTCAACTTCAAAAATTGCACTTAAGCCCCTGCATTTAGCCTGCAACGTGACGAACTCAAGTGAACATTGGAGGCCCAATTGCACATTTAAAGCCCATTTTGTTTGCTCTAATTTCCATTATATAATCTCATTCTTTTCACACAAACAAAGGGGAGAAAAAAAAACCTTTGCCACAACCCTGTTAGAATACAAAATTCTTTCAAGAACCCTAAAACCTTTAAATCCTTATTACAAATCCCCATCTTACTACAAACAAGTCATCCTTGTTAAAAACCCACATCTCACTACTTCTCCAGTAAGGGTAAGGCTGGTTTGATCTCCATAATCAAAAGGGCATAAAAGCATTCATCTCACTACTTCTCCAGTAAGAGTAAGACTGGTTTGATCTCCATGATCAAAAGGGTATAATCATTCATACATGCCATATTGATTTTAACATTAAATTTTTCTTCTTCATATATTTGCTTTATTTGTATTTCATGATATATAGTAATTTATTTAATGTGTTCATGAGATTCAACACTGCAGATTTAGACAAGTTCCCATGCAGGTTCATTACAGAACGCTGAGGCCAAAATAGAACAACCACCAATGCATGACTCATGGCAAGGCAGACATCTTGAGGAGGTTAAGGCAACCATCTGTTTAAAACTTTTTTTCATAAAACTTAACATTTTTCACAAACCTTTGATTTTTCCTCCTAAACTCGAATAATTAATTTTAGGTCTTTTTTTTAATTTAATTTTAGGTTTTAAATTAATTTTTGGTTCAACAACCACCCATGACCTTTGCATTATCTTTATTTTCTAACCCTATTTTTCATTGATGTTTCTTCCCCTATCTATTTTTTGGCAAAACTTAATCTTTTTTAATCATTAGACATAAACTTTTTTTAAACCTTTTTTTTATTAATTAAAATTAATTAGGTTTTAGGTTTTTTTTAATTAACCTTTTTTTTTCAAAATTAACCTTTTTTTTATTAATTAAAATTAATTAGGTTTTAGGTTTTTAATTAACTTTTTTTCAAAATTAACATTTTTTACTAATTAAAATTAATTAGGTTTTTTAGGTTTATTTAATTAATTATCATAAATCATTTTTTCATACAAAAAAACACCAAAAACATTAACTTAGAATTTTAGGTTTTAATTTTTCCTTAATTTCTTTTTATTTATTCTTTTACATTTTAATTTCTAGAAAAATTGTATAGGTCGCATTATCAATGTAATAGCGTAGATTTATCTTTTCTCGCATTTTTTTCTTTCTAATTATGTAATTGCTTCCGGGATGTAATAGTTTTAGGATTTCTTTTCTGCACTCTTCATTATTATTGTAATTGTTCATGGTTTGTAATAGTTTAATTTAGGGCTTTTACTTATCGCTTTCCCCCGGGTTTTTGGTTATGTAATTAATCTCCCTCCCTCGAAGCCTTGTAATAGCGTAGAATTATTTTTTCGCATTTTTAATTCCACAAACTATAAACTGCTTAGATGTATGTTAATAGGATTGTATGAAAAGATTAACTGAAAATTAACCTAGTAGATCACCTTAATTGTGCAAAGATTAAATAGCTGAAATCAAACACATGCACATGCTCACTCCTAGGGTACTCCTCACTTGGTTGCCTCGGAAAACAATGGTCATGTCCCTCAAACGTAGGGATACCCTTAGCAAAGACCCTCGGTTAAAGTCATCATAAAGATCATAGTCTCTTAATGTCCCTCGAGTTGCCTACGAGAAATGATCTTGTCCCTCGATATTGCCTATGAATATATGATGACAGTCCCTTCGAAATGCTAAGGTATCCTTACATGTTGCCTTCAATGACCATTACGTCCCTTTCGAATTGACCCTTACAAATTCCAACGACGGTGCTACCTATTTCTCAAATAGTAGGATAGCGTTGTCTAAAGGAAACGAGAATAGAAACAATCTTTTTTCGAGTAGGTAGATAACTGTTAGGTACTTGCTCAAACAAACAAATCTTTTTCACACTTACACTTTTCAAACAAAGTTTTCAAAACAACTTCGTAACACTCTTAAGGACAGAAACAAGGGTTAAAATGAAGTAAAACAAAACTTTTTCAAAACAAAGCACATACACAAGCAATTTTTAAAAGATGAGCAAGTACCTAAGAGTCCATGGAAAACCATGGATAGAAAGGGTGCTAACACATTCCCTTTCTATAATCTACCCCCCGTACTCAGAAACATCTCGAAAAAGGTTTTTTCTGTTCTTTTTCCTTTCCCTTTGTTGGATGAAATAAAAGTCAGTGGCGACTCTTGCTTACCGCGACATTTTGCAAACAAAAAACGTAAACCAGTATTAACAGTCGGTTCTGCCACCGTATCACAAAACTGGCGACTCTGTTGGGGAGATAAATAAGTGGGGTATACCTAAGGATCTAGTTCATCATAAATTGCTTCTCTTGTTTGTTTTGGTTGCTTTACTTTTAAGGGTTTTGTTTGGGAGTTACTATAGATCCTAACCCAGATCTGGGGACACCTTTTAGGTAAGTAGCAATAAACTGTGAGGGAACTGTATGGCATTGACCGATACAGTTGAAGCAGTAGCTACGTTGATGTGGCACATTGGTTGGTACCGGTATCCCTTGTGGAGAAACGAGGAGAATACGGGGCCGCTACGTGTGTCGTTAAGCATCAACTGACCTTAGAACCCTTAATCGACCAACTTGGCCATTAGAAAGTAGTGAGATAGCTTGCCTCGATGTAAAGCTGAGAACTGGTTGATACTCGATGCTACACTCATTGAGACCATACTCTCGAGATAGTTCCGACCGTAAGAAAAGATTGCGTGAGCTGAAACCATGACCGATGGAGGATGGTCGGTGATATTGAGATCCTCTAGAACCCGGTTACTTTTCTAGGACAAGTTGAACCAACTAAACTTCAAGAGGGTACTACCTTAAAACCCATGCAAGCCTAAACCTAAGGTTGTTTGTGTGACTTGTGTGCTTTCAACTTGAACTACTTGCACATTTTTATTATCTGACAACATGAGTTCCTTGCAGGTTTTGTTTACAGTACTTATCCATAAACTTGGATTTCTTGCCGGATTTACTTGCTTACATCACCTTGCACTTTTGCTTAAACGCATAGCATACACATCATAACATCTTGCCTTAACATTTCCTTAACCATTTCAAGGATCTCAAGGGTTTGTGATGCAGGTTATGGTAAATCAAACATCTAGCAAGGGGCAAAGGGGATTTAATTTCCTCTAGCCAATATCGTCTAGAGATCAAAACACGATAACTTGAGTCAGTAGCTATGACTCACTCGATATGGTGAGCTTGACTCTTGAATAAGGACTCTTAACGACACGAAGTTTCTTCAATCAAGCTGTAACCAAATTCTAATAGTTTCTTGTTTACCCCGCGAGATCCTTGAAAACATTGCATACATATGTCATACATATCATTGCATAACAGGTCTTCCAGTACAGGTCTCTCATGTTCTCACTATTTATTTCAGCAATGGCTCTCAAACAAGACAACAGAGATCTTCAAACTCAAGAAGCTCAGTTCAAGGACATATTCCTAAACATATCCAAGGGGCAGGAAGAGTTGAAAACACCCCTCGTTGGGAACTTGGTCAAGAAAATTCCTGAAGACAATAAGGACGAACGGCTGGAACAACTGCAAGCTGAGGTAGGTGCAATGAGAATCCAGATGCTAGGGCGGATGGCTCTTATCTAAGGCCTAGCCCGAAGACAATAAGAGCTGAAAGCCATCATCAACCAACTTCATCAAGACGGATACAATAGTATGAAGCAAACAGTCGAGGCCGAGGACCAAGTCATTGATCAACCTCTAAGAAGACAAAGAGTTGGTTTGGTGAAGAGTGAATCTTTCCAAGTTGCTACTACATCACGGGTCCAACAACAACCTTGCCAAAAACAACGGGTTAATCAGAGTAAGCCAGATACACCTAAAAGGCAGTTTACCAAACTCAACATGTTATTGTATCAAGCTTTGTAACACCTGTTAAGGATGAATCTGATTACATTGATAGGACCTCATCCGAATCCCAAGACTTCTTCGCCTAACTACAATCCTGATGCAAGGTGCGCATACCATTCCAACAGCCCGGGGCATGATTTTGACGACTGTTGGAGGCTAAAATACAAAATTCAAGACCTGATTGATGAAGGAGCATTAGAATTCACACGAGATGGTCAACTGGAATGTTTCTGTCAATCCTCCAAGGCTCACCATTTGAAGTGACAAGTTCTGACAAGAGAGGCTTTTGTTTATTAGAATTTTCAATTTGCAATTTTCTTTTGATTGTTCGAACATCTATTCATGTCAAACTCTATTACTTTATCAATGTATTGCATATGTCTGTTTTGAATTAATTCATTCGTATTCACTATATTTAAATTGCTTTCCTTTTTGTAATATTCAACTCTTGATTAAAAGCCGTAAGCCTTTAGAGAGAGGATGAAGAAAATGATACCACAATCTCTACAGTATGCTTTTGAACATACCCCACTAACAATGTACAGGCATTGTTTCAAATCCTAAACAGCGGAGTTATAAGGAAAATAATCCCTAGTCAACCCCTTTGAGCCAAAGAAGTAGGAGTTTTTCTTTTCACACAAATTAAAACCCTTAATCACAACCTGGGGCAGGGTAGTTTTCTCAGTTAATCCAGGTGCACAATGAATGGCTTCAAAGACGTCCTTCCAAAACAAAAGACGGTGATGGTTCCCTATAATCGTCAAGACAGACAGTCATTATCTCTCAAAATAAAAGCCCATTAAGTCAAAACCTATGAAGGAGACTTAAGAAAAAAACGGGGGCATCCCGCTGATTGTAATCACAAAAAGAAACAGTTCAGGCAAAAGACAGGGATAATAAAATAAAAAAGAAAGAGGTCCTACAAACCCTAAACAAAAAAGGAAATGACTGCTTATTCAAAATAATCTGTCAGTACCCGAACCATCACTGGAATATCAGAGCAAAGACTCAAACGGGATCTAAATACACAATTAACTGAGTATAAGATCGAAGAACATCACGAAGAACGGGTGGGTACAAATAAAATTTGAGCCTTTATCCTTTGTTTCTTGAACCGTTAACCAGGCCACGTTATAACCCTTAAAAGTCCTAGCTGAAGCATGGGTTAGTTCGAAAGCATACTGTTACAAAAGGTATCCTGACTTCTGTAGGACTTGCTGTAAATCCTGAGTTGACATCAAATTTTACAAAATTTACATGTTTTACTGAAAAGTGTATTTTCAAAAATTTCAAGACAAACATAAGCTTTGCATTCTTAAAATATTATTGTTTGCATATGACTATTTGTTCAACAGCATAGAGATTCACATCACGAATATCTAGTAAACAAAAACCTTCTCAATAAAAAGGATCACCTCAAGTGGAAAAACACTTCCAACCAAGGGGCACGGTATGATCATTGTCCATCATGTGCGGCAGTCAAGTCAGGATTAAAGAATCTCTCAAAGATGCCAAATAGCCTGGGGCAGATCTCCAGCTGAATCACTTGGGGGCATTGGGCATGAATTCCAGTAACGAATCTTGTACGATCAAACAAACATCTTTTGGTAGTGTGGCAACATAACACTACCGACAGTGACAACTCCCTACACCCTGAGAGCGTGGACATAGTCAAAAAATATTGTGCATGAACAAAGACCCGCTAGGTTAACTGGCCTAGGCAAAAATAAGGGCATCCCAGCGAACCAAAAGGGTTCGGGCAAAAATTAGGGATAAAAAATGAAAAATCTTTACACCTGGCAAGTCGAAAACCCGAAAGGGAGGCTTGGCAAAAAGGGTATCCCGGTGGACTAAAAATCTGAAAAGACAGTCCAGGAAAAAGTTAGGGATTAAAGCGTACGATTATGTCCCGTTATCTTGTCACTTGCCTATCAATAGAAGACTTATCATTTCAATCGGCAGTTACCAAGCACCTCATAAGTTGGGATGACACTCAATCCACAAGGCTTCCGCAGGCACTTTCTCCAGCAGGTACAGGGGCAGAAAAGTCTTGATGCGAAGTCATTTTCATATCCTCAGCATCCGTCCCAGTAACATACACTCCCCGCAGAGTAAGAAATATCCAAAGACAATGGTGTTAGCTTTCCCGAACAGGACACAACTCTCCTCAGCCTAGGTTCACAATCGCGAGTGAGTCGGCAAAATTCTCCCCAAGCAGAGCTTGTTTATCACCAGCAACAGAAGTTCATCCCCAGCTGAGTTTATTTCTCCAAATCAGCAGATCTTCCAAAAGAGTATCTCTCTTCCCCACAAAGTTATTCTCCCACAGGATTATTCTCAAACAGAATCTCTCTCGGTAGAATATTCTCAAGCAGAACGGATGCAAATCTTCAGCTAATCATCTTCAGTCACTATCCCCAGTGAGAAAGAAGAACTCAACTCCTTATACTCTCCAACAATAGTCCGGGATTTATTTTCCCCAGCTTGAAAACGTCACAAGAATATTGCATATCCATACATCGTGGCATGCGCATACGCATCATACAACACAATCTCATTTATTTTGAGAGCATCATTACTCGATACATGTCATACATCATGGCATTACATACAACTACCTCTTTACCTTTCACTGAAAAATACAATCAAATTCTCACCAAGTTCAAGCTATGAAGCCCGGATCCGACTGGATAGTATCTTGATTCCTTCATCATACTGCAAAGCCCGGAGAACAACCGGATAACAGTATAAAATACCGCGAAGCCTAGAATCGAACAGATGGTGGTTCATCTTAAATTTGAGCTATCAAGCCCGGAGAACGACCGGATAATAGTACCAAAAATACTATGAAGCCTGGAGTCGACCAGATAGTGGTATATCCCGAATTCAAAGTTATGAAGCCCGGAAATCGACCGGAAAATATTTGAATCCCCAGCAAGTTATTGTGAAGCCTGGAAATAGACCAGATAGCGGTACAAGACACCATGAAGCCTGGAATCGACCAGAGAGTGGTATATCATAAACACAATCCATGAAGCCCAGAAATCGACCGGATAACAGCTCAGCAAGTTATTATGAATCCTGGATTACGACCAGATAGCAATACAAGGTTCCACGAAGCCTGGACTCGACCAGATAATGGTATAAGACGTTATGAAGCTTGGATTACGACCAGATAGAAGCCAAGAATACTACGAAGCCTGGAGTCGACCAGATAGTGGTATATCTTTTATGCAAGTTATGAAGCCCGGATTTGACCGGATAATATCTTGATTTCTCCAAACACCATGAAGCCTGGACTCGACCAGATAATAGTATAGGACACCGTGAAGTATGGATTACGACCGGATAGCGGCAAAGGATACTGAAGCCTGGGATACGACCAGATAACAGTAAGGGACACTGCGAAGCTTTGATTTCGACCAAATAGCAGTTTACCTTGCGAATTACTAAGAAGCCTGGAATCGACCGGATATTAGTATTGCCTTAAATTCAAGTTGAAGCCCGGGTACGACCGGATAACAATTTAACTCCTTCTGAAGCTTGGAGAAGGACCAGATAAGTAGTAAGAAATTGCGAAGCCTGGATTATGACCGGATAGCAAGTTTAATCTCATTCCCCAGTAAGCCACTGTAAAGCCTGAAGCACGACCAGATAGTAGTCGGTCTTATTTTCCTCAACAAGCCACTGTGAAGCCTGGAACACGACCAGATAGCAGTTCGTTTTCACCTCCTCGACTAAGAGATGATTCCTCAGTAGAATAACGGACGACTGAATCTCCTAAAATTCTATTTCTCTCAAGACAGAGACCAGCATTCCCCAGTGAAGTCCTCCTCGACAATAGGTATATCGGCTCTCGCAGAGGAATCTCTTATGCGATCGACACTCCTTCAGATGGCATGTTTAAGCCCATTCCCGACATCGCAAGACCGGTACCACTTCAAGTGAGTTCAAATTTCTGGACACTCTAGTGTTCAATCATCTTCCACCTTTGGATCACGAAAGGCAGACAAGCCAATCTACATCCTCAAGTTTAAGAAGATTGAACAGGGGCAGCTGTTGTACCCCAAAATTTGCCCTCTTTTCATACACGCATATTATTGGTTTTATAGTTATGGAATAAAGGTATATTTATCAAGCTTCTTCAAGTTACAAGTGACGTTTATTTCACCAATGGATGTTCTCAGAGTATTTTACGTGCTGAAGATTGGTTCGTCGTTTTGCAATGATTCGGGGTTCAAAGATTCACAAGTCCAACCCGGCGCGTCATATTCAGGTGTTATTTCGTCAAGATATCTCTGATAACGTATTCTCAAATCTAGGATATGCTTGAGAGAAAATTATTTAAAGAAGGTCTTCGAATGTGCGAGTTTTCTCGAAGAAATATGGTGAAAAAGTGTGCTGAAAGTGCAGTTTTTACGCGCTAAAAATTTCATAACTTGAAGATCGTGGCTCGTTTTGAACCCATTCTGGTGGCCAAAATTCCGTCTTGACGTCATCTACCTTTTCATCTCTCATGGTTGGAAGCCAATTTCAATCAGAAGGTCTTCAAAAATATGGATTTATCAAGTATTTTCGTACAGAAAATTTGTGACAGGAGTTTATTTGCGTCATGTTCAGAAAATCATAACTTGGTCGATTTTCATCGTATTGAGCTGGTTCTGGCGCCAAAATTTCACAAATTGAGTTGGCTAAGTTTTCGCAGTAGGTATTAAGTTCGAACATGATCCAAAAGGCCTTCTTTTTTTGCTCAGAGTGCACATGACGCGCCGAAAATCCTGAATGCTGAATATTATTTTATCTGGGTCGAAACTTCGAAAATTCATAACTCGATCAATTTTTATCGGATCGGGCCTATCTTTTTTCACAAAGGTCACTGACTCAGAGATCTACAACTTTTCTTCCAAAATCGAGACCGGATTATGCTCCGATCAATACCAGTTTTTTATTGAAGAACGTGTTAGAGTCGACACTGGAGCCCAAAATAAGTTTGTCTGAGCTGAAACTTCAAAAATTCATAACTAATTCACCGTTTATCCGATTGAGCCCATTTTCGGACAGGAGTTAGTTCTCGATGTCGGCTACATTTTTTTTCACATTTTAACTTCAAAAATTGCACTCAAGCCCCTGCGTTTAGCCTGCAACGTGACGAACTCAAGTGAACATTGGAAGCCCAATTGCACATTCAAAGCCCATTTTATTTTCTCTAATTTCCATTATATAATCTCATTCTCTTCACACAAACAAGGGGGAGGAAAAAAAACCTTTGCCACAACTCGTCAGAATATAAAATTCTTTCAAGAACCCTAAAACCTTTAAATCCTTATTACAAATCCCCATCTTACTACAAACAAGTCATCCTTATTACAAACCCACATCTCACTACTTCTCCAGTAAGGGTAAGGCTGGTTTGATCTCCATGATCAAAAGGACATAGAAGCATTCATCTCACTACTTCTCCAGTAAGGGTAAGGTTGGTTTGATCTCCATGATCAATAGGGTATAATCATTCATACATGCCATATCGATTTTAATATTAAATTTTTTTCTTCATATATTTGCTTTATTTGTATTTCATAATATAGATAGTAATTTATTTAATGTGTTCATGAGATTCAACACTGTAGATTTAGACAAGTTATCATGCAGGTTCATTACAGAATGTTGAGGCCAAAATAGAACAACCACCAATGTATGACTCATGGCAAGGCAGACATCTTGAGGAGGTTAAGGAAACCATTTGTTTAAAACTTTTTTTCACAAAACTTAACATTTTTCACAAACCTTTAATTTTTCCTCCTAAACTCGAATAATTAATTTTAGGTCTTTTTTTTAATTTAATTTTGGGTTTTTAATTAATTTTTGGTTCAACAACCACCCATGACCTTTATATTATCTTTATTTTCTAACCCTATTTTTCATTGATGTTTCTTCCCCTATCTATTTTTTGGCAAAACTTAATCTTTTTTTATTAATCATTAGACATAAACTTTTTTTAAAACTTTTTTTTTATTAATTAACATTAATTAGGTTTTAGGTTTTTTTTAATTAACCTTTTTTTTTTTCAAAATTAGCCTTTTTTATTAATTAAAATTAATTAGGTTTTAGGTTTTTAATTAATTTTTTTTCAAAATTAACATTTTTTACTAATTAAAATTAATTAGGTTTTTTAGGTTTATTTAATTAATTATCATAAATCACTTTTTCATAAAAAAATCACCAAAAACATTAACTTAGAATTTTAAGTTTTAATTTTTCCTTAATTTCTTTTTAATTATTCTTTTACATTTTAATTTCTAGAAAAATTGTATAGGTTGCATTATCAATGTAATAGTGTAGATTTATCTTTTCTCGCATTTTTTTTCTTTCTAATTATGTAATTGCTTTCGGGATGTAATAGTTTTAGGATTTCTTTTCTGCATTCTTCATTATTATTGTAACTGTTCATGGTTTGTAATAGTTTAATTTAGGGCTTTTACTTATCGCTTTCCCCCGGGTTTTTGGCTGTGTAATTAATCCCCCTCCCCCGAAGTCTTGTAATAGCGTAGATTTATTTTTTCGTATTTTTAATTCCGGAAACTATAAACTGATTAGATGTATGTTAATAGGAATGTATGAAAAGACTAACTGAGAATTAACCTAGTAGATCACCTTAATTGTGAAAAGATTAAATAACTGAAATCAAACACATGCACATGCTCACTCCTAGGGTACTCCTCACTTGGTTGCCTCGGAAAACAATGGTCATGTCCCTCGAACGTAGGGATACCCTTAGCAAAGACCCTCGGTTAAAGTCATCATAAAGATCATAGTCTTTTAACGTCCCTCGAGTTGCCTACGAGAAATGATCTTGTCCCTCGATGTTGCCTACGAATATATGATGGCAGTCCCTTCGAAATGCTAAGGTATCCTTACATGTTGCCTTCAATGACCATTACGTCCCTTTCGAATTGACCCTTACAAATTCCAACGACGGTGCTACCTATTTCTCAAATAGTAGGATAACGTTGTCTAAAGGAAACGAGAATAGAAACAATCTTTTTTCGAGTAGGTAGATAACTGTTAGGTACTTGCTCGAACAAACAAATCTTTTTCACACTTACACTTTTCAAACAAAGTTTTCAAAACAACTTCGTAACACTCTTGAGGACAGATACAAGGGTTAAAATGAAGTAAAACAAAACATTTTCAAAATAAAGCACATACACAAGCAATTTTTAAAAGATGAGCAAGTACCTAAGAGCCCATGGAAAACCATGGATAGAAAGGGTGCTAACACCTTCCCTTTCTATAATATACCCCCGTACTCAGAAACATCTCGAAAAAGGTTTTTTCTGTTCTTTTTCCTTTCCTTTTGTTGGATGAAATAAAAGTCGGTGGCGACTCTTGCTTACCGCGACATTTGCGAACAAAAAATGTAAACCAGTATTAACAGTCGGTTCTGCCACCGTATCACATGCATTTTATTGTTTTACTTATTACTGTATAGTAATTAGGTGTGTATGACAAGATTTAAAATCAATCGCTAGATAAACCTAATTTCAAAGATAAAATTAACTTGAATCAAAAACACTTTTCACACGCGCACCTCTAGGGTAACCTCGTTCGTTGCCTCGGAAATACAGTCATGTCCCTCGAATATGGGCGCTTTAGCAAAGACCCTAGATAAAAAAGATCGTAGTCCCTTGATGACCCTCGATGTTTCATTCGATAAAACGATCTTGTCCCTTACGGAAATTGCTAAAGCGTCTCATAAGTTGCTTTCGATGACTGTAAAATTGACCCGCGTCTGTCCCTTTACATCAAACGATGGGGCTTCTTACCAAATCAATGGTAAGATAGCAACATTAAAAGGAGGAAGAAAAGAACATTTGAGACTTTTCGAGTAGGTAGATTCGCTCCTAGTTGCTCGCTTGCTCATGACAAAAAGATTTTTACATCAACACTTTCATCTCAAAACATTTTCAAAAGACAAGACTTTTTGTATACGTTCTTATAAAGACGAGAACCATTACAAAACATATTTTCAAAAAACCACTTTCCAAAACATAACCCACAAACACATCTTTGAACTATCTTTCGAAACAAAACTTTGTATGCGTTCTTATAGAAACGAGAACCATTACAAAGATATTTTTCAAAACACTTTCAAAGCCCACACCACAAGCACATTGTCAAAACAAAAGCAAGTGATCTACGCGAGTAACTAAGAGCCCATGGAAAACCATGGATGAAAAGGGTGCTAATACCTCCCCTTTTCATAATCTTCCCCCTGAACCCGAGAAATAATCTCGAAAGGTCTTTCCTGTGCTTTTTTACCAATCCTTTTGGATAAAAGAAAAGTCGGTGGCGACTCTTGCTATCCGCATAAATGCGATCAAAACGCAAAACCTTAAGTCAGTTCTCCCACCGTATCACACTAACTCTAATCCTAAATTGGGTTACTAGGATCATTCTTATTATCCTTCATTTTAATCCTTAAGAATGAAGTTCATCGCATTATCTATCCAACGCTTCGAACGGCACCTCAAACGGAGTCCGGAAACTCATGTTACAGCCTTCAAAAACAAATCTATTAAAAATCAGGCTACATGAGTTGACGCGTAATCTCTTGAGTCGACGCGTACCGGGCTCAACACGCTGCATGTATCGACGCTTACTCCCTTCATATCGACTCATACTGAGTCTGCAACACTGCATGTATTGATACATGGTCCTATGTATCGACTCATCCTGAGTCTAAAAGCCTGCATGTATCGACGCATGGCTTCTTCGTATCGACTCATCCTGAGTCTAAAACCGTCATGCATCGATGCATGGCTTTTGGGGTCGACACATATTGTTCTGTCACAAATATTTTCTGCGATTTCTGTGTTTTCACTGTGGTTTCCATGCTTTAGGCCCTAAAAACATCATCTAATCATAGGTAATCATCAATTATAATAATCTGATGTTTCTACATCAATTATACATCATTAGGGCATCGTTATTCATCCTTAAATCATTGATTTTCATCGAACAACAATGTATATAATTCAATCATAAACCAAACAATATTTCACATCAAATCCCACATACTAATCATCATAAATCCTATTATAGAGTCAGAACCCCACCCTTACCTTGGATTAAAGGTTTCTCTACGACTTTTCCGATTGAATTCCGTTCTGCCTCTTTTCCTCCTTTTCTGCAACTTTCACGTTCTCGTTCTCTTCTTCCAACCCTTATTTCCTTCTCTTCTTACAGCTTCTTATTTTTCCTTTTTATTTTTAAAAACTAATATAATAACCTTATAATTCTTATTATGCCTTAATGGGCTTAAGACTCCTACACTCCCCCTTTCTACTACTTCTATTCTTTCAAACAAGCCCACATCAAATAATATTATTATTCCAATATTATTCCACAACTTAATAAAATAAATAAATCCAATAACAACAACACATCAACTACCATCATAACACAACTTCACAAATAATTCAAAAAATACTTTAATTAAATGATTAATTAAATTACGGGCGTTACAACTCTCCCCCACTTAGAATATTTTTGTCCTCGAAAATTTACCTTAATCAAACAACTCAGGATAGGAGTCCCGCATCTTGCTCTCCAACTCCCAAGTCATGCTTTCTCCGCAGCTCCTAGCCAAACCACTTTAACCAAAGCAATCTCTTTATCCCTCAAAGTCTTTATTTCACGATCCACGATCCGTACAGGCATCGTCTCTACCGTAAGGTTATCCCGTACTTGCACATCATCATATGAATCACATGAGATGGATCTGAAATATACTTCTGGAGTTGTGACACATGAAACACATCATGCAAATTCGAAAGATTAGGCAGTAAAGCCACTCTATAAGCCATATTCCCCCACTCTCTCTGAAATCTGATATGGTCCAATAAAATGAGAAGTGAGCTTCCTATACTTCAATGCTCGTCCAACACTAGTCTCAGGTGTGACTCTCAAAAACACATGGTCACCCGCTTGAATTCTAAGTCTTTCCTTCGCTTGTCATGATAACTCTTTTGTCTACTTTGGGGAGCTTTCATCTTTTCTCGAATCAGCTTCACCTTCTCAGTAGTCTCATGAACAAGTTCAGGTCTAAGTACTACACTTTCTCCAGATTCATGCCAACATAAAGGAGTTCTACATCTTCGACCATACAACGCTTCAAAAGGTGCCATCCTAATACTAGAATGGTAACTGTTATTATAAGTGAACTCTATCAACGGAAGGTAAGTATCCCACGAACCTCCCTGCTCAAGAACACATGCTCTGAACAAATCTTCCAACAATTGAATAGTCTGTTCAGTCTGACCATCTGTCTGAGGAAGATATGTTGAACTCAACCTTAACTTAGAACCCAACGCCTCTTGCAAACTCTTCCAAAAATCAGAAGTAAATATTGGATCTGTATCTGACACAACGCATGAAGGAACACCATGCAGCTTCACAATCACACTAGTGTAAATCTCAGCCATCTTCGACACTGGAAAACTGATGTTAATAGGAATAAAATGAGCCAAATTTGTAATCCTATCAACAATCAACCAAATTGAATCATGTCCTCTTAAAGTATTAGGTAACCCCGTCACAAAGTCCGTCAAAATTCTACCCCATTTCCATTCTGGAACTTCTAACGGTTGCATCAACCCCGCAAGCTTCTGATGTTCAACTTTCAACTTCTGACGAGTCAAACATGCATACACAAACCGATCCACATCACTCTTCATTACAAGCCACCAAAACAAACCTTTAAAATCTTGATACATATTTATAGCTCCTGGATGAATACTCAACTTACTCCTATGACTCTCTTCAAGTATCACTTTCTTCATCTCAGCATCATCAGGAATACAAATCCCGTTACGAAATCTCAACACACCTTGCGCATCTAGCTTAAAATCACTATTCTCACTCTGATCGATTCCAACCATCGAATTTACCAGTTTCACATCCAACTTCTGAGCTTCTCTGATACTGCCTAAAAATTCATTATTAATCTTCAACATACCTAACATAACACTTCGCGGTGTCACCTCACAAACTAAGCTCATATATATGAACTGTTCAACTAAATCCAACTCTTTAACCATCATTGCCGACATATGTAAAGCCTTTCGACTCAATGCATCAGCTACCACATTCGCTTTTCTTGGATGATAATTCAAACTGAAATCATAATCCTTTAACAATTCCAACCATCTCCATTGCCTCATATTCAACTCCTTCTGATCGAATAAATACTTTAAGCTCTTATGGTCACTAAACACTTCAAATCTAGAACCATAAAGATAATGCCTCCAAATCTTCAACACAAAGACAACTGTAACAAGCTCTAAATCACGCGTAGAATATTTCTTCTCATGAGTCCTCAACTTCCTTGACGCATAAGCAACTACCTTATCATTCTGCACAAGCACGCCTTCTAAACCCATCTTAGAAGCATCACAATATACCACAAAAGGCTCTCCTGGATTAGGTAACGTCAAAATCGGAGCCAACGTCAATCTCTTCTTCAATTTTGTAAAACTTTCGTCGCACCGAACATCCCACACAAAATCTCTACCTTTACAAGTCAACTTAGTCAACGAAAGTTCCAACTTAGAAAAACCTTTGATAAACCTTCTATAGTAACCAGCTAATCCCAAAAAGCTTCTAATCTCAGTAGCTGACCTCAGAGTTCCCCATTGCAGCACAGCATCAACCTTCGATGGGTCTACAACAATGCCACTACCTGAGATCACATGACCAAGAAAACTAACCTCCTTTAACCAGAATTCACACTTGAACAGCTTTGCATACAACTTATTCTCTTTCAAAACTTGCAATACTACTCTTAAGTGTTCTGCATGCTCTTCTTCCGACTTAGAGTAAATCAAAATATCATCAATGAACACCACTACAAACCGGTCCAAATAAGTATGAAAGATACGATTCATGTATTCCATGAATACTCTCAGTGCATTAGTAACACCGAATGGCATCACCGAATACTCATAATGTCCATAACACATTTTGAAAGCCGTCTTCTGGATATCTTCATCCTTCACATTAATCTGATGGTAACCCGATCTCAAATCAATCTTACTAAACACATGAGCATCCACCAATTGGTCCATCAAGTCATCTATTCTTGGAAGCGGATACTTGTTCTTAATCGTCACTTTATTCAGCTGTCTATAATCAATACAAAGCCTCATACTTCCATCTTTCTTCTTTACTAACAACATCGGAGCTCCCCACGGTGATACACTTGGTCTTACAAACTTCTTTTCAAGTAACTCTTCCAATTGCTTCTTTAACTCTGACAATTCAGATGCAGACATCCAGTATGGTGCCATAGACATAGGTCTGGTACCAGGTACAAGATCAATTGCAAATTCAACTTCCCTCTCTGGTGGTACATCAGGAATTTCATCGGGGAAAACTTCAGGAAATTCACACACCACCTGTAATTCCTCAATTATAGCTTGAGTCTCTACAGATAGCGACGCCATCAACGAGAACATTTTTTCTTCTTCTTGCATCAACTTCCTCAATTTTCTAGCAGACAACAGACCATCTTCCTCTTCTTCAGGAGTAGAAAACCTCACAGACTTGTCATAACAATTAATATGAACATAGTTATGCTCTAACCAGTTCATACCCAAAATCACATCCAAACCTATTAATGGTAAACAAACTAAATCAACAGCAAAGTCTCTGTTGAAGATCGACAAGGGTCACTTTAAACACACCAAAGAAGTAGTCACCAACCCCTTGGCTGGAGTATCGACGACCATTTCTCCACTCATAGATGACAACATAAGATCCAATCTTTCAACACAATCAGCAGTAATAAAATAATGAGTAACACCGGTATCAATAATAGTAATTAAATGAGTACTATTAATGAAACATGTACCTTTGATAAGTTTGTCCTTAACAGGTGTCTGATCCCCAACCAAAGCGAACACTTTACCACTTTCCTGTGCCATCTTCGGATTCTTACACTGACTACCAATGTTCCCTTCTTCACTACAATTGAAACAAATCACATCCTTATGCTTGCACTCAGATACAACATGTTTGTTCTTACCACAACGGAAACACCTCTTTACTTCAGCAGTACACACGTTACTCTTATGCCCAGGTTTCCCATATTTGAAACAAATCACACCAGTAGGAGCATCTCCCCCACTAGTCCTCATACCCTGAGCAATTTTCTGTTTACCTTTACCAGCTGGGGTATCGTAAGGCTTACCACGTTTCTGTTGATACTTACCCCTCTTCTCACTGATAACCTTGTAATGAGCATTATTATCCTCCTCATAAATCCTGCAATTGTCAATCAAATCAGCAAAGACACGGATCTTCTGGTATCCAACTGCCTTCTTGATCTCTGGGCGCAACCCGTTCTCAAACTTGATGCACTTCGAAAACCTAGCATTTGCCTCACCATAGTGCAGATAAAACTTAGCCAGCTCAAAAAACTTTGCAGCATACTCAAAAACCAACATGTTCCTTTGCTTCAGCTCAAGGAACTCAATCTCCTTCTTACCACGGACGTCTTCAGGAAAGTACTTCCTTAGAAATTCCCTACGGAACACAGCCCAAATGACATTTTCACCTGCAGCTTCTAATCTCTGGAAAGTCTCTAGCCACCAGTCATCAGCCTCGACTGCTAGCATATGAGTACCATACCGAACCTTATGTGTTGGAGTGCAGTCCATCACACGGAAGATTCTCTCAATCTCTTTCAACCAATCCAATGCTCCATCAGGATCATACTTTCCCTTAAAGGTAGGCGGATTCTCTCTTTGGAAAGTCGCCAAACTATGAGATCCATCATTCCCGTCAACATTCGGCTGATTCTCCATCGCATGCGCCATTGCTTCTAAAGTAGCAGAAAATGCACCACCATTCCTTCCATCCATCTCAACTTATCACTACAACATAAACAAAGGTTAGAACTCAAATTAACAATACTCGATTGTTAGATAACTACGACTCGACAACAAGGTCAGACAGACCAACCTTTGCTCTAATACCAACTTTGTAACACTCAAATTCTACCCAGCAATTATAAATGTAAATCAGAGTCATCAAATTCATGCAAACGAATCAGGATGCCACAAATTCAACTTTAAAAACACATTGCATTCGACGTGGACACATAACACTTTAAAACTTTGGATGAATTATCAGCATAATAATTTAATCTCTTAATTCAACAACTTGAACATCTACGCAGCGGAATCATAACAACATCTTTGTCCAACAATACAACAACTTCAAAATAATGCATACTTGGCAAAAAACAAATTAAAGTTCAACAACTTAAATAATCAATGACTAAAAGCAACAAGCGTTCATTCCCTCGAGTGTTACGTATCAGAGCAATGACACCGACTCGAACTACCGAAGGTATACTTCCTTCACTCTGGATTACCTGCACGTTACCAACGCAAGGGTAACATTTAAACAGAAGGGGTGAGATATCTAACAATATAATAAAATGTATGATAAATAATATATTAAATTAGATTACATAACATCACCACTTCTCATCGTATAAACAACAATAATCGCAACCGAATACCAACAATGTACACATTTACTGCATCAATACACAACTTCTTTATGCAATCATATGATGCAACTCAATACTATGCAAATTCATGTGGTACCATTGTAGCAAAACTCCCATCTCAAAATAATTGCCAATAAATAGAGGCATCAACAAGGCATAAGCCTTCATCTTAATATTCGCTAATACAGGCCATCTTAATGAGCATCAACTCCATCTTGAAATGCAATGTATGCGACGTAATCATGAATGTAATGACAACAACCATAATTAACAACATCTCATCACAACATCATCGTTGGCCAGAAGCCTACATCTTAATAGCTTCCATTTATTAGAGGCATCTCAACATCATTCATCAACATCATTTATCAACATAAATCATCAACATAATTCATAAACATCGTTTATCATCATAATTCACAACAACTCAGCCATAACAACGATACAACGGTAGATCGATCATCCTTCAACGTTGGCCATAGGCCTACAACATAATATTGCCTATAATTAATTAATCATCTAAGGCTTACCTCTAAATTACCAAACCTCTCCATATTATTAATTTTGTAATACTACATCATTATCATCATTAATCTTACTATTATAAACCGAACAATAATCTATAATTATCTTATCCTCATCATTCTTCACAAAATCATCATAGCGATTAACGTGGGAAGATAACTCTAATCCTAAATTGGGTTAATAGGATAATTCTTCTTATCCTTCATTTTAACCCTTAATAATGAATTTCATCGCGTTAGCTATCCAACGCTTCGAACGGCACCTCAAACGGAGTCCGGAAACTCAAGTTACAGCCTTCAGAAATAAATTTGTAAAAAATCAGGCTACAAGAGTCGACGCGTAATCTCTTGAGTCGACGCATACTGGGCTTAACACGCCGCATGTATCGACGCATACTCCCTTTGTATCGACTCATACTGAGTCTGCAACACTACATGTATCGATACATGGTCCTATGTATCGACTCATCCCGAGTCTAAAAGCCTGCATGTATTGACGCATGGCTTCTTCGTATCGACTCATCCTGAGTCTAAAAGCCTTCATGCATCGACGCATGGCTTTTGGGGTCGACACAAATTGTTCTGTCACGAATATTTTCTGCGATTTCTCTGCATTTTCACTGCGGTTTCCATGCTTTAGGCCCTAAAAACATCCTCTAATCATAGGTAATCATCAATTATAATAATCTGATGTTTCTACATCAATTATACAACATTGGGCATCATTATTCTTCCTTAAATCATTGATTTACATCGAACAACAATGTATATAATTCAATCATAAACCAAACAAACTTCCACATCAAATCCCACATACTAATCATCATAAACCCTATTATAGAGTCAGAACCCCATACTTATCTTGGATTAAAGGTTGCTCTACGACTTTTCCGATAAAATTTCGTACTGCCTCTTTTCCTCCTTTTCTGTAACTTTCACGTTCACTTTCTCTTCTTCCAACCCTTATTTCCTTCTCTTCTTACAGCTTCTTCTTTTTCCTTATTATTTCTAAAAACTAATATAATAACCCTATAATTCTTATTATGCCTTAATGGGCTTATGACTTCTACACCCCCATTTCTACTACTTCTATTCTTTCAAACATGCCCACATCAAATAATATTATTATTTCAATATTATTCCACAACTTAATAGAATAAATAAATCCAATAACAACAACACATCAATTAACATCATAACACAACTTCACAAATAATCCAAAAAAATAATTTTATTAAATAATTAATTAAATTACGGGCGTTACACGCAAGTTTGGCTTGGATTTGATTTGAAAATATATGTTCCTAACTCTTCCAGTCGATTTCCATAACATGACAATTGATTAGGCTTACATAGTTCATTCTGTAATATCAAACTTCTCAAATGATTCTCAATGCACTTTGTTTTGATGAAGACAAACTATATTGGCAAGAAGGCAGAGATTTTGATCAAGCTAAAAGTATCATTGGATAAAAGACTTTGTCTCAAGTTCTTAGCAAATTTCACAAGGTATAATGACAATACTTACTTTGAACTTAAGTTTTAAATGCTCAATGATCAAAAGAAGTGTTTTATCTTGTCCAAACTTTTTCTCAAGTTTTCTAAGCAAAAAATCAATTTTCACTTATGTGCAATCGATTTTCATGTTGGTGCAATCGATAACATGCTTCACATTTTCAAAGTGTTAGCTATTGTTTCTATGTGCAATTGATTGCTCTCTATCAAATTTTGCTACTGTTTTAAAGTGCAATCGATTTACACACATGTGCAATCAATTGCTCACTGGAAATATTTGAATTTTTTAGCTGTTAAAACCTGTGAAATCGATTTACACAAGGGTGCAATCGATTGCATGTTGAACATTTTTAAAAATCAGCAGTTTTGAACATACCTTTTCATAACACCATTTCATGGAAACTTTTCATTGAATCTTGGCAATTTTTCATGATTCATTTGCATAAATTTATGTTGTTTCCAAGAGGTGCTATGAACACATAAATACTGAATTTTCAAAATCATTTTATACCTCTTCCAATCAATAGTTTCTGAATTTTAAAATATTAAAACTCAAGCTTTTTCTTCACTTTCATACACAGTTTTTCTACACATTTTCATATATTGTTAAACAGAAAACTTTGAGCATTCTATATTCTTGAGTCATTGTATATTATTGTTATTGGAAGAGAAGATCAAGTCATTGATAAAATCACTCAAAGTGATTATTGCACTACAAACTCTATCAATCAAATATTGCTATGCACTTTCTTATTTTTCAGGATTGTTGAAAATAAGTTCAAGTGTTTTTGTAATCTTGTTTTTCCAGGATTGTTGGATACAAGTAAGGTCACCTTGAGAGGATTGTTCTCATTGTTGACATAGTGAAAATTAAAGTGGATTGTTCTTGGTCCAAGAGGATTGTTCTTGATTTTGGTAGTTCTTGTTTTAAGTTTGTCATTATAAGGAAATCTCTTTCATGTTGAAAGGGGACTGGAGTACTCTCGGATTGTGAGGGGAACCAAGATATATCGCTCGTGTCTCTTTATTTTTCTTCATTTTACTCTTTCATAAACACACCATAAACCAAAAAAATATTATCCATCATCACTAAAAACCAGAAAAAATTTAAAGTACCTAATTCACCCCTCTCTTAGGCACACTTCATACTTACAATTGGCATCAGAGTAGGTTATAGGTAACGTGTTCCTAAAAGATCTAGAATGGATTCCGCAAATCAAAATCCCATTTTCAGAGATGGTGGTAGTAACAAAAGCCTCTTCTATTTTTTGGTGAATATTTTGACTTCTGGAAAATATGCATGAAGGCACATCTAGAAGCACAAGGAGAAGAAATATGGGATGCCATCGAGAATGGTCCATTTATTCCTATAACCGTGATCAATGGTGCTAGCTCATCAAAGCCTAAAACTGCATGGGAGGAAGATGATAAGAAAAAGGTCCTCTATGATAAAAAGGCAATCAATCTTCTTCAAGGTGCACTTAGCATGGATGAATTCTTCCGTGTCTCGGCATGCAAAATGGTGAAAGAAATATGGGATACCTTGGTACAAACTCATGAAGTAACTGTTGAAGTTAAAAGATCAAGACTGAATACTTTTAGTTAAGAATACGAGTTATTTCGAATGCAGCCCGGAGAAACCATCCTTGACTTGTAAAAGAGATTCGTGCACTTGAAAAATCATCTAAGTGCTCTTGGTAAGACTTTGAAGAATGATGAACTAAATCTGAAAGTACTTAGATCCTTACCTAGGGAATGGCAACCAAAGGTAACGACAATTTCGGAAAAGAAAAGTCTTTCTTCAATGACTTCCGCAACGTTGTTTAGAAAACTTCAAGAATATGAAACGGAACTCAGAAGACTTGAAAAACATGAAAATCAAGAGAAGAAATCCAAGAATCCTTAAAGATTGATTCCAAGGAAGTTGAAAACAAAGACAATCCGGCAGAAGATGAAAATTTTACGCTTCTTGTTAAAAGGCTTGGTAAGTTCTTTGGTAGAAATAACAAATCCATTTCTCATGCAAAAATAAAGAAACAATTTGAGAAAATGGAAGCTTCCACATCAACACAAGAAGTCACATGTTATGAATGCGGTAAGCAAGGTCATATCAAGCCAGATTGTCGAAAACTCTCCAAGAAAGGTGGATACAAAGGCAAAAAGGAATTTAAGAACAAAAAGGCATATGTTGCATGGGAGGATAATGAAATAAGTTCTTCGTCCGATTCCGATAGTGATGAAAGTGCAAATCTAGCATTGATGGACTCAAACCATTCCGATAATGAAGATGATGAGGTTAGTAATGAATTTTCTCTTTTTGATAGTGATGCACAAGGTGCTATATATGAACTATTAAATGAATGCAAAATTATGTATAAAACTATTTCATCTCAAAAGAAACAAATTTCATCTTTAGAAGAAAAACGTGAAACTATGGAAAAAGATTTCAAAGATGAAAAACAAAAATTAAGTGATGAACAAAAACAGAATTTTGTATGCAAAAATTGTGAATCACTCTCTTTCCAAATTGTCCAATTAAAAAGAGTTATTGAAAGATATGAAAAAGGTCAAATTGGATTGGAAGGTGTTCTTATCCAACAAAGATATTCCAATGATAAAAGTGGACTTGGATATTCAAAGTTTTCAAAACCAAGTTCTAATAAAACTATCTTTGTTAAGGCTAGTGATCAATCATCCAAAGAGAAAGTGAACAAACCTAAAGTGGTTCATCATTATCCTAAAAAGAAAACATTTCCTAAGAATAAATCTTACCCTTCTATATATAGAAGTAAATTTGAACATACTTGTTTTTATTGTGGTATTAAAGGCCACACACCTAATACTTGTTATGTTAGAAACTTTAGTGTGGCAAGTGGGCATTATGTGTGGGTAAAGAAAGGTACTAATTATGAAGGACCTAAAGCAACTTGGGTACCTAACAAAACCTAATTTGTTTTGTAGGTATGCTTGAAGGCCACATGCAATCTTTAGTATCTTGATAGTGGTTGTTCAAAGCATATGACGGGAGACATAAACCAATTTTCAAATCTAGTGCTAAAGGCCAAGGGTTTTGTCACTTATGGAGACAATAATAAGGCAAGAATTCTTGGCAAAGGCAAAGTTGGTGCTCCACCTTTCACATCCATTGAAGATGTTCTTTATGTTGAAGGACTAAAGCACAATCTTATAAGTATTAGCAAACTATGTGACAAAGGCCTCAAGATAAAGTTCACCAAAGATGAATGCTTGATAGAAGAAGAAATCACACATGAGGTTATACTTAAAGGTAAAAGAGTTAATAATATATTTATGATTTCCCTTGATGATCCATCTTTGAAGGTAAAATGTCTCATGGAGAACAACGATGATTCATGGTTTTGGCACAAAATAATTGTGCATATTCATATGGAACACTTGAATAAATTAATCAAGCATGATTTTGTCATTGGGTTGCCTAAGAGAAATTTTGTCAAAGATAGACTTTGTGATGCTTGTCAAAAAGGGAAACAAACAAAATCAACTTTCAAATCTAAGAATGTGGTGTATACTACAAGATCACTACAATTGTTGCATATGGACTTATTTGGTCCATCGAGAATAAGAAGTTTCGGAGGTAATGTATATGATTTGGTTATTTTTGATGATTTCTCTAGATATACTTGGACATTCTTTTTAGTGCATAAAAGTGATGCATTCAAGGCTTTCAATAAGTATGCTAAACAAATTCAAAATGAGAAATCTCTAACAATTGCCTCCATAAGAAGTGATCATGGTGGAGAATTTCAAAATGCTCTCTTTGAAGAATCTTGTAGAGAACATGAAGTGTCTCAAAGGAACAACAAATGTTGGATTATGGTATCCTAAAGGTAATGTTTGCAATTTAGTTGGTTACTCTGACGCGGATTATGCAGGTTGTGAAACTGATAGAAAAAGCACAAGTGGTACTTGTCACATCCTTGGAAATGCATTAGTATCATGGGCTTGCAAGAAACAAGCATGTGTTTCTCTTAGCACGACCGAAGCAGAATATATTGCACCGGGTAGTAGTTATGCTCAAATATTGTAGCTCAAGCAACAACTTCATGACTACAGACTCGATCTAGGATGCCTTCCTCTTCGGTGCAGCAATATAAGGGCAATAAACATTATAAACAATCCGGTCATGCACTCAAGAACCAAACACATCAACATATGACATAAATTTCTTCATGATCATGTACTTTAAGGAGATGTCGAGATCACATTTCTAGATACTCATAATCAACTTGTCGATATCTTCACTAAACCTTTGGCAAGAGAACCATTTTACAAGATTCGACGAGAACTTGGCATTCTTGATGAACACGACGTATAAGGTGCTTTCTATCCTTTTTATGCTTTCACATACTTGTCTTAACTTGGTTATATGTAAAAATTCATGATTATATGATGCCTTTAAATGCTATATATGTTAAGTGTTGTTAAAATTTAAGAAAAATGTGTTTTTGGTCATTTTTTGTTGATGCAAATTGATTGCACCATTGTGCAAATCGATTGCTCACTGTATGTTTTATTTTCTGACCTTTCTAGTTTTAGTGCAAATCGATTGCACCATAGTTCAAATCGATTGCATGTTGTTCGTTTCAATTTTCTTTTGGTTCTGTTTTGTGTGAAAATCGACTGCACCTATATGCAAATCGATTGCACCTGCTATAAATTGCTTTTTTGACAGGCTTTTATGTTGGTCAAAATTTATCTCTCTCTCTCTCGTATTCCCAAGTTCACCTTCACTATTGACAAATCAATTAAATATCATTTACTATATTAAAACCCACTCATCACTATCCACTCACAAATCCTATCCAAATTCATCTCATCAAATATCTACTTCTCAAAATCTACCAAACCCTAAATTCAGAAAAAACACCTTCCTCATGGCATTCAGACAAAAATGAAAAGTGTCAGCTACAGAGAAAGGAAAGAAGAAAGTTGCTTCATCTTTTGCAGAAAATCCATTAATATCACTCTCACTGAAGTTCAAGAAACAAGGTTCAAAAGGGATTTTCAAAGGAAGATAGTGTCCACTCCAAAATATGTAAGAGTGTTCTTCAGTAATTTGGCTACTTACAAAGGCAAGTTTGTTACATATGTGTTGGGCACAATAATTTCTCTAACCCCTGAAATTATTGGTGAGATTCTACATATCCCTCATATTTGGAGCTCTTTGTATGACCCTAAAGACGAAGCATGGGATGATTACAAGAAAAAGAATTTTTACTACAACATTGGCAGATTGAACGAAGCTGAATTCTGTGCTAAAAGAATCTGTGGTCTAGGAGGAGTCATTCCATCTAGAGACTCTTGGAGTGCATGTAGCTTTTTTATCGACTATAGGCTATTTCACTATTTCATGGTCTACATTATGTTTCTGTGGGTTGGAAACCACTGCATTGTGACTGATTTGGAAATGCAACTGCTATACGCAAGGAAAATAGGTATAAGCGTCAATTAGGAATGACTTATAATGACTCATATGTTAAGTTTTGATGCAAAGTCAAAATTCCTAACATATGCTTACTTTATTACTCTAATTATGGAAGAATTTGGAATTTATTTTGCCGGTTTTGAAAGAGTTGATATGGATCCAAATGGTCACAAGATCTCAATCAAAAATGTTGATTTGAGAATGGGAGTTCACTATAATTCAGAAACAAAAACAATCACATACATTGGTGAAGATATGGTTGGTGACGAAGGAAACAATCAAGAGGAAGAAGGCGGTGATGCTTCACCTCCTCCACCTACTGCTCCCTCTGGTCCAAGTAATCAAGATGTTATATATTTTATGACTCAACAATTTTCTTCCATCAACACCAACATCAACCACCAGTGGAATGCCATCAATGACTCCACGACATCTCAGATTAATGATTTTCGCTCAGATGTGAACCAACAATTTTCCTACCTCTACTCTTACCTTCACATACCTCCATATGACCCTAATAATCCTGTTGTACCTCCACCACAATACACAGAACCTCCATTACAACAATAATTCCCCAATCTAGGACCCTTCTTCTATAACAACCGTGAGATGAATCAACCTTAAAATCATGTCCAATTTTGTTATCTCTATTGTTTTTATGTTAAGTCCTTGTTACTTTATGCTATGTTTTATTTGTTGCTTTTGAGCTTTCTATGTATTTGTTATTCTTCTATGACATGTATGTATATGACTATGTTTAATTAGTGCATGTTTTGGTTAAGTTTTCAATGTTATCCATTTTTATTGCATATTTCCCTTCTTTTTTATAATGTCAAAGGGGGAGAAGGATGTGGCACTTTATGCTTGTTTATTTCCTGTCTTAAACTTCTAAGGTACTCTTCAATAAGATGAGCAATTTCAAGAGTTTCCAACCTTCTCATACAAAGGGGGAGTTATACATCTTAGGGGGGGAAGTCTCTTTCCAGAAATAACAAAGCTTCAAGAAAGATTGTTTGTCATCATCAAAAAGGGGGAGAATGTAATATCAAGCTTCTTAAATGATTCTCAATGCACTTTGTTTTGATGAAGACAAACTATATTGGCAAGAAGGCAAAGATTTTGATCAAGCTAAAAGCATCATTGGATAAAAGACTTTGTATCAAGTTCTTAGAAAATTTCACAAGGTATAATGACAATACTTACTTTGAACTTAAGTCTTAAATGCTCAATGATCAAAAGAAGTGTTTTATCTTGTCCAAACTTTTTCTCAAGTTTTCTAAGAAAAAAAATCAATTTTCACTTATGTGCAATCGATTTGCATGTTGGTGCAATCGATTGCATGCTTCACGTTTTCAAAGTGTTAGCTATTGTTTCTAAGTGCAATCGATTTGCATGTTTGTGCAATCGACTTCTCTCTATCAAATTTTTCTACTATTTTAAAGTGAAATCAATTTAACACACATGTGCAATCGATTGCTCACTGAAAATATTTGAATTTTTTAGTTGTTAAAACCCGTGCAATCGATTTACACAAGGGTGAAATCGATTGCATGCTGAACGTTTTTGAAAATCAGCAGCTTTGAACATACCTTTTCATAACACCATTTCATGGAAACTTTTCATTGAATCTTGGAATTTGTTCATGATTTATTTGCAAAAATTTATGTTGTTTCAAAGAGGTGCTATGAACATATAAATACTGAATTTTCAAAATCATTTTATACCTCTTCCAATCAATAGTTTCTGAATTTTAAAATATTAAAACTCAAGCTTTTTCTTCACTTTCATACACAAAGTTTTTCTACACATTTTCATATATTGTTAAACAAAAAACTTTGAGAATTCTATAGTCTTGAGTCATTGTATATTATTGTTATTGGAAGAGAAGATCAAGTCATTGATAAAATCACTCAAAGTGATTATTGCACTACAAACTCTATCAATCAAATATTGCTATACACTTTCTTATTTTTCAGGATTGTTGAAAATATGTTTAAGTGTTTTTGTAATCTTATTTTTCTAGGATTGTTGGATACAAGTAAGGTCACCTTGAGAGGATTATTCTCATTGTTGGCATAGTGAAAATCCAAGAGGATTGTTCTTGGTCCAAGAGAATTGTTCTTTGTTTTGGTAGTTCTTGTTTTAAGTTTGCCACTATATGGAAATCTCTTTCATGTTGAAAGGGGACTAGAGTACTCTCAGACTGTGAGGGGAACCAGGATATATCGCTCGTGTCTCTTTATTTTTCTGCATTTTACTCTTTCGTAAACACACCATAAACCAGAAAAATATTATCCATCATAACTAAAAACAAGAAAAAAATTTAAAGTGCCTAATTCACCCCCCTCTTAGACGCACTTCGTACTTACACATCCTCCTTGGTGCATGTTAGGTATTATGCTGGATTTGTTTCTTTTCTGCACCCCCATTCAACATTATTTGCACCCTTTTCTGTGAAACACTTAGAAACTCATCCTTTGGGTTAGTAAAATAATTTATTGCGATGAGCCAAAAATTAAAGCCCCTTTTTAAAGGGTTTAACCAACGTTTTATGATTATTTCTACCTTAGAGTAGTGTATACCTCTATTATCAAGATAACTTGATAAATATTTCCCTTGACAGAAAATACCAATCATACTATGGTGTACCTTTCTCTTCATATCGTTAGATGCGATAGTTGGTATAAACAACGAGATGAATAAGTCCATTACAGACATATCCTCTCAATTAATCACTAAAGATCATAAGCCTTGAAATATTCTCAAAACACTTGATTTGATTATTGTAATTGATATTTGACATCATCGTACATTCTTGAATCAGAGACTTCATAAAAACTGTATACTTGGAAGTATACTCTAGCTATGTATAGCTTCATTGATAATTGTAATAACCAGTTTGAAAGTTTAGAGTCGCCACCATTAATTTTTATCCTAGGGAAGGGAATATAACGGATAATCCTAATTTTGTCAGTGATTCTAGGTTTTTGACTCGTTTTTAGACGAAGGAAAGGTGTTAGGCACCCCCTCCTCTACCTTCTTCACAGGGATATTAGGGTTTAGATTTACGGCTTAGGAAATAGGGTTTTAATCTTTAATTAGTGGAACTCGCCACGATTTTAGTCGTATGTCTATGTATCCTCTTATAAGGAATCAGAGTCCCAATTCGTAGTTCGCAGTATTTGGTTAATTTTTTTTATGGATTATGAAAACATCTCGAATTCTCCTTGAACCAAGTCTGGGTGTGTGAATAGCGGAATTTGTAGACGAAGTTCACAGTCCATTGAAGATATTTCCATAATCCTTTTTGAAAATAATTTTGAGTTTATTAAGTTAGTAAAAAAGTGGTTAGTATTTGATTGGTTAGATGTTTTCAAATATATTATATAATATCGAAAATAATATTTTTAATGCATGATAAAAAGATTTTTAATGCAATTTAAAGATGATTTATTATTTTTAAAAAGTAATTTTGAATTAAAAATAAACAATTTAGAATTTATTAAGAATATTAAATTAAAGATGTTAATTATGTAAAAAATTAATAAATAAAATAAATGAATGAAATATAAAATAAAAAAATAAAAATTTTATTAAAATGCAGGGGGTGTATTTTACTAGGACTCGGTATTTTAGGGTGGTGTAAATAATAGGGCCCTAAATCTAGATATTGGATTTAGGCCCAAATCATAAGGGGGTACGTATTTGCACTGCGTAGCGAAATTGGGGGGTATACGAAGTAAGGGCCCAAGTCCAGATATTGTACTTGGCCAATTAGCGTTGGGATAGGTGTGTTTTTTAGCATTATAGTAAAACAACAAGAACAGGGAGGTGCAATCCAGAATGGGCTTAGGCCCAAGATCATAAGCATTGGGGAGTCTGTTTAGACTCATGTGGGTGAGTGCACAGGGTTATGGTGGGAGCGCGTTTGAGAAACGTTTGATGATAATCAAATGGCAGGGGATGAAAGTGCACGGTAAGAGGTACATAGGGAATCAAAGGGCATTATAAAAGTAAATCTATGGGCTGAAAGCCCTTTTTTTTCTCTTCTCTCCCTCTCTCTACACCAAAACAACAAACACATTATACTTTTAGAGAGAGAAGGTATGGCTTCTCTCTAGGCGATCAAAAATCGCCCCTCTAGCCGGAAATCTCTTATGTCAGAGGCTCCAACCTTTAACCACCATAGGGCTCCCTATCTCCCTAGATCTCCGGTTGAAGTTCAACCAGAATCTTCATGTTTTCATCTGCTCCGTCGTGAAGAAACCCAGAATCGTTGAAGATCTTCAACCAAATCTTTGAACGCTAACGGTTCGTGAAGAACCCTAATCAAACCACAACCCAAAAATCCCTAAACGTTAGAACCCTAAACCTAATAACCCTAACCCTAAACATGAACCCTAATGAACCTTAACTCTTAGAAATCTAGAATTTCAAAACCAAACACAATCGCAGATTCAAACAAAAACCCTAAGCTAAGTGAATTGGCTTACCTCCCCTGTAGTGATTCTTCTTATAAATATCCTTCTAGGTCTTTATCCCTCTGTCTAATCCTTTTCTCTTTTTCTGATTGCATATGTGTATGATGATGGCACGACGGTGATTTGAAAGTGATGGTGGTTCAACATAAATCTAGGGTTTCAAAAATTGAAACCCAGATCTCAAACAAGATGGTTGGCTCGCGGATTGCTTCTTTCCTATTATAATTTTCTTCCTCTAATATTTTCCCCCCACTTAATTTAGTTTTAGGGTTTTATTTATAGGTTAGATATTATAATAGATTAGGAAGTTTATTTGATTTGTCGTTACAAAATGTTTTAGTTTAGAAATTAGAGATTAGATTAGATTTGTGATTGATTCTGTTTGTAAATTGATATACAAATATGAGATTTGTTTGAGATTTGATACAAATTTTCTTGATTCGCACAATGATTTCTTTTCTGTTTCTAATCCTTTTTCCTTTTTAATTTCCACAGTGTTCGTTATTTTTTATTTCTTGGGCCGCTGCTGCTGGAAATTGGGTATTAGAGTTTTGATACCCTTGTAGTTTGATATAAAAAATTGATTTTAATAAATATATTAAAAATAATAATGATAATATAACATAATAATAATAATAATAATAATAATAACAACAATAATAATAAATGAATGTTGACTTGGTCAACAACTGGACCAAGAAAAAAAACTCGACGTGCCTCCCACTTATTAGGCCTTCCAAAAACAAACTGATGGACCGGTCTTAGTAAAACATATACCCCCTTCCTTCTTTTATACAAAAGAGTCAAATACTTTAATGGGCCATCTATTTAGAGAATTAAGTCTTTTTGACAACAACACACCTCTTATAAAAAAACCTCAATGGGCTCATCAGATCTTGATGGTCCATACACCTCTCTTCTAGCTTTTTTTAACTATTACACCAAAACTAGTTTAATAATCAAAATTATTGGAATTCAACAAAAAATTAAAAAAGGAAAAGTCAATTATTAGTACCCTAGGGAAAATTTGGGAATGACAATAATCCTCTTAAGGCTTCAAGCTACAAAGCATACCTGTAAAACACTAAGGTTTCACCTTTCGTACCCACTTCTTCTTGGGCCCGGGTGCACTAGTTCTAGAAGATCTAAGGTTTTTGCCTTTACATCTTTTCAATTTATTGAAACAAAAAGGATCTAAATGTCCAACCTTTTTACAGTGTGTGCATTTATATATTGAAAGATCTTTTTTCTTGTGATCTACACTTTCACTAGGTTTTATATTCTTTTTAATCTCATGTCATTTTTATTTAAGGAAGGTCTTTGACTTGATAAGATTAAGTCAAGCTTTTCTTTCCCTTGGGTAAATTTCCCTAGGGTCTCGTGTAAGTCAACTACTTCCTTTTTTAGGGATACAAAATGCTTACATTCTTCTCTTGAATTTATGATCTTAATTATTTCTATCTTAAATGAATTTTTGATTTCTCCAAGATACCTCAAAGACTTCGCAAGACCTAAGTTAAGTTCTCTCAGTTTACCATTTTCTTTAACTAACAGACAACTCATTCTAAATAGTTGTTCATAAGATGGTTTATTTACTTGAACAATATCTACCTCATAGATTTCCTTTAAAAATAATTCATCTTCTTTGTTGGAAGAGGATTCTTTTATGGTTCTCCCTGAGGTTGATGTTTCTCCTCCTTTTCTTATTTTAAATATTGAGGACACTTCTTCTTCATAGTTTTTCAAACATAGGGTTCCTTCATTTGATGTTAAATCTTTCGAAGATCGTTCAACTATTGAGTAAGTTCTTTTGAAGGATACCATCAGATTTGGTTGATAGGAGTATGATAAAGTTGATCATTCATAGTTTTCCGAGCTCGTATCTTCATCTTTTAGTAATTGAATTATCTCCTTCAATTTCTCTATAATTTCCTTCTTCTTGTATTTTTACTGAAATTCATGAAGGTTCCCATATTTGGATTTAAGGATTGGATTAAACTTCCAATTCGTAACTCTTAGACATTAGTTAGTGACAAACGTTCCAATAGAACTTCCAATATTTCTAAGTTTTGAAAAAAAATTGAGAGTTAAATCTTATTTTTCTTTGCCTCGTGTGTTCATCTCCTCTTGCTCGATACTTGGAGAAACTTCATATATCATTTCAAGAGTATCCCACATTCCCTTGGCAATTTTTCAATAATGAGCATAGAAAATATTTACTATCATCTAAATACTTTGTTATAAAACTCTTAGTTATGAAACCTAATTAAAATTTTCTCTTTTATTTTACGGTCCAAATAATATCGGGTTTATTTTCTACTTTTCCCTTTACTTGGTTAGTAGGGATAAACAGACGATTGATTACGGTTTCCTATAATTCATTATTTATACTTTGAATAAAAATTCTAAACCTAGCTTGTCATATATCAAATCTACTACTATCAAATATTGGTGTTGTGTTTAGAAAATATTCCCTTAAAGGTGTGTTGGAAGTCATTTTCCTCCTGAGATGATTAGTCCTTAAACAAGAGTTGGGATCTGGTGTCACTTGTTGGACATGTGACTCCACACACATGAGGGGTGAAGTTTTAGGATCAAAATCAAAGTTTGAAAACATTTTTAGAAACGGTTTACAAATATACAGCATAAAATCAAATTGAAGAATGTATAGTACGAAAATAAAGAGTTTAAGGGATAAGAGAAGAACACCATAAATTATACAGGTTCAGTAAAAAACTATTTAGTCTTGTCCCAAGAATTGATCTTGTGAGTATCCAATTAAACTTGAGAGCTTTTAGTAGGTATAGCTCACAAATCCCCATATACAAGGAAAATAAATTTTATGGTTAACTTCCTACAAAATAATAAACTGAGGAGTGAAGTGATGAGTCTTCCTTCCAAACGATGGATTAAAGTTGTTAGTATTCTTTCCATAAGAATCTTGGAGTTTATATTCTTCAATATTTTAAATAGAGATTTCACCACTGGCTAATCTTGAACATTTGTAGCGCTTTTAGTATCGGGCTTTAATCATGAACTAATTTTGGTTATACCACGAGTAAACCAAAAACCTAAGATATTTTATCATGGGCTAATCTCAAACCTAAACAAGCTTTTATCATGGGCTTACCTTTAACATAATCTTGGTTTTATCATAGGCTAAACAACAACCTATTAGATTTTAACACAGGTTGATCTCTAGCCTAAACGGGGACTTGATCACACAAATCCCAAATTAAACATTTTCACGGGTTTAACATCAAACCCAGACAAACAATCCCTAAGTGGGTAAAATGTTCAACCAAGGTAAAGAAAAAAATTTATTAGTAAAATTAAATACTTCAGCCATTGTCCATTTACTATGAACTTTCTAGTGGATTAACTCCAAACCTCTATTGTGCCTATTTGGATCACTTTGGTTACCTCAAAAGGTTCATACCATCTGGAGCGAAGCTTTCATGGGAATAGTCTTTGCCTAGAATTAAATAGTAGGCTAGATCTCCCTTATTGAATTATTTCCTTGTGATGTGATTGCCATGCCATTTCTTGGTTCTTTCTTTGTAAATTAGGGTGTTCTAGTACGCATATAACCTCAGCTCTCTAACTCATACAAGTCCAAAATCCTTTTACCTTTGGCAATGTTATAGCCCATGTTTAAGGCCTTGATGGCCTGATAGGCTTTATGCTCTAGCTCTACCGAAAGATGGTAGGACTTATCATAAATAAGTTTAAAGGGTGTGGTTCCTATAGGTGTTTTGTAGGAAGACTTATAGGCCCAGAGTGCATCATTCATCTTTCTGGACCAATCCTTTATTTAGGTGGAAATTGTTTTCTCTAGGATTTTCTTTATTTCTCTATTGGAGATTTACACATGTCTGTTTGTTTATAGATGATAAGAGGTAGCCCCTGTGTCTTACTACATACTTCTTTAACATATTTTTTAATAGTTTCAAGATGAATTAATATCTACCATCACTTATTTCAAGCCTAGGGACGCCAAATCTTGGAAAGTTTACGTTTTTAACATCTTTATCACTATCTGAGAGAAGAAATTTCTTTAATCCACTTTGACATGTAGTCGAAAATAACCAGTATGAACTTGTTTCCAATCGAATATGGAAAATATCCATAAAATATATTTCTCATATGTCAAAGACCTCCACCTCTAGGATGTTCTTTAATGGAATTTCATCTCTTCTAGAAATGTTCCCAGTGCGCTGGCACCGATCACATCCAGTGACAAAAATATGAACATCTCTTAAGATGATGGTCCAGTAAATACAAGTCTGAATAATTTTTATGTTGGGTGATATTATAGACACAAAGAGGTACATAAAGGGGGTTGAATAGACATATCCCCTAAAAGACAATTTCAAAAACATTGTAGGTCCCATAAACGAAATCAGTTATTTTAAGAAGTACGAAAGCAAACCACAATATGAAGAGAGCTTGGAAATATATCAATGAATTAAACTAAGTAAAAATACATGATATCACTAAAGAATTTATTGCTTTTAATGGAAGTCAATCACAAGACAACCAAATTCTCTTTAAACAAAATGATTTAAAAACTCTTTACATAGATATTCTTTCAAGACATAATTAGCTTTATGATAATCCAATAAAATTGATACACCACGGACCTAATCTTATACATTAGATATATATAAGAACGATCTAACCTATATGAAATTCAAACAATGAAATAATTCATTAACGCAATGGAAATATTAATGAATGATAGAAAATTAAAAGGATACAATGGAAGAAGAAAATATACACATAGATATATAGTGGTATAACGCTCGTCCTTGCTTTACCTACTCCATTCTTCAATGGTATTAAAAACCATTGGAAAATAATCATGATCTTTCACTATTTTAATAATTTTGATAAAAGCTTTTTGATTATAATGAACTATCACAGAATAATTTTCTCTATTGATGCAGACACTCAAACTGCTAAGAAAAACAAGACCTCTAGAGATCTTGACCCAATAACCTTGTTATCCATAATAACTTGCTCTAAGTATTCGTGTGTGGCAATCCATCTAATCCCGCTGATTTCTTGTCTGAGCAATTGTCATTGATTGGACTACTCCCAACTTTGTCTATGAACAATCTTTCTCCAACTCCACCAAAGATGGATAACTTCTAACTTTGCCTTACGAACATTTGATGCTTGATCTCCTCAAAGTCTTCCAAGGAGTATACTGAAACTCTCTCCTTGATAGATAACAATAAAGACCAAACAACATTAAAGAAATTATACATGCACTTGTTACAAATAGAAAACTTCACACAAAAACATTAGATACCCTAACATACCACTACTCTCCCTCAACACTAAATATTTATAGATGAAGGTCCACAAAAATGGAAAATGAAAAACGATGAAGATGATGAACAATGTCATGCAATCTCACAAATAATCTAATACACAATATGTTAGTTAAGGGATTAGATATATGTGAAAGAAGAACACACACACACAAGGTTCTATCTAATTTTTTGATGAATGGCTCTTGGTTCTTAATTGATATCATGAGCTTGATTAATCATGAACAACACTACAAAATTAATCAACTCACTCTCTCTAATTCAAACAAACAACAATAAATTGCACAAGAACAAAATATAACAAAAAGAAGTGAATCTGACATGGATTAACATTCAAGAAGTTGTTATAAAGGAGAATAGAAAGATTAAAGGTGCTAGAAATAGACACACTAAAGATGAGAAGACAAATTGACACTTTGTCTCAAAATAGGTTTCTCCCACTTTGTTTCACACTCTTGTCTTGGATCAAAGAAATTACTATTTAAATCTAATATGGAAAATTGGTTTTGTGAAGCTATGATTCGAGTCAAGAAGAAATCATGATTTAAATCACAAGATATTATGATTTAAGTCAAGTTCACTTCCTGGTTCGAGTCAATTTGAGCAAAGTCCAAATTTATATTTATGGAAACACTTGATTCAAATGATGGTTATTACTTGATTCGAGTCGCAAGAGTCTATGATTCAAGCCATGCTTATTTTGTGATTTGAATCAGAGAATCTAGAAGCAAATCCCAATTTTCACATGGTTCATGATTTGAATCACACTTAATACTTGATTCGAATTAAATAACTCAACATCTTGATTTAAGAGCTCTAACTTGTGATTCAAGCCATGTTTGATAAAATGAGAAAAAGGAAGTTTGCTTGGCTAAAAAAGAAATATTATCAAGGATCAAATACTCTTATTTTTATTGAGTAATGAAGGGTCTCAATGGTACAACATCACAATATCCAAAACAATTACAATATGACTCAAATGTGAATAAAGTAAAAATACGTGAATATTAAGTGATAAGAAAATTACTAATACGTAAACAAAGTATAACATATACACTCAAATTAGCAAAAACATTAGAACAAGTAAACGATACCATATGATGATGTGACTATTCTTTCATTTTGCAGTTGTCTTGGAAATACTCATATGCAATCTAAAGGGAGGGGCATGGCAATGGGTAATCACGCTCTTTATTTCCTCATCGGAGACGCATCGGCGAAAAATATCGTCGACACCTCTCTTGAATAGGAGAGGACCATCCCAATAGTATTCCGTGAGGTCATGGAAGAACTTTTTCTTTTGCTGGTAGGTCAGATCTTGAGGCAAGACTCTAGGAGTGAGGTAGTTAATAAAATCAATGTACCACAAAACTGTAGACTTAACTAATGTTGTTGCCACCTATGTTTTATTCTCTTTTCATGTTCCGCCCTCATCAAGGTAATCTGCAAGATAAGCATATCAGGGCGCATCGCTCTTACAAAGGCTACCAGACCATTTTAAGGGAAGTAGTCATTTATGGGTAATTATTTAGCTTTCCTATCACTAATCCTAGACAAGTGATCTTCCAATATATTCTCTATTCCTTTCATATCGTAAATCTCCATGCCAAACACTTGTAGCAGTAGTATCCACCAAATCAGTCTCGGCTTTGCATCTTTCTTGCTAAGCATGTACCAGATAGTCGTATGGTTCGTCTATACAATAATCTTTGATACTACTAGGTAGGAACAAAATTTATCGATCATGGAGACGGTGGCTACAAGCTCCTTTTCAATAGTGGCATAATTAATCTAAGCTTCATCTAAAGTCTTATTAGTGTTGTAGGTTGCATGAAACTTCTTATCTTTGCGTTTTCCTAAAACACCACCTACTGCATAGTCACTCACATCACATATCATCTCGAAAGTAAGGCTCCAATCTTGAGGTTGAATTATTGGGGAAAAGATAAATGTGTACTTTAACAATTGGAAGGACTCATGGCATCATTCATTAGAGATAAACTCAGTGTCTTTCATTAAAAGACCATACAAAGGTTTGGTAATTTTAGAGAAGTCTTTAATGAATCATCAGTAAAAACCAGTGTGTCCAAAAAAGCTCTAGACTTCTCTTACAGTGGTAGGTGGTTATAACTTCTTGATCACTTCAATTTTTGAATTATCAACCTTAATTACTCTTGCAAACACCATGTGTTTGAGGACTATTCCTTCCTTTCCCATGAAGTGGCATTTCTCCCAGTTTAATACGAGGTTGAATTTAACTTACATCTCAAGAACTCTCTCTAAATCAGATAGAGAATTCTTAAAACTCGATCCACATACGGAAAAATCATCCATGAAGAATTCCATGATATCCTCTAGGAAGTCAGCAAAGATCGCCATCATGCATCTTTATAACGTGGAAGGTGCATTACACATCCCAAATTTCATTCCCCAGTAGGAAAATGTACCATAGGGGAATGTGAACATAGTATTTTCTTGGTCACTTAAGTGAATTGGGATTTTAAGAATCTCAAGTAATGTCCAGGTAGAAAAAGTTTCAATGCTTAGCGTGTTCAAGCATCTGATCTATAAACCAGAGAGGAAAGTGATCCTTTCTGGTGGATTTATTTAGCTTTCTATAGTACATTCACATTCACCATCATGTTATTGTATGTGTGGCAACAAAGTCTCCTTTTTCGTTATTTACTACAGGCATACCTCCCTTCCTAGATACCACATGTACCGGACTAACCCACTTACTATCGAAAATAGGATAGAGGATCCCAACATAGAGAAGCTTCATTAGTTCTTTCTTTACTACTTCGATCATATTTGGGTTCAGTCTCCTTTGGTGTTCTCTTGAGGTTTTGGAATCCTCTTCAAGTAGAATATTTTGCATACACACGAAGGGGCTAATTCCTTTGAGTTCATTAATTATGTATCTAATATCTTTGGTATCTCTTTAAAATAACAATGATATTTTCAGTTTCTTCTATTCCCATATTAGTGTTAACTGTGACTGTGCGATTAAATTCACTGTCTAGGAACTCATCCCTAAGGTTTTTAGGTAGTACTTTGGGTTATATCATCGGCTGCTCTGGCTCAAGCATTAGAGAAGGAGCAAAGGCAAGGCACTCGTTTATATTTACATCTAAATAGGCTTGATAAGTTTCAGCCTCATCTTCCTTTAATTCCTTTGTCGAAGGCGCATCCAACTCTTTAGTTGGTGGTGCTTCTGGAAATAGCTCCTTGATACATTCATCTATTATATCGACAAAGCAACACATGTCATTTATGGCAGTGCTTTTCATGAATTGAGACAAGATCAATTTTATATTTTTGTCTCCAACCTTGAAGTTAAGCTTCCCTCTCTTTACATCTATGATAGCTCAGGTGGTAGATAATAAAGGTCTACCTAATAGGATCGGGACATAAGGGTCTTCTTTAATGTCCATCACTATAAAATCAGAAGGAATATACAGTTGTATGATTCTAAATGGGATGTCTTCTAGGATTCATATTGGGTACTTACTGATAGGTCATCCAACCGAAGGGACATCTTTGTTGGCTTGAGTTCTCCTAAATTGAGTCTCTTGTAGATAGAAAAAGGCAGCGTGCTTACACTAGCTCCGAAGTCGCATAAGGCTTTGTCTATGATGTACTTAGAGATGACGCAGGGGATTGAGAAGCTCCCTAAATCTTTCAGTTTGGGTGGAATCTTATTCTGGATAATGGTGATGCACACTTCTTTGTTTTCTTCTTTCTTTCTTCAGCTAACAAAGTCTTCAACTCATCTTTCCCCTTGGCTAGGGTCATGAGTAACTGTTGAAACTGCATGTTTTGAGCTTAAAGATCTTTGACCGTCTGTTTGAGATCCATCTTACTGAAATAAACAGTTAGAGAGATGAGGAAACTCGTTGCAAAATACTTGTTTATGATATGATGAATGATATGTGCATATCCAATGTTTTCAAGGATTTTAAAAGACTCAAGTTTGTTTTAAACAAAAAGAAACACACGTTATATTAAAAGATAGAGTTTGAGTACATCAATTCCCCTTGGGAAAAATAATACAATACTCTAAGATAAAAAGTAGTGCACATCCTCTTTGGTGCTATGTAAGTATTTAGAGTTTGCTCCTCATGAAGTAGCCTAGTGAGTTCCAAAACCTTCTTCTCGCTTGCGTAGAATTGGGCTTCGAAAGTATCTCGCTCTCCTTTGAGTTGTATACAATCCCTTTGTAGATCTTCGAGAGATGCGGGCATGTCATGATGTAGGATAGTGTATGGAACTTCTCCTTCCTTAACATGCTCAATAATCACTGGGAGAATGGAAGGATAAGGCATCATAAGACTTTGAGCGCGGGTTCGTACCCACTTGAGGTAAGGCTCAAGAGGGATGGAATTCTTGCGTCCCAAAGTCTTTCTATCCACCTTGTTTAGCATCCTCCAAGCTCGGATGAATCTCTGGCGAAGACCTTGATCGTTGTTGTCGTAGTCGAATACCAAGCCTTGAATCAGCATATCATGTGGGCCATCCCTTCAGGCATAACCAAATTGTCTTAGAGCTAAACATGGGTTGTAGGTGATTCCTCCCCTAATTCCAAGTTGAGGGACATTAGGGAATTCCCCACAACGGTCAACAATGATAACATTCTCCTTGGACCGGGAGCACCAATGAATATCTGAATGTTTGAGCGTCATTAACCTTTGTGACCACCTTAATCCTTGCTCATTCTTTAAGACTGATTGGGGAAGATGAGAAATAAACCATCTTTCCAGGAGGGGAGTGCAACACATAAGGACACCTCTTTTCCTCATTGTACGAGTGTTAAAAGAGTGTAGGATATCCCCTAATAATGTAGGCACCGGATTGCATGACATGAAGATTTTGACGGCACTTACATTTATGAGTTGGTCAGGATTGGGAAACAAGACCATCCCATAGATAAGAAGAGCCACAATCTCCTCAAAAGCTTGCAAGTCTATGGAATTCCAATAGCTTTGGGCTTTCTCAAACAGAAACTTTGCTAAGAAACCTTTGACACCACTTCTAGTTTCCCAATGAGTTGTGACATCAGATGAGTGCAAGTGCAGGGCTTGAGCAATCTCTTCTGGCTTTGGATCTCTTTCGTACCATTGAAAGGTAGTTGATTGAGAATAGGAATCCTCAAGAGTTGAGAGAATTCTTCCAAAGTAGGCACAAGCTGATAGTCAGAAAATGTGAAGCAATGATTCAAAGGATCAAAGAACTGGAAGAGCACTTTCATCATATCATCCTCTGTGTTGGAGGTGACCAAGTTGAGTAAACGACCATGTCTCTCGGTGAATGGAGAGTTCTCAGGGATCCTTGAAGCTAGCTCCTTGAGTTGTGGAGGAAGTGCTCGAAGGTAATCTCCTCAAAATGTGGTAGCAATGTCAAAACATGTTCTTTGTAAGGGATAAGGTTTGGGTGTTTAGTGTCCCATTCTCCTTTGATCTAACTGATGACTAAAGCTGAATCTCTGAATACATCTAAGGATTTGATTCCCAAATCTACGGCAACTCTGAGACCAAAGATGCATGCTTCGTATTATGCCATGTTGTTTATACAATTGAAGCAAAGTCTGGCAGTAAAGGGAGTGTGACACCCTTCCGGAGATATGAGTACAGCACCGATACCATTACCGAGTGCATTGGATGCCCCATCAAAGAACAGGGTCCATCGAGATCCTTGTTCAAGTCCGTCATATGGCCTGATTTCTTCACAGTTGTCTAATGTCATGATGTATTCATCCGGGAATTCAAATTTCATGGACTGATAATCTTCTACAGCTTGATGAGCAAGATGATCAGCTAGCACACTGCCCTTTATAGCTTTCTGTGTATTGTATTGTATGTCATATTCTGTTAGGATCATCTGCCATCTAGCTATCCTTCCAGACAGAGCGGGTTTTTTGAAGATGTATTTTATCGGATCCATCTTAGATATCAACAAAGTAGTATGAGTCAACATATACTGTCTTAGCTGGCGAGCAGCCCATGCCAGAGCGTATAAAGTTTTCTCGAGCAGTGAATATCTGGTTTCACAGTCCGTAAACTTTTTGCTCAAGTAGTAAATAGCGTGCTCTTTTCGGCCAGACTCGTCATGCTTCCCCAATACACACCCCATTGAGTTCTCTAAAACGGTCAGATACATGATCAGTGGTCTTCCCTCGACTGGTGGAATCAAAACAGGAGGCTCTTGTAAGTACTCTTTGATTTTTTCAAAAGCAATCTGACATTCATCATTCCATCTGACTACTTGATCTTTCTTCAATAGTTTAAAGATCGGCTCACAAGTAGCTGTCAGGTGAGAAATGAATCTGGCAATATAGTTCAGGCGTCCCAAGAATCCTCTGACTTCCTTCTCAGTACGAGGAGCAGGCATTTCTTGTATCGCTTTAACCTTGGCAGGATCAACCTCGATGCCTTTGTTATTGACAACGAAACCTAAGAGTTTACCGGACCGGACTCCGAATGTACACTTGTTTGGATTCAATCTTAACTTGTACTCCTTCAATCTCACAAACAACTTTTACAAGTGATCAAGGTGCTCCTCTTCAGTTTGTGATCGGGCTATCATGTCATCTACATAGACCTCTATCTCATGATGTATCATATCATGAAATAAGGCTACCATGGCGTGTTGATAGGTTTCCCCAGCATTATTCAGTCCGAATGACATCGCTTTGTCGCAGAACGTCCCCCACTGTGTGACAAATGTAGTTTTCTCCATGTCCTCAGGTGCCATTTTGATTTGGTTATAACCTGAGAATCCGTCCATGAAGGAAAACACTTTGTGCTGGGCTGTATTGTCGACCAGGATATCGATGTGGGGAAGTGGAAAATCATCTTTTGGGATGGCCCTATTTAAATCTCTATAATCCACGCACATTCGTACTTTGCCGTCCTTTTTAGGCACAGGAACAATGTTGGCAACCTATTGAGGATAGGAAGTGACAGCCAAGAATCCAACATTGAATTGTTTCATGACTTCCGCTTTGATATTCTCTGACATGTCATGTCTCATGCAGAGGACCTTTTGTTTCACTGGTGGATAGTCTTCTCTTATAGGCAGACGATGTACCACGATGTCTGTATCAAGTCCTGGCATGTCTTCGTATGACCAGGCAAAGATCTCAACATAATCATACAATAGCTGAATTATATGCTCCTTGACACTCGGCTCTAGATTGGCACCCACCTTGATTTCCTTTTTATCTTCCTCGATACCCAAGTTGATTGTATCCAATGGCTCCTCATGAGGCTGAATAGCTCTTTCCTCTTGTTGTAGTTGTCTGGCCAATTCCCCTGGTACTTCACAATCTTCCTCACTTTCGTATTCGGCTTGGTAGATTAGATCTTCAGAATCACTAAAGGCCATAGCAGTATCGTTACCCATGGGATCCGGAATGGAGGGTTACCTGCATTTGTGAGTGTGGGTGTGTGTAAGGGTATAGCCATCTTTAAACAATAAAATGTAAAAGAAAGTCAATGAGCACAAAAGGTTTGTATGTGAAAAAACGTCCATGATTCATTGAATGTCATGTGAAGATGAAATAAAAACCCTTACAAATGGACCATTGTGCCTCGGGTAAGACACAAGGTTTTTAAGGTGCGAATTGTTTGTGAATATTACAAGTCCAACAGAAATGTAAAAGATAAATTACTGAGAGATGAAAGTTAGTGGGACAAAGTCTTTGGCTTCCCAATTGCAAAGTCCTCCGTTGACAGTAGGAAATATCCAATCCTCTAAGCTGCCATCTTCTTCACCATCTTCCACTATGTTGACCTCTCAATTGCTAATCTTCAGAGGTGGCCCTCCAGCACGGGCACGGCGCACAGCCTTCTGAGCATTTGAAGTAAACCCTAAGCCAAACTTGTCAGATTTATACGAAATGTATGGAAGCTGCCCCCAGATGGTGCATCCACCCTCCTCTACTACTGCCTTGGCGTCCTTTAGAGATGACATCCGAAGCGGAGGTCTTGTGATCTTGGGGATCTAGGACACTGTCTTGGTTACTGCTACCTCTTGAGAGACTTCTTCAAAATGTTGAAAAGGAGTTTCAATGAACTCGCCATCCAATTCCACATACCGGAAAGAATTTAGGTGGCTAATCATGTACTCTTCCTCTCCGTGGACGGTATTAATCTTTCCATGGACCGGGTACTTCAGAATCTGGTGTAGTGTAGAGGTGACAGCACCGGCATTATGGATCCAGGGCCGTCCTAACAGACAAGAGTAAGAGAGGCGGATGTCGATTACATAGAAGGTTGAGTTGAAAGTCTGAGTTCCCACCATTATGGGGAGGTCCACCTCCCCGTGGACCATCCTCTTTGAACCATCAAATGCTCTCACAACTATGTTACTGGGTTTCAAAGTCAGCCCTTCGCAATCTAATCTGTCAAGAGCTTTCTTCGGTAAAACGTTCAAGGATGAGCCCGTGTCTACCAAGACATGGTCCAGAGTCGTTCCTCTACACTCCACAGAGGCATGTAATGCCTCATTATGCTTTCTCCCTCTTGGTGTTAAATCAGCACGAGAGAAGCCTAGGCCGTTATTAGCTGTCAGACTGGCCACACAATCTTGGAATTGGTCAGCAGATGTCTCTTGTGGCACATGGGATGTCTTCAGAAATTTTACCAGAGCTTTCGCATATGCCTCAGAACACAGCACCAATGCTAGCATGGAGATCTTGGAGGGATTTTGCCCTAACTGTTCAACCACGTCATAGTCACTCTTCTTTATTATCCTCAAGATCTCTTCCATTTCCTTCTTGGATGTTTTAGGGATAGCTAGTGGTTGAGCCTTCGTTCGGACAGGCTCTTCTTGAATGCTTTTTCCTTGATTTTTAGCAGTGTAAGTATTGGTAGGGATAACAGCAGGGATCGTTTCGTTTTTGTCGGTAGGAGCACTTGCAGGTATGATTATTGGTACAGAGGTAATCTTCGGAACAGCCACGGGTCCAAAAACTGCCTTTGGAGGGGCAATCTCTAGAGAGAAGATTCTACCGCTACGGTTAATCTTACTATTTCCGGCAATATTGCTAATGTCGGAATCTTCTTCTTCGGAGCTCACTTCTTCGGCGGTCACCCCATTTTGTTTGATACCATGGTAATAGATTTCTCCACCGTAATTCCATGGTACTGTTTTATCTGATTCATACGGAACTGGCCCGGGCATTGTGATTATAAGAGGAGTAGTCTTTGGAACTGATGTAATCCTAACGGGTCTTTTGAGGACCCGGGAAGGATTGGTGGAGATGGTTATGATTGAAATGTCTTTAACAGGAATAGGTGAAATAGGGGAATTTTCAAACAGAATCTCTTGGTTGTCTATCAAGCGTTGAATGCATGTCTTCAACAGAGGGAAATCAATTGGTGAGGATAAGTAAAGATGGCAGTCTTTATTACAACCTGGGAATATACCAGCTTTCAACAAGTTTATCTTAATGATCGGGAGCGGAGTCAAGAGTTCATCTACTGTAGCAACAAACAAATCTTCCTTGATAGCATTAGTGTTATGACCATGCCTAGGCATAGGAGCGGAAATGACATTTGGTTTCTCGGGCGCCTCAAACTCAACCTCTTTTGCATCTATAAGGTCTTGAATTTTGTTTTTCAAAGCCCAACAGTTGTTGGTGTCGTGACCCGGACTTTCAGAATGGTATGCGCATCTGGAATTAGGGTGATAATGAGGGGACGCCATGTTGGGATTCTTGGAGCTTCCTTCAAAGTTTCCAAATTAGATTTCAGAAGATGTGGTAAGACCTGGACTAGAGTCATATTAATTCTGGTGAATTGTCGGACCGGCCTTTCCACCCTCGGTTGATTACTCCTTGGTTGATCAGATGTAAGCTTTGGGATCATAACGGCCCCTACCATTGGTCGGTGTTCAGCTCTCCCTTGGTTCCTTTATGGATAAACAAAAGATACCTCCTTTTTCCCGATGAAAGGATTTCTTACAGCTGTAGAGGCAGACGAATCCTTCTGAATATTTCCACTTTTTATGCTATCTTCCACCCTCTCTCCGGTTAATATCAACTCAGTAAACCCAACAGATGAGCTCCCAATCAAATGGTTGAAGAAAGGGCCCGATAGAGTGCCTAAGAACATATCTACCAACTCCCTTTCATACAGAGGGGGTTGCACTCTCCCAGCTAGATCTCTCCATTTTTGTGCGTAATCTTTGAAACCCTCATTTGAAGCCATAGCCATACTCTGAAGTTGAGTATGGGTAGGCGCCAAATCTGCATTATACTGGTATTGTTTAGAGAAAGTTGCGGCAAGGTCTTCCCACTTGTGGACGTCGGCCCTTTCTAATTGGTAAAACCAATCGAGTTGTGTTCCGGATAAACTATCTTGGAAAAAATGCACCCACAGGTCTTTATCGGTAGAGTGCGGCTGAATCTTTCTCACGTATGATCGGAGGTGCATTTTAGGACATGACACCCCATCATATTTTGCAAACAACGGCACTTTGAACTTTGGTGGGATCACAATTCCCGATACTAGCCCCAATTCTTCAAAGTCTAGACCTGGTACCCTTTGTATTTCCATAGCGCTTAAACGCTCTTCAAGATGTCTGTACTTATCATCAGCCGGAGGGTATTGTTCCTTGGAGTAGTCTTCCTCTTCTTCCTCCTCATCAGATTCTGAAGGAACCGCTGTTTCTTTTCCTTTCCCTTCTCCTTCCCCCGAAGTGGTTGTAAAATTCAATGTTCTTATAGTCTGTCCCTAAAACCTTCTTCCCATGTTCAAGACCCCAGTGGCCTTCTTTGTTTTCTTCTTTCTTTCTTCAGCTAACAGAGTCTTCAACTCATCTTGCCCCTTGGCTAGGGTCATGAGTAACTGTTGAAACTGCATGTTTTGAGCTTGAAGATCTTTGACCGTCTGTTTGAGATCCATCTTACTGAAATAAACAGTTAGAGAGATGAGGAAACTCATTGCAAAAGACTTGTTTATGTTATGATGAATGATATGTGCATATGCAATGTTTTCAAGGATTTTAAAAGATTAAAGTTCGTTTTAAACAAAAAGAAACACACGTTATATTAATAAGATAGAGTTTGAGTACATCAATCTCCCTTGGGCAAAATAATACAATACTCTAAGATAAAAAAGTAGTGTGCATCCTCTTTGGTGCTATGTAGGTATTTAGAGTCTGCTCCTCATGAAGTAGCCTAGTGAGTTCCAAAACCTTCTTCTCGCTTGCGTAGAATTGGGCTTCGAAAGTATCTCGCTCTCCTTTGATTTGTATCCAATCCCTTTGTAGATCTTCGAGAGATGTGGGCATGTCAGGATGTAGGATAGTGTATGGAACTTCTCCTTCCTTAACAGGCTCAATAATCACTGGGAGAATGGAAGGATAAGGCATCATAAGACTTTGAGCGTGGGTTCGTACCCACTTGAGGTAAGGCTCAAGAGGGATGGAATTCTTGTGTCCCAAAGTCTTTCTATCCACCTTGTTTAGCATCCTCCAAGCTCGGATGAATCTCTGGCGAAGACCTTGATCGTCGTTGTCGTAGTCGAATACCAAGCCTTGAATCATCATATCATGTGGTCCATCCCTTCGGGCATAACCAAACTGTCTTAGAGCTAAACATAGGTTGTAGGTGATGCCTCCTCTAATGTCAAGTTGAGGGACATTAGGGAATTCCCCACAACGGTCAACAATGATAACATTCTCCTTAGATCGGGAGCACCAATGAATATCTAAATGTTTGAGCGTCATTAACCTTAGTGACCACCTTAATCCTTGCTCATTCTTTAAGACTGATTGGGGAAGATGAGAAATAAACCATCTTTTCAGGAGGGGAGTGCAACACATAAGGACACCTCTTTTCCTCATTGTACGAGTGTTAAAAGAGTGTAGGATATCCCCTAATAATGTAGGCACCAGATTGTGTGACATGAAGATTTTGACGGCACTTACATCTATGAGTTGGTCAGGATTGGGAAACAAGACCATCCCATAGATAAGAAGAGCCACAATCTCCTCAAAATCTTGCAAGTCTATGGAATTCCAACAGCTTTGGGCTTTCTCAAACAGAAACTTTGCTAAGAAACCTTTGACACCACTTCTAGTTTCCCAATGAGTTGTGACATCAGATGAGTGCAAGTGCAGGGCTTGAGCAATCTCTTCTGGCTTTGGATCTCTTTCCATACCGTTGAAAGGTAGTTGATTGAGAACAGGAATCCTCAATAGTTGAGAGAATTCTTCCAAAGTAGGCACAAGCTGATAGTCAGGAAATATGAAGCAATTATACAAAGGATCAAAGAACTGGAAGAGCACTTTCATCATATCCTCCTCTGTGTTGGAGGTGACCAAGTTGAGTAGACAACCATGTCTCTCGATGAATGGAGATTTCTCAGGGATCCTTGAAGCTAGCTCCTTGAGTTGTGGAGGAATTCTTACAAGGTTGATTTGGATAGTTTTCCTGCGGAGTGAATCCATATCCTACAAAACAGGGACAAAGATGAATCTCAAAAATCCTTGAAATGGTTAGTGAATGCATATGATGTTCATGATGTCCATGATGTTATGTACAAGTATGCATATACAAGCAAATCAAACAAGTTCTTAGTTTAGGCTTGCATGGGGTTTTATAGGTAAGTACCCTCTTGAAGTTTAGTTGGCTTAACATGACCTAATAATAGTAATCGGGTTCTAAGGAGCTCAATATCACTGGATTGTTTCCTTGGTCATTGTTTCAGCTCAAGCTTCTTTAATGGCGGCCGAAATAACCCAAGAAACCAACCCTCAATGAGTGTAGTATCGAGTATCTACCAACTTCGGACTACACCAAAGCCGGCCATCTCACTACATCCTAAAGGCCAAGTTGGTCAAGTAAAGGGTTCTAGAAGTTCATTAGTGCTTCATGACATCACTCAGCGGCTCCGTATTCTATTTGATTAACTCAAAGGCTACCGGTACCCACAAATATGTCACACTAACATAGCTATTGCTTAGACCATGTCGGTATACCCCACACAGTTTCCACAACGTATTGCTATTTACCTATAATGTTTCCCAAATCCGGGTGGAGGATTCAAACCCAAACAAAGAACCATAATGTAAAGCAAACAAGTCAAACAAATGTAAGCAAATAAATGTGATCTAAACTATAAGGTAACCCCACTTATATAAAATTCCCCAGCAGAGTCGACAGTTCTATGATACGGTGGGAGAACTGACTTGAGGGTTTTACGTTTTATCACAAATGTCGCGGTTAGCAAGAGTCGCCACCGACTTTTCTTTTATCCAAAAGGAAAGGTGAAAAAGCACAGGAAAGACCTTTGAGATGTTTTCTTGAGTTCGGGGGGTAGATTATGAAAAGGGAAGGTATTAGCACCCTTTTCATCCATGGTTTTCCATGGGCTCTTAGTTACTTGCTTAGATCACTTGCTTTTGTTTGTTTGAAATTGTGTTTGGTGTGGTTTTTGAAAGTATTTTGTAAAATAGGCCATTGTTAGGCAATCTTTGCAATGATTCTCGTTCGTAAGAATGTATACAAATATGTTTGTCTTTTTGAAAATGTTTTCAATGTTTTTTAAGATGTTTTTGAAATGTGTGTGTTTGTTTTGAAAATAGCAAGGATATTTGTTTGAAATGGAGCAAGTAACTAGAAGCAATCTACCTACTCAAATGTCTTTCTTATGTATTTTCTATTCCTTTGACATTGTTGTCTTACCATTGATTTGGTAAGTAACCCTATCTTTGGATGTAAATGGGACGGGCGTGGGTCATCGTATAACCATGATTAGCAATGTTTGCAAAGTATCTTAGCATTTGGAGGGACCAAGATCATTTTGTAAGGCAACTTTTTGAATAGCGTCATCGAGGGACTATGATCTTTATATTTGTTTGTTTTGCCAAGATACTTCGCATGCGTAATATGGCCATTTTTGTTTTAGGCAACCAAGTGGAGAAACCCTAAGGATGCTTGTGTGCAAGTGTATCATTTCCATGCTTTGATTTTGTCTTGTATTTAGGGGTTTTCTATTTTTCTTTGTTTTGATCTTGTCATACAAACCCTAATTACTAATCATGGCATATAAAGCGATAAATTGTGTAACGTAAATATTTCTAAGCTATTACAACAATTTATGGGAGGGGGGAATACAAATTTGAATGGGGATTTGCAAGAATGTAAACCTAAATAAATTATTACAACCAAATCGAATTTGTGCGAATTAGAATGAATAAAATACAATGTTCAAAGATGCAATATAATGTACATGTAAGAAAAGGTTTTTTTTGTTTTGTTTTTATGTAAAAGAAAATTTAAATCTAAGCCTAAAAATGTAAGGAAAAGAAATTAATTTTTTAGAAGGGATCTTAACCCTAATATCTATTTTTTTTAAAGAAAATAAAGTTCTTATATGTATTATTTTATGTATTTCTTGTATTAAAATAATAAATAATATTGTATGAAAATATAAAAATTTTATATATGCAAAAATAAATATTTATAAGTATGAAATGAAAAATAAATAAATTAATTAAACTAAATATATTTTGATTATATTTTACAAGTTATTAAGAAAATACATGATATATATTAAGAATGAAATATATTTCTATGTGAAAAATAAACTAAAATAAAATAAAATGCAATATTATGAAACTTACATTTTTTAGGATTTTTATGTATCAAAGAAAATATTTAATATATTAAAAATGAAAATAAAACAAATAAAATATAAAATATAAAAAGTTGGTAGGGGGTGATGTAGCAAAACTGGCAGCAATGTTAGTAAAAAAAGATGCTAAGTCCACAAGACTAAGCCCAAACCTGCAAAATTGACAAAAACTGGAAAAATGAAAAAATGTGGAAAACCAAAAGTAGCGCCCAGGTTCGAACCCAACACATGGGTCTTACCAGCGTGCTACTATGCCACTAGGGTGGCTATACATCCATTGTCTTAAGGAAAGCAAAAATAGTATAACATAAAACAAGTCTTTGCCCTGTACTTCATCTTCTTCCTCAAGCTTGGTCAAACATCCTGTAACTCTCTCATACTTCCATGAAAATGAAAACTCATAACATGAAAGTTGTAGTATTTGAACTCACGATTCCAACCATATAAGTTATGTGAACTAACAATCAAAGGTCAGAAAGAATTTTAACAGCCCTAAATTTAAACCTAATATTTTCATAAACTTCAAGTTCTAAATTCTCTCAACTCAAGTAAAATAAATGCAAGATAAAGATATGTACAGTTTCGTTGCAATGAGGGCTACATTTTTTATTCACAAATCGTGGCTAATGGTTGCCTGTATAAGGAGATAGAAGTTAATATTTTACCTCCTTCAGTTGAAATCTTGTATGGAACTGGAGTGAGTTTGATGGAGGCTTGATGCTTGCTTGAGCTTCCTTGAACTTCCCTGAATGTATTCCAACCCTTGCCTTGCTCTGAAAGTGCCTGAAACTCCTTGGCCAAGTCAAACTGCAAGCTTTGAAAGCAATAATGGCAGATGATGGAAAAGTGGTTACAGAATAGGGATGAAGGTCTGGATTGGTTTGATATCAAGTAGGTAAGATGTTTTAATGATCAAGACTTGAAACGCACGAGCCAAATGGAAGATGGGTATGTTTATGCCAAAACTGCATGTTTTGACAGATTTTTGGTGTTTTTCTGCTTGGGAGTGTTTCAGGCCTTAACTAACCGTGTGTTAAGTTGTATTCTATTTGTATATTAGTATGGAATTGGTTTCATGTCAACCCTCTAACAGTTGTGCCATTTCTAGCCTTTTTGCAACTTTTCTTGCATTTGAAGTAAAGTGAATGGACAAGGCTTGCCATGCTTGTACTTGCTCTCTTAGGGTTGGTATCAGCTTGTACAATTTTATTTAGACATGTGATACTTGTATGTACAATGGAGACAGGTGCAATGCTCAAGAATTGGAAAGTGGCAAAAGTTGTGCTTTTCCAAAATGGCAATGGTCACTTTATGCCATTTATGAAATTGCAACTTGGATAATGGTTCTAAGGCATGGATCAAAGCTTTGTTAACTGATTAAGCATTAAATTAAGGATTGAGGAACATGTTTGGGACCTATAAAGAATGGATTAGGCAGCATAGGTACTGATTGCAACTTTGTTCTTCATGAAATGGCTTGGACAAAAGTGAGAAATTGCCAACTTCATCTCTTCGATTCTCCCTACTCAAAAATGATCTTGAGGAGTTCTTGGACATTTTAGAAAGCTTGAAATGTTCTATATAACTAATATTTGAAATTCATTTTGAGATAACTCTTGGAACTAGGTGAAATATTTCCATGAAGTTGGGTCCAAAACCTACCTAAATTAGGGCAAAATTTCACTAAGTTATTTAGTTCATGACCATGTATTCATAAATTTATATCTTGAGATCCAAGAATCTATAGGGAAAAGTGTGTGAATCAAAGTTGTAGATTTCATGGAGGTCTACAACTTTCATGTTGGGAACTTTCCTTAAATCATTATGCATCATGGTGAAAAAGTGGCCTAAAGTTGAGAAAAAATAAGAAATTTTCTATACTTAGAAAATTTTCTAAGTTAAGAAAAATTTCAAATTCAAACCCTAATCTTCAAACTTGGATTTCTTGATGAAAAAGTTTCACATTTTGACATGTTTTGATGAATTATGACCCTTGGTACTTGATTTTGACCAAAAAGTCAAAGTTTGACTTTTCAGTGTACAGTTGACTTTTGATCAGTTGACAGCAAATTTCATCTGTCAATCCAATGAAATTGAAATGTTTTGAGCCATGTAATAAGGTAAATATGGTGTAATTTAATCCTTGAAATCATGCCTTAACTAAATTGGTCATTTGTTAGGTTAAAAACCAGAAATTGCCCTTCCTCAGTCAAAACCCTAATTTTGACCATTTTGCCCTTTTGGTGATTTGACCAAATTTCTTGAGGGATTGTGATCCAAACTTGACCAAATGATACATATAAGTTTAAAATGTTGACTTTGATCAAAAATTATGAAGTTTGACTGTAAATTGGCCATGGTTGACTTTTTTCCCAATACAGCTGATTTTTAGGTCCATTGTCCAATTGACTTATCAAAAATGTGGTTCAAGGCTTGAAACTTGTCATGAGTGATCTTAGGGATCCACAATGATGTTTGAAAGTCATAAGAAGCATTTATAGTCCAAAAATCCTTGTGCAAACTCAAACCCTAATTTTGGGTTATCAGTGCAATATGAGATGTCTTGAGTTGACCAAACCCTAATCCAGTCTTGAGTCAAAGAGATCTTGTGAGAAAAGTTTTGATAAATGAGAGGGCAAATTTTGGGGTACAACAGTGGCCATAGCATCAACATTAGTATTCAACTACTTAATCAACTCGTTAGTATGAATATTCTGATTTACGAACTCTTTGTTTTGCTAGGTCTGAGATAGGACAAAGTTCTCCATCATTAGTTCCAATTTCGAAGTTAGAATTTTAAGGGAAGCGGGAGCGACAGGGGCTCCTTTTAGATTTTGGAAACCTGTTGCATAATTAAGTGTAGGACTGGGTGCAAACAGGGCATCATTGTTTTTGTAGGAAAAATTAGGGCAATTTCTCCATCCAGGACTGTACGTGTCAGAATGCAGATTTCCTTGGGCATAGTTTGCATGGTCAAGGGTCGGTTCAACTAACAATTGACACTCAGAGTGATGTGTCCTAGGACTCCACATATCTTGCATTGGGGAGTCACGGAAGCCATGGTGGATGCGGGATTTATATTAAGGTTATCAATTTCATGGGTAAGGGCATCGACTTTCGCTTTCATATGGTCAAAGTTGTTAACTTTGTACATAGCTCCCTTTGATTTTACTTTCTATATAGGAGAATGTACAATCCCTACTAATAATGGTTTTGATCCATATTCTCGATGAGTTGGCAAGCTTATTAGAAGGGTTTTTCCATCAAAGCTCATCATGTTGCGGCATCAACAATAGTTCTTGTGTTATAAATAAGATCGTAGAAAAAAGTGTGAATTTATTAACCATTTTTCTAACTCGAGATACGATAGGCTTTCTCAAGTCTTTATTTTGATCCCACACTTTGAAGAGTGATTCACCATCGGTTTATCTGAAACAGGTTATATGGTTCCTCAATACCGTCATTTTACTGAATAGTAAATACCTTACTAAGAACATTTTCTTTAACTAATTTCATGTTGTTATTGAATTTGATTATAGAGAATGTAGCCAAGCTTTGGATTTGGCTCTATCTCTTAGGGAGAAATGAAAAATACGTAATCAAATGGCATCATGGTCGATGCCATTACTTTTCAGTGTGTTAGCGAATTTCACTAACACATAGAGGTGCATATTCGAGTTCTTCATTGGGTTACTGGAGAAACGTTTCTACTGCATGATTTGCAACAGATATGGTTTTAACTCGAAGTTGTTAGCCTGGATTGTGATATTAATGATACTTGAGTGAGGCTCATCCTTAGAGAGGGTGGAAAGTTCCTTGAGTGGATGATTGTCGTCATCAACCACTTATTGTCGAATTCGCTGAAGTTGTTGTCTAATACGTAAGAAGTGCTTGATTTTGTTAACTTGTTCGACTAAAATCTGGGTGCTACAGGTTCTTCTCATACAACATATACAAGGGAGAAATTAATTAAAATAGGAGAATTTCTTAGTTTGTACATTGTTATAACAGGACTGGGGTATTGACAAAGTTAATCTCCGGAAGCGGTACCAAAAACTTGATAAGGCCGCAAGTGCATGGCTATATTTGTTTAGTGTAAAAAATGTTGAATCTCACATAGACCAATCGCAAAGTACCGCAACCTATTAGTACTATTTTTATCTAAGGCGACTCGAATTGTTTGTTTTGTAGTAAAAAGAAAATAATTCTTGATACCATGGTTTTAGGGTTGGCAGAATTTTGATAAAACATGGTTTGTAGCATGATATGTAACACCTTAATTTACCCAGAGAATAAATAATAAAATCAGAATAATTTTTGTTCTTCAAAATAAATAAATTAACAAACCATTAGGATTCTACACTTTGAAACAATTCAAAGACTTGCTCAAAACATATAAACGGATACATAACACATTTATGGATGAACTCAAAACGGTAACTCATAGTCTTAGACTTCAACTTTTATTAATGCAGCGGAAAAAGATTCTTATTAGCAACCAACAATCTTTTCAAACCAAAGAAACATTTATTCAGATAAGTGGGAGTTCATAAGAATCCAAACAATAGCCAACGATAACAAAATAAAATAGGTGTTCATCCCTCTCGGTGTTACGTATCAGAGCAATGACATAAACTCTAAATAAAACGAAGAGCAACATCTTCAGACCTCTGCAGTCTTGTACTACTCCTGACTATCTGCACGATGTCATGTAAAGCATCATTCCAACATAAGGGTGAGATATCAAAATAATATAAGAGAATGCATAACAATAAGTATATAGCAAGTAAATCATGCATAGCCACGCATTCCATTTTTCAAGCCTTCACATAGCACAACAATTATATTGCATGTTATTTAACCAATCATACATAATCATCAGCATATAACATCAGTTACCATGTAATACTTACACCAAGCACGTAACTCAAATATCATATTAAATATAATGCAATGCAATGAGACCGACTCACAGACCCAATGCATGTGGTACCAATATCGCTCCTGAATCCACGCCATTTAGGACTCAAGCCACCAATATCGTGAAAAAATTTGGTTCACATAGCTCCCAATCCATGCCATCTAGGATCAGATCCCACCCACATAATGAACGATGAGGTTCACACTGCCCCCGATCCACGCCATCTAGGATCAGATCCAACAACAGGACCGAAGTCCCAAATAGGAAATGCATGTGACACGACCATGCAAAAAAACAACACACATTAACATCTACATCTATCAATGTGACACACAAACAGTACCACTATCATTCACTCAGTAACATACAATTCACAATGCCCACCATAATCATATAGTATCATTACAATAACACCAATTCATTATAGCACATATATCACAATGAATTCATCACACCACATATAACTTATAATGTTATAAGTACCCAAAATAGACATCAATAGACTCATTTGACCACACTAAATCATAGCTCATCACGTTAGCTTCCCAACACTTCGAACAACACATCAAATGGAGTCAGGAAACTCAAGTTACGACCTTTACAAAAATACAAACAACCCTGCTCGCCTGAGGCTCTCCCGACAACTAGAATTTGTCGTCTGGGTCTCGCCCGACGAAGCAGAGGCGAACCAACACCTCCCATACATTTTCCAGTAGCATTTTTTTCCACCCATCCCTTCTCTCCTTATTCGCTCGGTGACTTACGCTCACCACCACCTTCGCCCGACGAAGCTGAGGCGAACATGATCCCTCATACATTTTCTAGTAGCACACCAAATTCACGGGTTCTTTTGCCTCGGGCTCTCCCGGTGCTTTCCAGGTGAAACAGCTTCGTTGGCGCTTCACATGGCTCGCCCGACGAGACGTGCGAAACAAAAACTTCTCAGTTGCGATTTTGCACCAATATTCCCCAAAAATGCATACAATTTCATCACAGTACCATCCTATTTTCATCAAATTCTAACATGTAATCACCCAACAACAATCACACATTATTACACAGATTATGGGTATCCAATCATAGAATTTCTCACATCATAATACACAATTTTCAATGCAATCACCCTATTATCAATTCACTTACAAAACCCAAAACAAACCTAAAATCCCTAACAATGGTGACATACAAGTTAACCCCACATAATTATCATTATACAACCCCTTAGAGAGTCAGAACCCCACCCTTACCTTGGATTGATGATTCCTAAGCTTCAACAATGGCTTCCTTTTTCCTAGCTCTTCTCACTTCTCTGTTTCTGCCTTTCTCAGAGTACGATCATTCAAACAATACAATTCACTCTCTAACTTTTCCCTTAAGTCCTTCTCACCCCTTGGACCCCTAATATGGTATTTCCATTCTTACCCTTACTTACTCTACTCAACATTACCATAATACCCTCAATATTTCTACTCATATTATATAATTTAATTATTAAATAAATCCTACACAATTATTCTAAAACCTAAATAATTCCAACTAAATTATCTAAATTCAGAATAATTCTCATTACTACTTTAATCTGACACTACCCCACATATAATATCATCAAACCATCTATTGCACAAAATAAATCACAACAAAATGTTCATCAACGCACAAAATAAACAACATAAAATAATTAATCTAGTAAAATAATTAAGCAAATAATCAGGGTGTTACAACTCTCCCCCACTTAAAATATTTTTGTCCTAAAAAATTACCTGATGCAAACAACATCGGGTAAGATTCTTGTATCTTACTCACTAATTCCCACGTCACATTCTACCTGGAAGCTCATTCCCAAACAACCTTCACTAGAGAAATTTCCTTGCCCCTCAGATTCTTCATTTCATGATCCTCGCAGGTACAATCTCAACAGTAATATTATTCCGCACTTGCACATCATCCATCAGAATCACATGAGATGGATCTCAAATATACTTTTGGAGTTATGACACATGGAACACATCATGTAAATTTGACAGGTTAGGTGGCAAAGCTACTCTATACGCAACCGTTTTGACCTTGTTAGAAATTTGATACGGACCAATAAACCACTGAGTAAACTTTCTCGATTTCAAAGCACATCCAACACCGGTCACCAGAGTCTCAAGAATACATGGTCTCCTTCTTGAAACTCAAGATCCTTCCTGCTTTTATCGTGGTAACTCTTTTGTCTACTCTGTGAAATCTTCATCTTATCTCGAATTAATTTCACTTAGTTTGTATTCTATCAGACAATCTCAAGTCCAAGCACTACACTCTTACCATATTCATACCAACACAAAGGTGTCCTACACCTCCGACCATATAATGCCTCAAAAGGTGTCATTCCAATACTAGAATGAAAACTATTGTTATACATGAATTCTATCAGAGGAAGATAAATATCCCAAGTACCTCTCTGCTTAAGAGCACAAGCTCTCAACAAATCCTCCAGTGGCTAAATAGTCCTTCCCGTTTGACCATCCGTCTATGGATGATACGAAGAACTGAGTCTCAACTTAGAGCCCAACGCATCCTACAAACTCTTCCAAAATCCAGAAGTAAACCTTGGATCTCTATCGGAAACAATACTCGATAGAACACCATGAAGCTTCATAATCACACGGATATGAATTTCCTCCAGCTTTGATACAGGGAAGTTGATATTAATCGGAATGAATCGAGCCAATTTGTTTAGTCTATCAATAATCACCCAAATGGTATCATGTCCTCTTGGAGTACTCAGCAACCCCGTCACAAAATCCATCTATATTCCCATTTCCATTCCGGAACATCTAATTGTTTATTAATCTTACAAGCTTCTGATGTTCAACTTTCGGCTTCTGATAAGTCAAACACGCATACACAAACCCCACCACATTGCATTTCAATCCAGGCCACCAAAATAGCTTCTTCAAGTCTTGATATATTTTTTTATCTCCCTGATGAATACTCAAACTACTTCTATGACTTTCCTACATAATCATCTTTTTCAACCCAGAGTCATCAAAAATACAAATTTTGTCGCGGAATCTCGACACACCTTGTACATCCACTTTAAAATCACTGTCTTCGGAATGATTACTGTTAGTCATCATGTCTACTAGATTTACATCTAAGTTCTGAGCTTCTTTAATACTATTTAGAAAATCATTGTTGATCTTCAACATACCCAGCATCACACTTTGCAGTGTTAACTCGCAAATTAAACTCAAATCTTTGAATTGTTCAATAAAACCCAACTCTCTAATCATCATAGTAGACATATGAAACAATTTCCAACTTAAGACATCTGCTACAACATTTTCTTTACCTGGATGGTTAGTCAAGCCAAAGTCATAATCTTTTAACAGCTCTAACCACCTTCATTGCCTCATATTCAATTCCTTTTGGTCGAACAAGTACTTCAAACTCTTGTGGTCATTAAGCACTTCAAACTTGGAGCCATAGAGGTAATGCCTCCAAATATTTAGTACAAACACTAATGCAGTCAGTTCTAAATCATGAGTAGGATAATTTTCCTCATGAATATTCAATTGCCTCGACGCATAGGCTACCACCTTGTCATTCTGTATAAGCACACCACTTAAATACAATTTATATGCATCAAAATACACAACAAAAGGTTCCTCAGGGTTCGGTAATATCAAATTTGAATTCGTCGTCAATTTCTTCTTCAGCTCGGTAAAGCTTTCCTCACACTGAATATCCCACACAAATGCTTTGCATTTACAAGTCAACTGAGTCAACAGAAGTGCTAACTTAGAAAAGCCCTTGATAAATCTTCTATAATAACCAGCCAAGCCTAAAAAGCTTATAATCTTCGTAACTAACTTTGGAGCCTCCCACTGCAACACTGCATCTACTTTGGACGAATCCACTGCAATACCATTGCCTGAAATAATGTGGCCAAGAAAACTCATCTTTTCTAACCAGAACTCGCACTTCAACAACTTGGCATATAATTTATTTTCCTTCAACACTTGCAATACAATTCACAAATGCTCAGCATAATTTTCTGGTGATAACCCGACCTCAAGTCAATATTGCTAAATATGTGTGCACCTACCAACTGATCCTTCAAGTCGTCTATCCTTGGAAGTGGATACTTGTTTTTTGATCGTTACTTTATTCAATTATCGGTAATCTACACATAATATCATACTACCGTCTTTCTTTTTTACCAGCAATATCGGAGCTCCCTAAGGTGACACACTTGGTCTCAAGAAATTCTTTTCAAGCAAGTCTTCTAATTGCTTCTTCAATTCTACTAATTAAGATGCTGACATCATGTATGATGCCATCAAAATGGTTATGGTATCGGGAACAAGATCAATAGAAAACTCCACTTCTCTTTCTGGTGGAACATCTAAAATATCATACAGAAAAACTTCATGAAAATCGCGCACCACCTGCAACTCATCAATTGCAGCTTGACTTTCCATAGATAAAGATGTCATCAATTGCAGCTTGACTTTTAACTCGTTCAACTGCCTAGCAGTCAAGAAACCAGCCTCCTTCTCCTCATCAAGAGCAAGAAAGTGAACATATTTTTTGTAGCAATTAATATGAACATAATTGGATTCCAACCAGTTCATACCTAAGATCATATCCAGACCACTCAACAGAAAACAAACTAGATCCACAGAAAAATCTCTGTCAAAGATTGACAAGGGACATTTCAAACATACTAGAGAAGTAGTCACTGGTCCCTTAGCTGGATTCTCGATAACCATTTCTCCAATCATAGAAGAAAAGACAAGATTCAACCTTCTCATACAATCAGCAGCAATAAAAAAATGTGTAGCACCAATATCAATAATAGTAATTAAAGGAGTACAATTAATGAAACATATACCTTTGATCAGTCTATCTTCACTGGATGTCTGATTTCCTACTAAAGCAAACACTTTCCCACTGGATTGAGCTTGCTTTGGATTTTGACATTGGGTACTGATATGTCCTTCTTCACCATAATTGAAACATATCACTGAACTGTCTTTGTAATCAGCTACCCCATGCCCAGCTTTACCACAATGAAAACACTTATTTATATCAACCGAACATTCACTAATTCGATGTCCCAACTTAGCGCATTTGAAACACTTATGGTTAGCCGGAGCATTGTATGGCTTCCCATGATTATAATGTGGCTTGCCTCTCCTCTCGCTCATATCTTGTAATGATCCTTACTATCCTCTTCGTAAAATCTGCAACTATTCATCAACTCTGGAAATCTACGAACCTGCTGATATCCAATCCCTTTCTTTATCTCTGGGCACAACCCATTATCGAACTTGATGCACTTCGAGAACTCAGTAGTCGCTTCACTGTAATGAGGATAGAAATTTTCCAGATCCATGAACTTGGAAGCATACTCAGTTACATACAGATTCCCTTGTTTCAACTCCAGGAATTTTATCTCTTTCTTCCCGCGCACATCCTCCAAAAATAAGTCCTCAGAAACTCCCTGCTGAATAGAGGTATTTGTGATTCAATTTGGATCGGTTTTAAGGAGAAAAAACTCATTTTATCCAAAGATAAATTTGCTTGCGGTTCAGTTGGTTTTAGATGATATATTATAAAAAATCAATCCGATCTAGTTCAATTTTATGCGGCTTAATTTGGATCGATTTTTTGATATCCAAATTACACATTATATTTTTATTAATATTACAAAAATACTAATCAGTCATATATTTGATATAATATATAACATATAGTATATTAAAAGTTAATATTACAAAATGAGAGTGATCGATTATGGTTGAAATAATAAAAATAAATAGATTATACCAAGCTAATAAATATTATTAAAAAAGTTATTATCATCTAATAATAAATTCACGTAATATATCATACTAATAAAAAGTAAATAAGTATAAAAATATATGTATGTGATTCAGTTTGGTTTGGATCGATTTTAAAAAAAATAATCTGAAATCTGATCTGAACTGATCGGTTTTCACAAAATGACATTCAAACACATCGAATAAATTTCAGTTTTTTGGATCGATTTTTGGCTTTTTATTTGGATTAGTTTAGATTTAAACACCCCTACTACTGAACACAACCCAAGTGATAACCTCACCTATACCTTCCAGCCTCTGACGGGTGCTAACCCACCAGTCATCAACCTCCTTTGCCAGCATGTGCATACCAAACCGCACCTTTTGTGTCTCCGAGCAGTCCATGACCCGAAAGATTCTCTTAGTCTCTTTCTTCCAAACCTACGCTTAATCAGGATCATACCTATCCTTGGAAGTAGGTTCATGTTTCCTCTAAAATATTTCCAAAACACGGGATCCATCATTCTCGCCATCATTAGGCTGATGTTACACAGCCTTAGAAATAACCTGCAAAGCAGCAACAATTGCAACATTATTTCTTCCAGCCATTTCACTATTTCACACCATCATAGAACACAATGATTAAAAGAAACACACCAACAGTAATCAACTGTCACACCATACTACATACTCAACAACTTGGTCGGACGGACCGACTTGCTCAAATACCACTAATATAACACCCTAATTCTCCCAAAGAATAAATAATAAAATCAGAGTAATATTTGTTCTTCAAAATAAATCAATTAACAAACCATTAGGATTCTACACTTCGAAACAATACAAATAGTTTCTCAAAACATATAAGCGGATACATAACAAATTTATGGATGGACTCAAAATGTCAACTCATAGTCTTGGACTTTAACTTTTATTAATGCAGCGGAAAAAGATTTATATTAGCAATCAACAAGTTTTTCAACCAAAGCAATATTTATTCAGATAATTTGGAGTTCATAAGACTCCAAACAATAGCAAAAGATAATGAAATAAAATAGGCGTTCAACCCTCTCGGTGTTAAGTATTAGAGTAATGACACCAACTCTAAATAAAATGAAGAGCAACTTCTTCAGACCTCCACAATCTCGTACCACTCATTACTATATGCACGATGTCGTGTAATGCATCATTCAAACTGAAGAGTGAGATATCACAACAATATAAGAGAATGTATAACCATAAGTATATAGAAAGTAAATCATGCATAGCCACACATTCCACTTTTCATGCCTTTACATAGCACAACAGTTATATTGCATGTTATTTAACCAATCATACATAATCATCAACACATAACATCAATTACCATGTAATAATTACACCAAGCACCCAACTCAAATGTCATATTAATGAAAATGCAGTGCAATGAGACCGACTCACAGACCCAATGCATGTGGTACCAATATCACTCCTGAATCCATGCCATCTAGGACTAGAGCCACCAATATCATGAATAATTTTGGTTCACCTCGCTCCTGATCCACGTTGTGATAGGGTGGGAGAACTGACTTGGGTGTTTTAAGTTTTATCACAAATTTTGTGGTTAGCAAGAGTCGCCACCGACTTTTCTTTTATCCAAAAGGAAAGGGGAAAAAGCACAGGAAAGACCTTTGAGATTGTTTCTTGAGTTCGGGGGGTAGATTATGAAAAGGGAAGGTATTAGCACCCTTTTCATCCATGGTTTTCCATGGGATCTTAGTTACTTGCTAGATCACTTGATTTTGTTTGAAATTGTGCTTTGTGTGGTTTTTGAAAGTATTTTGTAAAGAGGCCATTGTTTAGGCAAACTTTTGTAATGATTCTCGTTCGTAAGAATGTATACAAAGGTGTTGATCTTTTGAAAATATTTTCAAGTTTTGAAAGATGTTTTTTGGAAGTGTTGGCATTTGTTTTTGAAAATAGAAAGGATGTTTTTGTTTTGAAATGGAGCAAGTAACTAGGATCATTCTACCTACTCAAAAGTCTTTCATGTTCATTTCCTTTTTCCTTTGACATTGTTATCTCACCATTGATTTGGTAGTAACCCTACCTTTGGATGTAAACGGGACGGGCGTGGGTCATCGTATAACCATGATTAGTAATGTTGCAAGGTATCTTAACATTCTCTTTTAGGGACTAAGATCATTTAAAAGTCAACATGGATAGTGTCATCGAGGGACTATGAATTTGTATTTTGCTTGTTTTTTCTAAGACACCTCACATGCGTAATATGGCTATTTAGTAAGGCAACCAAATGGATTTACCCTAGGGGTGCTTGTGTGCAAGTGTATTGTTTCAATGCTAGGTTTTGTATTTGATTAGGGTTTTCTAATTGATTGGTTTTAGTCTTTCCATACAAAACCCTAATTACTAGCATTTGTATATAAAGAGATAAATTGCGGAATGTAAAATTACTACGCTATTACAATACTTGTGGGAGGGGGTAAAAATTATAAATGGGGGTTGCAAGAAAATAAAGCATAATTATCTATTACAACCATATTGAATTTGTATAAGAATTGAAATAAATAATGTACCAAATGAATAAATATACAAGGATGTGAATGTAAAGTAAATGGATATTTTGCTTGGATTTTTCAGGAAAAGGGGTTTTTGTTTTAACCTAATTAAGAAAATGATTAATTAAAATTAAATAAAATTAAACCTAAACTAATTGAGAAAAGAAATTAAGTTAAAAAGCATTTTTTTTGGATTTTTTGTGAAAGGTTTTAAGTTAAATAATAATAGTATGAAAATTAATTAATTAAAAGAAACTTAAGTTCTAAATTAATTTTAAATAAGAAAAATAAAATAACTAAACCTAAATCTAATTATTTATTAAGAAAAAGAAATCAAATTTGTTAAGAAAATGTTTTTTTTGTCTTTTTGTTTTATAAGAAAATAAAATATAAGTGTGAAAATAATAAATAAAATATTTTTGGCTTTTTAATAAAAATAATAATAATAATAATAATAGTAATAAAAAATAAAAAAGAAAAATAAAATAAAATATAAAATATAAAATATAAAATATAAAAGAAAATAAATCAAATTAAAATAAAAAAAGAAAGTTTGGGTCAGTATGCAAAAGAAGGCAGGGGGTGAAAATGGAGCAAATTTGTTAGGCCCGGCCAAGGAGGCCCAAGCGCTGGTTATTGCTGGCAAAAAGAAAGAAAATGTTGAAAATTTGAACAAAAGGCAGCGCTGGGACTTGAACCCATGACCTTGAGATAAACGTGCACCTTTGCCACTGTTGTGGTTGTATATCCGTTAACATAAGCAAAACAAATAATATATAACACAAGTCAAGTCTTGAAAATGACTTCATCTTCAACCTCCAGCCATGGATCTTGTAACTTGTTCATTTCTCAACAAAAATGAAAGATGCAAACATGAAAGTTGCTCCATTTTTCCATACGAATCCAACCATATAAATATCATAAGCTATAAATCAAAGATGAATGAGAATTTCTAAAAGTACCAAAATCTGACCTAACTTTTTTCAGAGATTCAAACCTAAAATTCTCTAAGCTCAATCCATATAAATGAAATCTATGGACATGTATAGTTTCAGGGCAATGATGTCTACATTTTATCTTCACAAATGCAAACCTAACAATGCCTAAATATGAAGATAGAAGTTCAAGAAAAACACCTAAAAACTGGAAATTGTGAAATGGATTTGAGCTTGTTTCAGGCAGTGGTGATGATCAGGCTAGCTTCCTCGAGTCCCTAGGAAGCCAATGCAATGGTTTGCTTGAGTTGGGAGTGGCGGAAATGGCCTGGAGAAGTCAAGTTGCAGACTCTGTTTTTTGGTTATGGAGGTTATCGTAAATGGTGTTACAGTTCTGGAATAAGGATGGGGATGAGTTGTATTTGATGTAAGGAAGCTTTAGGAATAAATTTGAGGGAAAACGCACGAGGGAAATGAGAGATACAAGTTTAAGGTCAGAATTGTGTATCAATGGAGTTTTTTGTGCAATTTCTAGCTAGAGGGAATTTAGGAGTGTTTCAGGGTGCTAAAATTCGTCCCTTAGCTCACAAATAGTGAGTCTATTTATAAGCAACAAGTTTGGAGTGCTCTAGTTGATCAGAATTCAAATTTACATGTTTAAGTTCAACATGTGCTTTTTTTTACAAAACAAGTTTCCATGCCTTGTACTTGGTTCATAGAGTGGTTATGCTTTAAACAAGCTTGCTACTGACTTTGTGGATGGAGTGTGATTAGAGGGAACAAGTTAGAGGCTCAAGAATGGACTTTATGCAAAAAGCTTGCTTTACAAGAATGGCAATGTTAACTTTGTGCCATTAATGGAAATGCAACTTGGATAATTGCTCAATTGCTCGGATCAAAGCCCTAACAGCTGTGTAAACATTTAATTATGGAGTGAAAAAAATTTTGAGGCCTGCAAAGCAAAGATTATGCAGCCTAGCATGGATTTGGTTCATGTATTCATCAAAAAATGACTTGTAATTCAAGTTTGAAAACCCTAACTTCCTCTCTTCGATTCTCCATGCTCAAGAATGATTTCAAGGAGTTCTTGGACATTTTGGAAAGCTTGTAATATGCTCTACAAAGCATATTTTAATAACTTTTGAAAATTCCCCTTGGAACTATATGAAAAAGTACCATGAAGTTAGGTCAAAATCCTGACCAAATTAGGGCAAAATTTCACCAAGTGTTTTTGTTTCATGACCATGACTTTATGAATTAATAACTTAAGATACAAGCATTTTTAGGAGAAGTCGTGTGAAGAAAAGTTTTATATTTCATAGAGATATACAACTTTCATGTTGGAAGTTCCTTTTGAATCATCTTACATCATGGTAAAAAATTGGCTTAAAGTTATGAAAAAACATGAAGTTTAAACAATTAGAAATATTTCTAAGTTAGAAAACTTTGACTTTTCAAAATGAAATCTTGACTTTTTGATTTATTGATGAATAAGTTTCATATTTGACATGTTTTGATGAATTGTGATCTTTGACATTGAATTTTGACCAAAAAGTCAAAGTTTGACTTTTCAGTGTACAGTTGACTTTTTGATCAGTTGATTGAAAATTCACTATCAATCCAATTGATCTTGAGCAATGTTTTAGGTCATGCCATTAGGTCAAAATTATGCAATTCAAATCTTGAAATCATGCTTCAAACCAATTGTACATTTGCTAGGTCAAAAATCAGAAATTCCCCCTTCTCAATCAAAACCCTAATTTTGACCATTTTGCCCTTTTGATGATTTGATCAAATTTCTTAAGGAATTGTGGTCCAAACTTGATCAAATGATACATATTAGTTTATAATATTGATTTGGATCAAAAATTATGAAGTTTGACTGTAAATTGGCCATAGTTGACTTTTTTCCCAATACAGTTGATTTTTAGGTCAATTGCTCAATTGACTGAGCAAAAGTGTGATCCAAAGCCTGAAAATTGACATGAGTAATCTTAAGGGTCCACAATGATCTATGAAAGTCATATGGGGCATTGGAAGTTCAAAAATCCTTGTGCAAACTCAAACCCTAATTTTGGTCATCAGTGCTTAAGGAGGTGTCTTGAGTTGATCAACCCTAGTGCAATCTTGAGCCAAAGAAGATCTTGTGAGTAAATTCTCGATAAGTGAGAGGGGAAATTTTGGGGTACAACAGCTGCCCCTGTTCAATCTTCTTAAGCCTGAAGAGTTAGATTGGTGAGTTTTTCCATTCGCGACTCGAAGGTGGAAGATGATTGGACATTAGAGTGCCTAGAAATTTGCACTCAATGACGTGATGGTAGAGAAAATGGGCTTAAAGATGCCATTTGGAGAGATGATGGAAAGTTGTTGAAGATGAGCTTGTAGATGCCATCCAGAAATTATTGATGGACCGTATTTGTAAGCTGAAAACGAATGAGTATCAGAATGACGTCCGTGTCTAGAGCGTATCTGAACTGTATCTGAAAACTGAAAGTTGAATGAGTATCAGGATGGAATCCGTATCTGGAGCGTATCTGAACTGTCTCTGAAAGCTGAATCTGAATGAGTATCAGGATGGCATTTGTGTCTGGAGCATATCTGAACTGTATTTGAAAGCTGAATCTGAATGAGTATCAGGATGGCATCTGTGTCTTGAACTGTATCTGAAAGCTGAATCTGAATGAGTATCAGGATGGCATCCGTGTATGGAGCGTATCTGAACTGTATCTGATAGCTGAATATGAATGAGTATTAGGATGGCATCTGTGTCAAGAGTTTATCTGAATTGTATCTAAAAATTAAATCTGAATGACTATCAGGATGGCATCCGTATTTGGAGCGTATTTGAACTGTATCTGAAGATTGAATCTGAATGAGTATCAGGATGGCATTCGTGTCTGGAGTGTATCTAAACTGTATCTGAAAAATCTTTGAACATTGTTAATGGTAGTTGTTGATTAACCTTATCCTGAAAAGGGTAAAATGTTAGCTAATATGCAATGTCATGTTGTATGAAATGCATGGTGTAATGAGATTGTGATACATGCATTCATGTTATCGATGTTTATGATATATGGATGTGATGTATGTGTATGTGAGCTAATCTGCTTCATTGCTATTGGATTGGGGAAAATAAATCCCTGACTGCTGTTGAGGATATGGAGTATAAGTCTTCATGTTTTAAAGTTGAAGTGCTGATGAATTTCCGCTTAGAGAAATAAACTTTGTTGTAAGGGAAATGTCGTGTACTGCTTGTAAAATCCTGTTGGAAAATCCTGAAAAATTGGACGACTTCTACTGGGGATTGATAACTGGAAGCTCTGTTCCACTGGGGTTTAAACTGCACACTACGGGGGATTTTATGGAATAGCTTAAAGATATTGCCATATCTCTTAAAGCCAGTAGTGATTGTCTTTCTATTTTTGTTCATTTTTAAATGGTAGTTACATTCAAATGCATATGTTCAAATGCATATGTTCAAAAATAAATCATTGGATGTTTTCATAAACAAACACAAGAGTAAAGAAAAATAGATAGTTTTGCACTTTCAAAAGGGTATCTTTGTATTGACTTTGAGTAAATATTTTTGTATAATGAGACAACCATTCTAGTAAGAGAATGTTGTCGTAAAAAAATGAAAATTTGATACAAAGAAAAGATAGCTATGTGAAATAATCCCATGGGGTTCCCATTTTGATATAGCCTTCGTGTCTCTGAGCGTCTTGTCCACTTGCTGCCTTGTCCGAAGTTGATTGGATTGATCAGAACCGCTGAGTTTGCAGGTTGAAGTCGTAAGATGATCCAACAGGACATAGTCATACGCTTTAATTCCCTAACTTTTTCCTGGACCGAACTTTCGGGTTTTCAGTCCATCAGGATACCTTTTTTTGCCCAAGCCGCTCTTTTGGGTTTTCAGCTTGTCAGGTGTACAGATTTTTTTTTGTTTTATCCCTAATTTTTGCTTGAACCTTTGTGGTTCGCCGGGATGCCCTTGTTTTGCCTAGGTGTGTCAACCTACAGGGTCTCTTATGCGTAGTATCTTTTGACTATGTATACGTTCACAGGGTGTGGCAGGTCATCATCGTCCATGGTGGTCAAGATCATTGCCCCACCAGAGAATATACTTTTGATCACAAATGGTCCTTCGTATGTAGGAGTCCATTTGCCCCTGGGATCACCCTGCGGTACTATGATACGTTTGATCAACAAATCCCTGACTTGATATACTTGGCGTCTGACCTTTTTTTTTTAAAGCCTTGATCATCCATTTTTGATACATTTGACCATGGCAGACAGCAGTAAGCCTTTTCTCATCAATCAAGTTCAGTTGATCAAGTCGAGTCTGGATCCAATCGTCTTCGTTCAGACTTGCATCCTTCATAATTCTCAGAGAGGGGATATGGACCTCAATAGGCAAGACATCCTCCATGCCGTATACTAGGGAGTAGGGTGTTGCCCCGGTTGATGTGTGCGTCGTAGTATGATACCCGTGGAGAGCAAATGGTAGCATCTCATGCCAGTCTTTGTATGTGACTGTCATTTTCTATATGATCTTTTTAATGTTCTTATTTGCAGCTTCAACAACACCATTCATCTTTTGTCGGTAAGGGGAAGAATTGTGATGCTGGATCTTGAATTGCTCGCACAAGGCGGTGATCATAGTATTGTTTAGATTCGTACCATTGTATGTGATGATCCTCTCTGGGATACCGTACCGACATATGAGATTCTGCTTGATGAATCGGACGATAACATTCCAGGTAACGGAAGCGAAAGAAGCTGCCTCAACCTACTTTGTGAAATAGTCAATGGCCACCAAGATGAAGCGGTGTCCATTAGAGGCTGTTGGTTTGATTTTCCCAATCATATCGATGCCCCACATAGAAAAGAGCCAAGGAGCCGTCAAGACATTCAGAGAAACCGGAGGTACATGCACCTTGTCAGTATAAATTTGACACTTGTGGCAGGTTCGAGAGTGTTGATAGAAATCTTCTTCCATGGTAGACCAGTAATAACCTGCCCATATGATTTTCTTTGCCATCGTATGCCCACTAGAATGGGTTCCAAAAGTGCCCTCATGTAGATCAGCCATGATCTTTTCTGCCCCAACCTTGTCTACGCAACGGAGCAAAATAGAGTCATGGTTGAGTTTGTAGAGAATTCCATTACTAAGGAAGAATTTAGCAAAGAATATCCTTAATAACTTCTTATCATTGACTGAAGCTCCTTCCGGATATTCTTGAGCCTTGAGATAACTTTTGACTTCGTGAAACCAAGGTTGGTCCACTACTTCTTCAGTATTAATCTTGTGACAGTGAGCTGGCTCATTCATTCGTTCAATGGTGATCTGGGGAGCCTCATTATCCCATTTAAGTTTAAACATGGATGACATTGTGGCTAGTGCGTCTGCTAGATGATTTTCTTCTCGCGGTAAATGCTCGAAGGTAATCTTCTTAAAATGTGGGATCAATGTCAGCACATGTTCTTTGTAAGGGATAAGGTTAGGGTGTTTGGTGTCCCATTCCCCTTTGATCTGGCTAATGACCAAAGCTGAATCTCCGAATACATTTAAGGATTTGATCCCCAAGTCTATGGCAGCTTTGAGACCAAAAATGCACGCTTCATATTCTGCCATGTTGTTTGTACAATTGAAGCGGAGTCTTGCCGTAAAGGGAGTATGACATCCTTCATGATATATGAGTATAACACCAATACCATAACTGAGTGTGTTGGATGCCCCATCAAAAACCAGGGTCCATCGGGATCCTTGTTTAGGTCCGTCAAATGGTCTGAATTCTTCATAGTTGTTTACCATCATGATGTCTTCATCTGGGAATTCGAACTTCATGGACTGGTAGTCATCCACAGCTTGATGAGCAAGGTGATCAGCTAGTACACTGCCCTTTATTACTTTCTGGGTATTATATTGTATGTCATATTTTTTCAGGATCATCTTCCATCTCGCTATTCTCCCAGAGAGGGCAGGTTTCTCGAAGATGTATTTTATTGGATCCATTTTAGATATCAATAAGGTAGTATGGGTCAGCATATACTATCTTAGCCGGCGAGCAGCCCATGCCAGAGCGCAACAAGTTTTCTCGAGCAGTTAATATCTTGTTTCACAGTCGGTAAACTTTTTGCTCATGCAATAAATAACATGCTCTTTTCGGCCAGACTCGTCATGCTGCCCCAGCACACACCCCATTGAATTTTCTAAAACAGTTAGATACATGATCAATGGTCTTCCCTCGACTGGTGGCATCAAAACAGGAGGCTCTTGCAGGTACTCTTTGATCTTGTCGAAATCAGTTTGGCACTCTTCATTCCACTTGACTACTTGATCTTTCTTCAGTAATTTGAAGATTGGTTCACAAGTAGTTGTCATGTGAGAAATGAATCTGGAAATGTAGTTTAACCGTCCCAAGAATCCTCTGACTTCCTTCTCAGTATGAGGAGCGGGATCCACTTCAATACCTTTATTGCTGACAATAAAGCCTAGGATTTTACCGGACCTCACCCCAAATGTGCATTTATTTGGGTTCAACCTCAGCTTGTATTTCTTTAGTCTCTTAGATAGTTTATGTAAATGATCAAGATGCTCTTCTTCTGTTTGAGATCTAGCTATCATGTCGTCCACATAGACCTCTATTTCGTGATGTATCATGTCGTGAAATAGAGCTACCATGGCACATTGATAGGTTGCCCCAGCATTCTTCAGCCTGAATGGCATAACCTTGTAGCAGAATATGCCCCACTGTGTGACAAAGGTTGTTTTCTCCATGTCCTCAGGCGCCTTTTTGATTTGGTTGTAGCCTGAGAAACCGTCCATGAAGGAAATTACTTTAAGTTGTGTCGTATTGTCAACTAGAATATCAATATGGGGAAGTGGGAAATCATCCTTAGGGCTCGCCCGATTTAAATCTCTGTAGTCCATGCATATTCGTACCTTGTCGTCCTTTTTAGGCACGGGAACAACATTGGCAACCCTTTGCAGATAGGAGGTAATGGCCAAGAATCTGGTGTTAAATTATTTCATGACTTCTGCTTTGATCTTCTCTGACATGCCTGGTCGCATGCGACTGACCTTTTGCTTTACTGGTGGGCAGTCCTCTTTTGTAGGTAGACGATGTACTACGATGTCTGCGTCAAGTCCTGGCATGTCTACGTACGACCAGGCAAAGACTTCAACATAATCATGTAGCAACTGAATCAGATGCTCTTTGACACTGGGTTCCAGATTGGCTCCCACCTTGACTTCTCTTTTGTCTTCTTTAGTACCTAGGTTAATTGTGTCCATTGGTTCTTCGTGGGGATAAATGGTCCTCTCTTCTTGTTGTAGTAACTTGGCAAGTTCCCCTGGAACTTCACAATCTTCCTCACCTTCGTCTTCGGCTTGGTAGATTAGATTTTCAGAATCACAAAAGGCCATAGCAGAACCGTTACCCATGGGATCCTGAGTGGATGTAGACCTGCATTGTGAGTGTGAGTGTGCGTAAGAGTATAGTTATCTTTGAAAGAAATGAAAATGTAAAAAAGAAAAACAATGAGCACAAAGTTTGTATGCAAAAACGTTCATGATTCATTGATGTCATATGGAAATGAGATAATAACCCTTACAAATGGACCATTTTGCCTCGGGTAAGACACAAGGTTTTAAGAGTCTGAATTGTTTTAATATTACAGATCTGACAAAATTTAAAGATAAATTCCTGTTGGATGAATGTGATTGGGACAAAATCTCTAGCCTCCCAGTTGTTGAGCCCTCCACTGACAGTTGGGAAAATCCAATCCTCTAGGTTATAGTTGTCTTTATCATCCTTCACGACGCTGACTTGGTGATTGTTGATCTTTAAGGGTGGTCCTCCAACACGAGCACGGCGTACAGCTTTTTGGGCTCCTGAAGTGAAACCCAAACCAAACTTGTCAGATTTGTATGGGATATTTGGGAGTTAGCCCCAAATAGTGCACCCACCTTCTTCTATCACTGCCTTGGCATCCTTCAAAGACGACATCTTGAGCAGAGGCCTTGTAATCTTGGGGACTTGAGAAACAGCCTTGGTTACTGCCACAGTTTGCAGGACTTCTTCAAAGTGTTGGAATGGAGTTTCAATAAATTCACCATCTAATTCCACATATCTGAAGGAATTTAGATGACTGACCATATACTCTTCTTCTCCATGAACGGTGATGATTTTCCCTTGAATCAGATGTTTTAGCATTTGATGCAACATAGAGGTAACGACACCGACATTGTGAATCCACGGTCGTCCTAATAAGCAGGAATATGAAGGGAGAATATCCATTACATAAAAAGTTGAATCAAAAGTTTGGGTTCCAACTTTTATGGGGATGTCCACTTCCCCATGCACCATCCTTTTTGAGCCGTCGAAGGCCCTCACTACTATGTTACTAGGTTTCAACGTCAATCATTCATAGTCAAGCCTATCAAGAGCCTTTTTAGGCAACACATTCAGAGATGAACTGGTGTCAACCAATACATAAGCCAAAGTCGTGCCCCTGCATTCGACTGAGACATGGAATGCCTCATTATGCTTCCTTCCCCTTGGCATTAAATCAGCATCCAAAAAACCTATACCATTATCCGTGGTCAACCTGGCTACGCAGTCTTGGAACTGATCGATGGATGTTTCTTGGGGTACATGGGTAGTTCTAAGGAACTTTGCCAAGGCCTTTGCATGAGCCTCGAAACATAATAATAAAGCCAGCATGGAAATTTTTTATGGAGTTTTCCCCAGTTGCTCGACTATGTTATAGTCACTTCTTTTTATGATCTTTAGAATTTCCTCTATCTCTTTTCGGGAGGTCTTAGGGATAGCTATTGATTGTGCCTTCGTCCGGACAGGCTCAACTAGAATACCTTTACCTCGAGTCTCGGTTAAATCGGCAGCAGGAATGTCAGTAGGGGTGATAGCAGGGATTGTAATAGTTTTGTCAACATGAGTATTAGCAGAGGTGATTGCAGGATTGGGAATAGCTTTTGGAGGAGCAACAGCAACAAGAATGATTACGGGTCCAGAAATAGCCTTTGGAGGAGCAATTTCTGGAGAGAATACCCTGCCACTGCGGGTTATCTTGCTAGTCCTTGCGATGTTACTGATATCAGAGTCAACTTTCTCAAAACTTGAATCTTCAGCAGCTGGCCAATCTTGCTTGATACCGTGATAGTAGACATCACCTCCATAATTCCACGGGACGGTTTTGTCTGATGAATACGGGATTGGTCCCGGCATTCTAATTATCAACGGAGCTACTTTAGAAACTGATGTAATTCTAACAGGTCTTTTGGTGGAGACCCTGGAAGAATTGGCGGAAATGGTCACGATGGAAACATCATTATAAGAAATAGTTGGAATAGAAGTCTTTTCGAACAAAATCTCCTTGTTATCTATTAGGCATTGAACGCCTGCTTTTAACAAATGACAGCTGGTTGGTGAGGATAAACAGAAATGACAGCTTTCATCACAGCCTGGGAATACACCGACATTCAACAAGTTCTTTTTGATAGTCGGGAGTGGGGTCACAAGTTCATCAACCAAAGTAACAAACATATCTTCCTCAACAGCATTGACATCACGACCGTGCTTGGGCATAGGGGCAGTGATTACATTGGGAATTTCTGGCGCGTCGAATTCAATCTCTTTGGCTTTAAGAAGGTCTTGTACTTTATTTTTCAGAGCCCAACAGTTGTTAGTGTCATGGCCGGGACTCTCAGAATGGTATGCACAGTGGGCGTTAGGATGATAATGAGGAGAGGTTGTGTTAGGATTCTTTGGAGCTTCTTTGAAAGTCACTAGATTGGATCTCAACAAATGTGGTAATACTTGAGATAGTGTCATGTTAATTTGGGTGAACTGTCTGACTGGTCTTTCCGTTCTTGGCTGGTTTCTTCTTTGCTGAGCAAGTGCGGGTTTAGGAATCATGACATCCCCCACCATTGGACGGCGTTCAGCCCTATCTTGATTTCTCTGAGGATATACAGCAAAAACTTCTTTCTTTCCAATGAATGGTTTCCTTATAGTAGCAGAGGATGCATTTTTTTTTAATCTTCCCATTCTTTATCCCGGCTTCCACCCTCTCTCCGGTCAATATCAATTTAGTAAAACCTGCTAATGAACTCCCAATTAAGTGATTGAAGAAAGGACCAGACAAGGTTCCCAAGAACATGTCTACTAATTCTCTTTCAGATAGGGGAGGCTGGACTCTTCCTGCTAAGTCCCTCTATTTTTACGCGTAGTCTCTAAAGCCTTCACTTGAAACCATGGCCATACTCTGGATTTGAGTACGGGTGGGTACCAGGTCTGCATTGTATTGGTATTGTTTGTAAAAGGCAGTAGCCAGATCTTCCCAGTTACGAATATTGGCTCTTTTTAATTGATAAAACCAATCAAGTTGAGTTCCAGATAGGTTGTCTTGAAATAAGTGTACCCATAAATCCTTGTTAGCAGTATGAGGCTGGATTTTCCTCACATAGGACCGGAGATGCATTTTGAGACATGAAACTCCGTCATATTTGGCGAATACAGGTGCTTTGAATTTTGGAGGAATGACAATCCCAGATACTAACCCCAATTCCTCAAAGTCCAATACAGAAACTTTTTGAATTTCCATTGCACTTAACTGTTCTTCCAGATGCTTATACTTATCGTCGGCTAGAGGATATTGTTCTTCAGAATAATCTTCTTCTTCCTCTTCCTCTTCTGAATCTGGATGGACAACTGCTGCCTTGCCTTTCCCATCTTGATTTTCTTTCTCACCAGATGACGTAGCAAAGTCTAAAGTCCTTCTTGCTTGTCCTTGGAATCTTCTTCCCATATTTAGAACTCCGTTTATTTTCTTAGTCTTCTTTTTATTCTCTTCAACCAGCAAGGTCTTTAACTCTTCTTGTCCTTTGGCTAGAGTTAAGAACATCTGTTGAAACTGAGCATTTTGTGCTTGGAGGTCCTTCACTGTTTTCTCGAGATCCATCTTACTGAAATAAACAGTAGAAAGATGAGGAGACTTGTTGCAAGAAACCTGCTTATGTTATGATGAATGGTAGATGCATATGCAATAATTTCAAGGATTTTAAAGATTCAAATTTGTTTTAGACAAAAAAGGAAACACACGTTATATTAATAAATTAAAGCTTGAGTACATTAATGCCTCTTTGGGCCAAACAATACAAAAACTCTAAGATAAAAAGGTTGTGTGCATCCTCTTTGGTGCGATGTAAGCATTCAGAGCCCGCTCCTCATGAAGTTGCTTAGTGAGCTCCAAAACCTTCTTCTCGCTAGTGTAGAATTAGGCTTCGAAGGTGTCTCGCTCCCCCTTGAGTTGTATATAATCTATTTGTAAGTCTTCAAGAGAGGTGGGCATATCAGGATGTAGGATAGTGTATGGAACATCTCCTTCCATAACAGGCTCAATGATTACCGGGAGAATGGAGGGATAAGCCATCATAAGACTTTGAGCACGAGTTCGTACCCATTTGAGGTACAAGAGGGATGGAATTCTTGTGCCCTAATGTCTTTCTATCTACCTTGTTCATCATCCTCCAAGCTCGGATGAATCTCTGGCGAAGACCTTGATCGTCGTTCTCATAGTCAAATACCAAACCTTGAATGAGCATCTCATGTGGGCCATCCCTTCAGGCGTAACCAAACTGTCTTAAGGCTAAGCAGGGGTTGTAGGTGATACCTCCCTTAATTCCAAGTAAAGGGAAATTAGGGAATTCTCCATAACAGTCGATAATAGTAACATTCTCTATGGATCGGGAACACCAATGAGTGTCTGAATGTTTGAGCGTCATCAACCTTTGTGACCACCTTGAACCTTGCTCGTTCTTCAATACAAATTGGGGAAGATGCGAAATAAACCATCTTACCAAGAGATGAGTACAACATACAAGGATACCTCTTTTCCTCATAGTGCGAGTGTGAAAAGAATGTAGGATGTCCCCTAGCAAAGTAGGCACCGGGTTATGAGACATGAAGATTTTGACAGCGTTCACATCTATGAGTTGGTCAAGATTTGGAAACAAAACCATCCCATAGATGAGGAGAGCCACAATTTCTTCAAAAGCTTGCAAATCCAAAGAGTTCCAACAGTTTTGGGCTTTCTCAAACAAGAACTTTGCTAGGAAACCCTTGACACCACTCCTTATTTCCCAATTGGTTGTGACATCAGATGATTGCAAGTGTATAACTGAGAAACATCTTTCGGCTTTGGATCTCTTTTTGTACCATTGAAAGTTAGTTGATTGATAATTGGAATCCTCAAGAGTTGGGAGAATTCTTCCCAAGTTGGCACAAGTTGATAATCGGGAAATGTGAAGCAATGGTGTAAAGGATCAAAGAACTGAAAGAGCACCTTCATCATGTCTTCATCAGTGTTGGAGGTGACCAAGTTTAGTAGGCGACCATGTCTTTCGGTGAAAGGAGAATTTTCAGGAATCCTTGATGCTAGATCCTTAAGTTGAGGAGGGATCCTTACAAGATTGACTTGAATAGTTTTCCTGCGAATAGAATCCATGTCCTACAAAACAGAACAAAGATAAATCCCAAGATCCTTGAAATGGTTAGTGAATTAGTATGATGTTATGATGTTTATGATGTTATGTACAAGTATGTATATACAAACAAAGCAAACAAATCCTTAGGTTTAGGTTTGCATGGAGTCTCATGGGTAAGTACCCTCTTGAAGTTTAGTTGGCCCAAACATGTCCTAGCAATAGTAACCGGGTTCTAAGGAGCTCAATATCACTGGTTTGTTTTCTTGAGCATTGTTTCAGCACAAGCCTCTTTAAATGCGACCGGATTATCCCAAAAAACCAAACCTCAATAAGTGTAGTATCGAGTATCTACCAACTTCGGACTGCACCAAAGTCGGACATCTCACTACGTCCTAATGGCCAAGTTGGTCAAGTAAAGGTTCTAAAAGTTCATTAGTGCTTCATGACATCACTCAGCGGCCTTGTATTCTCCTTGTTTAACTCAAGGGCTACCGGTATCCATAAATATGTCGCACTAACATAGTTATTTCTTAGACCATGTCGGTATACCCCGCACAGTTTCCACAATGTATTGCTACTTACCTATAAGGTAACCCAAATTCGGGTAGAGGATTCAAGCCCAAACAAAGAACCATAATGTAAAGCAAATAAGTCAAACAATGAAAGCAAGTAAATGTGATCTAGCCCTAAGGTAACCCCACTTTTAGAATTTTCCCCAGCAGAGTCGCCAGTTCTGTGATACGGTGGGAGAACTGACTTGGGTGTTTTGCGTTTTATCGTAAATGTTGCGGTTAGCAAGAGTCTCCACCGAATTTTCTTTTATCCAAAAGGAAATGTGAAAAAGAATAGGAAAGACCTTTGAGATTGTTTCTTGAGTTCGGGGGTAGATTATAAAAAGGGAAGGTATTAGCACCCTTTTCATCCATGGTTTTCCATGGGCTCTTAGTTACTTTCTAGATCACTTTCTTTTGTTTGAAATTGTGCTTTGTGTGGTTTTTGAAAGTATTTTATAAAGAGGTCATTGTTTAGGCAAACTTTTGTAATGATTCTCGTTCGTAAGAATGTATACAAAGGTGTTGCTCTTTTGAAAATGTTTTCAAGTTTTGAAAGATGTTTTTTGGAAGTGTTGGTGTTTGTTTTTGAAAATAGCAAGGATGTTTTTGTTTTGAAATGGAGCAAGTAACTAGGAGCATTCTACCTGCTCAAAAGTCTTTCATGTTTGTTTCCTTTTTCCTTTGACATTGTTATCTCACCATTGATTTGGTAAGTAACCCTATCTTTGGATGTAAACAGGACGGGCGTGGGTCATCGTATAACCATGATTAGCAATGTTGCAAGGTATCTTAGCATTCTCTTTTAGGGACTAAGATCATTTTAAAGGCAACATGGATAGCATCATCGAGGGACTATGATCTTGTATTTTGCTTGTTTTTGCTAAGATACCTCACATGCGTAATATGGTCATTTAGTAAGGCAACCAAGTGGATTTACCCTAGGGGTGCTTGCGTGCAAGTGTATTTTTTTCATGCTTGGTTTTGTCTTTGATTAGGGTTTTCTAATTGATTGGTTTTAGTCTTTCCATACAAAACCCTAATTACTAGCATTTGTATATAAAGCGATAAATTGAGGAATTTAAAATTACCACGTTATTCCAATACTTGTGGGAGGGGGTACAAATTATAAATGGGGATTGCAAGAAAATAAAGCCTAATTATCTATTACAACCATATTGAATTTGTACAAGAATTGAAATAAGTAATGTACCAAATGAATAAATACACAAGGATGTGAATGTAAAGTAAATGGCTATTTTGTTTGGATTTTTCAGGAAAAGGGGTTTTTGTTTTAACCTAATCAAGAAAATGATTAATTAAAATTAAATAAAATTAAACCTAAACTAATTGAGAAAAGAAATTAAATTAAAAATCATTTTATAGGGTTTTTTTGTGAAAGGTTTTAAGTTAAATAATAATAGTATGAAAATTAATTAATTTAAAGAAACTTAAGTTCTAAATTAATTTTAAATAAGAAAAATAAAATAACTAAACCTAAATCTAATTATTTATTAAGAAAAATAAATTAAATTTGTTAAGAAAATGTTCTTTTTGTCTTTTTGTTTTATAAGAAAATAAAATATAAGTGTGAAAATAATAAATAAAATATTTTTGGATTTTTAATAAATATAATAATAATAATAGTAATAAAAAATAATAAATAAAAATAAAATAAAATATAAAATATAAAAGAAAATAAATCAAATTAAAATAAAAAAAGAAAGTTTGGGTCAGTATGCAAAAGTAGGCAGGGAGTGAGAATGGAGCAAATTTGTTAGGCCTAGCCAAGGAGGCCCAAGCGCTCGTTATTGCTGGCAAAAAGAAAGAAAATATTGAAAATTTGAACAAAAGGCAGCGCTGGGACTTAAACCCATGACCTTGAGATAAACGTGTGCTGCCTTTGCCACTGGGGTGGCTGTACATCCGTTAACATAAGCAAAACAAATAATACATAACACAAGTCAAGTCCTGAAAATGACTTCATCTTCAACCTACAACCATGGATCATGTAACTTGCTCATTTCTCAAAAAAAATGAAAGATGCAAACATGAAAGTTGCTCCATTTTTCCATACGAATCCAACCATATAAATATCATAAGCTATAAATCAAAGATGAATGAGAATTTCTAAAAGTACCAAATTCTGACCTAACTTTTTTCAGAGATTCAAACCTAAAATTCTTTAAGCTCAATCAATATAAAAGAAATCTATGGACATGTATAGTTTCAGGGCAATGGTGTCTACATTTTATCTTCACAAATGCAAGCCTAACAATGCCTAAATATGAAGATAGAAGTTCAAGAAAAATACCTCAAAACTGGAAATCGTGAGATGGATTTGAGCTTGTTTGAGGCAGTGGTGATGATCAGCTAGCTTTCTCAAGTCCCTAGGAAGCTAATGCAATGGTTTGCTTGAGTTGGGAGTGGCTGAAATGGCCTAGAGAAGTCAAGTTGCGGACTCTGTTTTTTGGTTATGGGGGTTATGGTAAATGGTGTTACAGTTCTGGAATAAGGATGGGGATGAGTTGTATTTGATGTAAGGGAGCTTTAGGAATGAATTTGAGGGAAAACGCACAAGGGAAATGAGAGATACAAGTTTAAGGTCAGAATTGTGTATCAATGGAGTTTTTTGTGCAATTTCTGGCTAGAGGGAATTTGGGAGTGTTTCAGAGTGCTAAAATCCGTCCCTTAGCTCACAAATAGTTACTCTATTTATAAGCAACAAGTTTGGAGTTCTCTAGTTGATCAGAATTCAAATTTACATGTTTAAGTTCAACATGTGATTTTTTTTGACAAAAAAGTTTTCATGCCTTGTACTTGGTTCATAGAGTGGTTATGCTTTAAACAAGCTTGCTTCTGACTTTGTGGATGGAGTGTGATCAGAGGGAACAAGTTATAGGCTCAAGAATGGACTTTATGCAAAAAGCTTGCTTTACAAGAATGGCAATGTTAACTTTGTGCCATTAATGGAAATGCAACTTGGATAATAGCTCAATTGCTCGGATCAAAGCCCTAACAGTTGTGTAAACATTTAGTTATGGAGTGACAAACAAGTTTGAGGCCTTCAAAGCAAATATTATGAAGCCTAGCATGGATTTGGTTCTTGTGTTCATCAAAAAATGACTTGTAATTCAAGTTTGAAAACCCTAACTTCCTCTCTTCGATTCTCCCTGCTCAAGAATGATCTCAAGGAGTTCTTAGACATTTTGGAAAGCTTGTAATGTGCTATACAACCCATGTTTGAATAACTTTTTAAAATTCCCCTTGGAACTATATGAAAAAGTGCCATGAAGTTAGGTCAAAATCCTGACCAATTTAGGGCAAAATTTCACTAAGTGTTATTGTTTCATGACTGTGACTTTATGAATTAATAACTTAAGATCCAAGCACTTTTAGGAGAAGTTTTTCGAAGAAAGGTTGTATATTTCATGGAGATCTACAACTTTCATGTTGGAAGTTTCTTTTGAATCATCTTGCATCATGGTGAAAAATTGGCTTAAAGTTATGAAAAAACATGAAGTTTAAACACTTAGAAAAATTTCTTAAGTTAAAAAACTTTGACTTATCAAAATGAAATCTTGACTTTTTGATTTCTTGATGAATAAGTTTAATATTTTGACATGTTTTGATGAATTGTGATCTTTGACATTGAATTTTGACCAAAAAGTCAAAGTTTGACTTTTCAGTGTACAGTTGACTTTTTGATCAGTTGACTAAAAACTCACTATCAATCCAATTGATCTTGAGCAATATTTTAGGTCATACCATCAGGTAAAAATGATGCAATTGAACTCTTGAAATCATGCTTCAAACCAATTGACCATTTGCTAGGTCAAAAATCAAAAATTATCCCTTCTCAGTCAAAACCCTAATTTTGACCATTTTGCCCTTTTGATGATTTGATCAAATTTCTTGAGGAATTGTGGTACAAACTTGATAAAATGATACATATGAGTTTATAATATTTATGTGGATCAAAAATTATGAAGTTTGATAGTAAATTAGCCATAGTTGACTTTTTTCCCAATACAGCTGATTTTTAGGTCAACTGCTCAATTGACTGAGCAAAAGTGTGATACAAAGCTTGAAACCTTACATGAGTAATATTGAGGGTCTAAAATGATCTATTAAAGTCATATGGGGCATTGGAAGTTCAAAAATCCTTGTGCAAACTCAAACCCTAATTTTGGTCATCGGTGCTTAAGGAGGTGTCTTGAGTTGATCAACCCTAGTGCAATCTTGAGCCAAAGGAGATCTTGTGAGTAAATTCTTGATAAGTGAGAGGAAAAATTTTGGGATACAACACACGCCATCTAGGATCAGAGCCCACCCACATTATAAACGATGAGGTTCACACCGCCCCCCGGTCTTCACCATCTAGGATCAGAGTCAACAAGAGGACCGAAGTCCCCAACAGGAAATGCATGTGACACGACCATGTGTCGTACCCCAAATTTGCCCTACCTTGATTATTTCAATTATAATTTTAAAATAGAAGAAATTTTTAATTAAAGATGATACAACAGTATCTGATGGACCGTCTTTATCCAAGACGATCAGGGGGTGTACTTTAATTAAAGGGAATAGGGCTTTCTAAATTAGAAAGACTCATGTACCCATAAACCCATTCGTGAAGCATGTTGATCAATGGCCCATGAGATTAGAAAATGGAAAATTATTTCAAAATTAATAATTAAGTTCTTAATTAAACCCATTTAGGTATTATTGTTGTTAGTAAAAGGGGAGGTGAAAATACAATCTATAAGCCCGTCAAGATTTTTAGCCAATTGTGATGTTTTATTACTACTTTAGGAAAAAAAAATTATTATTAAAACTCCTTGCTATTATTATTTTATTAAAAAAATATATATCTCTTTATTAGGAAAAAAACATGTTATAATATTTATATTAATCATAATGTTTATATTAATCATAATGTTTATATTAATCATTAATTATTATAATTAATTTTATAAAAATTGTTGTTTAAAATAATATCCGGTTGGATCATTTTTAGAAGGCTTAAGCCCAATTAACCCTTTTTTATTAAAGTCCAATTCCCTACTGTACGGTATTGCTGCTAGACCAAAAAAAATATAATGCAAAGCCCAATTAACGCGCAGGGCCCATGTTTGAAACAAATATTGTATAGATTAGCCAAGGAGTCACGCACGTTTTTTGCACATAACCCTTACTGTATCAATTAAAACCAAATTTCGCGCATATTTTGTCAACAACAATTACTGCAGGAATCAACACTAAATCAAATCATTTTTGCAATTCCAATATGAGAATACATAATCCAATTTTACAAACAAGGCCCAAACTTCCTATTACCAATCTAATCTAAAATATTACATGCAAATCAATTTAAATCTCTATTACATAATCAAATTGGAAATAAATTGAATCACAATCCCTAATTGATCTAAAGATCCTAAATCTAGAATAGACAATTTTATAACAGCAATAATCTTGAACTCTATAAGTAGCAAACCAGAAAGTACAGTTGGGGGAGCTTGATACAGAAAGGGAAGAAACAGGGGGGTTGAGAGACAGAAGAGGGAAGATAGAAGAATCAAACGAAGAACGAAGAACACGCCATCTCGCATTGAAGAACAAAGATTGATGCGATTAGGGTTTTGATATCTGAAACCCTAATCGCTAGCCGATAATCGCATCGTCGCTGTCATCAACCTTCCGTCGCCAACTCTCTTTACCGAAATCTGCAATCTAAGAAGATGAAGGGATTAGCTTAAACTAAAAAGCTAAAAATCAGAGAACACGCGAAATCGTGAAAGGGTAAATAGACTCAGCTTCTTTTTGTTGTTGTTGTTGTTCTTCTATCTGGGTTTTTGTTGGGTAGGTTAAAACAAAGGGGATTGGATTTACGTTGGGGATGGGATTAAAGGTTGATGGTGAAGCCGCTGCGGGGGTCAGGGTTTGAAGAAGAGGGAAAAGGTTTGTACCAGTTCGAAAGAGAGAGAAGACAATAGGGTTGTAAAACGAAAATAATGGGGAAAGTAAAATAAAGAAAACTTATTGTTTTGTACGATCTCATACACGCACATACACAGTATATATCATGCACCCTCATTTCTATCCATATGATACGCATCAGACAGTCAGAAGGCCAAGTCCACCTCGGTACCATGCACCTTCACGCATACGATTAGCCAGGCCTCCCAAAAGATGCGTTGTGGGCCTAGCCCAATAGCTTTTCACACCTCCCTTGTGCCCAATTACTAAAGCAGAACTAAGGTTACACCCCCCAGGCTCATTGGGCCTGAATTGAATTCAGGCCCTGATTTTTGCATCCCTCCTTTACTCTGTAACTAAAAATGCACTCCCCCCGATTTAATTAATTATCTTTTTTATCATTATTTCTTTTATATTTCTTTCTTTATTTTTTTTATTTTTTTTTATTATTATTATAATTACTTATTTCTTTTTTTTTAATAAGTATTATTATTATTAATATTATCATAATTTACTTATTATTTATTTATCATGCAAATAAATTTTATTTTATTCAAAACTCATGTAAATATTTCTTATATATTTCATTAAATATTTTTTAGTCATGCATTAATAATATTTTTTGCAATTAATACGACTAAAAAATACGCAACAAACATCAAACTATTTTTCGCAACAAACTAATCTAAACAATTGTTTTTTTGCAAAAGGGTTTCAAACGGATTTTGACTAATCGCGCATTTAGCCAAAATCTCCGCAATCACTATGCCCGGTCAAATGCGAGGCGATTCAAAATACATTTGCAACCCCTAAAAAACACCAATCCCATACGAACTATGAATTGGGACTCTGATTCCTCATAAGAGGATACGTAGACATACGATCAAAAATCGTGGCGAGCTCCCTTATGAAAAAATTAAACCCTTTCCTCCTAATTAAAATTTAAACCCCTGCTTAACTCGAATTTAAACCTAAAACCTAGCATCCTTGTGAACAAGGTAGATGAAAGGTGCCTAACACCTTCCTTTCGTCTAATTGAGTCTGAAACCTAGAATCTCTGTCTTTGAATTAGGGTTTTATGTTAGATTCCCTTCCTTAGGATAAAAACTAATAGTGGCGACTCTGATAAAAAAACCAGTCGCAACAGTTGGCGACTCTGTTGGGGACGCTTAACCCTAGGTTTTAGGTTTTACATTGGGGATTTTCTATTTTATTTATTTATTGCATTTATCTATTTGCATTTATTTATTTATTTATTATTAATTTTTCTTATCATCATATATTTACTGCATAGCGGGACTGTTATCTCAAAAATATTTTCAATAACCCTTAGAAAGAAGGTTCATTTATTGGCTTAGGGGATACATCATCCCTGGGAGTTTATGTGATGACTTCGCCTAGAGCCAGTAGACTTCCGAAAAAGGAATACTTATCGAGAGATATCCTCTTGGCGAGTAGGACTTTGGAAGGACACCCATGACTCTTTGTAACAACCTTAACCTAAAATCTCATGATGAGACCTTTCACGACTTTGAGACGAAAGTTTCGGTCTGTAAAGAGGCTCCACCTAAGGGAGGCCCTTGTGCCTTTTCCCTCTGGTGTTATTCATGACACCCTTAATAAAGCCACCTTTTCGGACGGTAAACCAACGTAGGTCAAAATTAAGGATACTACCTTCTAAGGGTATTTATCACAAAAACCTCGTCACTAAACCATACATCCCTACCTTATAGGGGTACTTATCACCAAAATCTCGTCACTCAACCATACACCTATGCATTCACACATTTCATATATCTGTCATACATTTTATATATTCATCACCCGTTTCTTTTTATTTGTCTTATACACAGAGGGTACAAAAAATAATAATAAACTAAAGATTTTTGGTGACTGTCCTTAAAAATGGATACCAAAGGAAACAGCTTGTCCACGTCAATACGCCAAACATGTCTGAAGTCAAAGCCACAAAAGGGAAATAATGTGTTGAATACTTTCTCAAGCTTTGTCAAGCAAAGGTGGATGGTTTCAAGAGCAAATATTTGCAGGCGCACCTAGAAGACTTATTTCCCTTTGCTTGATTTCACGCAAATAAAATTTTGGTTTAAGATTGTAATATTTTTCAATATGTGAATTATGTTACCTTCAATAAATGCATTTTGTTTCCACATCTCGTTTGCGTATCTATTTTCAAGATGATCACCAAATAACAATAATAAGCAAAAGAAAAATACATACCCAAATGAATAAGACATTTAAAACAAGTAACCATTTCATATTCATACATATTCATTCGCATGCATGCATTCATAAACACCTGCATATCATATCAAAACTCACTTTTCCAAAAAAAACTCTCCAGTTAAACCATTGGTAGAAGAAGATATCCACCCCCTTGGCCTCCATATCAAATAAGGGCCTACCAACAAAAAGCAATGGAGCAAATCAAGGAAACTCAGGATGCATTCAAAGAGGACCTAGACCAAGTAAAGGATGATGTAAGTTCAATGAAAGGAGATCTGAGTCAAGTTCTCCTAGATTTGAAGAACATTATCGATAGGAAAGATCGGATTCCCATGATAGCTTTCAAAGAAGTAGCCCAAACGATTGGTGCATCAAGTGGTTGCTGACTAAGAAAAGAGGCAGAAGCAGGACCCTTTAATGTAAAAAGGCCTGTTTTAGACTCCCCAAAAAGACAAGAGGGAGAAATTAATGGCGTAGCCTCACAACCAAGGGCACCACAATCGTTAATGATCCCACAAGGATAGAAACAAGGCAGAAGGCCGCAAAGAAAGTTTGATCCACTTCTGATGCCACCCAGTCAGTTATTATAACACCTGGTCAAGGCATCCTTAGTGGAACTCAAGCCTCTGGCTCCTCCAGTCGGGCCACTCCCGCGAAGGTACAATGCTGATGCCAGATGCGAATATCATGCTAACTCTCCGGGGCATACCATAAACGATGTTGGGCATTCAAGCATAAGGTCCAAGATTTATTATAATCCCAAGACATCACATTTGAGAAACCTAACATCAAATCAAATCTTATTCCTCCGCATGATGGGCCGACAATAAATGCAATTGAAGTAGTCACCGACTTTGGGGCAATCAAACAAGCAAAAACCCCGATAAACTTATTGAAGGAATATCTGTTGGAATGTGGGTTCCTATTGGAGCATAACAAAGTCTTCGAGAAAACTTTTCAAAAGTTAGTGGACCAGGGGATAGTCCAATTCAGACCATACCCTGAAGAGAAATATGTAGCTACTCTGAAGGGTAAAGCACGGTTTCCTCCAATCCAAGAGACCTTCTTCTGCAAGGGAATTGAGCATAGCGTACATATGGTGATGATATCTAACAAGGTCAACGCCAAAAGGGAAAATAAATTCATCCGAGAATGCATCCCATGAGAAGAAATCAAAAGATGGAATGTCGTAGAGATTCTCGAGATCTTTTTCTTTCCTAAGTAATTTTTCTTTGTTTTAAAAAGAACCTATGTCAAGCCCGACGCATAGGGGTTGCTTGTAAGGGTTTCCCCCATTTTGTTTCAGACAATATTTATAATTAATAAAAGTTATATTTTATTTTCAATTAAGATCCTTGTATTTCTCTTGCATTTATCTCTTAAATTTCAAAATGGCAATACTTTCTTTGCATATGCATTTTCACATACTAAAATCTGCACCAAAACATGATAAAGGTGCAGATCCATACCCAAAACCACCGATAATGTTACTGATGCGACCCAATATAATTTTGATACTCCCATCAACCAAGCTGAAGAGGAAGGTAATTAAGATCTTGAACTCTCTGAGGAAATGGCGAGGGAAATAAAATGAAAGGCTGAAAATACACAACTGTATCAAGAGGCTATTAAGACCATTAATGTAGGCACATAGGAAGAATTGAAAGAAATCAAGCTAGGGGAAATGTTAGAACAGGGCGTCAAAGAAAGGCTTATCAAGCCATTATCTAGCTCACAAACCACTGCCAGAATATCAACCTATGAAGTTCGACTTTCCAGACAGAGATGGTTATAGGTGACTATGAGATACCAGGACCTAACGAAATAAATCAAGCCAGGGGCATGTTGGATACTCATGCTGGACGGGGCTTCAAAAGCACTGGGGCATGGTATAGGGACAGTTTTGACTTCTTCAAAGAATTATCACAAGCCCTATACTACAAGATTGTGTTTGACTACACCAACAATATCGCCGAGTACGAAGCTTGTATACCAGGACAGGAAGCTGCCATTAATCTGAGAATAGAGCATCTCGAAGTATTTGGGGACTCCACATTAGTCATATACCAATTCAACATCAAATGGGATACTAAACCTCCAAAACTGATTCCATATTAGGGTCATGTTTTAAAGTTGGCTGCGAAATTCACAAAGATCACTTTCAGTAACATCCCACGAGAAGAAAATCAAATGGCAGACGCTTTGGCAACTATATCAGCTATGTTTAAAGTAACTTGGCCGAACCACGAACCGCGCATTACAATCAGACACTTCGAAGAGCCCTCACACTTCCTTTCTATTAAAGAAGGGTCGGATGACAAACCTTGTTTCTACGACATCAAGAAGTACCTCAAAAAATAAGGACATCCAGAAAATGCCTCTAGAATTGACAAACGAACTCTACAGAAATTAGCCTCGAAATTATTTCTGAGTAACGGTGTACTACACAAGATGAACCATAACATGGTCTAGTACTCAAGAAGATTTTGCTACCTTGCCTCGACTCACGTGGTAAATGGACACCCAACTACGAAGGTCCATAGGTACTGAAAACAGCACTCTCTGGTGGTAGTCTCATCCTCACAATAATGGATGGGGAAGAACTACCGCATTCGGCAAACTCAGACGCAGTCAAAAAATACTATGTATAAGAATCTCACTAAGCTCGAACCCTAAACGGGCGACTTAGGCAAAAAGGAGCGTCCCGGTGGATCGAAAACCCTAAAGGGAGATCCAGGCAAAAATTACGGACATATAACAAAAAAATTATCCCGGTGGATTGAAAACCCGAAAGGGAAATCCAGGAAAAATTAGGGATCATTCAAAAACAAATAAAGAACAAAAAGACTACAATCTAAGAATTGCGACTACGAACCACGGAGGGAGAGATGGATCTAAATCATACAACTCAGGAGTGAAAGAGATAAGGGATATTAAAAGGATATTGTGGAACAGCAGCAACAATTATCATTTTTTATTGCCATTTACAGTTTTAAAACTTTCTGTAATTACCTCTTTCTAGGAATTTCATCTTGTACATTCGCCTACTCAGAGGCATAATCAATAAAACATTCACTTTTCTTTTCATCTTTCAAATTGCGTTTTTTTTCTCAGACTTGTTTATAAAATACTATGATTTTTGCTTGTGAATATTGTCTTGAAATAATTTCGGGGAAGTTAACAAATAAAAGCTTTTGATAAAACATCGGGAAAAAATTTGGGCTAGAAAAACATCAAAAGAAAATCCACGACCGCGTCCATATCCACGTTTATGCCTACGCCTGCACCTGTAACATAAAAGTATATACATATATACTCCTACGTCTACGCCTGCAACACAAAGTCTACGACCGCACATGCGTCTACGCCTATGCATGCACTTACAACATAAAAATCTACACATATGCCAATACATACGTCTATGTTTATGCTCGCGCTTACAAAAACAACAAAACCAATGCTCAGAATCTTGCTAACACCTTTCACCGCATTCAAATCGAATTCAATAACGATGCAATAATGCAATGTACAACGCCAGGGAATTGGTAATTCAAAACCAATGGTTTAAAGGAGAGAATGCCAGAAATAGTCTTCATATCATATCCAAAGCATACATACACTATAAATTTTTTCATACAATATGCATATACTCCTGGTTCCATATCCATATCATACATCATACATACACAAACATTCAACACGCATACACTAAGGGTTCCACCTCAATGTCAGACACCATACGCATGTATCACACAACAAACAAACAACCTCACCCTCGATTCAATCATCTAAGGGTCAATCAACAAAACACTTCTCCTACGATTCAACCCATCACATAAGTCTCCATGTTGTGACGCGTTCAGCCCATCACCTAAGTCTCCATGCAATGATGAGTTCCTTACAAACTAGTCCATTACCTAAGTCTCTATGCAGTAATGTACAAAGTTCGGTACATTGCCTCCATGCCGCAATGTATTCTCCTCAACATAACTTACTGCCTAAGACATCATGCAGCAATATGGTCCCTTGCACCGTAATAAAGACCATTGCCTAAGACATTGTGCAGCAATGTGCTTCTTTATTCTGCAACCCAGAAATCGCCTAAGACGACATGCAACGATGTTCGAAAACAAAACCTAGTTCATTGCCTAAGACCGCGAGCAGTGTGATACGGTGGCAGAACTGACTGTTAATACTGGTTTGTGTTTTTTGTTCGCAAAATGTCGCGGTAAGCAAGAGTCGCCACCGACTTTTATTTTATCCAATCAGGAAAAGGAAAAAGAACAGAAAAAACCTTTTTCGAGATGTTTCTGAGTACGGGGGGTAGATTATAGAAAGGGAAGGTGTTAGCACCCTTTCTATCTGTGGTTTTCCACGGGCTCTTAGGTACTTTCACATTTTGAAAACTGCTTGTGTGTGATTGTTTTGAAAAGTTTTGTTTTACTTCGTATTAACCCTTGTTTTTATCCTCAAGAGTGTTACGAAGTTGTTTTTGAAAACATTGTTTGGAAAGTGTTGGTGTGAAAAAGTTTTTTTTTGTTTGAGCAAGTACCTAGGAACTAATCTACCTACTCGAAAAAGTTTGTTCGTTTTCCTTTTAGACAATGCTATCCCATTATTGAAAAATAGGTAGCATCGTCGTTGGAGTTTTTTAGGGACATTCGAAGGGACAAATACGATCACAAAAGCAATGTTAGGAAATGTCAGTAATCATCCTAAAGCCTTAAAGATATTTTTCCGAGGCAACATCTGAATGGGTCCTTTTAGATCTTTCGGGGCTAGAGGACAACCAATAACAAACCCTATACTTCATGACCGTTTACCGAAGGCAACCAGAGTGGAGTAAACCCTAGGACTGAGCATGTGCGAGTATAATTTTCAGTTAATTTATCTTTGCACATTTAGGGTTTTCTACCGTATTAATTTTCAGTTTGTCTTTCCATGCAATCGTATTAACATACATCTAAGCAGTTTATAGTTTGTGAAAATAAAATGCGAGAAAGTTAAAGACCTAGCTATTACAGGGCTTTTGCAGATACATAATTATTTTGGACTAAAAATAAAGATGCGGAATTGAAAACCCTAATTAATATTACAAACTCGGAGCAGTTACAATAATAATAAAAAGGAAATTAAAAGCGCGCGGCGAATTAAATGCGAGAACAATTAGCAAAACCTAAAAAATCTAATTGAAAAATATTTAGGTTATTTTTTGAGAAAAATTAGATTATGTACAAAATTAAACCCTAATTCTAATTATTTTTGATTATGAAAAGAATTAAATTGCCCTAATTTTAATTAAAATAATTAATTAAAGAAATAGAATATTTTTATGAAAATAAATGATTTTTAATGTTTTTATGATTTTTTTGATTAAATAAAAAATGATTTTTTGTGTTATTTTTGTAAAAGAAGTAATTAATAAATAATTAAAAAAGAAATAAAGAAAAGAGAAAAAGAACTTGGGCCTGTGATGAAAGCTGAATGGGAGGTGTGACGCCTGAATTTCATTGAGCCCAAATCCTTTGGCCCAATCAGGCATTTGGATCCAATGCTGGCCGCGTTTGAGGGTTCACCATGGTCTGCATGTGTTGAGTGAAATGAGAGGGCAAATTTTGGGGTACAACAGGAAGCAATGTAACTTAACCCACTGCCTAAGACGTCGTGCAACAGTGCGGTTCCTTTTTCAGTAATATAGACCATTGCCTAAGACGTCGTGCAGTAATGTGCTTCTTTATTCTGCAACCTAGACATCGCCTAAGACGACATGCAGCAATGTTTGGGGAAAAAACCTAGTTCATTGCCTAAGACCGCATGCAGCAATGCAACTTAACCCAATGCCTAAGACATCACGCAGTAGTGTGGTTCCTTGTTCAGTGATATAGACCATTACCTAAGACGTCGTGCAGCAATGTGCTTCTTTATTCTGCAACCCAGACCATCGCCTAAGACGACATGCAGCGCTGCTCGAAACCAAAACCTGGTTCATTGCCTAAGATCGCGGGCAACAATGCAACCTAACCCATTTCCTAAGGCATCTTGCAGAAGTGAGGTTCCTTGTTCCATAATAAATACCATTTCCTAAGACTTTGTGCAATGATGTGTTTCTTTATTCTGTAACACCGACCATCGCCTAAGACGACATACAGCGATGTTCGGAAAACAAAATCTAGCTTATCACCTAAGACGACATGCAGCGGTTCGCAACCCTAACCCATTGCCTAAGACATCGTACAGCAGTACGGTTCCTTGTTACGTAATAAAGACCATTGCCTAAGACGCCGTGCAACAATGTGCTTCTTTATTCTACAACACCAATCAACGCCTCAGACTTCATCCAGCGATGCTCGAAAACCAAAATCTAGCTTATCACCTAAGACAACATGCTCCGATTTGTAAACCTAACCCATTGCCTAAGACTTCATGCAGTAATGTGTTTCTTTATCCCGCAACACATACCATCGCCTCAGACTTCATGCAGCGATGCTCGAAAACCAAACCTAGCTTATCACCTAAGACGTCATGCAGCGATTCGCGAACATAACCCATGGCCTCAGTCTCCAAGCAGCCATGCATCATCAATTGTTGTTTTTAATTCATCCCCCCAAATGGGTGAATCATCAAAACCAAACCAAGACATATAAAATTGCGCTCTCAAAGCTCAAGACCATATGCCTCATCATCAAACCCTGGTGAGCGATATATCATTAGCTTCACCTATTTCCTCAAGATTCGTAAGGGTGTGTGTTGTACCCTAAAATTTCCCCTCGCATATTTCTCAATACATTTCAAGTAAGGTCTTCAAATTGCCCAAGGAAGTCCAAGAGTTAACCAAACAAACTCTCTCCTAAAGGCAGTCTACCTCAAATTAGGGTTTCATTTTGCATCAAGATGTTTGAGTCCAAAGGGTCCCAAATGCTAACTATTGTCCTAATATGTTCTCAAGATCATCCATGTCAAGTTTCAAGCCTTGTACATGAAGTTTTCTCAGTCAATTGCTCAAATGCCAGAAAGTCGATTGTGCTAGGGCAAAAGTCAATTGTGGCCCACATACAGTCAAACTTCAAGATTTTTGGTCAACATCCTCATTTTTAAGTATTATTCATAATTTGATAAAGGTTTGATCATGATTCCTCAAGTATTGCTCACAATTCATCAAAACCCAAAAGTTGCTAAATTAGGGTTTTGCAGGAAAAGTCAACTCAACTTTGACCAAGCATAACTTTCTCATACTTTATCAGAAATGACCCATCCAAAGCTCATTTTTAATAGGATGTAATCCACTACAATTCATATTCATCTCCCAAGTTCAAAATATGCACTCACAAGAAGATATAAATTTGGACATTATAGGTCATTTTGAAAAGTCAACAAAAACACCTTTTGGGTCAAAGATTCTTACATGAACATGGAAGATCCAATTGAGATGAAACCAAAGAGGTTGCCTAGGGGACATCCTAATCTTTCTAAAAAGTCCAAGAACACCCTCATAACGTTAAAATTGAGAGAGATATGCATTGTCAAAGTTGAACAATTTTTAAAAAAATGCATGAACCAAATATTGACCAAACTTGGATTTTTTCCAAATGGGCCTATCTTTTCAAGTTTGAAACTCATTCATAACATGGTCCACGACCTCTAAGCCCACCCATACATTTTTCTACTATTTATGCTATTTATTTTGATATTTTATTCATTAAAATTCAGAATTAAATAAATAAATAATATAAATAATGTAAATTTTGATGTGAATCCATTTTGGGCAAGTTTTATTCTGGTTTATGTCAATTGATTTCGTGCAATAACCCTTCAAATATGTCCAGGTTCATCCACATGTGAAAATGGCATAAAATCATCAAATATGGCATTTTTTTCAAATCTTGATCATGGTCTTAAAACACAACATTATGAGGGAGATTCTTTCCATGCTTTCTTGTCTCCTCATTCTCCTCTATAAATATAGAGCCATACAAGCTTGAAAGACACGAAATTCCTCTCTAAAAAGCTCTCAAAAAGCTCTTCAAAAAGCTCTCCGGAAATCAAAGAATTGGTGCAAGTCATATCTCGAGGTTCCGGTCTCTCTCAATTGACATCAAGCCTCAAACCATCCTCTTAAAGTCCTAAAGAGTCTTACAAGGCCCAAGAGCAATCCATCACACGCCTAGCACGCCCCCATTTGACAATACCGGTTTGATAAAATTTTAAACTTCGAATCTCTAATTTTAATCATATTTTATGGTATGCTAACGTTTGTTTGAGTTTATATAGAACAGTTATGGATGGTTGAATCATAGGTTCCATGCAAGAATAAAAAAACACCATAGTTAGAGCATGAAGCTTTCAAAGATTCGGGCCTAGGGATTTCTGATGATTGCACCCCCCATGTTTACTTTTGCTACTAGGCCCATCTTTATTTTCTTGTTTTATTCATTTCATTTATTTCTTTTAATCCTTTTTTTTATCAATAAACAAATATAAAAATCACATAAAAAATAGATTTAGGATTTTTTCTTAATTAAATTTTAATTTTGGTAAATTAATTAACTAAATACTTTAACTTTTTTTAAAATTAAAATTAATAGAACTTAGGTTTTAATTTCATTTTAATTCATTTTCCTTTTCGTAACAAAAATACCAAAAAAAAACATAGAATTAATTATTTAAATTTCATGTTTCTTTAATAAATTTTTTTTTAAATATAGATCTAGATCAATTATTTTTTAACTTAAACCATTTTTATAAATTAAAACGAAAAAACAACAAAAAGATTTTTTTATATCTTAGGATTTTTAGACGTCTTTTCAAATTTGCGCGTTATTATTCTTTCGCACTTCATTTTATTAATGTAACTGTATATTGGGATGTAATAGATGATTAGTAGGACCTTTACCACATTTATTTATTTTTTCCCCAGTTTTGGATATGTACATAATCCCCCTCCCTGAAGCCTTGTAATAGTTAGGTTTTATATTTCTGCATTTTTAAATTACTGCAATTATTAACTGCTAGATGTATGACTAATAGGATTGTATGGCAAGAATAATCAAACATTAGAAAACTTAACACAAGACTAAAATAACTGAACATAACACACCTTACACATATGCACCCTTAGGGTATACCTCACTTGGTTTCCTCGAAAAATAATGGTCATGTCCCTCGAACGTAGGGATACCCTTAGCAAAGGCCCTCGGTTAAAATCATCATAAAGATCATGGTCCCTCGAAGTTGCATACGGTATATGATCTTGTCCCTCGATGTTGCCTACGAATATATGATGACAGTCCCTTCGAAATGCTAAGGTATCCCTACATGTTGCCTTCAATGACCATTACGTCCCTTTCGAATTGACTCTTACAAATTCCAACAACGGTGCTACCTATTTCTCAATAGTAGGATAGCGTTGTCTAAAGGAACAAGAATAGAAATGATCTTTTTTTCGAGTAGGTAGATGCTAGTAGATACTTGCTCAAAACAAACTTTTTCACACCAAACACTTTTCAAACAAAGTTTTCAAAAACAACTTCGTAACACTCTTGAGGACAAAAACAAGGGTTAAAACGAAGTAAAACAAAACTTTTCAAAACAAGCACACACAAGCAATTTCAAAAGATGAGCAAGTACCTAAGAGCCCATGGAAAACCATGGATAGAAAGGGTGCTAACACCTTCCCTCTCTATAATCTACCCCCCGTACTCAGAATATCTCGAAAAAGGATTTTTTTTTCTGTACTTTTTTTCCTTTCCGATTGGATGAAATAAAAGTTGGTGGCGACTCTTGCTTACCGCGACATTTTGCGAACAAAAACGCAAAATGCAAACCAGTATTAAACAGTCTGGTTCTTCCACTTTATCACAGTATGCTATATCAGCGTAACCTTATGATTGGTCGGACAAATTTCGGATATTCCAAGTATTCAATAAACTCCCAATCGAAATACACAAGACTCTTGTATTCTCACACTATTCAATTGGAAGATAATTGAATAGAGGCAGCTGTTGTACCCCAAATTTGCCCTACCTTGATGATTTCAATTATAATTTGGAAATAGAATAAATGTTTAATTAAAGATAATACAGCAGTATCTGATGGCCCATCTTTATCCAAGACAATCAAAGGGTGTACTTTAATTAAAGGAAATGGGGCTTTCTAAATCAGAAAGACGCATGTACCATAAACCCATTCGCGAAGCATGTTGGCCAATGACCCAGGAGATTTGAAAATGGAAAATTATTTCAAATTTAATAATTAATTTCTTAATTAAATCCATTTAGGTATTATTGTTGTTAGTAAAATGGGAGGTGAAAATACAATCTATAAGCCCATTAAGATTTTAGCCAATTGTGATGTTTTATTACTACTTTAGAAAAAAAACATTTATTATTAAAACTCCTTGCTATTATTATTTTATTAAAAAAAATATACCTCTTTATTAGGAAAAAACACGTTATAATGTTTATATTAATCATAATGTTTATATTAATCCTTAATTATTATAATTCATTTTATAAAAATTGTTGTTTAAAAGAAAATCCGGTTGGATCATTTTTAGAAGGCTTAAGCCCAATTAACCCTTTTTATTAAAGTCCAATTGCCTTGCTGTAAGGTATTGTTGTTGGACCAAAAAAAATTATAATACAAAGCCCAATTAGCGCGTAGGGTCCACGTTTGAAACAGATAGTGTATAGATTAGCCAAGGAGTCACACACGTTTTTTGCAAATAACCCTTAATGTATCAATTAAAACCAAATTTCGCGCATATTTTGTGAACAACAATTACTGTAGGAATCAACACTAAATCAAATCATTTTTGCAATTCCAATATGAGAATACATAATCTAATTTTACAAACAAGGCCCCAAATTCCTATTACCAATCTAATCTAAAATATTATAGGCAAATCAATTTAAATCTCTATTCATAATCAAATCGGAAATAAATTGAATCACAAATTGATCTAAAGATCCTAAATCTAGAATAGACAATTTTGTAACAACAATAATCTTGAACTCTATAAGTAGCAAACCAGAAAGTACAGTTGGGAGGGAGCTTGATACAAAAAGGGAAGAAACAGGGGGGCTGAGAGACAGAAGAGGGAAGACAAAAGAACCAAACGAAGAACGAAGAACACGCCATCTCGCGTTGAAGACCAAAGATTGATGCGATTAGGGTTTCGATATCTGAAACCCTAATCGCTAGCCGCTAATCGCATCTCCGCCGTTATCAACCTTCCGTCGCCAACTCTCTTTACTGGAATCTGTAATCAAAGAAGACGGAGGGATTAGCTTCAACTAAAAATCTGAAAATCAGAGAACAAGCAAAATTGCGAAAGGTTAAATAGGCTCAGCTTCTTTTTTTGTTGTTGTTGTTCTTGTATCTGGGTTTTTGTTGGTTAGGTTGAAATAGAGGGGATTGGATTTACGTTGGGGATGGGGTTGAAGGTTGATGGTGAAGCCTCCGTGGGGGTTAGGGTTGAAGAAGAGGGAAAGGGTTTGTACCGGTTTGAAAGAGAGAGAAGATAATAGGGTTGTAAAACAAAAATAAATGGGGAAAGCAAAATAAAGCAAACTTATTGTTCTGTACGATCTCATACACGCGCATACACAATATATATCATGCACCCTCAAATATATCTGTACCAATTCATTAACACATATATCACAATGAACTTATCACACCACATACAACTTATCATGTTATAACTACCAAAAATAGACATAAATAGACTCATTTGATCCCACCAAATCATAGCTCATCGTGTTAGCTTCCCAACATTTCGAACGACGCATTAAACGGAGTTCGGAAACTCAGGTTACGACCTTTATAAAAATACAAATAGCCTACCTCGCCTGAGCCTCTCCCGGCGACTAGGATATGTCGTCTGGGTCTCGCCCGACGAAGCAGAGGCAAACCAACTCCTCCCATACATTTTTCAGTAGCATTGATTTTTCACTTATCGCTCTGCCCCTTGATTGCCTGGTGACTTGCGCTCGCCACCTCCTTCGCCCGACGAAGTTGAGGCGAACATGCTCCCTCATACGTTTTCCAATAGCACTCCAAATTCACAAGTTCTTTCGCCTCGGGCTCGCCCGACGCTGCCCAGGAAAAACAACTTTGCCCAGCGATGCACATGACTCGCTCGGCGAGACGTGCGAAATAGCAACTTCTCAGTTGCGATTCTGTTCTAGTCTTTCCCCAAAACTGCATACGATTTCATCACAGTATCATCCTATTTTCATCAAATTCTAACATATAATCACCCAACAAAATTCACACATTATCACACAGATTATGGATATCAAACCATAGCATTTTTCACGTCATAAAACACAATTTTCAACACAATTACCCTATTATCAATTCATTTACAAAATCCCAAATAAACCTAAAATCTCTAACAATGGTGACATACAAGTTAACCCCCACATAGCTATCATTTGCAATCCCTTAGAGAGTCGGAATCTCACCCTTATCTTGGATTAACGGCTCCTAAGCTTCAAAAATACTTCCTTTTCCTTAGCTCTTCTCACTTCTCTGCTTCTGCCTTTTTCAGAGTATGATCGTTCCAACAATATGTTCCCTCTCTAACTTTTCCCTTAAGTCCTTCTCACCCCTTGGGCCCCTAATATAGTATTCTCATTCTTACCCTTACTTACTCTACTCAACATTACCATAATGCCCTCAATATTTCTACTCATATTATATAATTTAATTATTAAATAAATCCTACACATTTTTTCTAAAATCCAAATAATTTCAACTAAATTATCTAAATTCAGAATAATTTTCATTACTACTTTAATCTGACACTACCTCATATATAATATCATTAAACCATCTATTACACCAAATAAATCACAATAGAGTGTTCACCAACGTACAAATAAACAACATCAAATAATTAATCTATTAAAATAATTAAGCGAATAATCGGGGTGTTACAATGTTATAGAAGGTGTTCTAACATGCTGATCAGGTTCATTTGAAGACAAATGTTCTGACAGATGTTGTAACATCCTGTATCAGAACAGTACAGCTTGTATTCAATCTGAAATAATTGATTTATCTCCAATACGCAGGTGGCCAAAATTGGACTTTGAGACAATTTAGGAAACTTTGTGTCTTGTTTCAAGATTTAAGGAGATCTTTTTGCATAAATTGGTGCAGCTCTCAGCGTGTGCAACAAGGAATATATGGACGCAGATTCAAGGTCCAGGGATTGCTGACGAGTATTTAAAGAAACTATCTAGACCTAAATTCATTAAGAACTTTGTAAAAAAAGTAAAGGAAAGCCGATTTTTCTTAGTCTTAGATTTTCAGGATTCTTCAAAGGATTTCTGTTTTTCTTTGTATGTCCTCGTGTATCTTTTGATACATTTGAATTGACTGATTGTTACTTTATAGTTTATCAAGTTATTGTCTCACTCTTGAAACTTGTAAGCAAGAGAGTTTGAGCTTTTCTAATAGAAGTGTGATCTTCAATTGTAATTTCTAGTCACTGGAATTGTGGATCTAGATATCACTACAGTGATTGAAAGTGAGATGGAGATTTCTCATATCTAGGAGGTTCCTAGGTAGAAGTTGCATTGGATAGTGATTAAGTGATAAGTTATAAACCGGGACTGTTTAGGCTTAGAATTAATACTACTAATAGTAGACTTCTTTCCTAATTTGGTAGCCCCCAAAGTAGGTGGGTTGCACCGAACTGGATTAACAATTTATTGTGTTTTTTTACCTTTTGCATTTAAATTCTGCATAGACTTTATTTTGATAAAAGTTTTGTCAGTCCGCAGATGTCGTGACATTGTGCTTGTGTGTTGAGACATCAGTCTTAACTCCTGATATTGTGTGTGTCAAGATTTCAATTGGTATCATAGCAGACACTCAATTTTGTTTATTGAGTGAGCTACAGAAAAAATATATTTTGGTACTATGGACGAAGGAGGATATTACAACAGGTCACCTCTGTTGGGTGTCATAAATTATGACTGGTGGAAGATTAGAATGATGTCTTTTCTGAAATCCATGAACATATGGAAGGTTGTTTTGAAAGGATGAGATCCTCCTAATGTGAAGGACAAAGATGAGAATGTGTCTTTAAAACCAGAGGAAGACTGGTCTGAAGATGAAGAAAATTCAACTAGTAGAAACTCCAAAGTTTTGAATGCTCTATTCAATAGGATTGACAAAATTGTCTTTAGGATGCTTCTTGAAGATAAATTTAAAATTTAGTCAATATAAGAATTTAGTCGATCTTTGCAAATTGTTTATCAGAAAATAGATGATGCATTAAAGTATAAAGAAATTTCACACTGTCATCCAATGAACGACATACATTCTACTATATCATGTTGATAATTTAAAATAACTTTGATAATTTTACCGATTAGTGATTTTCTATTAGACGAACGTGCAAAAAAAATTTTAAACAAACATTGTGTTCTGGACTGGGTCGGGCTGGCCCAAACGCAACGATAAAGGCCCAATCCAAACGGACTTGCTAGGGGTCACGCCGACCTAAGGACCACAGCTATGCCCGACATACTTCACTGGGGCGACATCCTCGACCTCGTACTATCCAGCTCGACCTCAGCTCGAGCACTCCTCCAACGGCAGACACGGTCCACTACACTCTCAACGGGGCCCCGAAAAGACCGCGTCCTTGTCCGCCCGCACTTCACGCAGGACATCCAGGAAGGGGACCACGTGCGGGTCCCCACTACGCACGTAGAACCTGGCAGTTCCTCCATTGGGCCAAACCTGCCCGGCCCAATGAAGGAACTTTGGCCCAGCGTTGGGGGCTATAAATACCCTCTGTTCCCAGAGGGTCAGGTATTCATTCCATCACATATACTCACACTTTTCCTGCTCGTACTCTTACTTACTTCAGCATCGGAGTGCCTTGCAGGTACCCCCCCCCCCCCCCACTTCGTTCAAAACTTCAGCTCGGAGCCAGTCGTGACGGTCCAAGTCTGATCAGGTTAGATCAGTGGCGCCGTCTGTGGGAAACTAGCTTCCCCATCTTGCAAAACTCAAAGACCAAAGCTCAAATTCAACTACCGCTGTCATGGCTGATCAAGCTCGCGATGAGCAGAATGTCCGCGTCGTCGACACTAACAACGGCACCGCAGACAAAAACGGACACCTTGATAACACCGGCAACCCCGGCCACAACACCATTCCTGCGACAACTGCCCCTGGAACTTCCACCTACCGGGACGGAGCTACTGCCTCATCTTCCTCGGTCCCTCCGCCACTCGAAGACGACCCGGCAGTCCTCACAAACTACCGGGCTGCCCGGTTCCAGGAAGTCCCCGTTCCCGCCGGGGCGGACTCCACAACTCAAGCGCTGTTCGCAGCGATTAATCAAACGAACTATCTCATCTTCGCCCAAGGAGAAAGACTAAGGGCGCTCGAAGACGACCGAAGACCCCCGAGGAGGCATCGGAGGCCCCATACTCCACCTCCTCGAGTAACTGAAGTCCAACACCCGTCTCCCCCGCGGAGACATTACAGAGAAACCTCTCGGAGCCCGTCACCCCGACCAAAGGGGAAACGGCCCTATTTGGAGAGGCATCCCGCCATCCCAGCCGGAGAACCCAGTCGCGACCCGGCAAGACAGGACAGAAGGCACTCCGGAGACGGGCGTGTAAGATTCAACCAACGAGCATCACGCTTGAGGGAGACTCAGCACAACCATGACCGCCATGCCAGACAGTACTACAGGTCCCCATCTCTGTCCCCGGAGAGGAGCGACGAGGACGACCCCCGTGGTCCCCTGTCGCAAGCCATCATGGAAGCACCCATCCCCCCGGGTATGGAGAAACCCCCGCATTTGAAGGAGTACGATGGAGTCGCGGACCCGGTCGACCACATAGACGGGTTCGAGGCTATGCTTCATTATCACAATGTCGGGGGCCCCATCAAGTGCCGTCTATTCCCCACGACTCTCAGGAAGGCGGCAATGGACTGGTACAAAGGACTCGCCCCAGGCTCAATCACCTCGTGGCGGAACCTGAAGAACCAGTTCATCAGTTCCTTCACAGCTTCTCGGCGGAATCCAAAGACCGAGGCGGCTCTCGAGGCCATCATCCAAAGACAGGATGAAACCTTGAGGGAGTTCATCAATCGCTTCAACCGGGAAGCCATACAGGTCCCCTGCGCGGACCATATGAAGAGATATCTGCTGGAGAGGGGGCTCCTCCCCGGCACGGAATTTAGGAAAGCCGTAGGTATCGAGCCACCCAGGACGTTCGACGCCCTCCTCGAAAAAGCTCGGGCATATATGGACTACGAGGAGAGGGAAGCGGCCAACAGGGCCCGAGACCCCGGGACTCGCGGGTCTAACAACAGCTCGCGCCAGGAAGCACCTCCTCCTCGACGAACCGGGGAGAAAAGAAAGGAAGACAGACCCCGGGAAGCCCGAGACCAAAGGGGACCCTCGGGGCGTTTCACCGAGTACACTCCGCTCACAGCTTCCCGCGAGCGTATTCTGGCGGAGTGTGCCAGCACTGACTTCAAGGACGGCGGTGTCAAACATCCCCGACCTGCTCCCGCCAAGCCCGGAGCAGACAAAAACAAATATTGTCAGTACCATAGGAGCCATGGTCACCTGACTGAGGATTGCGTCCACCTCAAGGACGCCATTGAAACCCTCATCAAGGGAGGGAGGCTCGCGCAGTACCGGCGAAGCGACGCTCCCCGTCGTGACGCCCAAGAAACCAGGGAGCCAGAGGAAGACGCCCGACCATCTGACGAGTCGGTGCCCATCCAGACCGCCTTCTCCGTGACCAGGCCCGAGGACTTTGACATCCCCGAGCACCTGCAGGAGCCGCTGACAACGCACAGCAGGTGGGAATACTTCCCCTCCGCCATGGTCATCAACGGCGGCGGGTTCAACGACTTGACCATCAATTCAGCTAAGAGGAAGTCGGACGAGCTGGTCGACGCGGCTCCCCCGCAAACAGTGACGTTCGAAAGGGTGAAGGGCAGGTCAGAGCCCATCACCTTCTACCTAGAAGAGCTCCCCGGCGGAGCCCCGAACGCGGTCATCCCCTTACTGATAAGGGCGAGAATGGCCAGTTTTGATGTACATCACATCCTGGTCGACGAAGGGAGTTCCGTCGATGTCATGTACAGCCAACTGTTCCAAACCCTACAGCTGGACGACTCACATCTCTCGCCGTATGTGGGGTCGGACTTACAAGGTTTCAACGGCTCGACCTCCAAACCTTGGGGATATGTCGAGCTTCTGGTTACGTTCGGCGAAGGGACGGCTACAAGACAAGTCAAAGTACGCTTCCTCGTCATCGACTGCCCGTCTCTGTACAACTGAATCTTGGGGAGACCAACACTGGCAGAACTGACAGCGGTGCCCTCAACCGTCCACCTGAAGATGAAGTTCTACACCAAGAGGGCACGAGTAGCTACTATCCAAGGAGACCTAGCCGCTGCCCAGAGGTGCTTCAACGCCGCTTCTAAGGGACGTGATACTGTCAACATATGGACCAGGCCCGCCAAAAGGACGCGACAGGAGCCCGACAAGAAAGAGTCCCCCGAGGAAGAAGTCCAGAAAGCTCCACCAAAGGTCGATTCTATAGCTCTGGACACTCGCTTCGACCAGGACGAGCCTTCCAGCGGCGAGCAAATCCCACTCCGACCAATACCGGACGGGAATTTTGAGCTCGTCCCCCTCGGCATGGATCCGACCAAGGGAGTGAAGATTGACAAAGACCTCCCTGACTTGGCCAGGAAGCAAATCAAGGCCTGCTAGCGCGAGAATGCTGATCTATTCGCCTGGAGCGCCGCGGAGATGCCCGGACTCGACCCTGAGGTCGCCTGTCACCACCTCGCCATAGATCCAGCCGCTAGGGCCGTAGTACAACGTAGGCGTAGGCAGTCTCCAGAAAAAACGGAGGCTGCTGAAAAAGCTGTAAAAGACCTCCTAGAGGCAAATTTTATTTCTGAAGCCCGGTATTCCACCTGGTTGTCAAACGTTGTACTCGTTAAAAAGAATAATGGAAAATGGAGGATGTGTGTTGACTATACTGATCTCAACCGGGCTTGCCCGAAAGATGCTTTCCCTTTGCCTAACATTGACATGCTGGTCGACAACTCGGACGGCTACAAAACATTGTTGTTCATGGATGCCTACTCGGGCTATAACCAAATTCCGATGGCCGTGAGCAACAAACACTGCACGGCTTTCATGACCAGCTCGGGCAACTATTACTACAACGTAATGCCCTTTGGACTGAAAAACGCCAAGGCAACTTACCAGCGCATGATGAACAAAGTTTTCCACAAACAGATTGGCGACATGCTCGAGGTGTATATGGACGACATGATCGTCAAATCCCGGGAAGACACCGACCATGCAGCACACCTCAGGGCACTCTTCGCCCAAGCAAGACAATGCAAAATGAGATTCAACCCCGAGAAGTGTACGTTCGGAGTCAAGGCAGGGAAATTCCTCAGATTTTACCTAACAGAACGAGGAATTGAAGCTAACCCCGACAAATGTCGGGCTTTCTCAGACTTCCTGACGCCAACGTCGAAGAAGTCGATACAAATCATGAACGGTATGCTCACATCATTGTCCCGCTTTGTCGCGAGGTCCGCTCAGCACGCCCTCCCCTTCTTCAAACTCCTTCGAAAGGAAGCAGCCTTCGAATAGAACGAGGAGTGCGAGCATGCGCTACGCCACCTAAAGCAAAGTCTATCTCAGCCGCCCGTGCTATCTCGACCAGCCGACGGGGAGCCACTATTTTTATACTTGGCCGTCTCGAACGAAGCCATCAGCGCGGCTCTCGTCCGCGAGACCCCCGATGGACAGAAACCCGTCTACTTCACGAGCAAAGCCCTGCAGGGACCCGAAAGCAGATACCAACAGATAGAAAAGGTGGCTCTAGCCCTCGTCAACGCGGCGAGGAGGCTCAGACACTATTTTCTGGCCCACACAATCACCGTGCGAACCGACCAACCGGTGAGGCAACTCCTGGGTCGGCCCGATATGGCGGGCAGAATGCTGAAATGGTCCTTGGAACTCTCCGAATTCGACATTCAGTACGAAAGTAGGAAAGCCCTTAAAGCACAGGCCCTGGCCGACTTTGTCGCGGAAATGACCACTCATGACCCACCCCCGGGGAAGGAACACAAGTGGACCATCTTCGTCGACGGAGCATCCAGCTCGTCCGGAAGTGGCGCAGGAATCCTTTTGGAGAACGAAGAGGGTGTAGTGATCGAGCACTCCCTAGCTCTTTCCTTCCCGACGTCAAACAACCAAGCAGAATATGAGGCCCTGCTCGCAGGATTGAGACTAGCCGAGGACCTGGGAGCCCGCGAGGTACAGATCTACACCGACTCCCAACTCGTCGCCTCCCAAGTACAAGGGAGTTACCAAGCCAAAAACGAAAACCTCGTCGAGTACTTGAACTTAGTCAAAAAATACATGACAAAGTTTGTACGGGCAGAAATTTCACATGTTCCCCGCGAGCAAAACACGAGGGCAGACATATTGTCCAAACTCGCAAGCACAAGAAAGAAGGGCGGGAACAAATCCGTCATCCAGGAATCCCTAGCACACCCGAGTATCGAAAGATCCTCGACTATAGTCGAGGTCCATGCCATAGGGGATGCGACGTCCTGGATGACCCCGGTTTATAATTTCCTGACAAAAGGCGAACTCCCATCGAACCAGGCCGATGCGACCGTCACAAAGCGGCGAGCATGTTCCTACGTGATGCTCGAGCACAAACTATACCGCAGAGGATTCTCCATCCCCCTCCTAAAATGCGTCGACGAATCCACAGTCCCCGAGGTACTACGGGAGATACACGAAGGGATCAACGCCCAGCACATGGGCAGTAAGTCCTTGGCAAGGAAATCCCTTCGAGCAGGATATTACTGGCCGACGATGCAGCAAGACGCCAAGGAACACGTCAAGAAATGTGACAAGTTCCAGAGGCACGGTGACATGCACCTCGCCCCTCCTCACGAGCTGAGCATACTGTCGTCCCCGTGGCCGTTCGCTTGGTGGGGTATGGATATCCTCGGGCCCTTCGTGCAAGGGACTTATCAAAATAAATTCCTCATCGTGGCCGTGGATTACTTCACGAAATGGATCGAGGCCGAGGATCTCGCGAAGATCACCTCGCACAACATCCTCCGTTTCTACAAAAGAAACATCCTCGCCAGGTTTGGAATTCTGAGGGCACTGGTGACCGACAACAGCACCCAATTCACCGACCACGGGTTCCAAGACTTTGTCACCAGACTGGGAACAAAACAGCACTTCACGTCAGTCGAACACCCTCAAACCAACGGGCAAGCCGAAGCCGCGAACAGAGTCATCCTCCGGGGACTCAAACGCCGACTCGGTGAAGCGAAGAGGGGATGGGTCGAGGAGCTTCACAGCGTCCTGTGGGCATACCGCACCACGCCCCACTCGACGACGGGCGAGACTCCATTTCGACTAACATACGGCACCGAGGCTGTTATCCCAGTGGAAATCATGGAACCTTCTAGAAGGACAGAGAACCCCCTCGACGAAGAAATGAACGACGAGGCACTTAGGGACGAACTCGACCTAGTCGAGGAAATCCGATCTGGGGCGGCCCTCCGCGAAGCCTCCCTAAAACAATGAGTGGCTCTGCGCCACAACGACAAGGTCATCAAGCACGAGTTCGAAATCGGCAGCCTGGTATTACGAAGGAACCAGAAATACTCCCACGAAGGGAAGCTGGCCGCGAACTGGGAAGGGCCTTACCGCGTCCACGGACGGCACCACTGGTACCGGGGCATACTACCTCGAGCAATTAGACGGAGAACCACTACCACGACCCTGGAACGCTGCTAAACTAAAGCAGTACTATAGTTAAAAACCAACGACATCTAGGACCCTCGACCGTCGACACCCGCGCTCGGTCAACGAGGAAAAACGTCCAACCCCGTAGAGAGGCCGAGGTACAGGCCCGACCTACGTCCAAACCGCACAACATCGTTCAACAAAACAAGACCAAACGATAGTGCCCGACGTGGACACCTCTACCGAGCTCCACCGTCGAAGTACCTGTAAGGCAGAACACCCAGCTCGCGATGGGCAGTTCACGACGCGGGCAAATAACCCCGACTGGGTCATATACTAGACCGAACGGCTCCGCTCCGCATACCCGACGCGTCTCGAAGAACGTCGGGCCATCTAAAAGGGTCAAAAAAGAGTCTCTCCTCTCGGAATCACCAGTCAGGCGACTCCGGCCGTCGAGAAGAGGCCGAGCGCATATACGAGCAAAAGACTTAAGCAAATTTGCCAACGAAGTCACAGCAAATATATAAAACACATACACGGGCAAACAATTAAAAATGGAAACACATTCATTCAAAATGCCCGAAGGCAACAAAGCAAATAGATGGACACCGACCAAGAAGGCCGGTAATGTTCAGGAAATACAAAGAACGGGCACGCAGGCCCAAGAAATATGAATGGGCACGCAGGCCCAAAACGAACATCAACAAAGGCACGTAGGCCCTATCAGAATCTTACAGCTCAGCCTCCCCCGAGCTATCACCACCAACAACAGGAGAGTCGGGCGGAGGCACGATCTTACCATCAACGATCCGAGACATATGGCCCGTCCCTTCAGTGTTCAGTCCGGGATTCAGCAGGGAAAGCTGGCTGACCGCGGCCTCGAAGCCCTCCTCTATAGCGCCGACACAATCCGCCTCGAGGAGCTGAATACGAGCGACCAGTTCCGATCGACTCCTCAAAGGAGCTGTATCCTCTGACTCGTCCTCGGCAGGAAGCATAGCAGCCTTCAGGTCCTCGATCTCTCTGGTGAGGTGCCCATTGTCAATTTCCAGACGCTCCCGATCCGCACGAGAAAGGTCTCTCTCCTCGGCCAGCTTCCCCGAGTTCTCTTTCTCCAAAGTCAGCAACTCTGTCTCTGCCGCCAGCAGCTCGGCCTGCTCGCGGAACATCTCCTCGGAGCACTCCAGGGCAGCCTTCAACTTTCGCGAATTCGAGGTGAGGGCAGCTTTCTCCTGTTCCAACTCTTTGATACGGTCAGAGTCCTCCCCCTCCTCGGCCATCTTGATGAGCCCAGCCATATTGGCGGCCAGGTGCCTCCTCCGGTTTTCCTTGCTCATCCGCCTGATAGTTTCAGCTTCATCGGCGCTCACGGACAAGGGAAACCCCTCGAAGAAACCCTCCTCTTTAAAGCAAGGGGGCAACCCGAAGGACCTTACAGCGCTGGAGTCCTCACCGACTTCCGGCCGACTTTCCACCCGGTTCCTTTTCCTTTGTATAAGGTCGGCATGTGGCTCGACCTCCTGGACGTCCTGGATCCCTCCCGAAGCAGCTCCCGAGCTAGGCGGCGAGTCCACCCTCATCGCATGAGAAGTGCCCGGACTATGTGGCGGGCCCATCCTCGTCGCTTGAGGAGCTCTCACCACCCTCTTATTCACCTTCCTGTCACAGGACAACTTCAAGAGCCTCTCCCTTCGTCCGGCCATCAAACCTGCACGAAAGAACCCGGGTTAGTGCCGAGCAAATAAGCAAACAAATGACAAGTAAAGAAATTCAAACAATAAACAACCTAGCAAACGCGCAGCCTGCCCAAAGGACTGGCACTCCACGAGTGCCTTCGTGTCAATCGGTCGGGCCTCGAAGGTCGGATAACCTTCCTCGTCCAGAATATCCTCCCCCTCCCTCGTGGCCCATCTGGCGGGGTGGAAGCTATCGACATATCGACAAAGAGTATTGTAAGCCTTCTCGTCTTCGGAGCTCATCTCGCTCGCGGACGTATGGTAATACCCGATACCATGCTCGTAACGCCTCGAGATCCAATGCACGGGAAATTTGGCCGTGCGTCCTAACACCGGATGTCCTTCGTCGTCCAAAAGGGCCTCCCCGTCGTCGTCGGTTATGACCGCTTCCTCCTCATACACGGACTCTAAACCTGTTGTGGTAACCTGCCTCACAACATACCACTTGTCTTTAAAACCCCGCACGGAATCCATGTACATCCTGAAAAGTCTCTTCGACTGTTTCAGGGAAACCCAGCTATGCTTTCCTCCCCGGGATTGGCGCTGTAGGTGGAAGACTCTGAAGAAGAGGGGTATGGTCGCCCCCAATCCTCAGAAAATGACAAGTTAGCTCAAACGCCCGGATAAAAGCGAGCGAATTTGGGTGAAGCTGCGACGGGGCCAGCCCCAGATGGCTGAAGACCCCGACCTGAAAATCGCTGAAGGGCAGCTGTAACCCAAGGTCTTTAAAGGCAATTTCATACATAGGGAAACTGTACTCGGGGAACACCGAGCAAATTCGAGCGGTGAAAGATGGCCGAGTGACGACGAAATTCTTCTGGAAACCGGGATGGTTGTGGCCCGCCTCGAGGATAGTGTATGCCCTTCGGCTACGTCGACTATAGACCGAAGCTATCCCTCTAGGTTCGGCACCCACCCATTCCAGCAGAGGGTCCTCTACGGTGTCAACCAAATTCACATTCTCATCAGCACTTTGTTCTTCCACCTCGGGGCGTCCTGAAGAGCACGGTTCGTCCGCCATGGTTACCTACAAAGCACGGGAAACCAATCAATTGGGCGCGAAACCACACGCTCGCCATAACAGACGAGATGAAGGGCACGACAAACCACGTCGCTCCACGCGCGACTGCAAAGTTGGTGTTTTGGAACAAAAAACAGCAGCCATCTCCCCGACTCCCAGATACCTCGACAGGTCCTCCTACAAGTCGCCTAAATAAACCGACAACTCGGTCACTCATGAATACGTCGACCCAGGGTATGAACATGGCGAGCAAAATCATAAAGCCTAGAGCTAGAGCTATGAGTCTACCGGGCACGATCACGAATTAGGCGCCCTGGATCATGAAGACCCCGGGCAGCACTGCAGATTAAAACCTAAACTATGCATTTACCGGGCACGAACATGCGCTTGCCGGACATACGCGTGGATTTGTCGAGCTAAATATGAAGCTACCGGGCTAATCCTAGGCGTACAGTCTCTAAACGTCTAAAAACAATGAAAAATCATGCATCACAACAGAAAAACAAAGGAGACAAGTCACTTACTTGGAATCAAGAAGGAAATTTGACGACGGAGGAAAGGAATCAGCGACGGAGATCGCGGCGGTCCTATAAGAATCTGGGAAGAACAGCAACAACAGAAACAGAGTGAAGAGGAGAAGCGCGAAGAGTGGAAACACGTTCTGGGGCCCAAGGACCCTATTTATAGTGATGACGTGGAATACCAAACGTCACCTCGGACAACCACGGGTTCCCCTCCTCGACGCACAGCTCCCCTAGGCAATGATGACCCTATCCTCCATAGGGTGGCGGCGCAGTTCCCAAAAGAGACCTCGCGTGCTCGACAGACGCAGGCTGCCGAGAAATCCCTCGAGCATTCCTCGCAGGGAACCTGTCCACGAGCACGATACGGGGAAACCCTCGAGTACCCCACGAGGAGCTGCATCTCTTGTCCAGATACGGGGTCCTGCAACGGAAGCGACCTAAGATCAAGTCATGGCTCCTAACTCAAGGAACCACGACTTGGGGGCTCCTGTCTGGACTGGGTCGGGCTGGCCCAAACGCAACGGTAAAGGCCCAATTCAAACGGACTTGCTAGGGGTCACGCCGACCTAAGGACCACAGCTATGCCCGACATACTTCACTGAGGCGACATCCTCGACCTCGTACTATCCAGCTCGACCTCAGCTCGAGCACTCCTCCAACGGCAGACACGGTCCACTACACTCTCAACGGGGCCCCGAAAAGACCGCGTCCTTGTCCGTCCGCACTTCACGCAGGACATCCAGGAAGGGGACCACGTGCGGGTCCCCACTACGCACGTAGAACCTGGCAGTTCCTCCATTGGGCCAAACCTGCCCGGCCCAATGAAGGAACCTTGACCCAGCGCTGGGGGCTATAAATACCCTTTGTTCCCAGAGGGTCAGGTATTCATTCCATCACATATACTCACACTTTGCCTGCTCGTACTCTTACTTACTTCAGCATCGGAGTGCCTTGCAGGTACCCCCCACCTCGTTCAAAACTTCAGCTCAGAGTCAGCCGTGACGGTCCAAGTCTGATCAGGTTAGATCACATTGCATGTCCATTAAACCCATTGTTTATAGACAACTTAAACGACGAATCTGGGTTTCCTATTACCTTAACAAGGAAGAAATATGAAAGCAGAGAAATAATAGAAAACATCCCAAAGTATGAAAAGACTTTGGAATCATTTTGATGTTAATCCCTGACATATATCCCTTACCTTAAGAAAAAACCCTGACATATAAAACTGCATATTGTTAATTAAGTCCCGGATATTTGAGACATTATTGACTATAACACTGCTCTATCTCTTGGTGATTCAAAGGATGACCTTAAAATCTGAGATATTTACTACAAACCAGAATAATTTTTCCTCCATTCACTTGCATACATACTATATCACCGCTATCTTTTTATTAAAGGAACATCATTGAGTAAAAAAAGAGCATCATTATGTGAAAGTTATCCAAAAAAAAAATGGTGAAGTTCTACCTTCACTTGAAATCCATAATAAGATAGAAACCAAACCTTATCCTAAAAATTGTCCTCTAGAAACCAAGTAGGCATTTATATATAATCTAATGGTAAATAAGTGCCTCAAGGCTATGTACAAGCAAAAAGGAACATTGAATCTCTTTGAAAAGATATCTCGCCAGAGACATTGAAAAAAAAAATGAGGCTTGAATGTGAAGTCCAAAAATGGTTGATTCACCCCATCAAAAGCAGCAAAGCAATTTATGTTAGACCTGTACGCCTGTTTGTTTATAAAGTGCCTTCAAAGTCAAATTCTGTCTAGAGCATCAGCTGGCAAGTTTAGATCAAACATTTCACCATCTTTTCTGGCACGCTTACGAGAAGAACATCCACTCTCTTCTGACCGATCAAACTCTGCTGTTACACCTACGCTTGCAGCATATATATATACAAGAATCCTTTCACTCAGTAACATTTCTGAGCATCCACTAAGTCAAACTGAAGAAAACATATATAACAACATTCATAACATAATACAATAACAAAGCTCAAAATATAAACGAATTTGGCACAGTTTTCATGTTGCAATTATTTTCAAGAAAGAAAAAAAGTTAAATTTAGAACAATAATAACAAATAAAGCAGATAACAAACTTGAGTAATATATTCATTCATCTGAAAATATCACAATTCAATTGTGGAAATTAAATCCCCCCCTACTAACAACAATTTTATTATAATTAAGGCTAATATCCAAAACTAACCAATCCCAATATGATCACCACATATATACATATTAAGACAAGATGCATGTTTCAAAAGTTAACGGAGTTATATTAGTTTATATACTGATGTACTCTGCAGTCAATATATGGTGCTATACTGTGGGGATAGTACCCTTACCCGTATTGTTGGCTTTATTGCTCCAACAAACTTGAAGTTCTGAAGCCCTCTCTATGCCCTTTGATTTATATGGTGCTATACTGTGAATAGTACCAAGATTGATAGAACCCAATAAATCATTCTCGATGCACTCATACCTGCATTCATTATAAGAATTCACAAAATTATCAATGCCAAATGGAAGATACGTGCTAGAAACTTATCTAAAGCACAGTACTTACATTTTTTTACAAAGACCATCAATCAGTGTTGACAGATCTATTATCTGCATTCTTATCTCCATAACCTTATCATATTCAAAAGTATCAAAAGGCTCCTCTAGCATCTTAGAGAGTTTTTCAACATTTGACTCAAACTGCTGCTGTTGATCCTCAAATAAATTCTGTTTGATTTCCCTTTCAGCTTTTGACATTTCTTCTTTAAAAAGCTCATCTCCAAACATATAAAATGCAAATGCATATGAATATGAAAGGACACGCCTAGATCTGAAAAGTCTAGAGAGTCCATTATGTACCCAGCTATAATCACTGAGTTCAGAACTTTTTGTCTCTTCCGATTTAGAAATCCTCCCTCGTATAGTATCTTTCAGTTTACTTTCAAGCTTAAAGGAGTCTGTGTGAGCTTTATATCGGTTGTGATAATGCATGTACCTATACAGATCCCTCTTTGCCCGCTCAGCTGTTTTCTCTTGTTCTTTGAAGCGACCACAGCTATGACCCGCTATACTTGACCAAGTATGATCCCGGCCAGTAGCTCCGCCACACAACCAACTGTGTGAAAAAAGTGACAATTATAATGGAAAACACAAATTCATGTTAGCTAGAACAGTCATAGACGGTACCTGATCCATATTACATTACATATTTAAAATAAATTGAATCTATAAATATCCAACTAAGATAAGTTATTGTATGGAAAAGAGTAATAACTGGGGAAAAGTTGGATGAGAATATATAATGCAAGCAGAAGGAAAACTCACCAAAATGCTTGACCACAAATACAGCTAACCAAATTACAACCACCATTCTTCTCCACCGGTTTGTGGCACTTTGGACAAGGTTTTGTATGAACCGTTATCCAATTAACAGTTTCTGATTCATCCCGACACTTCTTTTCCCAAAGCTCCCACATCAAACATGAACAGGGTGAATGAGCTTCTGACAAGCAATTAAAACAAAACTGATCTCCACATGAACATTCTACTTCACACAATTTATCACCCTCAACACGAATTGCATTCCCACAATGTGGCGTGCTCGGACACCATTTAACTCTTTTATTGTCTTCAATGTAGGATTCAAGAAGAAACCGTTCATACTTCTCTGCCATATCAGGGTGCTCTCTAGCGAGTAGAGAGCTTACTATAGCTTCATCACAAATGGAATTACACTTGTGAGCCATGCATCTGATGCGTTTACTTTGACCCTCATTTATCTTGACAATAAAATGCTGTGTCCAACCTGTAAAAATAGATGACCAAGATTAATGTAATGTAATTTTTTTCAGTTATTGACAAGGGCATAAAAACAGGCTGATGCAGATCTTAACTCACTGCTTAATGCATTATCAATCAAAACAATATAAGCCAGGCCATCTGGCCTATACCTTATAATCTCGCTGAAAGGTGATAGATGTTTTATTGATATGAATCCTTTTCTGCTGCCTACTAAGTTGACATCATGTAAGATGTCAAAAAAATCAGTGGGACCCACCATTATTTATGTAGGGTCCATTAATTTCACATGTGTGCTTTTCTCTCTTATTAAGATGGCATATTGTCAAATTCGTGGATTCAAATGCAATTTTTATTTTTTAAGCAAGTTTTCTTTAAAAAAATAATGCCAATAGTGAAAGAATAAACAAACACTCACAGGAGTTGCAAAAGCAATGACCACAATCCACTCTTGTTGCTTCATCACTAGGAATGTCATCCATGCAGATTTCACACATTACTGAAGCACTAACAAGTGAGTTAGAGCCATGATATTCATCCACACTAACACCGGCCTGAGCAAACATATATGCCTTCCCCTTTTCCACATAAACTTCGAACAAATGGTCCACATCCCAGCGATGATAAATCAGCAATGTACGTGCATGATGCTGTCTTACAGAAAGCATGTCCATCACTCTCCGCAAGTCCTCCTTCTGAATATCAAAGTGCATCGCAATCTCAGTAAAAAAACAAAGTATCTAAACACAAACACCGAGTTCAAATTTTTTTCTCATATTACCTGTGCAGCTAGCAATGATTCCTCGGTAATCACCTGTAAATAATACACATAGTATTAGCCCTTTGAAATTGGATTATATAAACACATAAACTATTAACAATTTAACATGTTATCCAGAGTATTTTTTCAAAATCTACACTTTGTAACTTTTGCAAAATCAGGCGTCACTCTACCATAAACAACACAAAAATTACAACAACTACAAAAAAAGAGTTTCTCAATTATAAGAAAAAATTTCAAATTTCTTCAATAAATTGGGCACCCATAAACGATCATGCAACACAATACAGAAATTCAACAAACTATTTAACCAAAGCAAATACAAAGCTCCAAACTTTCATCTACCGTCTTTCTCTCTTAACATAATGCACTTCATCATTAAAATAATAACAATCAACTCAATACACAGATTCAAAAACCACACAACCATAACCAAAACAAAATCACACTCACTGAATCACGAGAAACATCTGCATCAAATAAAAAGAAAACAAAGAAAAGGGGGAAAATCAATGAAATCGAAAGAACAAAACCTGAGCAGTGGAAGAGAGCAACTCAAAGTTTTGATCGTTGTTTTCGTATAATTCGCAGTCAGAATCATCTTGATCAGAGTAACGATAATCATCGTCGCTGCTGCCGTAATCCTCCATCGGAATCGCAGCAGTAAATGATTCGAAACAAATGGTATAGTGAGTGATTGAGAGATATAGAGAATGAAAATTTAGGGTTTTCGAGATTTGATCAATTAGGTGATCGTAAAGAACGATAAATTAGACGAGAAAAGGGGAAGGTTTTACTCTTAACACACAGCACACAAACAACTCTTCCTTTTCCCTTGCTTTCTCATGTTCACATCACACAAATATATGCATACTTATAATACCAAAATATATCAAAATCATATCGATAACTAATTAAAAATAATTAAATACATTAATTATTTAATAAATTTACAAAAGTGAATTATTTATAAGAAAGAAGTAATTTAAAATATAATCATATTTTTTATTGATTTTTTTTTACAATAACTAACCTTTTCATTTAAAATTCTCTAATAATTATATTTTTTTAGAACTTATCTAATTAATTAATCAGGTTCGATTTATTATTTAAGTGATGGTGCCATTTTATATGACGTGTGAGTATAAAATTTAAAGATAGGTGTCATATGAGATGGTGCATGAGCTCAAGCCAATTTTAAGATGTCATCTCATATAGCGTTTAAGTGTAAGTGTTGTTTATTTTTTAATTTTTTATTTATTTAAATAATAATAAGAAAATTAATTAACAAAAAAAATATTATTATGAATTTAATATAACCATTACATTTAAGGAATAAAAATTACATATTATTTAATTGTCTGATCGTTGATAACGGTGATTGGTTCTGCACCACGTGATATCATATTCGTTGTCTTTTACCATTTTGGGTTTCTATTGTGTTTGGGTTGAGGGTCTTGGGAGGTCAATGCGATCAAGGTCTATGAAATACGTCAACTAGCCAAATAGATTCGAAGACTTGTTGTCAAAAATTCAATTGCCCATATCCTTAAAGCTTAGTCGTGTTGGTGGGAGTATGGGTTGGATGGGTGGTCGTTAGTACTGGTCCATTGAATTGGGGGGATAAAAAGACAATGTTTCTTGTGGTGTTTGATAGCCATATGATTGTTGGGTGCTATGGTGATGTGATGTTTGCAGGTATATTGGGTTGCTTGGGTCATATTCCTCGTATAGGCTCGAGTCGGGGCTAAGGTGAGATTTGGAGGGGTCTGCATCGGGTTGTTGGTTATATGATCTTTGTTTTTGGTATTGTATTTGAGTGTGTGGCATGTATTGGTCTTAGGGTTGGGTGTTTGTGGATCGATAATGTCGGTGTGTTGGTTGAGTGGTGAAAGTGTGTTAAGTTTGTTGTTGGGTGGTGTACGTGTGTTAGTAATGTTAGGCATTTGATGATGACACGACTCATCTGCGTGGATCAATCAAATACCTCGGGTGGGACACAAATAGTTGAGGTGTAGTAACCGATATGTACCAACTCATATATTCTCCAGTTGGCTTCATTTTGTAGTTGTAGGGTGCGACGGGGAATTGTATGACATATTGACGACGCCTCTTTCACATTCGACACTATTTGGAAGGGTGTTCTTTTCAATTGGTAAAATTCCATTGGATGTAGACTCTAAGGAGATGACATGGTTCCAAATACTTCGGGGGCCTGGAATTTCTTTATGCATGTCAGACTGCAATTTGACACGGTCATTGTGGTGCATCTCCATAATATTGAACCATATGGTCGTCATTTTTGTAGTCCAAACTTATGCATCCTCGAGTTTAGGTTGATGGTCCAGACTCAGATAAGGTCTCCAAATAAACTGCATAGAAAAGAACATAATTAGAAGATGGTTAATATTAAAAATAAATTACTCAGAAGATGAATAGTTTAGTGCTAATACATGTGATCCAAAAGATTGTGATACAGCGAGACATTTCGTCTAGGATTTTTGATGTAATTCATCCCTCTTACACAGAACCTAAACCAAAAAGAGAGAAAACAAATTATTTACAGTTATTTTTAATATAAAGTGAGTAAATTGAAATAGATTTATAGACTTACTTTATTGCGTAGGGGAACATATAGGTGTTGTTGTTGATGGGGGATAGGGTCAGCATTCTCCACCAACCTCATGCTTAGAGCAAGAAAGCGCTTCCATAAAATGTACAAGTATCATTTTTGGAATTTTTACACTGTGAACTATATAGATGGGCTAAAATGGCGGAACCCCAACTATACCTTTTTATTTTATCAATGTCCCTAAACAAACTTAAATACGTAAAATTTACACTATTACCGATACTTTTGGGAAATAACAGGTAACCAAATAGTAGCATAATATAACATCTAGTTTTAAGTAATTTAGCAGCCTCAGATGAATATTCATCCAAACTAATAGAGCTATAATGCTCTTTAAGAACCTTTAGCTTAATATCTTGGCCCCTCGACTTCCCTCCCTCTATCATATCTCTGCCAAAACTTCCTCGCATTATGCATTGGCTTGTTGAACTGATCCATTAATCGTCTTATCCTCAATCGGGAGATCCAATAATATGTACATGTCCTCTAGTGTGACAATACATTCACCCACTGGAAGATGAAAAGTGTGTGCTTAGGGTCTCCATCTTTCTAAAAATGGGAGTAGAAATGTTAGATCAATGGTGCAGTTCGATATATGGATCACATGTTTGAAACCTACACGTTATAGATATGATACAATCCATGGGTCAGGAGCAATATAAGCGTGTGAACGACAGTGAAATATCGATACATCCTAAAAAATGCATATATAAATGAATAAATAAAATAACATTTTTGGAAGGTAGCGTAACACCGGAAATTTCAAATTTCCGTATAACCAGAAATTTTAGTTATGTCTGAAATTTCTGGTATTGCCTTTAGATGAAGTTTTATGCATTTGCGGTCCAGAGTCGGCAGCTCCAACTTCTTCTACGGATTCATGTACTAATGTCACACAGTTCTTCACCACAAATATCGCGTGTCTTCTATTGAAAGTCAGCGCTAGCTGAAATTCTTGGAAGGTAAAACACCTCAATGGAGGGTCGTAGAACTGAACCAAGACAGAAATAGCGTCTAATTGTACATCCGTTTTTGTCAACTCAAGGGTATCCCCATTACAGCGAGTAAGCATCTTCAAAACTCTTTCAGACAGTTTCTCTTTAATGGTCTTTATCTTTGTCATATCTGGCTTGACGGCATTAACACGAACAAGTTGTTTCCCTTTGGCATTCATTTTTAAGACACTTCACCAAAAACCTTTGATTATTTTTTTAAAATCCTGTGAATAAGACAGACAAAAATAATGAAGAATAATGAATATGTGAAATGAAATATGTATGAATGTATGATTGTATGTGTTTACCGCGAAAATTGGTAAACAACCGCTGATCTTCTAAAAAAGGGTTATTTTGGTGACTTGCAGGATCAATCAGATTGATCCTAGGACATATGCTGAGTTATTTATAAGTAAGTAAGTTTAAATGAAAGGGTTGAAAGGGAAATTAAGAGTAAAGGCAAGATGCAGGCGAAAACTTGATAAAAGTGCAAGTAAAAGGTAAGTAGAAATGGTTGATAAGAGTTTAAGGATAAAGGTTGAAAATTGATAAAAAGTGCAAGTGCAGGGAAGAATAAAGTAAATTTGCAGTAATGATAAAGTTTGTGAAGGAATGTAAATGGCAAGGAATGCAAAGTAATTGTAAAGACTTTGATTGAAATAAAATATGGTGTTCCAAACGTACATTCTCAATATATTTTCTCTCACAGCGGGTACTTGGATAAGATTGAGTGACTTGTACAATATGTTGAACACCCCGGAATCTAGAAAAAATCCCTATATTTATACTAAAACTAAGTAACCGTCGAACAGTTGCCTCGCTCTAGGATGAGGACAAGTGTCCTCTGCATGTGCTTCGACTTCTATCTTCATGCCATGTTGCTTTCCTTAACTGCCAAGTGAACTGCCTTTCCCTCCTTTCTTCAGATTCAAAATTCACTTGCTTGCTGATACAAGGATCTTTCAGTCAAAGACCGCAGGATCCTCCCGGTCGAAGACCACAAAAACTTCTTGGTCGAAGACCAACTTTAACATAGAAAATTCTCTAAGTGTTTTCTCCTTCTTATCAAGGATGACTTCGACACAACCTCTTTCATAGGTTCTTCTGGTCGAAGTATCTCCAACTTAGATTTTTTCAATCTATTTTTTGGCCAATAAGACCAATATGTTATAGATGTCGAATTTATGAGCTAACAAATTTCCCCCTAAGAATGTCAATTTCGACGCGAGAAGAAATAATCATTCTTTGATTTATCTATTCGACACATGTAAGCTTTTTGACCACGAAAGCTTATTGTTGTACCCCAAAATTTTTCCTCTTATTTATCAAGAATTTTCTCACAAGATCCCCTTTGGCTCAAAACTGCACTAGGGTTGATCAACTCAAGACACCTCCTTAAGCACTGATGACCAAAATTAGGGTTTGAGATTGCACAAGGATATTTTAACTTCTAATGCCCCATATGACTTTCATGGATCATTATGGACCATCAAGTTTACTCATGCTAAGTTTGAAGCTCTGGATCACACTTTTGCTCAATCAATTGAGTAGTTGACCTAAAAATCAACTGTATTGGGGAAAAAGTCAATTGTGGCCAATTTACAGTCAAACATCATAATTTTTTATCCACATCAATATTTTAAACTCATATGTATCATTTGATCAAGTTTGGACCATAATTCCTCAAGAAATTTGATCAAATCTTCAAAAGGGCAAAATGGTCAAAATTAGGGTTTTGACTAGGAAAGGGCAATTTCTGATTTTTGACCTAGCAAATTATCAATTGGTTTAAGGCATGATATCAAGATTCCAATTGCATCATTTTGACCTAATTACATGGCTCAAAACATTGCTCAAGTCCAATGGATTGACAAATGAGTTTTCAGTCAACTAATCAAAAGTCAAATGTATACTTAAAAGTCAAACTTTAACTTTTTGGTCAAAATAAAATGTCAAAGATCATTATTCATCAAAGCATGTCAAAATATGAAACTTATTCATCAAGAAATCAAAAATTCAAGATTTTATTTTGAAAAGTTAAAATTTATAAACTTAGAAATTTTTCTAAGTGTTGGAAATTTCTTATTTTTTCACAAGTTTGAGCAAAATTTTCACCATGATGCAAGATGATTCAAAAGAAACTTCCAACATGAAAGTTGTAGATCTCCATGAAATCTACAACTTTTCTTTACACAACTCCTTCCAAAAGTGCTTGGATCTCAAGTTATAATTTTAAGAACACATGGTCATGAAACAAAACACTTAGTGAAATTTTGCCCTAATTTGGTCAGGATTTTTACCCAACTTCATGGCACTTTTTCATATAGTTCCAAGGGGAATTTTCAAAAGTGATTCAAAGATGGGTTGTAGATCACATTACAATATTTCCAAAATTCCATGAACTCCTTGAGATCATTTTTGAGTAGGGAGAATCGAAGAGATGAACTTAGGGTTTTCACACTTGAATTACAAGTCATTTTGTGATGAACAAGATTCAAAATTCAAACTTATGTTGCATAACATCTACTTTGTATGCCTTAAACTTGTTAGGTACTCCATAATTAATTTCTTGCATAGCTGTTAGAGGTCTCAATTCAAGCATTCAATGCAAGGTCATGTTTATATCCATTTTGGGAAAAAAGTGCACAGTGCCATTTTGATAAAGTAGCTTTTTGTACAAAACTTGTTCTTGAGCCTTGAAATTGCTCTCTTCTGATCATACAAGTCCCATAACTCAATAGAAACTTGTTTAGACACTTACAATCACCCAGCCCATGCTGGTACTTCCTCTTGAAACTTGTTTTCCACTTTTTCTTGAAAACCAAGTAACCTAGCAATTTGCTTGTAACTTATACTTCTGACTCTCCAAAGCACTCAAACCTCTTTGATTATACATACACAAGTTATTTCCCACAAATCCCACGCATGCTTAAGCCCTAAAAACACTAAGAACACAGAATCATCAAAAACACTTCAAAACTTGCCATTTCTGAGTTTTGAATCCAATCTCCAAATTTTCTCTTGCGTTTATTGTCCTTTTACTTTCAAAAGCTTTTAAACAACATACACAAACAATCCTAACACCTACAACACCATTGTAACACCTCTATCATCATCCACCATTTTCAAAAATAGCACCTTGCACCTTGACTTCTCCAGAACTCCTCAGGAACTTTTAGCTCAAGCTAAGTATCAAATTAGCTTCCTGGGAACTTGAGGAAGCTAATCCAATCATTGGAACTCACTGAAAGAAACTCAAACTCCAAACACGATACCCTCTTGCAAGGTAAGTTTTCTGACTTTTGAACTCTTCATACAGGCATCATTCCCCTTATAAACTTAATTTCTTATTAGATTAGGTTTTTTATTTAATTTATTTTCCTATTAAAATTAGGTTTTACTTTTTTACTAATTTAATTAATTATTTTCTTTTAGTTAATTAGTTTAAAACCAAAATCCCCTTTTCCTAAAACAAATCCAAACAAAATATCCATTTTCTTTCCACATACATGATTGTATATTTATTCATCTTGTACATTATTTATTCAATTCTTGTATATATTAAATATAGTTGTAATAGATAATTAGATTTATTTTCTTGCAACCCCCATTTGTAATTTTTACACCCCCTCCCACAAGCATTGTAATAGCGTAGTAATTTAAATTCCGCAATTTATCGCTTTATATACAAATGCTAGTAATTAGGGTTCGTATGGAAAGACTAAAACCAATCAACTAGAAAACCCTAATCAAAGACAAAATCAAGCATGCAATCAAATACACTTTGCACACAAGCACCCCTAGGATAAAATCCACTTGGTTGCCTTACAAAATGGCCATATTACAAATGTGAGGTATCTTAACAAAAAACAAACAAAGTATAAGATCATAGTCCCTCGATGACGCTATCTTTGTTGCCTTTCAAATGATATTAGTCCCTAAAATAGAATGCTAAGATACCTTGAAATATTTCTAATCATGTTTATACGATGAACCACGCCTGCCCCGTTTACATCCAAAGATAGGGTTACTTACCAAATCAATGGTAAGATAACCATGTCAAAGGAAAAGGGAAATGAACATCAAAGACTTTTGAGTAGGTAGAATATTCTTAGTTACTTGCTCAATTTCAAAACAAAACATCCTTGCTATTTTCAAAACAAACACCTACATTTTTAAAACAACTTACAATTTTGAAAACATTTTCAAAAGATCAATATCTTTGTATACATTCTTACGAACGAGAATCATTACAAAGTTTGCCTAAACAATACCCTCTTTACAAAATACTTTCAAAAACCAAACAAAGAACAATTTCAAACAAAAGCAAGTGATCTAGAAAGTAACTAAGAGCCCATGGAAAACCATGGATGAAAAGGGTGTTAATACCGTCCCTTTTCATAATCTACCCCCCGAACTCAAGAAATAATATCAAAGGTCTTTCCTGTGCTTTTTCACCTTTCCTTTTGGATAAAAGAAAAGTCGGCGACGACTCTTTCTAACCGCAACATTTGCGATCAAACGTAAAACACCCAAGTCAGTTCTCTCACCGTATCACAGAACTGGTGACTCTGCTGGGGAAAATTCTAAAAGTGGGGTTACCTTAGGGTTAAATCACATTTACTTGATTTCATTGTTTGACTTGTTTGATTTACATTATGGTTCTTCGTTTGGGTTTGAATCCTCTACCCGAATTTGGGATACCTTATAGGTAAGTAGCAATATATTGTGGAAACTGTGTGGGGTATACCGACACGGTCTAAGCAATAGATATGTTAGTGCGACATATTTGTGGGTACCGGTAGCCCTTGAGTTAATCAAGGAGAATACGGGGCCGCTGAGTGATGTCATGAAGCACTAATGAACTTTTAGAACCTTTACTTGACCAACTTGGCCATTAGGACGTACTGAGATGACCGGCTTTGGTGTAGTCCGAAGTTGGTAGATACTCGATACTACACTTATTGAGGTTTCGTTTTTTGGGATATTTTGGTCGCCATTAAAGAGGCTTGTGCTGAAACAATGACCAAGGAAACAAACCAGTGATATGGAGCTCCTTAGAACCCGATTACTATTGTTAGGACAGGTTTGAGCCAACTAAACTTCAAGAGGGTACTTACCTATAAGACTCCATGCAAGCCAAAACCTAAGGACTTGTTTGCTTTGTTTGTGTATATTTACTTGTACATAACATCATGAACATCATAACATCATACTCATATTCACTAACCATTTCAAGGATCTTGGGATTTATCTTTGTTCTGTTTTGTAAGACATGGATTCCATTTGCAGGAAAACCATTCAAGTCAATCTCGTAAGGATTCCTCCTCAACTCAAAGAGCTAGCTTCAAGGATTCCTGAGAATTTTCCGTTCACCGAAAGACATGGTCGCCTACTAAACTTGGTCACCTTTAACACTGATGAAGACATGATGAAGGTGCTCTTTCAGTTGTTTGATCCTTTACACCATTGCTTCACATTTTCCGATTATCAACTTGTACCAACTTTAGAAGAATTCTCCAAAATCTTGAGGATTACCATTCTCAATCAACTACCTTTCAACGGTACGGAAAGAGATCCAAAGCCAGAAGAGATTGCTTAAGCTCTACACTTGCAACCATCTAATATCACAACTAATTGGGAAACAAGGAGTGGTGTCAAAGGTTTCATAGCAAAGTTCTTGTTTGAGAAAGCCCAAAACTGTTGGAACTCTTTGGATTTGCAAGCTTTTGAGGAAATTGTGGCTCTCCTCATCTATGGGATGGTTTTGTTTCCAAATTCTGACCAACTCATAGATGTGAACTCCGTCAAAATCTTCATGTATCGTAACCCGGTGCCTACTTTGCTAGGAGACATCCTACATTATTTTCACACTCGCACTATGAGGCAAAGAGGTATCCTTATGTGTTATACTCCTCTATTGTAAAGATAGTTTATTTTGCATCTTCCCCGATCTGTATTAAAGAACAAGCAAGGTTCAAGGTGGTCACAAAGGTTGATGACGCTTAAACATTCAGACATCCATTGGTGTTCCTGATCTATAGAGTATGTTATCGTCGTCGACCATTATGGAGAGTTCCCTAATATCCCATTACTTGGTATTAGGGGAGGTATCACCTACAACCCCTTCTTAGCCTTAAGACAGTTTGGTTATGCTCGAAGGGATGGTCCACATGAAATGTTAATTCAAGGTTTTGTATTTGACTACGAGAATGACGATCAAGGTCATACCCAGAGGTTCATCCGAGCTTGGAGGATGTTGAACAAGGTAGATAGAAAGACATTGGGGAATAAGAATTCCATCCCTCTTGAGCCTTACCTCAAATGGGTCCGAACTCGTGCTCAGAGTCTTATGATGCCTTATCCCTCCATTCTCCCGGTAATCATTGAGCCTATTATAGAAGGAGATGTTCCATACACTGTCCTGCATCCTGACATGCCCACCTCTCTTGAAGACTTACAAAGAGATTGGATACAACTTAAGGGGAGAGAGACACTTTCGAAGCCCAATTCTACGCCAGCAAGAAAAAGGTTTTGGAACTCACTAATCAACTTCATGAGGAGCAGACTCTGAATGCCTACATCGCACCAAAGAGGATGCGTAAAACCTTTTTATCTTAGAGTTTTTGTATTGTTTTTCCCAAATAGGCATTAATGTACTCAAGCTTTAATTTATTAATATAATGTGTGTTTCCTTTTTGTCTAAAACAAATTTGAATCTTTAAAATCCTTGAAATCATTGCATATGCATCTACCATTCATCATAACATAAGCAGGTTTCTTGCAACAAGTCTCCTCATCTTTCTACTGTTTATTTCAGTAAGATGGATCTCGAGCAGACGGTGAAAGACCTCCAAGCACAAAATGCTCAGTTTCAATAGATGTTCTTAACTCTAGCCAAAGGACAAGAAGAGCTGAAGACTTTGTTGGTTGAAGAGAAAAAGAAGAAAAAGAAAATAACCGGAGTTCTAAATATGGGAAGAAGATTCCAAGGACATGAAAGAAGGACCCTAGACTTTTCAACGTCATCTAGTGAGAAAGACAATCAAGACAGAAAAGGCAAGGAAGCAATTGTCCAACCATATTCAGAAGAGGAAGAGGAAGAGGAAGAAGAAGATTATTCTCAAGAACAATATCCTTCGGTCGACGATAAGTATAAGCATCTAGAAGAATGGTTAAGTGCAATGGAAATTCAAAAAGTGCCTGGAGTGGACTTTGAGGAATTGGGTTTAGTATCTGGGATTGTCATTCCTCTAAAATTCAAGGCACCGGTGTTCGCCAAGTACGACGGAGTTTCATGTCCCAAAATTCATCTCCGATCCTATGTGAGGAAAATACAGCCTCATACCGCTGACAAGGATTTATGGGTACACTTATTTCAAGACAGTTTGTCCATAACTCAACTTGATTGGTTTTATTAGTTAGAAAGAGCCAATGTTCATAATTGGGAAGATCTGGTCGCTACCTTTTACAAACAATACCATTACAACGCTGATCTTGCTCCCACCCGTACTCAACTCCAGAGTATGGCCATGGTTTCAAGTGAAGGCTTCAAAGACTACGCGCAAAAATGGAGGGACTTAGCAGGAAGAGTCCAGCCTCCCCTATCTGAAAGAGAATTAGTAGAAATGTTTTTGGGCACCTTGTCCGGTCCTTTCTCCAATCACTTAATTGGGAGCTCCTCTCGGCAGGTTTTACCGAATTGATATTGACCGGAGAAAGGGTGGAAGCCGGGATAAAGAATGGGAAGATTTAAAAAGATGCATCCTCTGCTGCTGTAAGGAAACCATTCATTGGAAAGAAAGAAGTTGTTGTTGTATATCCTCAGAGAAATTAAGATAGGACTGAACGATGTCTAATGGTGGGGGCTGTCATGATTCCTAAACCCACACCTGCTCAGCAAAGAAGCAACCAGCCAAGAACGAAAATACCAATTAGACAGTTCACCCGAATTAATATGACACTATCTCAGGTATTGCCGCATTTGTTAAGATCCAATCTAGTGACTTTGAAAGAAGCTCCAAAGAATCCTAACATAACCTCTCCTCATTATCATCCTAATGCCCGCTGTGCATACCATTATGAGAGTCCCGACCATGACATTAACAACTGTTGGACTCTGAAAAACAAGGTACAAGACCTTCTTAAAGCCAATGAGATTGAATTTGATGCGCTAGAAATTCCCAATGTTATCACTTCCCCTATGCCCAAGCACGACCGTGATGTCAACACCGTGGAGGAAGATATGTTTGTTACTTTGGTTGATGAACTTGTGACCCCACTCCTGACTATCAAAAAGAACTTGTTGAATGCCAGTGTATTCCCAGGCTGTGATGAAAGCTGTCATTTTTGTTTATCCTCACCAACCAGCTGTCATTTGTTAAAAGCAGGCGTTCAATGCCTAATAGATGATAAAGAGATTTTGTTCGAGAAGGATTCTATTCCAACTGTTTCTTATAAGGATGTTTCCATCATGACCATTTCCGCCAATTCTTCCAGGGTCTCCACTAAAAGACCCGTTAGAATTACATCAGTTCCTAAAGTAGCTCCGTTGATAATTATAACGCCCGAACCAATCCCGTATTCGTCAGACAAAACCGTCCCATGGAATTATGGAGGTGATGTCTACTATCACGGTATCAAGCAAGATTGGCCAGCTGCTGAAGATTCAAGCTCTGAGAAAGTTGACTCCGATATCAGTAATATCGCAAGGACTAGTAAGATAACCCGAAGTTGAAGGGTATTCTCTCCAGAAATTGATCCTCCAAAAGTTATTTCTAGACCCGTAATCATTCCTGTTGTTGTTGCTCCTCCAAAGGTTATTCCCAGTCCTGCAATCATCTTTGCTAATACTCCTATTGACAAAATTGTTACAATCCCTGTTATCACCCCTACTAACATTCCTACTGCCGAGTCAACTGAGACTCGAGGCAAAGGTATTCTGGTTGAGCCTGTCCAGACGAAGGCACAATCAGTAGCTTTCCCTGAGACCTCACGAAAAGAGATGGAGGAAATTCTAAAGATCATAAAAAGAAGCGACTACAACATAGTCGAGCAACTGGGACAAACTCCGTCAAAAATTTCCATGTTGGCTTTATTATTATGTTTCGAGGCTCATGCAAACGCCTTGGTAAAGTTCCTTAAAACTGCTCATGTACCCCAAGAAACATCCTCCAATCAGTTCCAAGACTATGTAGCTAGCTTGACCGCAAATAATGGTTTAGGATTTTCGGATGCTGATTTAACATTAAAGGGGAGGAAGCATAACAAGGCATTGCATGTCTCAGTCGAATACAGGGGCACGACCTTGGCTCATGTCTTGGTTGACACTGGTTCATCTCTGAATGTGTTGCCTAAAAAGTCTATTGATAGGCTTGATTATGAAGGATTGACCTTGAAACATAGCAACATAGTGGTGAGGGCCTTCGACGGCTCAAAAAGGATGGTGCATGGGTAAGTGGATATCCCCATAAAAGTTGGAACCCAAACATTTGATTCAACTTTTTATGTAATGGATATTCTCCCTTCATATACCTTCTTATTAGGCCGACCGTGGATTCACAATGCTGGTGCCATTACCTCTACGTTACATCAAATGCTGAAATATCCAATTCAAGGGAAAATCATCACTGTTCTTAGAGAAGAAGAGTATATCGTCAGTCATCTAAATTCCTTCAGATATGCGGAATTAGATGGTGAATTTATTGAAACTCTATTCCAGCACTTTGAAGAAGTTCCGCAAGCTGTGGCAGTAACCAAGGCTGTTTCTCAAGTGCTAAAGATTACAAGGCCTCCTCTCAAAATGTCGTCTTTAAAAGATGCCAAGGCAGTGATAGAAGAAGGTGGTGCACTATTTGGGGCCAACTCCCAGATATCCCATACAAATATGTCAAATTCGGTTTGGGTTTCAGTTAAGGAGCCCAGAAAGTTGTACGACGTGCTCGTGCCGGAGGACCACCCTTGAAGATCAGCAACCACGAAGTCAACGCCATGGAGGATGATGAAGACAACTATGACCTGGAGGATTGGATTTTCCCAACTGTCAATGGAGGTCTCAACAACTGGGAAGCTAGAGATTTTGTCCCAATCACTTTTATCCAACAGTAATTTGTCTTTAAATTTTGTCGGACCTGTAATATTAAACAATTCAGACTCTTAAAACCTTGTGTCTTACCCGAGGCACAATGGTCCATTTGTAAGGGTTATTATCTCATTTCCATATGACATCAATGAGTCATGGACGTTTTTGCATACAGACTTTGTGCTCATTATTTTCCTTTTTACATTTTCATTTCTTTCAAAGATAGATATACTCTTACACACACTCACTTTCAAATTGCAGATCTACATCCATTCAGGATCCCATGGGTAACGACTCTGCTATGGCCTTTTATGACTCTGAAAATCTAATCTACCAAGCCGAAGACGAAGGTAAGGAATATTGTGAAGTACCAGGGGAACTCGCCAGGTTACTACAACAAGAAGAGAGAACCATTCAGCCCCATGAAGAACTAGTGGACACAGTTAACCTATGTAACAAAGTGGACAAAAGAGAAGTCAAGGTGGGTGCCAATCTGGAACCCAGTGTCAAAGAGCGTCTGATTCAGTTGCTACACGATTATGTCGAGGTCTTTGCTTGGTCGTACGAAGACATGCCAGGACTTGATGCAGATATCGTGGTACATCATCTACCTACAAAAGAAGACTGCCCACGGGTAAAACAAAAGGTCTGTCGCATGCGACCAGACATGTCAGAGAAGATCAAAGCGGAAGTCATGAAACAATTCAATGCCGGATTCTTGGCTGTCACCTCCTATCCACAATGGGTTGCCAATGTTATTCCTGTGCCTAAAAAGGACGGCAAGGTACGGATGTGCGTGTACTACAGAGATTTGAATAGGGCAAGCCCTAAGGATGATTTCCCACTTCCCCACATTGATATTCTAGTTGACAATACAGTACAACATAAAGTGTTTTCCTTCATGGACGGTTTCTCAGGATACAACCAAATCAAAATGGCGCCTGAGGACATGGAGAAAATAACCTTTGTCACACAGTGGGGCACATTCTGTTACAAGGTTATGCCATTCGGAATGAAGAACGCTGGTTCAACCTATCAGCGTGCCATGGTAGCCTTATTTCACGACATGATACATCACGAAATAGAGGTCTATGTGGACGATATGATAGCCAGATCTCAAACTGAGGAGGAACATCTTGACCATTTTCAAAAGCTGTTTAAGAGGCTAAAGAAATACAAGCTGAGGTTGAACCCAAATAAATGCACGTTTGGAGTGAGGTCCGGTAAACTCTTAGGCTTTGTAGTCAGCGGTAAAGGTATTGAAGTAGATCCTGCCAAGGTGAAAGCAATACAAGAAATGCCCGCTCCTCGTACTGAGAAGGAAGTCAGAGGATTTTTGGGACGGTTAAACTACATTGCCATATTCATTTCTCACCTGACAGCTACTTGTGAACCAATCTTCAAATTACTGAAGAAAGATCAAGTAGTCAAATGGAATGATAAGTGCCAAACTGCCTTCGACAAGATCAAAGAATACCTGCAAGAGCCTCTAGTTTTGATGCTATCAATCGAGGGAAGACCCTTGATCATGTATCTAACTGTTTTGGAAAATTCAATGGGGTGTGTGCTGGGGCAGCATGACGAGTCTGGCCGAAAAGAGCATGCTATTTATTACCTGAGCAAAAAGTTTACCGACTGTGAAACAAGATATTCATTGCTCGAGAAAACTTACTGCACTCTGGCATGGGCTGCTCGCCGGCTAAGACAGTATATGCTGACTCATACTACCTTATTGATATCCAAGATGGATCTAATAAAATACATCTTCGAGAAACCTGACCTCTTTGGGAGAATAGCGAGATGACAGATGATCCTGACAGAACATGACATACAGTATACTACCCAGAAAGCAATAAAGGGCAGTGTACTAGCTGATCACCTTGCTCATCAAGCTGTGGATGACTACCAGTCCATGAAGTTTGAATTCCCAGATGAAGACATCATGATGGTAAACAACTGTGAAGAATTCAGACCATATGACGGACCTGAACAAGGATCCCGATGGACCCTGGTTTTTAATGGAGCATCCAATGCACTCGACAATGGTATTGGTGTTGTACTCATATCCCCTGAAGGATGTCATATTCCCTTTACGACAAGACTCTGCTTCAAATGTACAAATAACATGGCAGAATACGAAGCATGCATTTTTGGTCTCAAAGCTGCTATGGATTTGGGGATCAAATTCTTAAATGTATTCGGAGATTCAACTTTGGTCATCAGCCATATCAGAGGGGAATGGGACACCAAACACCCTAACCTTATCCCCTACAAAGAACATGTGTTGACATTGATCCCGCATTTTGAGAAGATTACCTTCAAGCATTTCCTGCGAGAAGAAAATCAGCTAGCAGGCGCACTAGCCACAATGTCATCCATGTTTAAAATTAAATGGGATAACGAGGCTCCCCAGATCACCATTGAACAAATGGATAAACCAACTCATTATCACGAGATTAATACTGAAGAAGTAGTGGAACAACCTTGGTTTCACGAAGTCAAGAGGTATCTCGAGGCTCAAGAATATCCGGAGGGAGCTTCAGTCAATGATAAGAAGTTCTTAAGGAGATTATCTGCTAAGTTTTTCCTTAGTAATGGCATTCTCTACAAACGCAACCATGACTCTGTTTTGCTCCGTTGCATAGACAAGGTTGAGGCGGAAAAGATCATGGCTGATCTACATGAAGGCACTTTTGGCACCCATTCCAGTGGGCATACGATGGCAAAGAAAATCATACGGGGTGGTTATTACTGGTCTACCATGGAAGCAGATTGCTATCAATACTCTTGAACCTGCCACAAGTTTCAGATTTATGCTGACAAGGTGCACGTACCTCCAGTTCCTCTGAATGACTTGACGGCTCCTTGGCCCTTTGCTATGTGGGGCATTGATATGATTGGGGAAATCAAACCAACAACCTCTAATGGACACTGCTTCATCTTAGTGGCCATTGACTATTTTACAAAGTGGGTTGAGGTAGCCTCTTTCGCTTCCGTGATCAAAAATTTTGGAGCCTGGTTCATTAAACAGAATCTCATCTGCCAGTATGGTATCCCGGAGAGGATCATCACAGACAATGGTACGAATCTAAACAATACTATGATCACCGCTATGTGCGAGCAATTCAAGATCCAGCATCACAATTCTTCCCCTTACCGACCAAAGATGAATGGTGTTGTCGAAGCCGCAAATAAGAACATCAAAAAGATCATACAGAAAATGACAGTCACATACAAAGAATGGCATGAGATGATACCATTCGCTCTCCACAAGTATCATACCACGACACGCACATCAACCGGGGCAACACCCTACTCTCTGGTATACGGCATGGAGGATGTATTGCCTATTGAGGTCCAGATCCCCTCTCTGAGGATTATGAAGGAGGCAAGGCTGAACAAAGACGATTAGATCCAAACTCGACTTGATCAACTGAACTTGATTGATGAGAAAAGGCTTATTCCTACCTGTCATGGTCAAATGTATCAAAAACGGATGATCAAGGCTTTCAACAAAAAGGTCAGATGCCAAGTATATCAAGTCAGGGACTTGGTGATAAAACATATCATACTACCGCAGGGTGATCCCAGGGGCAAATGGTCTCCTACATACGAAGGGCTATTTGTAATCAAAAGCATAGTCTCTAGTGGAGAGATGATCTTAACCACTTTGGATGGCGACGACCTGCCACACCCTGTGAACGTAGACATAGTTAAAAGATACTATGCATAAGAGACTCGCTAGGTTGACACACCTAGGCAAAACAAGGGCATCCCGGCGAACCAAAAAGGTTCGAGCAAAAATTAGGGATAAAACAAAAAATCTGTACACCCGACAAGCTAAAAACCGAAAGGGCGATTTGGGCAAAAAAGGGTATCTCAGTGGACTGAAAACCTGAAAGGGCGGTCCAGGCAAAAGTTAGGGAATTAAAGCGTATGACTATGTCCCATTGGATCACCTTACGGACAACCTGCAAACTCGATATTTCTGATCAATTCAATTAGCTTCGAACAAGGCAACAAACATATAAGATGCTCAGAGACACGAGGGCTATAGCAGAATGGGAACCCCATGGGATTATTTCACATAACTATCTTTTCTTTGTATCAAATTTCCATTTTTTAGGACGGTATTCTCTTACTATAATGTTTGTCTCATTGTACAAAAATACTTACTCAAAGTCAATACAAAGCTATCTCTTTGAAAGTGCAAAACTATCTGTTTTTATTTACTCTTGTGTTTTGTTTACAAAAATGTCCAATGATTTATTTTTGAACATATGCAGAACAAAACTTCCAGTTATCACTCCTCGGTAGAAGTCGCCAAATATCTCAGGATTCCCCGACGGGTTTTTTTACAAGCAATAAACGGTGTTTCCCTTACAATAAAGTTTATTTCTCTAAGCGGAAATTCATCAACACTTCAGCTTCACAACATGAAGACTTACACTCCATATCCTCAGCAGCAGTCAGGGATTTATTTTCCCCAATCCAACAGCAGTGCAGCAGATTAGCTCACATATGCATACATCGCATCCATATATCATAAATATCAATAACACGAATGCATGTATCCCAATCTCATTATACCATGCATTTCATACAACATGACATTGCATATTAGCTAACATTTTACCCTTTTCAGGACAAGGTTAATCACCAGCTACCATTAACAATGTTCAAAGTTTTTTTGATACAGTTCGGATATGCTCCAGACATAGATGTCATCCTGATACTCATTCAGATTCAAATTTTGATACAATTCAGATACGCTCTAAACACGGATGCCATCCTGATACTCATTCAGATTCAACTTTTGATATAGTTCATATACGCTCCAGACACAGATGCCATTCTGATACTCATTACGATTCAGCTCTCAGATACAGTTCAGATACGCTCCAGATACGCACGCTATTCTGATACTCATTCAGATTCAGTTTTCAGATACAGTTCAGATACGCTCCAGACACGGATGCCATCCTGATACTCATTTAGATTCAACTTTCAGATACAGTTCAGATACACTCTAGACACGAACGCCATTCTGATACTCATTCAGTTCCAACTTTCAGATATAGTCTAGCAATCATTTTGAATGGCATCTGTAAGCCCATATCTAACAACTTTCCATCATCCCTCCAAATGGCATCCTTAATCCTATTCCCTATACCATCAACCATCACATCCTCGAGTACAAATATCTGAGCACTCTAGTGTCCAATCATCTTCAACCTTCGAGTCACGAATGGAAAAACTCGCCAATCTAACTCTTCAGGCTTAAGAAGATTGAACAGGGGAAGCTGTTGTACCCTAAAATTTTCCCTCTCATTTATCAAGAATTTGCTCACATGATCCCCTTTGTCTCAAGACTGCACTAGGGTTGATCAGCTCAAGACACCTCCTTAAGCATTGATGACTAAAATTAGGGTTTGAGATTGCACAAGAATATTTGAACTTCCAATGCCCCATATAACTTTCATGGATCATTATGGACCCTCAAGTTTACTCATGCCAAGTTTCAAGCTTTGGATCACACTTTTGCTCAGTCAATTGAGCAGTTGACCTAAAAATCAGTTGTATTGGGGAAAAAGTCAACTGTGGCCAATTTACAGTCAAACTTCATGATTTTTGATCCACATCAACATTTTAAACTCATATGTATCATTTGATCAAGTTTAGACCATAATTCCTCAAGAAATTTGATCAAATCTTCCAAAGGGAAAAATGGTCAAAATTAGGGTTTTGATTGGGAAAGGGCAATTTCTAATTTTTGACCTAGCAAATGATAAATTTGTTTAAGGAATGATCTCAAGAGTCCAATTGCATCATTTTTACCTAATTACATGGCTCAAAACATTGCTCAAGTCCAATGGATTGACAGATGAATTTTCAGTCAACTGATTAAAAGTCAACTATATACTGAAAAGTCAAACTTTGACTTTTTGGTCAAAATCAAATGTCAAAGATCACAATTCATCAAAGCATGTCAAAATATGAAACTTATTTATCAAGAAATCAAAAATTCAAGATTTCATTTTGAAAAGTTAAAATTTCTAAACTTAGAAACTTTTCTAAGTGTTGGAAATTTCTTATTTTTTCACAACTTTGAGCAAAATTTTCACCATGATGCAAGATGATTCAAAAGAAACTTCCAACATGAAAGTTGTAGATCTCCATGAAATCTACAACATTGATTTACACAACTTCTTCCAAAAGTTCTTGGATCTCAAGTTATAATTTTAAGAACACATGGTCATGAAACAAAACACTTAGTCAAAATTTGCCCTAATTTGGTCAGGATTTTGACCCAACTTCATGGCACTGTTTCATATAGTTCCAAGGGGAATTTTCAAAAGTGATTAAAAGATGAGTTGTAGAGCACATTACAAGCTTTCCAAAATATCCATGAACTCCTTGATATCATTTTTTAGTAGGGAGAATCGAAGAGATGAATTTAGGGTTTTCACACTTGAATTACAAGTCATTTTGTGATGAACAAGATTCAAAATTCAAACTTATGTTGCATAACCTCTACTTTGCAGGCCTAAAACTTGTTAGGGACTCCATAATTAATTGCTTGCACAGCTGTTAGAGATCTCAATTCAAGCATTTAATGCAAGGCCATGCTTTATATCCATTTTGGGAAGAAAGTGCACAATGCCATTTTAATAAAGTAGATTTTTGTACAAAACTTGTTCTTGAGCCTTGCAATTGCTCTCTTCTGATCATACAAGTCCCATAACTCAAGATAAACTTGTTTATACACTTACAATCACCCAGCCCATGCTGGTACTTCCTCTTAAAACTTGTTTTCCACTTTTTCTTGAAAATCAAGTAACCTAGCAATTAGCTTGTAACTTGTACTTCTGAATCTCCAAAGCACTCAAACCTCTTTTATTATACATACACAAGTTATTTTCCACAAATCCCATGCATGCTTAAGCCCTAAACACACCAAGAACACAAAATCACCAAAAACACTTCAAAACTTGCCATTTCTGAGGTTTGAATCCAATCTCCAAATTTGCTCGTGCGTTTCTTGGCCTTTTACTTTCAAAAGCTTCTAAACAACATACACAAACAATCCCAACACCTGCAACACCACTGCAACATCTCCATCATCATCCACCATTTTCAAAAACAGCACCTTGCACCTTGACTTCTCCAGAACTCCTCAGGCACTTTTAGCTCAAGCTAAGTATCACATTAGCTTTCTGGGAACTTGAGGAAGATAATCCAATCATTGGAACTCACTGAAAGCAACTCAAAATCCAAACATGATACCCTCTTGTAAGGTAATTTTTCTGACTTTTGAACTCTTCATACAAGCATCATTAATAGTTTATTTGTGAATGAAAAATGTAGATATCATTGCCCTAAAGCAAACCATGTCCATAGTTTTCATTTATATTGCTTGAGCTTAGAGAATTTTAAGATTGAAGTTTATGAAGTTTTTAGGTTTCAAATTAGGGCCATTAGAATTCATGCTTGTCTTTGATCTATAATTTTATTGTTATGCATTTCTGAAATCGTGAGGAAATTTGCTACAAGATTCCTGTTTACATTTTTCATTTTTGTTAAGGATTGAATAAGATATAGAGGTTCTGACTGGGCATGAGATTGGAGATGAAGTTTGCTTCAGGAACGTGTTTACCATATATGTTTATGGTTTGATTTATATAAACAGATGTATAACCACCCCAGTGGTAGAAGCGCGCGCCTGTGACTATAGGGACCTGGGTTCGAGCCCCAGTGGTACCGTTTTGGATTTCTTTCATATTTTTCACATTCTGACTTTTCTTTTTTGGCAGCGCTGGGCCTCTTTCCTTGGGCCTTATGTTTTTTTTTCATTTCTGACCCTCTTGCTAACTATTCACACCCTGGCCCATTTTATTTTCTTTTTCTCATTTTTATTTATTTATTTTCTTAAATATTTTATCTAATGCTAAAAAAAATTAGAAAAAATATAAAAAACATTAGATTTATATTGTGATATAGTTTATTTATTTTTTACACAAAATAATATTTTATTTAATCATAATTTACTTATTTTACTAATTGATTTGTAAATTTAATTAAAAATTAGGTTTTTTTATTATGTCCTTTTACACAGTTTAAATATATTATTTTAAAATATAAAAAGATCAAAAATATTTTATAATACTATAAATTATTTTTAAAGACAAAAATACCAAAAACATTCCCCTTATAAACTTAATTTCTTATTAGATTAGGTTTTTTTATTTAATTTCTTTTTCTAGTAAAATTAGGTTTTACTTTTTTACTAATTTAATTAATTATTTTCTTTTAGTTAATTAGTTTAAAACCAAAACCCCTTTTTCCTAAAAAAAATCTAAACAAAATATCCATTTTCTTTCCACTTACATGATTGTATATTTATTCATCTTGTACATTATTTATTCAATTCTTGTATATATTCAATATGGTTGTAATAGACAATTAGGTTTATTTTCTTGCAACCCTCATTTGTAATTTGTACACCCCCTCCCACAAGCATTGTAATAACGTAGTAATTTTAAATTCCGCAATTTATCGCTTTATATACAAATGCTAGTAATTAGGGTTTGTATGGAAAGACTAAAACCAATCAATTAGAAAACCCTAATCAAAGAAAAAATCAAGCATGCAATCAAATACACTTTGCACACAAGCACCCCTAGGGTGAAATCCCCTTTGTTGCCTTACAAAATGGCCATATTACGCATGTGAGGTATCTTAGTAAAAAACAAACAGTATAAGATCATAGTCCCTTGATGACGCTATCTATGTTGCCTTTCAAATGATCTTAGTCCCTAAAATAGAATGCTAAGATACCTTGCAACATTGCTAATCATGGTTATACAATAACCCACGCCCGTCCTGTTTACATCCAAAGATAGGGTTACTTACCAAATCAATGGTAAGATAACCATGTTAAAGGAAAAAGGAAATAAGCATGAAAGACTTTTGAGTAGGTACAATGTTCTTAGTTACTTGCTCAATTTCAAAATAAAACATCCTTTCTATTTTCAAAACAAACACATACACTTTTAAAACATCTTACAAACTTGAAAACATTTTCAAAATATCAACATCTTTGTATACATTCTTACGAACGAGAATCATTACAAAGTTTGCCTAAACAATGTCCTATTTATAAAATACTTTCAAAAACCACACAAAGCACAATTTCAAACAAAAGCAAGTGATCTAGTAAGTAACTAAGAGCCCTTGGAAAACCATGGATGAAAAGGGTGTTAATACCTTCCCTTTTCATAATCTACCCCCCGAACTCAAGAAATAATCTCAAAGGTCTTTCCTGTGCTTTTTTACCTTTCCTTTTGGATAAAAGAAAAGTCGGTGGCAACTCTTGCTAACCGCAACATTTGCAATCAAACACAAAACACCCAAGTCAGTTCTCCCACCGTATCACACTTATCATACACTTTTATCTTCCACTAACCCCTGATGGTATCAGAGTCATCATTACACTTTTCCAAGACGTCACTATCAGTCATCCGTTACACGCTGCCATGATGGCCATTATCCCTACAACCTAGGAAAGTATGGCAAACGTCTCCATTACCTGTCCGTATAACTTTCTTAAAGCTCACCACATGTCCCACTCACTCTGCAACATTAAATGGTTTTGAGGGAAAACACTCTTCCCTGGCCACTATAAATAGCTATGAGTACTTCTCTTTGGAAATTTTACAAATGCCTGAAATTCCTTGTTTCCTTGTATTCAAAAGAAACCTTTGGGAACTTCATCTCTTTCATCATTCTTCTACCAACATAGCCATGGTTTTCCTCTCAAACGCTCCAAACAACCCTAAAACCAAAGATGCCTCCGATTCACAACAATAACCAGAAGTTTTCGCAACTAGCTTTATCCCTGCCTCGACTGGGGAATGAAGGTTCGTTCTGGAACCCGTGACTAAAGAATGGCGTGATGCCTATAACTAACAGGTACTCATTCCTATTAGATATTCTGGGCAAATGTATGCCATGTCTGGTCCATTGTTTGCATGTATCGAAAACCCTAAGCAGAACATCGCTTTCTTCCCAACTCACCCTAGGCTCAAGCCTATATGTTGCCCAAAGAAGCCCAGAGGTGAACCTGAGGATGCAACTCCTGCTAATCAATAACATTCTCAGACAAAAGAAGACATAAACCTCCAGTTTATAAATAAAGGGAACCAAATCTTTAGGTCCTGCCCTAGCCTGACTTTAGAATATTCAGAATGGTTGAATAAGATGGAAATAGTGCAAACCCAATTCTGGAAAGACATGGGGATTTACGATCTGGTCATGATATCGAAGACTGGTGTGATACGGTGGGGGAACTAACTTGGGTGTTTTACGTTTTATCGCAAATGTTGCGGTTAGCAAGAGTCGCCACTGACTTTTCTTTTATCCAAAAAAAAGGATGAAAAGAACAGGAAAGACCTTTGAGATTATTTCTTGAGTTCGGGGAGTATATTATGAAAAGGGAAGGTGTTAGCACCCTTTTCATCCATAGTTATATATGGTCTCTTAGTTGCTTTCTAGATCACTTGCTTTGTTTGAAAATGTGCTTTGTGTGGTGTTTGAAAGTATTTTGAAAAGGCGCCTTCGTTTAGGCAAACTTTGTAATAGTTCTAGTTCTTAAGAACGTATACAAAGTGTTAAGCTTTTGAAAATGTTTCAAGTTTTGGAAAATGTTTTGAAAGTGTTTTTGAAAGTGTTGGTGTTTATTTTGAAAATAAGCAAGGATGTTTGATTTGAAAATGAGCAAGCAACTAGGAGCAACCTACCTACTCAAAAGTCTTAGTTCATTTCTTCCTTTCCTTTGATATTGCTATCTTACCATTGATTTGGTAAGAAGCCTTATCTTTGGATGTAAAAGGGAAGGGCATGGGTCATCGTATAGCCATGATAGCAATGTTGTGAGATATCTTAGTATTTCTCTTTGAGGGACTAAGATCATTTTTGAAAGGCAACATTGATAGCGTCATCAAGGAACTATGATCTTGTATTTTTTGATTGCTTTTGCTAAGATATCCCACATGCATAACATGGCCATTTTTGTAAGGCAACAAAGTGGAATTATCCTAAGGGTGCAAGTGTGTTTGATTTACATGCATTGTTGTGTCTTGAATTAGGGTTTGCTACTTGTTGATTTTAGTCTTGCCATACAAACCCTAATTTACTAGCATTTATATAAAGCAATAAATTGCGGAAAGTACAATTACTAAGCTATTACATCATTAGGGGAGGGGGTATACAAATTTACAAATGGGGATTTGCAAGAAAATTAAACCTAATTATCTATTACAACCATATTGAATGATATACAAGAATTGAATAAATATACAAAAGGATAAATGGAAAAGAAATGATTTTTTGTTTGGTTTTTATGAAAGGATTTTAACTTTAACCTAATTAAGAAAATTATTAGTTAAAAATAAACAAAATTAAACTTAAACTAATTAAGAAAGAAATTAAATTAAAAAGTATTTTTAGGGTTTTTTTGTGAAAAGGTTTTAAGTTAATAATAATAATATGAAATTAATTAATTAAAAGAAACTTAAATTCTAAGTTAATTTTAATTAAGAAAATAAAATAAAAATTAAACTTAAGTCTAACTATTGATTATTTAAAAAAAGAAATTAATTTGTTTAAGAAAATGTTTTCAGTCTTTTGTATTTATAAGAAAAAACAAAATATATAAGTGTAAATAATAAATAAAAACATTTTTATATTTTTTTATTAATAATAATAATAATAATAAATAAATAAAAAAAGAAATAAAATAGAATAATAAAAATGAAAATAATAAAAGAAAATGGGTCAGGGATGCAAAAGTAGTCAAGGGGTTAGAAAAAGCAAAAAAAAAGTGGAAAGCCCAGGCGCCTGGCTGCAAACAAAAAAGAAACAGAAAATATGGAAAAATAACAAAATGGACGCTGGGGCTCAAACCCAGGTCCTAAAGGTGAAAGGAGCGCGCTTTAACCACTGAGGTGGTGATACATTCGTTGATTTAACTTAAATAATAAATATATAATACAAAACAAGTTCCATAAATGAACTTCATCTTCAACCTCCAGCCATGGATCCTATAACTTCACCATTTCTCAACAAAAATGAAAGGTTCAAACATGAAAGTTGCTCTATTTTTCCATACGAATCCAACCATATAAATATCATAAGCTATAAATCAAAGATGAATGAGAATTTTTGAAAGTACCAAATTGTGACCTAATTATTTTCAGAGATTCAATCCTAAAATTCTCTTAGCTCAATCAAAATAAATGAAATCTATGGACATGTACAGCTTCAGGGCAATGATGTCTACATTTTATCTTCACAAATGAAATCCTAACAATACCTAAATGAGAAGATAGAAGTTCAAGAAATATACCTCAAAACTGGAAATCGTGAAATGAGTTTGAGCTTGATTCAAGGTGCTACAATGACCAGGTTAGCTTCCTCAAGTTCTCAGGAAGCTAATGCAATGCTTAACTTGAGTTGAGAGTGGCTGAAATGGCCTAGAGAAGTCAAGTTGTAGTCCCCTGTTTTTGAGCTTGGACAATGGTGAAAATGGTGTTACAGTTTAGAAACATGGATTGGGATGAGTTGTATTTGAAGTAAGGAAGCTTTTGAGATGATTTGGAGAGAAAACACACGAGTGGTTTGTGAGATGGGAGTTTTTGGTCAGGTCCTGCACAACAATGGAGGTTTTTGTGCAATCTGGGTTTTTAGGGAGTTTGAGTGAGTTTGAGGGTGTTAATTCCCGTGTGTTAGCTCATAAATAGTGCATTTATTTATAAGCAACAAGTTTGGAAGCTTGTTGTTGATCATAATTCAAAAACAAATGTTTAAACTCAACATGTGATTTTTGAGAAATCCAAGTTTCAAAGTCTTGTGTACTTGCTAATGTAGAGTGGTTATGCTTTAAACAAACTTGCTTCTGACTTTGTAGATGGAGTGTGATCAGAGGGAACAAGTTAGAGGCTCAAGAATTGACTTTGTGCATAAAGCTTGCTTTTCAAGAATGACATTCTTCACTTTCTTCCCAAAATGGTAATGTGAATTGGATAAAGCTTAAAGCACTTAGATTATAGCTCAAAAGTTTTTGTAATCCATTAATTATGGATAGATACACAGGTTAGAATACCTGCAAAGCAATATTATACATCCTAACATTGAAATTGCATTATGTGTTCATCAAGAAATGACTTATAATTCAATAATGAAACCTTAACTTCTTGCCTTCGATTCTCCTTGCTCGAGTATGATCTCAATGATTTATTGGACATTTTAGAAATCTTGTAACATCCTCTACAACCTCTATGTTGGACATTTTTTAAAATTCATCTTGGAACCATGTGAAAAATTTCCATGAAGTTATGTCAAAATCCTGCCTAAACTAGGGCAAAATTTCACTAAGTTTCCAAGTTTCATGAACATGTCTTCACAAAATCATAACTTGAAATCCATGAATTTCTAGAATAAGTTGTGTTCTACAATTTTTTAGATCTCATTGATATCTACAACTTTCAGGTTGGAAGTTTCCTTTGAATCATCTTTCATCATGGTGAAAAATTGGCTCAAAGTTGTGAAAAATATGAATTTTCAAACACTTAGAAAAATTTCTAAGTTTAGAAATTTTGAGTTTTCAAAAGTAAATTTTTACTTTTTGATTTCTTGATGAATTGTGTTCTTTGAAACTTTAATTTGACATATAAAAGTCAAAGTTTGACTTTTCAGTGTACAGTTGACTTTTCATCAGTTGACTGAAATTCATCTGTCAATCAATTGATCTTGAAGAATATTTTTGAGCCATGTCATTAGGTTAAAATGATGAATTTTAATCCTTGAGATCATGTCTCAAACCAATCAATCATTTGCTAGGTCAAAAATCAGAAATTGCACATTCTTAGTCAAAACCCTAATTTTGACCATTTTGCCCTTTTGATGATCTGATCAAATTTCTTGAGGAATTGTGATCCAAACTTGATCAACTGACATATATGAGTTCATAATGTTGATATGGATAAAAAATTATGAAGTTTGACTGTAAATTGACCATAATTGACTTTTTCCCTAATACAGTTGATTTTAGGTTAACTGATCAATTGACTGAGAAAAAATGTAATCCAAGACTTGAAACTTGACATGAGAAATCTTGTGAGTCCAAAATGATCCATGAAAGTCATATGAGGCATTAAAAGTCCATTTGTCCTTGTGCAATCTAAAACCTTAATTTTCAATTATCAGTGCTTGAGGAGGTGTCTTGAGCTGATGAACCCTTGTGCAGTCTTGAACCAAAGGAGATCTTGTGAGAGATTTCTTGAGAAATGAGAGGGAAATTTTTTTGGGTACAACAGCTGCCCCTGTTCAATCTTCTTAAATCTGAAGAGTTAAATTGGCAGATCCGCCATTCGTGACTTGAAGGTGGAAGATGACTGAACACTAGAGTGCCCAGAAATTTTCACTCGAAGATGTATTGTGAATGGGCTTATAGATGCCATTTGGAGGAATGTTGGTAAACACTGGAAGAAGTATCAGCACAAATCTTTGGTCGATTTATACTAAAACTTGATGTTTCACCTGTGGGACAAAAAGGTTAGTAAAATGTAGATGCATGCATGATGTCTGCAAAATATGGTATTATGCTAGATGCATTTTGTATGTATATGCTATGATGTATGAATGTGAGATGCACATTTGTCTGGGAAAGTAAATCCCTGACTGCTGCTGAGGAATTTTGAATCACAGATTGCTGTTGGGGATGAAGAGTATACATATCTTCAAACTTGTTGAAAGGATGCTTTCGCTGGGGAATATCTCTTGCATGTTAGTTGTTATCTGGTCGGGTCCAGGCTTCACCACTTGCTGAGGATGAGGAAGTCAACTGCTATTTGGTCGGATTCCATGCTTCACGGTAACTTATTAGGGAATGATAAATTAACTATTATCTGGTCGGATCCAGGATTTGCAGAAAATTTCTTGGGGAGAGTGGAATTAGGCTGTTATCTGGTTGGATTCTCAGCTTCACAACAACACGTTAGGGATAAGGAAGTTATTTGTTATCTGGTCAGATTCCAGGCTTTGCAGTAACTTGATAGAAAGGATGAAGTTGAACTGATATCTGGTCGTATCCAAGCTTCCTAGTAACTTGAAGTGGTAACTACTATCTGGTCGGGTCCAGGCTTCATAGTTTTTGAAAAGTTATACTATTGTATGGTCGGGTCCAAGCTTTATAGTGTCTTGCTGGCAATCATAGCTAGTTGTTATCTGGTCGAACTCCAGGCTTCACAATAACTTGCTTGAATAGAAGAAATTAAACTGATATCTGGTCGGATCCAGGCTTCACAAATTTTGAGGTGGATGAAGTTAGTTGCTATCTGGTCGGGTCTAGGATTTATAATAAACTTGTCTGAAGAAATAGAGTTGAACTGTTATCTGGTTGAGTATAGGCTTTACAGTAACTTTCTTGGAACTTAGTTGTTATCTGGTCAGATTCTAGGTTTCACAATGAACTTCTGAGAGGAATTGCTATCTGGTCGGATCCAGGCTTCACAATAACTGTCTTAAAAAGATGAAGTTGAAAACTGATATCTGGTTGGATCAAGGCTTCACAGTAACTTGTTGGGCTAGAGGTAAACTCTACTGGGGGAAAGAAATTAAACCCTGGTATGGTTGAGTCCAGGTTCTTCTATCTTTGAAGGGTTAAACTATTATCTGGTCGGGTCCAAGTTTCATATTATCTTGCAAAGTTAACTATTATCTGGTCGGATCATGTCTTCATAGTTAGTTGAAAGGTTACGCTATTATATGGTCGGATCCAGGCTCTATAGTGACTTGAGAAGTTGACTACTATCTGGTCGGGTCCAGGCTTCATACTAGTTTGAAAGTTGTACTAATATCTGGTCGGTTCCAGTCTTCATAGCATCTTTTTGGAGGTAGTAAAGGTTTTGTTAATGACTTTATTGGGGATTAGGGGTTATGTCCCTATGATTTGCAATAGTCTGAAAGGAAAACTCAGGCTGGAGAGCATGGACTCAGTCCAGGAGGACAGACTCAACTTGAGGGGATATACTTAGCTTGGGAAGGATATACTCAGCTGGGGATATACTCAATTGAGGATAACATATTCAGCTGAGGAAGTTAGACTATGCTGGGGGAATTTGAACTCGGCTGGGGAGTTATGCTACTCGTTGTTTGTTGGGGAAATAAACCCTGTTGGGGAAATAAACCTTGTTGATGAATATTTGATGAACTGCTAAAGAGGCGAGTTCTTTGAGAAAGAGATCCACCGGTTTTTTTTATTGTAGGATCAACTTAGCTGAGAAGAGAGCTGTCAAGAGACTGAGACTCTGGTTGGAGATCATCCTGGGCAAAGAGACTTTGTGGGTAACTCTGTTGAGGATTGGTTTTTTGTAGCCATCCTTGTGGGGATAATGTTAATGAAATAACTTTGTGGGGGTATTCCATATACATTAAAAAGATGCTTGTTGCTGCTTAGTAAGACACATGTGCCAAACAGTTTTAATTATGTTCATATGCATATGTTCGTTCAATTTTAGTTATTGGACAATTTTGCATTCAAAACAAAAATAGAAAGTTTACACTTCAAAGTATATTTGTATTGATATTTTGCCCATGAATAAGCGTTTTTTTGTACAAAGAGACGGAGATCCTAGTAAGAGGAAATCGTCGAAAGGAAAACAAAGATTGAAAACAAAACAAATAGCCATGTGAAATAATCTCATTGCATTCCAACTCTATTATTGCCCCAATGTCTTCGAATGTCCCTTGCCGTTGAAATAAGTTGATTGGATTAATCTTGGACCATTGAACTTGGACCTTGGTGATAAAGTTGACTGTGGTGATTACACAGGACATAGTCATACGCTTTCAATCCTTAACTTTTGCCTGGACCTCCCTTTCGGGTTTTCAGCCCACCAGGATACCCATTTTTTCCCGTCGCCCTTTTGGGTTTTCAACTTTTAGGGTGTACAACCTTTTGCATATATCCCTAATTTTTGCCCAAACCTTTTGGTTTGTCGGGATGCCCTTGTTTTTGCCTAGGTGTGTCAACCTAGCGGGTCTCTTATGCGTAGTATTTTTTAACTATGTCCGCGTTTATAGGATGTGGGAAGTCTTCACCATCCATGGTAGTCAGCATCATGGCGCCACCAGAGAACACTCTCTTGACAACAATGGCCCTTCATAGGTGGGAGTCCATTTGCCTTTGGGGTCGCCTTGTGGAAGAATGACGCGCTTTATCACCAAGTCACCAGCTTGATATACTCGAGGCTTGATCTTTTTATTGAAAGCCTTGATCATCTGTTTTTGGTACGTCTGACCATGACAAACAACAACCAATCGTTTTTCATCGATCAAGTTCAACTGATCCAATCTTGTCTGAATCCACTCGTCTTCGCCTAAGTTTGCCTCATTCATAATCCTTAGTGAGGGAATCTGAACTTCTACTAGCAAAAAAAAATCCATTCCATAGACCAAAGAAAAGGGAGTTACTCCAGTTGATGTTCTAGATGAAGTACGGTAGCCATGAAGACAAACGGTAACATCTCATGCCAGTCCTTATAGGTTACTACCATCTTTTGCATAATCTTCTTGATGTTTTTGTTGGCCGATTCGATTGCGCCATTCATTTTAGGTATATATGGAGAAGAATTGTGATGCTTGATCTTAAACTGAGTGCACAACTCGGTAATCATAGCATTTTTAAGGTTAGTCCCATTTTCGGTGGTGATCCTTTTGGGGATACCATAGCGGAAGATGAGGTTATGTTTAATGCATCTGGCTACCACATTCTTGGTGACTGAGGCAAAAGAGGAGGCTTCGACCCATTTGGTGAAATAGTCGATAGCGACAAGAATGAAGCGATGTATGTTGGAACAATGGGATTGATTTCTCCAATCATGTCAATGCCCCATATTAAAAATGGCCACGGATCGGTCATGACGTCCAGAGGGATAGGAGGCACATGGACCTTGTCAGCATAGATTTGGAATTTGTGACAAGTTCTTGAATGTTGATGGCAAACAGTCTGCATTATTGACCAATAGTAGCAGGCTCTCAGGACTTTCTTGGCCATCGTATGTCCGCTTGAATGAGTGCCAAAGAGACCATCATGCATGTCTTCCATAATTTCCTCTGCCTCCTTCTTGTCCACATATCGAAGTAGAGTAGAGTCATGGTTGTGCTTGTATAAGATTCCGTTACTTAGAAAGAATTTGGCTGAAAATCTTCGTAAGAACTTTCTGTCGTTGATGGATGCCCCCTCAGGGTACTCATATGCTTTATGATATCTCATCACCTCATGGTACCATGGCTTTTCTGTATCAGTGTCAAGCTCACAGTAGTGTGCAGGTTCGTCGAATCTCTCAATCTTAATCATAAGAGCTTCGTTGTCCCATCTGACCTTGAACATTGAAGACATGGTTGCCAAGGCGTCAGCCAACTGATTTTCTTCCCCAGGGAAGTGTTCAAATGTGATATCTTCAAAGTAAGGAATTAGAGATAGCATAAGTTCCTTGTAAGGGATGAGATTAGGGTGCTTAGTGTCCCAATCTCCTTTTACTTGGCTGATCACTAGAGTGGAATTCCCAAACACATTCAAATGCTTGATCCTCAAGTCAATGGCAGCTTTCAGACCCACGATGCATGCTTCGTACTCAGCCATATTGTTCGTACAATCAAAGCATAGTCTATCGGTGAAAGGAGTGTGGCAACCTTCAGGGGAGATGATCACAACACAAATTCCGTTATCCAAGGCATTGGAAGCCCCGTCGAAGACCATAGTCCATCAGGATCCTTGTTCAGGTCTGTCATACGGTCCGGGTTTCGCACAATCGGTTATTAGCATGATGTTCTCATCCGGGAAGTCAAAGTTCATAGACTGGTAATCATCGACAGCTTAATGGGCCAAATGATCCGCTAGTACGCTTCCTTTGATGGCCTTTTGTGTAGTTTATTGAATGTCGTACTCAGTCAAGATCATTTTCCATCTTGTTATTCGTCCGGAGAGAGCAGGTTTCTCGAAGATGTACTTGATTGGGTCCATTTTAGAAATCAATAGAGTAGTATAAGTCAACATATATTGTCTTAGCCGGCGAGCAGGCCATGCCAGAGTGCAACAAGTTTTCTCGAGCAATGAATATCTGGTTTCACAGTCGGTAAACTTCTTGCTCAGGTAATAAATAGCATGCTCTTTTCGGCCAGACTCGTCATGTTGGCCTAAATCACACCCCATAGAGTTCTCTAGTACTGTTAAGTACATGATCAAGAGTCTTCCTTCAACTGGAGGCATGAGAATAGGAGGCTCTTGTAGATATTCTTTGCTTTTGTCGAAGGAAGCTTGGCACTTATCATTCCATCTGACTACTTGATCTTTCTTCAAGAGTTTGAAGATTGGTTCACAAGTAGCAGTCAAGTGAGATATGAAACGGGAAATGTAATTGAGACGACCCAAGAGTCCTTTAACTTCCTTTTCAGAATGGGGGACTGGCATTTCTTGGATGGCCTTTACCTTGGCAGGATCAACTTCAATGCCTTTATTACTGACAACAAAACCTAGAAGCTTTCTAGATCGTACTCTGAATGTGCATTTGTTAGGGTTCAACCTCAACTTGTATTTTTTTCAGCCTCTCAAATAGTTTGTACAGGTGATTGAGATGTTCCTCTTCAGTTTGTGATCTTGCAATCATATCGTCAACATATACCTCTATTTCATGATGAATCATGTCTTGAAACAGAGCTACCATAGCCCTTTGATATGTTTCCCCTGCATTCTTCAATCCGAACGACATGACCTTGTAACAAAAGGTGCCCCACTGCGTAACGAAAGTAGTCTTCTCCATGTTTTCGGGAGCCATCCTTATCTGATTATAGCCAGGGAAGCCATCCATGAAAGAGAAGACTTTATGTTGAGCAGTATTATTGACCAAGAAGTCAATGTATGGTAGAGGGAAGTCATCCTTGGGGTTTGCCCTATTCAGATCCCTATAGTCTACGCACATGCAAACTTTTTCGTCTTTCTTCGGTACTGGAACCACATTAGCAACCCATTGGGGATAAGATGTCACAGCTAGGAACCATGCATCAAATTGTTTCATCACTTCAGCTTTTATCTTCTCAGACATATCAGGCCTCATGCGACGAACCTTTTCTTTGACAGGAGGGCAATCTTCCTTTGTCGGCAGACGATGAACTACGATGTCGGTATCCAACCCTGACATATCTTCATAAGACCAAGCAAATACTTCCATATAATCATGCAACATATGAACCAACCTTCTCTTGACACAGTCTTCTAAGTTAGCTCCGATCTTAACCTCTTTCTTTTTTGTCTCGGTACCCAGATTGATGACTTCAACTAACTCTTCGTGCGACTGAATAACTTTTTCCTCTTGTAATAGAAGTCTGGCTAGTTCTCCCAGTATTTCACAATCTTCCTCGCCTTAGTATTCGGCTTGGTTAATTAAACATTCAAAATCATAGTCGGCAATAGTAGAGTCATTAGCAATAAGATCTAGAATGGATGAGGACCTGCAAGAGTGTGTGTGTGTATGCATGTAAGATACATGGCTATTTTGAAAAATGTAAGAAAGGAAAGACAATGAACACAAATATTTGAATGCAAAAGAGTCCAATGATTTGTATTTAATGATCATATGATTAGATGAACATAAATAAAACCCTTGACAGATGGACCAAAGTGCCCCAGGCCAGGCACATGGCTTAAAAGTCATTGTTAAATATTACAGACAAAATGTTCTTGAATTGAAAGAAAAGCAATAGACAAATGATTACTCCTCAATGAAGGAGATAGGCACGAAGTCCTTTGCATGCCAATTCTTCAGCTCTGTTATCGTAGGATACACCCAATCTTAAAGTGCACACTCTTCATTAGAATCACCTACAACGTTGACTTCATGGCTTCCAATGCGGAGAGGTGGCTTTCCTATACGAGCACGCCTCACTTCCTTCTGAGCTTTGACGGTGAAACCCAAACCAAAAATTTCCTCTTTGAATGGGATATCAAGGAGTTTCCCCCAAGTATCATAGCTTCCTTCTTCAATTGCAGCACGAGCATATTTGACTGAAACCATCTTCGGCACGACCTTAATAACTTTGGACTCATCAGAGGAACATTTGGTAGAAGCAACCATCGGTGGTACAACTTCAAATGCTTGACACGGGGTGTTGTACCCCAAAATTTTCCCTCTCACTTATCAAGATTTTTCTCACAAGATCTCTTTGAATCAAGACTGGATTAAGGTTTGATCAGCTCAAGACACCTCTTCATGCACTGATGACCCAAAATTAGGGTTTGGGATTGCACAAGGATTTTTGGAATACCATTGCTTCATATGACTTTCAAGTAACATTATGGACCCCTAATATTATTCATGTCAAGTTTTAAGCCTTGAATCACACTTTTGATCAGTCAATTGAATAGTTGACCTAAAAATCAACTGTATTGGGGAAAAAGTCAACCACGGCCAATTTACAGTCAAACTTCATAATTTTTTATCCACATAAAAATTTTAGACTCATATGTATCACTTTATCAAGTTTGGACCATAATTCCTCAAGAAATTTGATCAAATCATCAAAAGGGCAAAATGGTCAAAATTAGGGTTTTGACTGAGAAGGGGCAATTTCTGATTTTTGACCTAGAAAATGATCAATTGGTTTAAAGCATGCTTTCAAGAGTTCAATTGCATCATCTTGACCTAATTACATGATTCAAAACATTACAAATTCATTGGATTGATAGATGAATTTTCTAGTCAACTGATCAAAAGTCAAGTGTATATTGAAAAGTCAAACTTTGACTTTTTGGTCAAATTCAAGTGCCAAGGATCACAATTCATCAAAAAATGCCAAAATGTGAAACTTGTTCATCAAGAAATCAAGGATTGAAGATCTTGTTTTAAAATTTGAAATTTCTTAACTTAGAAATTTTTCTAAGTATAGAAAATTTCTTGTTTTTTCTCAACTTTAGGCCAAATTTTCACCATGATACAAAATTATTCAAAGGAAGTTCCCAACATGAAAGTTATAGATCTCCATGAATTCTATAACTTTTCTTAACACAATTTCTCCTAAAGATGCTTGGATCTCCAGATATAATTTTATGAATACATGCTCATGAACTAAAATAACTTAGTGAAATTTTTCCCTAATTAGGCAGGTTTTTGACCTAACTTCATGCCAACTTTTCACCTAGTTCCAAGAGGAATTTTCAAAAGAATTTCAAAGATGGGTTGTAGAGCACATTACAAGCTTTCCAAAATGTCCAAGAACTCCTTGAGATCAATCTTGAGTAGGGATAATCGAAGAGTTGAAGTTAGGGTTTTATCACTTTGGTTATAGGTCATTTTCATGAAGAACAAGTTTTCAAATTTGCAAATTGGCTGTACAATCTTCACTTTTCAGGCCTCAAACTCGTTCTTCACTCCACCATTAATGGATTTCACAAGGTTTCATGCCCTAAAGCCAAGCATTCAATGCATTATACAAGAAAATAGCCATTTTTGAAAGAAAGGCAACATTGCCATTTTTAAAAAGCATACTTTTTGCATTTTCCCATTTCTTGAGCCTTGAACTTGTTCTTTCTGCACAAACCAAGTCTCTAAACCTGAACAAAACATGTTTAAAGCTTCAAGCCACCCTACAAGATCAGAATCATGCCTTAAGAAGTCACTTCTCACACTTGCTTCAAAAACAAGAAATGTAGCAAGACATGTGATCTTGTACTTATGAGCAAGCACAAGTCCTCCAACCTTTTGCTATATATAAAGCCATCATTTTGCAACTAAAACGACGAATTCCCAAGCCTTGAAACACCCTAGAAACAGAAATTGCATACCAAGCCTCCAAACTTGCCATTTCTGACTTGTGAACTGAATCTTCCATTTCACTCGTGCGTTTTCAGGCCTTTTGCTTTCCCAAGCTTCCTTACCTTCCAAGTAAACTATCTCACACCCTGAAACATCACTGTAACCCCGTCTTCCCCATTGTTGAAGTTCAAAACCAGAGTAACGCAGGTGGATTTCTCCAGACCATTCCAGCCACCCTCAAGACAAGCTAAGCATTGCATTAGCTTCCTAGAGGTTCCAGGAAGCTAACCTGATCATCACAGCATCCTAAAGCAAGCTCATTTTCAAAACATGATTTCCATTTTCAAGGTGAGTTTTCTGTTTTTCTAACTCTTGATACATACATAGTTAGATTTCCATTTGTGAATATAGAATGTACATATCATTACTACAAAGCTGTACATATCCATAACTTGCATTTATTTGGCTTGAGCTTAGAGAATTTCAAGTTTGAAGTTTCTGAAAAAATTAGGATAAGAATTAGAACCAACAAAATTCTTTCTGATCTTGGACTTATAGTTTTAGTTATGCACATGGTTAGAATCGTGAAGTAAAATGCTATAATGTTCATGTTATCACTTTCCATTTTTGTTGAGAAATGAAAGAGTTACAGGGGGTCCGGCTGGCTAGAGGTTGAAGATGACGTACAGGGAAAGACAATGTTTTGTGTTATGTATTTATGGTTTCATTTAGACTAACGGATGTACAGCCACCCCAGTGGTAAGGCAGCGCGCAAAAACACCATAGGTCATGGGTTCGAGCCTCGGCGCTGCCTTTTTGCAATTTTTCATATTTTTCCAGTTTTTTTGTTTGCTTGGCAGCGTGGGCTTCTGGAACTTTGGGCCCTATGTTTTTGCTAACTTCCTGCCTCCAGTTTACTCATGACACCCCTGGCCCAAATATTTTATTTACTTATTTTATTTTATTTTTTGTTTTATCAAATATATTTTCTTAATCATAAAAAATATAAAAATGATAAATATTATATTATATTTTATTTTATTTTATTTTCTCATAAAAAATATTATTTATTTATTTATTTAAGTTATATACTATTTTTTAAAATAAACTTGTAAATTAAAATAGAATTAGGTTAAATATTTATTTTTTTCTTCACACCTATTAAATATTTATTTTAACATATAAAAAGACCAAAATACTTCATAAATACCATATATTATTTTCAAGACAAAAATACAAAAATACTTAAATAAATTTATTTCCTTTTAATAAACTTGTATTAGGGTTTAATCAAAATATTTTTTTCTAAAAATAATAATTTCCTTTCTTAATTAATCTAAGTTAATATTTATTTACTCATTTTTAATTATGGTTTAGGTTAAAACTTTTTTACATAAACAAAATCTTCTTTTGCAATTACATATTCTTGCATATTTAAATTATCTTGTACATTATTTATTCCAATACTTGTGTAAATTCAATTTGGTTGTAATAGATTAATTATGTTTATATTATTGCAATCCCCATTCACGAATTGTATACCCCCTCCCACAAAGTGTTGTAATAGCGTAGTAATCTTTAAATTTCGCAACTTACCGCTTTTATATAACAAGTTAGTAATTAGGGTTTGTATGGAAAGATAAAACCAATCAAATAGAAAATCCTAATTCAAGACAAAAATCAAGCATGAAAATGATACACTTGCACATAAGCACCCCTAGGGTTACTCCACTTGGTTGCCTTGAACAAAATTGCCATATTACGCATGTAAGGTATCTTAGCAAAACAAACAAATACAAGATCATAGTCCCTCAATGACGCTATTCAAAGTTGCCTTACAAAAATGATCTTAGTCCCTCAAAATGCTAAGATACCTTGCAACATTGCTAATCTTGGTTATACGATGACCCACGCCCGTCCCGTTTACATCCAAAGATAGGGTTGCTTACCAAATCCATGGTAAGACAACAATATCAAAAGAAAAGAAAATGAACAAGAAAGACATTTGAGTAGGTAGATTACTTTTAGTTACTTGCTCCATTTCAAAACAAATATCCTTGCTATTTTCAAAACAAACAAACACATCTCCAAACATCTTACAAACATTGAAAACATTTTTAAAAAAGACGAACATCTTTGTATACATTCTTACAAACGAGAATCATTATAAAGATTTCCTAGACAATGGCCTCTTTACAAAATACTTTCAAAAACCACACAAAGCACAATTTCAAACAAAAGCAAGTGATCTAGCAAGTAACTAAGAGCCCATGGAAAACCATGGATGAAAAGGGTGCTAATACCTTCCCTTTCCATAATCTACCCCCCGAACTCAAGAAACAAATCTCAAAGGTCATTCCTGTGCTTTTTCACCTTTCCTTTTGGATAAAAGAAAAGTCAGTGGCGACTCTTGCTAACCACAACATTTGCTATAAAACACAAAACCTTCAAGTAAGTTCTCCCACCGTATCACACGGGGTCTCAATGAATTCTCCATCCATCTCTACGTACTTGAAAGAGTTGAGGTGGCTTACCATAAACTCTTCTTCTCCATAGACGGTGACGATTCTTCCCTTGGCCAGATATTTGAGCTTTTGATGAAGAGTTGAGGTTACTGCCCCATCTTTATGGATCCAGGGGCGACCCAACAAACAAGAATAGGCGGGATAGATATCCATGATGTAGAAGGTGTGTCGCCATTTTTTGTGCTCAATTGCGACAGTAATGATATGTAAATAAATGTAGCGGTAAAGATTTGAGATTAAGCCATCAATTGACTTAACTCAACACAATGAAGTCGCCACCGCACTTTATAGTTTCCAAAGGAAAATGGGAAAAAAGCGAACAAAACCCAAAAAGATCAAAGATCGAGGTACGGGGGTCGGTTATGAAAAGGGAAGGTATTATCACCCTAAGCGTCTATGGTATTCCGCAGGATCCACTTTGTTTGGTTTCTTTTAAAAGGAGTGTTATGTAAAGGTTTACTTGATAAAGGGAAAGAATGAATGTTTATTTGTAAACAAAAAAAAATGAAATGTTTTTTTATTATTTTTGTTGCTCGCCTTGGGTCGTAAGACTTAGTGCCTACGTACTCCTTCGTGTAATGGGAAAGTCAGAGCACCGTAGTTCGGCTAGAAAAGACTTGTCTGTTGATTGATTTTAAACAAGGAGACAAGTCGTCATTGTTAGGAGAGAAATCTCGACTAACGCCCACAAGGTGTGAGAAAGATGGACCCTGCGTCAGCAAGAGTGAGGGTTTAAGAACGCCTCTGGTACTCAAGTGGAAAAGTCGACACCTTTATAACCATAGGGATAGGAAAATGTTGTTCAACTATCAATGAATCATGTCCCAACTCGAAAAACGTTTTGAAGGGTAAAGGTGCTCGAGCGCACAAAAAGGTTTGAATGAGTTGAAGTGTTTTTGTTAATTTTGAAAGATGTCAAAGTATGATTAAATGAATTGAAGTTTGTTTAAATAAAATAAGTTTTAAAAGAAAAAGGCACTCGAAAAATTCGAGGTTTTTTATGAAAGCGGTTCGAGTTTATAAACAAAGACGATTTTGAAAAAGATGAGAAAGTTTTGAAATTTAAAGAAAGGGGAAAAGAATGTCCTTATGTACAGGAGGGTAAAAGATACGGTAAAGCGAATCCGACCGAATAAGAAACCAGTACTTGACATGATGAAGTCAATACTGTATTCCCATCCCTTTGGGTCTAAAGCCACAGACAGAAAAAATAAGCTAAGAGTATACCAAAACTCAGGTGAAAATAAATCACAAGTCGACAGCATCAAAAAACCAGATGTAAGATAATACTCCCAGCAGCGAATAAAGCGCAATGAATCGCAACACGTGAAAATAAATCACGGATGAAGAAAGCATGGATGAAGCTCATCGTATCGGATAAGGCTCAAGATATTGAATAAAGCTCACGGTATAAGATTCCATGCATCACATGAAATATACAGACAAAACTAACAGCACGGGAAAGCTTATGCGTCCGTGCAATTTTCAGAAGTTAGTTGGAATTAAAAAATAAAATCGCAACGCGATGAAAATAATATTTACAAAACATGAATTTATTTACAAATGAAGTGAATAAAATACACAGTCAAAATATTATGTACAAGAATATATTTACAGTACCAAATATTAAATCAAAACAATAAAATACAATAAAAAGGTAAAAGGGAGAAGTGTATGAATTATGGATGCGCTATGCGGGAATGAATTGCTTGAAACAATTTTCAGAAAACTTCACAGTAACAAACGCGTTAGTAGCATAAGCGGTATAAAAATTAAAATCAATAAAATTGCAACAATTAAAATATGTGTTTATAAAGTACAAAGTATGAAATTGAAATGAAATTGCATGAATGCACATGAACAAATGAATATTTACATAGATAAAAATCAAAAATTCATCATGTAATTCAATTTAATTCCGATACATGAAAAATCAAACTTAAATATACAAATCAAAAGTTAGACAACATAAAATCAATTTCCAAGCTTATGTACAAACACCGATATTAAACCAACAAACTTTGTAAATTGATTTCAACTTGAAACATCACCAAAACCACTTTTAAAATGATTTAAACAACAAAACATCATCAACACCGACAATTCGAAATTAATCAACTCATGCCAAAATTACATTAAGCTCAAAAAGTGATGAAAATAAGTTTTGAATCAAAGTTTCGGCGAGGTATAAATCCGGACAGCAACCAACACTAATTGTTATCGCACGATAAAATTCATCGTAAACATGCTCAAACAAACTCAAAGAAACAGTCACAATGCCATGAGCGAATCTACCAACTAAAACACAACCAAAATTATGCCTAAAACGAAATTAATATCCTCTTTAAATCGGAACAAACATGATACGAACAACAACAATAAAAAAACAGATTACCGCAAAAAAAACTTCATTGCTTTTTATCAAAGTTTCTAATAGTTTCAAAATTCTGCCTCCAACTATCATCACCTTTAACAATTAAAACAATCTAACAACAAAGATAGTTATCCATTCACTACTAAATCAAGAACAAAATCGCCATTATCTAATTCAACAATAACAACATGACCTTCTCATTAACTTCTTGAATTCAAAATTACTAACCAATTAATTCAAAACAAAACAATTAATGTTATCACAAAACTATACATAGTTTCAACATTACCAAATTCATGGATTTTTCAACAAAAGTAAATCAGAGATTACTGAAAAGAGGAACAAAAATTTACCGTAATAGCTGAAAGGTATTGAACAGAAGCCGTGAGTTTGGATTTGCGTCACAATTGTGGTCTGCTGGCAACGAGAAGTTGGTGATGATGGCTGATGCACATGGATGAGGCGATGGGCACTGATGAACAGAGGAACTGTAACTTGCGGTTGTGAGCGGAAACGAATCGGAGATGAACAATGGTGGTGTGGTTGAAAGGTTAATAGTGATGTGTGAAGGTTTGTTGATTTGAAGAAGAACGAGGCATGTTGATGGAGGAGTGTGCTAGCGGAGGTAATTTTCGGAATTGGAAAATGGTGTTTGAGAGAGAAGGAGGCAGATTAATGGAGATGGGTTATTGAACAGTTGTTGGTGAGTGAATTGAAGGAGGAAATTGGAAGGGGGTTAATTGTTGCGCGAGATAAAGGCTGTGTTTGGTTGCTATAAGTAGAAAAAGAGTATACTGGTAATTGGGAGAAGGGGTATGTGGCTGTAAGTGCTAGGAAGAGAGAATGCTGGAAATTGGGAGAAAGGGTAGTAAGTGAAAAGGGCGCTGGAGAGAGGAAGCAATATTACTGCATATGCCTTTGGTTTGTTATTTTAATTGGTTATTTACAAAGAAAAAAGAAGCTACTTAAATAGGAAAACTAAGAGAAAAAATATGATATCAAAATTAAATCACGACCGTTCAATATTTAATCTGTATGCATTAATCCACAAATTAAGCTATTAACCAATAGAAATAGAGCAAGGTGTATTTAATATTTTTTTATGACAAAAACGCCCTTAAATGATAAAAATGAAATAAAAAATTGAAAGTATTAAAATTAACTCAATTTAAAATATGTTTTTGAATAAAAAATAAAGACCCAAAATGACCGAAAACGATAAAAAAATGGACGAAAATTTATCCGAAAAAATAAAATGAACACATTAAAATAAACTACATGTCAGAAAGATTAAAGAAAAAATATTCAAAAAGTCAAAAATCGAAATAAAATAATAATAAAAATATCAGGCTAAACAAACGTTTTACGATTAAAAACGAGACTTCAAACTGTACCGAAAAAAATAAAGCGAGCATACCGTCATAATCTACGCGAGATGCAGATTCATAAAATGATCGGTAAAAGGTGAAAACTTGAAATATTTTTCTCGCTAATTTTTCGCACAGTGTCGAATCGCTTTTAACAGTCTGTCTGTAAAACCGAAATATTTTTATTATCGACATATAAACAACTTGGAGCAATGCAAGAAATGAGTAAACAGATAAAAATGCATGAAGTGAAGTGCCGGGTATTTTACAACTACAGAATGATGAAAATGTCGATTTAAACTGACTTTTGGTCAACTTAAACACAATTAAATGATGCAAATGTGATGAATGAAGCTATTTATTAATGATTGTGACCAAATGACAAAATATGGTATGAATGTGCGACTGAAAAAAAATTATGGGCAAAATTTAGGGTGCAACAACTACCCCTATTTAATTATATTTTAGCCAGATAGGCGAAAAGTAATTAAATACAAATAGACCCGAATTTCGTCCCTGATGCAATGAGATGATAACATATGTCATGAGTGAATGCATGGACTCTTTTTTTGACATATATTTTTGAATGATGTATGAGATGAGACAGACTCTGTGGGAATATGGAAAGATTCGAAACTGGAAACTTGTGGTAGTTCAGATGAAATGACGTGGAAATACACGTTAGGGAAACAAGAAGATATTTTTGGATATCTGTTAGAGTGACAAGGAGTAACCAGCAATACTTGGAAAAAAGATAAAAACCTGAGAAGGTAAGCAGCGACATCCAAGAATGGTATTGAATGAGGCGAGCAACTCTCTGGAAAAGACAATCAGAAACATCTAGAAGAACATTAGATGTGAGATGAGACCAAATTTGAATCTACATCAGAGTCGTCCAAGAAAGACGCTAGACGGAAAAGAAACACGACATCCAATACTGGCTTTGAATGACAACAAAAGATTCTGACATTCAATAATGGCTTTGAATGAAGGGAAAACTCAACGTCTAATAATGTCTTTAGACGAGAGAAAAAGTCACAATATCCAATAATGGATTTGGATGGAAACAAAAGATCCTGACATTCAATACTGGCTTTGAATGAAAGAAAAGCTCAAGGCATCCAATAATGGCTTTGGACGGCAGAAAAGGTAACAACATCTAATACTGGCTTTGGATGGAAAAAAAGATCTTGACATTCAATACTGGCTTTGAATGAAAGAAAAGCTCAAGGCGTCCAATACTGGCTTTGGACGACAGGAAAGGTAGCAACATCTAATACTGGCTTTGGATGGTGTTGTACCCTAAAATTTTCCCTCCTCTTTTTCACAAGAAATCACATCTTCGGGCTTTTCCTGATTTTTCAGATTGGTTCAAGAATCGGTCAGACAGACTTTTCTTTTCAGTCAAACAAAATTAGGGTTTCCATTGACTTTTGATTTAGTCAAACAGATTATTAGGGTTTCTTTTGATTTGTTTGAGTTTGACTCAGGGTTTGATCAGGCGGACGTTTCGTTGACAGTAAATCCAACATTAGGGTTTGCGCACGCATTCTCAAAAGGATTTGAGTCCACAGTATTTCAGTCGACTGTCGCAAAACCTAAAACATCTTGGATATGAGTTGAGGCTTCTGATTGAAAGTTTGAAGTTTCAGTTTGATCAGTGAGGTAAAAGACGTATGGACGTTGGTTTGTTTAATTGTGCAATGCTTTTGGTTATTTGGAACATCGGGCTTATTGTTGGTTAATGCAAGGCTGTGAGACTGCGACGTTTGTTGATTATTTATAATTTCTAAGTTAAAATTATTGGGATGATTTCCAATTATTATAACTCAAGAAATTTAAATAATTAAATAAGCAATTGCAGAAGAATTAAAAGAGATATCTGACAAAAAAGATTTTTATTCATTTTCAGTTGTTGTTACAAATATTATTTGAATACTGTAAATTTATTTACAGTGTTTACAATAATGTTATTACAATGATTAAAAATAAATTAAATCTACATCCTAAGTCTCTTGAAGTCTTCATCTTCTACTGCTGCTTCCCTTGCCCCAACTGGTATTTACCTGCAAAGACAGAAAAAAGAGAAGTCAATAACAGTTAAGTTGAAAAAGCATTTTCAGACAATTAATCAAAAACTCATCATTAAAGGTTGTCGGCCGGAATCAGTTTGTTTTATTTTGCTCATCCTCTCTGCAAATCGCAAGAAGATTTCTCTTCTTGGTTCGCAAAGAGGAAAAGTAAAGTTTAAAATGTTTGCAAGCATATGAATTAATTAAATACAAAGCTGCATAAGTTCAAAATGCACAAAGCTGCATAAATTCAAACTGTCAACCAAACTAGGAAAACCAAACTGTCAACCAAATTGCAAACTGAACAAACAAGTTACACAATGCATAAAGGCAAACAAAACTGTCAACCAAACTAGGCAAACCAAACAGTAAAAAAAAAGGCAATCAAGCTGTCAACAAAACTGTCAAGAAAGATATCAAAACAGAAAAGCTGTCAACAAGTACACAAAAGGCAATGCAGAAAATCTGGAAGATAAGAAGATATGCAGAGGAAAACCAAAGATGCAAGCAACTTGTAAAAACCTTTTCATCACTTTCCAGCCAACACCTTTTCAGAAAAGAGATATTCTAAAGCAATAAAATATGCTTTCTGGAGAGAGAAAAAGAGAGAAAAAGCAGGCTTACAATTTTTGGGCAGGCTTAGAGGACAAATAAATATAACAAGAGTTCAGTTTAGAAAAGGAGAGGGCAGAATACAAAGAACACAGGAAACCACAAAACTGTAAACACATAACACAACCTACTAGTTACCAAACCTCAAAGCTTCCTTCAAGCAAAACCTACAAAACTGAAAAAAACAGAAACACAAGCCTTGAGGCCTGCTTCAAGCCTTCAAGTCGAAAACCTGTTCAAACACAAAACTTGCAGAAGTAAGCCTTCAAGCTTGCCTGCTAAAAACAAGTTACCAAACCTTCAACAAAACCTGTTTCAAACCTAAACCTTCAAACTGCTCAAGCCTGTAACCTCCAAACAGCCTAAAAAACCCGTTACAGAGGCAAACATTCAAGCCAAAGCCTAAAAACCTGTTACAAAAGCAAGCCTTTCAAAGCCTGTACCCCAAACAAGCCTAATAAGCAACTCAGAAGCAAGCATTCAAGCCAAAGCGCCTCAGAACCAAAGTTCATCATAGGCAAAAACACCAACTCAGATACCAAAGCCAAGAGAAAAAGAAGAAGTCCGAAGTGAAATAATAGCCAACAAGCAATCTCAGAATTATCATCATCATTGACAAGTAGAAGGAGGAAGATTGTAAAAGCAACTCAAAAACAACTGAAGCAAGCAATCTCAGAATTATCATCATCATTGACAAGAAGAAAGAGGAAGATTGTAAAGTAACATCAAAATCATCAACATCAGAACAACAAGGTTCATCAACATCAATAATCAAATATCCAAACAACAACAACAACAACGTTTTCAGAAACAGTGTCATCACTAAACATCCAAAGCAAAAGATACGGAATACCAGACAAGCCAGCAAGCTTTCATCACCGTGTCCCTCCGCCTCGGCCACCTGAGAAGCGCCTCCATTCCAAACTCATTTCCAACAACAAACCCTAAAGGTATTGTCCCCCCTTCCTTTTTTACACCTCACATATACAAATAACACAGAAAATCAATAACATGTAAAAGATAGAACATGCAAGATTGAAATCCAAAAAACCCTAAAAAATATTCAGAAGGAAAAATCATTACCTTTTCTTTATCACTGCCTGAACGACCATGGAGAGAGGGAAGTGGAGGTGGCGCCTGGTAGCCTGAGGCAAGGAGACAAGCATCAGAAGCCATGGTCGAGAATGATGAAGAGACGAAGAAGAAAGGGGAGGAGCGGCGCCGTTCCAAACTGAAACCTTGTGCTGAATAGCAAACAAATGAACCCTAACAAGAAAACCCTTGTCACAAATCATTGGGCCTGCCCCACACACGAACCCTAAAAGCCCAATACAAACTGGCGCATACCCCCTTTTCTTTTGATCTGTTTGTTTTTTCATTTGGGCCAAGAACAAACCCCCCTAAGCCCATTTAATTCCTTTTTATTCATTTTTTTTAGGTTTACAAATTAATATTTTTTTATCACCTTATTTTCTTTTCATATAACTTAATTCTTAAGTCATTCTTGTTAAATAAAAATAATATACTAATTTTTTTTATATATTACATTTTTTATTAACAATACTTTTTTTATTACACTTGGAATACATAAATAATAGAATTAATTAAATTAAATAGTTCTTTCTTTTATTTATAATTAACAAAAACACAAAAAAAAAAAATAATACTTAATAAATACATTAGGTTAACATTTTAATCCTTGGTAAATAATCATATACATTTCACAAATACTTTTATTTCTCTTTGATTCTTATACCTTGCTATATTTTTACATTGAGAATGCGACGATTCGATTTGGTTGTAAATAATATTTGGACACTACTATTCTGATAATACTCATCCCCATTTGTAAACAGTTGTACCCCTATCCCCGGATACTTATTTGTAATAGCTTAGACTTTAAATTCCCGCAATTTATTGCTTTCCATATACTGTATAGTAATTAGGGTTTGTATGCGAAGATTCAAAATCAACCGCTAGATAAACTAATACAAAACAAATGCATGAAAATCAATACACAATTCACACTTGCACCTCTAGGGTAACCTCGCTTGTTGCTTCGGAAAAATGCAATCATGTCCCTCGAGTATGAGACACTCTAGCAAATGTCCCTTCGATAAACAAAGATCGTAGTCCCTCGATGACCCTCGATGTTGCCTTCAATGAAACGATCTCGTCCCTTACAAAATTGCTAGAGCGTCTCACAAGTTGCCTTCAATGATTGTATACGATGACCCACGCCTGTCCCGTTAAACATCCTAACGCAAGGTTGTTCACCAAACACAATGGTGAAACGACACTGTTAAAAGGGTTAAAACATAAGAAAAATATTTGATTAAAATAGGGTAGACAACTCTTAGTTACTTGATCAAAAATCTTGCAAAACATCCTTGCCATTTTTCAAACACACTTCACAAACACAACTTCCAAAACAACTCTTTCAAAAACATTGAAACATCTTTTCAAAAAGACATACACCTTTGTATATACTTAAACAAGAGTCATTACAAAGGTTGCCTAGACAAGGCATCTTTTTCAAAATATTTTCAAAAACCACACACACAAAGCACCATTTCAAACAATTGAAAAGCAAAGGCAAGTGATCTAAAACAAGTAACTAAGAGCCCATGGATAACCATGGATGAAAAGGATGCTAGCACCTTCCCTTTTCATAATCTACCCCCCCGAACCCACGAAAACATCTCAAAGGTCTTTCCTGTGCTTTTTGACCTTTCCTTAGGATAAAATAAAAAGTCGGTGGCGACTCTTGCTAAACCAAACAAGTGCGAAAACAAACGCAAAACCTCAATTCAGTTCTCCCACCGTATCACAGAACTGGCGACTCTGCTGGGGACATTTCTAAAAGTGGGGTTACCTTAGGGTTTTAGATCACCTTTACATGCTTGCTTCGATTGCTTTGATTGCTTTACTTTTTGGGTTCCTTGTTTGGGTTTGTTGTAAATCCTACACCCGGATTTGGGGCACCTTCTTAGGTAAATAACAATAAACTGTGAGGGAACTGTGCGGGGTATACTGTAACACCCTCTAAAACCCCGCATAAAATTTTGCAAATAATTAAAATCATATTTTCAGAGTACATGTATTAACGAGGATGTCACAATTCTCTTTTAATAAAAACAAGTTCCTGTCATGCATAACATAGAAGCAACTCATACATGTTTACACAGCGGAATAATTTAATTAATAAAATCAATGTTATAATATTTTCCAAAATCATCAGGGATTAACACCTGGAAGATGTCAACATCATATTATAATAAAACATAAGGAATTAAACGAGTCTGACTAAAACAGCTCGACAAAACAGACGTTCCCGGAGTTACAACTATCAGAGCATGACCCGGACAATACTAAAACGAAAATAAACTAGAAACGACAAGCCTTCGCCAAGCACCTGAGCGAAGCTCCTCAATCTGAAATATTCAACAGTAAGGGTGAGCATCTCAATTATACATTTGATTATACGTTCATAACAATCAATTCAGGAACCATAAGCATCACCCAACAATTAGCATATTTCATAGGTTACAAAAACCTTTACAATTCATATACCCATAATATATTGCTTTTCATATTTGCAATTAACATCAAACATCGTCAACCATTTAGCAACCATACGTGCATACAAACAATCAAATACAACCTTGGAAAAATCATCCATTCATGTTATATTCAAGGTAATGCAACACACCCATGCATGTGGTACCACTTCACCGCCCCATTAAATCTCGGGTCACGGATAACTCACCGTTCCATTATATCGCGGACACGGCTACCACCTCAACGTTCCATTAAATCGCGGACACGTATATTGGCCACTATATTAATTCCACACAATGGGAATTAACAAATGCAACATGATATGTAAAGTATGTAACACTCAGCATACTATGAACATCAATCAACATATCATGCAACATCAACAACATCAATCATAACAAGATATGGATAGCATGTAATCACTCAGCATACTATTTAAACATCAATCATATCAAGTCATATCATAATTCATGCTTGATAACATTATCCAAAAGCATGGCAATAAAATCCACAATCAAGCACTGAAAACAAAGTTCAGAAAATCAACACAGTAGCATCAACACGGGTGCCCGTGTTGTGCAACACGGCCCGTGTTGTAACATATCCAGAAAACATATTTTTTTCTCATTACAGGGGACCAACACGGGTACCCGTGTTGTGCAACACGGCCCGTGTTGTAATGTGTCCAGAAAACACATTACTTTACCAACACAGAAGAGCAACACGGGTGCCCGTGTTGTGCAACACGGCCCGTGTTGCTGAGCGCGTACAGAATTTTCCTGTACCTGTAGCAGCTCAGAACAGCAGCCAAACGCGGGAAAATGCCAGCCAAAACGCGCATTTCGGTACCTAACGACATCGATTTTGTATAATTCAAAACAACACCTCAATTTCCTAATTACCAACAATCATTATAGTAACCTTAGAAGTGATTAGTCGTTCATTTTGGGGAAATCTGCTAACATTGGGGTTATCCCTATAACTTCTAAGGTAAATTCACGATCATGCAGATATACTCCCAATCCACCATTAGGAACCTAAAATCGTTAATTGATTTCATAAAATTGAGAACCTAAACCTCCTTTAACAAAGTTCAATCCTAAGGGTATCGATCCCTAATAACATCTAACAATTGGGGTTTTTCCCTACGATTACCCAAATCAACCGTACATCAACCCATAAACAAAGGTAAATCGAGTAATAGCCCCCCTTACCTTATCAATTAGCAGCTTTGAACTTTTTGAGCGATGGTCTTCGTTCTTCGTACCTTCAGAGCTCTGCTTCCCAAAATCCCAACTTCTGTGTTATCGTGAATAATGAGAAAATAACTTGAGTTCCAAAACATATCTTTACTTCTTTTGCACCCCCACTCTTTACTAACAACATCCAAGCCCAATAACTTAAAACTCAGCATTTTCTTATTTCTTTTATTTTCCTCCATATTTCAAAATAAATAATAATAATAGTATCAATATTATTCCAACAATTAATTAATCCAAATGGGCCTACTATCCACACCCCTCCAATTAACTGCATTTTAATGCTACTTGGCCCAACTCAATTAAATTACACCAATAAATAAATAATATTATTCTTAATATTATTTTTGTGATTAAACCGACAAAATCCAATAATTAAATTCTTAAATAATTTAATTAACCAATTAGTTAAATTCGGGCGTTACATATACCGACATGGTTGAAGCAGTAGCTATGTTAGTGTGACATATTTGTGAGTACCGGTAGCCCTTGAGTAGTCAAGGAGAATACGGGGCCGCTGAGTGATGTCATGAAGCACTAACAAACTCTTAGAACCTTACTTGACCATCTTGGCCTTTTTAGGGGTAGTGAGATGACCGACTTTGGTGCAGTCCGAAGTTGGTAGATACTCGATACTGCACTCATTGAGGATTGTTTTCTTGGAATATTTTGGTCGCCAGTCAAGTGGCTAAACCAAAACAATGAACATAAAAAATAATCCAGTGATATTGAGCTCCTTAGAACCCGGTTTCTATTTTAGGACAGGATGAGCCGACTAACTTCAAGAGGGTACTTACCTACGAACCCCATGCAAGCCTAAACCTAAGGACTTGTTTGCTTTGTGTGAATATGACTGTTTGTATATACACTTACTTGCTTTTGCATACATGTACATAACATCATAACATCATACCATAGCATTTTCAAGGATCTCGAGGGCCTTTTGATGCAGGGTCACGTTGAACCAGACGTCTACCAAAGAGCAAGAGGATTCTCCTCTAAACAAACGCCGTCAAAGATCAAGTGCAACAACTTGAATCAGGGGCTATGACCCTTTTGACATGGTGAGCTTGATTCTCGTGGAAAGACATCCACCGATACAAAGTTCTCCAATCAAAGATGTTGATCAAAGTTCAACCTCTAACATTTCGTATTTACCCCGAGAGATCCTTGAAAACATGCATTCACATATCATGCATTGCATCATAACAGGTTTCCCTTTTCAGGTCTCCTTATCTTCCTACTGTTTATTTCAGTAAGATGGATATGGAACAAACGGTGAAAGATCTCCAAGCTCAAAATGATCAATTCCAACAAATGCTTCTGGCTATGGGTAAAGGGCAAGAGGATCTGAAAGCTCTCCTTCTCAAAGACAAGAAGAAGAAGTCCAAGAAGGCAACGGGCATCCTGAACTTGAAAAGAAGACCTAAAACCCTAGATCTTTCAACTCCACCCAGCATAGGGGTCAGTCTTGAAGAAGACCACAATTTGGAGATCAATGATGTTGAAGCTGACTACTCCGAAGAATAATATCCTCCCGCTGATGACAAGTACAAACAGTTGGAGGATCGCCTCAGTGCTATGGAGATTCAACAGATACCTAGTTTGGATTTAGGAAACATGGGTTTAGTTTCTGGATTGGTCATCCCACCAAAGTTCAAAGTCCCTACCTTTGCCCTGTACGATGGAGTCTCTTTCCCTAAGATGCACTTAAAGTCTTATGTCCGCAAGATTCAACCATACACAATTGATCCAAAGCTTTGGATCCATTTCTTCCAATAAAGCCTGGTAGGGACTCAACTCGAGTGGTTCTATCAATTGGAGAGTTCTCACATCCACACCTGGGAAGATTTAGCTGTTGCTTTTTACAAACAGTATCAATACAATGCTGATCTTGCACCAACTCGTGTACAATTGCAGAACATGACCATGGGTTCCAACGAAAGCTTCAAAGGATACGCCCAAAAGTGGAGAGATCTGGCTGGTAGGGTGCAACCTCCTTTAACTGACAGGGAGTTGATTGACATCTTCATGGGAACTTTGACAGGGCCTCTCTTCAATCACTTAATTGGAAGCTCCTCGGCCGGGTTCACCGAGCTAATACTGACCGGTGAAAGGGTCGAAGCTGGCATCAAAAGTGGGAAGATTCAAGAAGCCACACCTTCTGATGCTCAGAAAAAGCCCTACAATGGGAAGAAAGAGTCCAATGCTGTGTATGGTCAAAAGAGCCGTCATGACCAACACGTAGGAGCAACCTTGATCTCTAATCCTGCGCATGCGCAACAAAGGCAGGGGCATCAGCGTAGGGAGGTCGCGCCTAAAAGACAATATACTAGGATCAACATGTCACTAGCTCAAGCACTACAACACATGTTGAAGAAAGAGATGATTACATTAAAGGCTCCTCATCCCAACCCTAAGACTTCTTCTCCAAACTACAACCCGGATGCAAGATGTGCTTATCATTGTGGTAGCCCAGGGCATGACACAAACGACTGTTGGGCTTTGAAGAACAAGGTCCAAGACATGATTGATGCCAAAGAGATCGAGTTCGACCCTCCGGAGACTCTAGCATAATCACTGCTCCTTTGACGAATCATTGAGAGCATCTTTGTTTCATTTGAATTTTCAAGTTGTAATCTCTTTGTTATTCAAACAATTATCTTTTAATGTCAAACTCTGTTTCATTAATGCATTGCATATGTTTATCTTGAATTCATCTATTCGTTTTCACTATTCTTGTGCTTTCTTTATGATATTTAACTCTTGATAAAAAGCTGCAAGCCTTTAGAGGGAGGATGACGAAACAATGCCATAATCTCATACAATATGCTTTTGAACAGACCTTGCTGACGATGTACAGACGTTTCTTTCAAATCCCAAACACTGGAGTTATAAGGAAGATAATCCCTAGTCAACCCCTTCGAGCCAAAGAAGTAGGAGTTTTTTGTTTTAAACACAAATTAAAACCTTTGATTTACACCTGGGGCAGGGTAGTCTCTCAGTTAATCCAAAGAAGAGATGCGCATTGAAGTCGCAAACTCTCAGTTTGTAATACAACGAATAACATCAAAAACATTCCTTTGGAACCAAAAGACAGTGATGGTTCCTTATCTCATAGGCAGTCATTATCTCTCAAAAAAGAAAAAGCCCACTGAGCCAAAACCTATAAAGGAGGGTTAAGAAAGCTGGGGCATCCCGCTGACTGCAATCTCGAAAACAGGAACAGTCAGGCAAAAGTTAGGGATAACAAATCAAAAGAACGAGGTCATTACAAACCCTCAATAACATGAAAAATGTTGCAAAAAGGGAGATGATGACTGCCTTCCAAAATCCAACTTGTGTGAACCATCACCAAAACGTCGTTCCAAACTCGAATAGAGTTCGACGCACACTTAACTGAGTTTAGGATTGAAGAACATCACGAAGAGCGGGTGGTTACAAATATACTTTGAGCCTTCATCCTTTGTTTCTTAAACCGTGAACCAAGCCACGTTACAACCCTTCAAAAGTTCTAACTGAAGCATGGGTTAGTTCGAAAGCATACTGTTACAAAAGGTATCCTGACTCCTGTATGGCTTTGCCCTAAATCTTGTGTTGAATTTGTCTTATAAAAAGTTTTCTGCTAAAAAACGCATTTTTTCAAAACTTCAAGACAAGCATAAACTTTTCATTACTTGAATATCATTGTTTGCATTTGGCTTTTTGTTTGACAGCGGAGAAATTCACACAATGAATATCCGGTGAACAAAAGCTCTCTCAGTGAACAAAATCACTTCAAAAAGGATGACACTCCCATTGACAAATCTCCTATCAACAAGGGGGAATGACATGTCACTATACAGCACACCTGGGGCAGTCCAGTCAAGATTCCAGGAAATCTCTCAAAGAATTGTAGAGTAACCAGGGGCAGGCCTCCCTCACCATCACTTGGGGCGTTGAACATCAATCTCAGTGAAAGGTTACATACAATGCCACAAACATTCGCTACTAGGGGAAATGACAAGTCTCCCCAAAGTCCTTCTCATGGGATGACTCCTCAGCAAGGGTTTAATCTTTGAAAACCTTTCCCCAGCTGAACCAACCTCAAGAATCCTCGAGGAATTCCCCCAACAAAGATGTCACCTCTCTAGCAGACTGACGACAGGGTTTATTTCCCCAACAACACCAGGATTCCCCAGCTTGAGTTTGCCTCTCCGACTACTACAAATCAAAGGACCACAACTCCTCTTCTCCAGTAGACTACTCTACAATCCCCAACAAGTTACTGCGAAACCTGGACCCGATCAGATATCAGTTCAACTTCGACTCCCCAGTAGAGCAACGGACGACTAAGACTCCTGAACTCTTTTTCCCAAGCAGGAATAAACATTCTCCCCACAAAATTCTTATCCCCCAAGCAGAATGAAGACTCTTATTCTCAATTCCTCACAGAGTATTCAGATATTCCCCACTGAAGATCTCCTCAAGACAGGAATCCACAGTAGATTGGCACACAACCCAAACTCCTGATTCCCCAACAGTGGTCCCAGGACTTCTCATTTTCAACGATCAAAGGATTTTCAATCCCCTGCAGCAGTCAAGGATTTACTTTCCCCGGCAACAGTCAAAGATTTCATTATCCAGGATTTATTTTCCTCTGCAAGACAGCTACTCAGCTTACATGCACATCCATTACATTCATATATCATAAACACATATATTGCATTATGCATTCCATACATCATGACTTTGCATACAACTAACGTTCTACCCTTTTCAGGAAAGATCGATCAACAAATGATTACCATCAACCTTTTCAAGTTCCAGATTAATACCTGTAGCAAGCCAGGAAAACCATCTGTGGACGAGGGATTGAAGATCAATACCTGTAACAAGCCAGGAAAACTATCTTTCTTTCCCAGGTCAGAGATTAATACCTGAAACCAGCCAGGACAACTATCTCATCGACCAACCTTTTCGAGTTCCAGATCAATACCTGTAGCAAGCCAGGAAAACCATCTGTGGACGAGGGATTGAAGATCAATACCTGTAACAAGCCAGGAAAACTATCTTTCTTTCTCAGGTCAGAGATTAATACCTGAAACCATCCAGGACAACTATCTCATCGACCAACCTTTTCAAGTTCCAGATCAATACCTGTAGAAAGCCAGGAAAACCATCTGTGGACGAGGGATTGAAGATCAATACCTGTAACAAGCCAGGAAAACTATCTTTCTTTCTCAGGTCAGAGATTAATACCTGAAACCAGCCAGGACAACTATCTCATCGACCAACCTTTTCAAGTTCCAGATTAATACCTGTAGCAAGCCAGGAAAACCATATGTGGACGAGGGATTGAAGATCAATACCTGTAACAAGCCAGGAAAACCATCTATCTTTCTCGGGTCAGAGATTAATACCTGAAACCAGCCAGGACAACTATCTCATCGACCAAACTTTTCAAGTTCCAGATCAATACCTGTAGCAAGCCAGGAAAACCATATGTGGACGAGGGATTGAAGATCAATACCTGTAACAAGCTAGGAAAACTATCTTTCTTTCTCAGGTCAAAGATTAATACCTGAAACCAGCCAGGACAACTATCTCATCGACCAACCTTTTCGAGTTCCAGATCAATACCTGTAGCAAGCCAGGAAAACCATCTGTGGACGAGGGATTGAAGATCAATACCTGTAACAAGCCAGGAAAACTATCTTTCTTTCTTAGGTCAGAGATTAATACCTGAAACCAGCCAGGACAACTATCTCATCGACCAACCTTTTCAAGTTCCAGATTAATACCTGTAGCAAGCCAGGAAAACCATCCGTGGACGAGGGATTGAAGATCAATACCTGTAACAAGCCAGGAAAACCATCTATCTTTCTCAGGTCAGAGATTAATACCTGAAACCAGCCAGGACAACTATCTCATCGACCAACCTTTTCAAGTTCTAGGTTAATCCCTGTAGCAAGCCAGGAAAACCATCCGTGGACGAGGGATTGAAGATCAATACCTGTAACAAGCCAGGAAAACTATCTTTCTTTCTCAGGTCAGAGATTAATGCCTGAAATAAGCCAGGACAACTATATCATCGACCAACCTTTTCAAGTTCCAGATTAATACCTGAAACCAGCCAGGAAAACCATCTGTGGATGAGGGATTGAAGATCAATACCTGTAACTAGCCAGGAAAACTATCTTTCTTTCTCAGGTAAGAGATTAATACCTGAAACAAGCCAGGACAACTATCTCATCGACCAACCTTTTCAAGTTCCAGATTAATACCTGAAACAAGCCAGGAAATATTTCTTTCTCAGGTCAGAGATTAATACCTGAAACCAGCCAGGACAATTATCTACTTGACCATCTTGAAGCAACCCTACACCAGTTTCTTCTCGATTTCAGATGCAGTTTTACACGGACTCATCATCAGGAAACCCTACACAGGTTCCTTCTTTCAACTTATAAATAACAATTCAACAATCATTCTTGGATGGCATCTTTAAGCCCATCTCCATCAACTATCCATCATATCTCCAAATGGCATCTGTAAGCCCATTCCCGATATCACAATACCTGTAGCAAGCCAGGAAAACTATCTACATAAAGAGATTGAAGATTAACACCTGTAACAAGCCAGGAAACTATCTTTCTTTCTCAGGTCAGAGATTAACACCTGAAACCAGACAGGACAAATATCTACTTGACCGAGTCATGCCTATTCAACTTCAAGACCTCTGAAAACAGTTTACAGGTTCTCCATATATGGATGTCAATCTATTGCTTATTTAGATCCCCAGTTCAGAGATGTTCCAAAACATGGACACCTTTCTGATACTCTTTTCTTTCACCTATAACATACATTCCAGATGGCATCGTTAAGCCCATCTCCGACAAGATTCTGTCACATCTCCAAATGACATCTTTAAGCCCATTCCCTCAACTACGCTTTGACGAGTGCAAATTTTTTGGGCACTCTAGTGTCCAATCATCTTTTACCTTCGAGTCGCGAACGGAAAAACTGCCAATCTAACTCTTAAGGTTCAAGAAGATTGAACAAGGGCAACTGTTGTACCCCAAAATTTGCCCTCCTCTTTTTCACAAGAAATCACAGATTCGGGCTTTTCCTGATTTTTCAGATTGGTTCAAGAATCAGTCAGACAGACTTTTCTTATCAGTCAAACAAAATTAGGGTTTCCATTGACTTTTGATTCAGTCAAACAGATTATTAGGGTTTCTTTTGATTTGTTTGAGTTTGGCTCAAGGTTTGATCAGGTGGACGTTTCGTTGATAGTAAATCCAACATTAGGGTTTGCGCACGCATTCTCAAAAGGATTTGAGTCCACAGTATTTCAGTCGACTGTCACAAAACCTAAAACATCTGGGATATGAGTTGAGGCTTCTGATTGAAAGTTTGAAGTTTCAGTTTGATCAGTGAGGTAAAAGACGTATGGACGTTGGTTTGTTTAATTGTGCAATGCTTTTGGTTATTTGGAACGTCGGGCTTATTGTTGGTTAATGCAAGGCTGTGAGACTGCGACGTTTGTTGATTATTTATAATTTCTAAGTTAAAATTATTGGGATAATTTCCAATTATTATAACTCAAGAAATTTAAATAATTAAATAAGCAATTGCAGAAGAATTAAAAGAGATATCTGACAAAAAAGATTTTTATTCATTTTCAGTTGTTCTTACAAATATTATTTGAATACTGTAAATTTATTTACAGTGTTTACAATAATGTTATTACAATGATTAAAAATAAATTAAATCTACATCCTAAGTCTCTTGAAGTCTTCATCTTCTACTGCTACTTCCCTTGCCCCAACTGGTATTTACCTGCAAAGACAGAAAAAAGAGAAGTCAATAACAGTTAAGTTGAAAAAGCATTTTCAGACAGTTAATCAAAAACTCATCATTAAAGGTTGTCGACCGGAATCAGTTTGTTTTATTTTGCTCGTCCTCTCTGCAAATCGCAAGAAGATTTCTCTTCTTGGTTCACAAAGAGGAAAAGTAAAGTTTAAAATGTTTGCAAGCATATGAATTAATTAAATACAAAGCTGCATAAGTTCAAAATGCACAAAGCTGCATAAATTCAAACTGTCAACCAAACTAGGAAAACCAAACTGTCAACCAAATTGCAAACTGAACAAACAAGTTACACAATGCATAAAGGCAAACAAAACTGTCAACCAAACTAGGCAAACCAAACTGTAAAAAAAAAAGGCAATCAAGCTGTCAACAAAACTGTCAAGAAAGATATCAAAACAGAAAAGCTGTCAACAAGTACACAAAAGGCAATGCAGAAAATCTGGAAGATAAGAAGATATGCAGAGGAAAACCAAAGATGCAAGCAACTTGTAAAAACCTTTTCATCACTTTCCAGCCAACAGCTTTTCAGAAAAGAGATATTCTAAAGCAATAAAATATGCTTTCTGGAGAGAGAAAAAGAGAGAAAAAGCAGGCTTACAGTTTTTGGGCAGGCTTAGAGGACAAATAAATATAACAAGAGTTCAGTTCAGAAAAGGAGAGGGCAGAATACAAAGAACACAGGAAACCACAAAACTGTAAACACATAACACAACCTGCTAGTTACCAAACCTCAAAGCTGCCTTCAAGCAAAGCCTACAAAACTGAAAAAAACAGAAACACAAGCCTTGAGGCCTGCTTCAAGCCTTCAAGCCAAAAACCTGTCCAAACACAAAACTTGCAGAAGCAAGCCTTCAAGCTTGCCTGCTAAAAACCAGTTACCAAACCTTCAACAAAACCTGTTTCAAACCTAAACCTTCAAACTGCTCAAGCCTGTAACCTCCAAACAGCCTAAAAAACCTGTTACAGAGGCAAACATTCAAGCCAAAGCCTAAAAACCTGTTACATAAGCAAGCCTTTCAAAGCCTGTACCCCAAACAAGCCTAATAAGCAACTCAGAAGCAAGCATTCAAGCCAAAGTGCCTCAGAACCAAAGTTCATCATAGGCCAAAACACCAACTCAGATACCAAAGCCAAGAGAAAAAGAAGAAGTCAGAAGTGAAATAATAGCCAACAAGCAATCTCAGAATTATCATCATCATTGACAAGAAGAAGGAGGAAGATTGTAAAAGCAACTCAAAAACAACTGAAGCAAGCAATCTCAGAATTATCATCATCATTGACAAGAAGAAAGAGGAAGATTGTAAAGTAACATCAAAATCATCAACATCAGAATAACAAGGTTCATCAACATCAATAATCAAATATCCAAACAACAACAACAGCGTTTTCAGAAACAGTGTCATCACTAAACATCCAAAGCAAAAGATACGGAATACCAGACAAGCCAGCAAGCTTTCATCACCACGTCCCTCCGCCTCGGCCACCTGAGAAGCGCCTTCATTCCAAACTCCTCTCCAACAACAAACCCTAAAGGTATTGTCCCCCCTTCCTTTTTTACCTCACATATACAAATAACACAAAATCAATAACATGTAAAAGATAGAACATGCAAGATTGAAATCCAAAAAATCCTAAAAAATGTTCAGAAGGAAAAATCATTACCTTTTCTTTATCACTTCCTGAACGACCATGGAGAGAGGGAAGTGGAGGTGGCGCCTGGTAGCCTGAGGCAAGGAGACAAGCATCAGAAGCCATGGTCGAGAATGATGAAGAGACGAAGAAGAAAGGGGAGGAGCGGCGCTGTTCCAAACTGAAACCTTGTTCTGAATAGCAAACAAATAAACCCTAACAAGAAAACCCTTGTCACAAATCATTGGGCATGCCCCACACACGAACCCTAAAAGCCCAATACAAACTGGCGCATACCCCCTTTTCTTTTGATCTGTTTGTTTTTTCATTTGGGCCAAGAACAAACCCCCCTAAGCCCATTTAATTCCTTTTTATTCATTTTTTTAGGTTTACAAATCAATATTTTTTTTATCACCTTATTTTCTTTTCATATAACTTAATTCTTAAGTCATTCTTGTTAAATAAAAATAATATACTAATTTTTTTTATATATTACATTTTTTATTAACAATAATTTTTTTATTACACTTGAAATACATAAATAATAGAATTAATTAAATTAAATAGTTCTTTCTTTTATTTATAATTAACAAAAACACAAAAAATAATAATAATACTTAATAAATACATTAGGTTAACATTTTAATCATTGGTAAATAATCATATACATTTCACAAATACTTTTATTTCTCTTTGATTCTTATACCTTGCTACATTTTTACATTGAGAATGCGACGATTCGATTTGGTTGTAAATAATATTTGGACACTACTATTCTGATAAGACTCATCCCCATTTGTAAACATTTGTACCCCCATCCCCAAATACTTTTTTTGTAATAGCTTAGACTTTAAATTCCCGCAATTTATCGCTTTCCATATACTGTTTAGTAATTAGGGTTTGTATGCGAAGATTCAAAATCAACCGCTAGATAACCTAATACAAAACAAATGCATGAAAATAAATACACAATTCACACTTGCACCTCTAGGGTAACCTCGCTTGTTGCTTCGGAAAAATGCAATCATGTCCCTCGAGTATGAGACACTCTAGCAAATGTCCCTTCGATAAACAAAGATTGTAGTCCCTCGATGACCCTCGATGTTGCCTTCAATGAAACGATCTCGTCCCTTACAAAATTGCTAGAGCGTCTCACAAGTTGCCTTCAATGATTGTATACGATGACCCGCGCCTGTCCCGTTAAACATCCTAACGCAAGGTTGTTCACTAAACACAATGGTGAAACAACACTGTTAAAAGGGTTAAAACATAAGAAAAATCTTTGAGTAAAATAGGGTAGACAACTCTTAGTTACTTGATCAAAAATTTTGCAAAACATCCTTGCCATTTTTCAAACACACTTCACAAACACAACTTCCAAAACAACTCTTTCAAAAACATTGAAACATCTTTTCAAAAAGACACACACCTTTGTATATACTCAAACAAGAGTCATTACAAAGGTTGCCTAGACAAGGCATCCTTTTCAAAATATTTTCAAAAACCACACACACAAAGCACCATTTCAAACAATTGAAAAGAAAAGGCAAGTGATCTAAAACAAGTAACTAAGAGCCCATGGATAACCATGGATGAAAAGGGTGCTAGCACCTTCCCTTTTCATAATCTACCCCCCCGAACCCACGAAAACATCTCAAAGGTCTTTCCTGTGCTTTTTGACCTTTCCTTAGGATAAAATAAAAAGTCGGTGGCGACTCTTGCTAAACCGAACAAGTGCGAAAACAAACGCAAAACCTCAAGTCAGTTCTCCCACCGTATCACAGATGGAAAAAGAGATATTGAAATTCTATACTGGCTTTGAATGAAGAAAAAGGTAACAACATCCAATACTGGCTTTGGATGGAAAAAGACATCTTGACATTCAATACTGGCTTTAAATGAAGGAGAAGGTAACAACATCCAATATTGGCTTTGGATGGAAAAAGAGATCTTGACATTCAATACTGGCTTTGAATGAAGGAGAAGGTAACAACATCCATTACTGGCTTTGGATGAATGGAAAACTCAACGTCTAATAATGGCTTTAGACAAGCGAAAAGATCGCAACATCCAATACTGGCTTTGGACGACAACAAAAGGTAACAACATCCAATATTGGCTTTGGATGGAAAAAGAGATCTCATATCCAAGATTAGCACTGGACGGAAGAGAGAAACAACTCATCCAAGATTAGCATTGGACGAAAGAGGGACAACTAAACTGACGTTTGCTTTGGTAGGTGCCAAGTAAGTTGGACTTTGATCTCAAGGTGACATGTCAACTGCAACAAGACCTCAGGAAATGCAAATGGGGATGAAACACTCTTGTTATACATTATGTATGAATTTTGTTATGCATGATATATGAATGATCTATGCATGTAATGCCGACATTTATGACAATGGAGTTTGACTCTTTTGTGGAGGTAAGATTGGAAGTTTGATTCCTCAACACGGAGAACTCTGCCAAATTGTTTGGGAAGAAAAATGTCTTGAACCCAAATTTGTCACACTCGTAAACTACATTGAACTGATGATCTTCTGAGGAAGGACATGGAGAGCTACTTGGGGATTTGTTCCAGATTAGCTGACTGTTGAAGATAAACTGATCATGGCTTCAGTCGAGAGTTGCTAGAAATGAGCTGATCATGGCTTCAGCTCTGAAATGACTATTGGAGATAAACTGATCATGGCTTCAGCTCTTGAAATGTTTGTTGGAATAAACTGATCATGGCTTCAGCTCTGAAATGATTGTTGGAAATAAACTAATCATGGCTTCAGTTCTTGAAATGACTGTTGGAAATAAATGCCCCTGTATGAGTCTTGAAAATGATTTTCTGGCTAACCAAATCTGAGAAAACTTGCAATGAGCAGCAAGTCTTGAACTGATTCGTAACTGGATCTGGAAGATACTTGCCCCTGATAGGGTCACTGACCATGTTTCCCAGCTGTTTGAAATTCCTTGATGAAGAAAGCTTATTTGCAAACAAAATTGTTTATTCAATCATGGTAATTTTAATGCAAAGTTTATGTAAAAGTTTTGAATCCAAAATCATTTTTGAAATGATGTTATTGGTGTATAGAAAATGCATCACTGGTTAAAACACAATGGTTTATACTTTTAAAGTAAAATAGAAAGCAAAGGAATGAAACCAAAACAAATGATTCGCAAAAGATCATATGAGTTAGTTTACGCAACCTTGTTGTAGTATGCTTTCAAAAGAAACATGGCTTCAATTAGGTCTTTTGAGGATTGTAACGTGGTCTGGTTCACGGTTTAAGAAATAAAGGATAAAGGCTCAAAGTTTATTTGTACCCAACCCAATCTTCTTGATGTTCTTCAGTCCTACGTTCAGTTAATTCAGAATATGCATTCAGTTTCCAAGAGATTTTGGAATTGCACTGATGGCAGCAATAATGATGGCTCAGAAGCTAAGGAATTCTTGAGAATGACAATCATTTCTTCTTACATCTTTTTATTGTTTTGAGGACTTTTGTCAACTCTGGTGGAGAATTTTGAGGATTTGAAGACCTCTTCTGATTGAATTTATTATTCCCAACTTTTGCCTGAACTGTTTCATTTGAGATTACAGTCAGCGGGATACCCCTGTTTTTTGCCTAAGTCTCCTTCAGAGGTTTTGACTTAGCAGGATTTTTCTTTTGATTTTTATTTTCATTTTTCTTTTTGGAAAGATAATAACTGCCTTGCTCAATGATTACGGGGAACCATCTTTATCATTTTTTGTTTGAGAGCATCTTCAATAATTCTTTTATGTGTGCGAAGAAAAGCTTGATCACGACCTTTATTGAAAGGTGTCTTGCACGATTTCTCTTGTAATTAAATGCACAACCAAATTAACTGAGAACTACCCATCCCCAGGTTAAGATTGCGGGTTTTTTCCTATAGAAAGAAACTCCAACTTCTAGGCTCAAAGGGGTGAACGGGGGATTAACTTCCTTATTTGTCCGGTGTTTGGGAGTTGAAACAACGCCTGTATATCCTCAGCAAAGTTTTATTCGAAAGCGTACCAACAACAAATATGGGTATTTCGTTTTCATCATCCTCCCTCAAATCTTTGCATAAACAAAAGCTTGATAAAGGGAGTAAACAAGAGAAATATATTTGAAAGCAGTAAATGAAAATGATTTGAATCAAAACATTGCAATGCTCATTTCATTAAACTTAACATGAAAGTACAAACATAATTTGAAAGCAACAATTTTAACATAAACAAGGGGAAATGCAAACAGAAAGAAAGATGGCCTAGTGACTAATCAGTAACAAGGATGAGCTGTCCTGTCTGAAACACTGGCTTTAGGAAGTGACTTGAGAGTACCCCGACTCAGTCTTCAGCCACTTTGTTTTGGAAAAGGATTGTTGACAACATTAGGACCTGCCTCTTTGAAAGTAAGAATATTTGCTTTCACCAATTCTTGCACTCTATTTTTCAATGTATATCAACTCTCTAAATCATGACCGGCAGCTCCCTGATGAAATTCACAGTGAAGGTCAGATCTGAACCCAACTGGAGGAGGATTTCGAGGAATCAGAGGCCTAGTTGTAATCAAGCCCTTCTGCACCATTGTAGGATATAATTCAGTGTACGTCATAGGGATGGGATCAAACTGAGCCTTATTCTGATTCTGATTCTGTGCAATATTCTGTCGTTGAGGGACATGAACTGGTTGAGCATTGACCACAGGAGTAACAACCGCTACTTGTGGTTGATCAGTGTATTAAGGCCTACGGAAAGGTCCTCTTCTCTCAGTTGATACAACATTGGCTTCTACCTCTTTCTTCTTCTGAAAGTTCCCAAGGTATTTCTTTGCACCATTAGAAGATTCAACAGCTTTAGACACTCTACCATTCTTGATTCCTTCTTCTAATCTTTGGCCAATTGTCACCAGGTCTGTGAAGCTGGAGGACACACTACCAATCATCTTCTCCCAAAAGAAAGGGGACAAAGTATCTATGAACAATCCAGTTAGCTCTTTCTCTGCCAGAGGTGGTTCAACTTGGGATGCCAATTCTCTCCATCGTTGAGCATATTCCTTGAAAGATTCTTTCTCATTCTGAAACATATTTTGTAGTTGGCGACGATTAGGTGCCATGTCAAGGTTGTATTTGTATTGTTTTATGAAAGCATCAACAAGATCTTGGAAGCATTGGATACGACCTTTCTCAAGCCCCATATACCATTTCAATGAAGCTCCACTCAAACTATCTTGGAAACAATGGATAAGCAGCTTGTCATTCTTGGTGTAAGCAGAAATCTTTCGAAAGTACATCACCAAATGAATTCTTGGACAAGTGTGCCCCCGATATTTCTCAAACTCGGGAGTCTTGAACTTTGTAGGCATAACCAGATCAGAAACTAGGCACATGTTGTTAGCATCAACGCTGAAGAACTCATTTCTTTCCATAGCTCTGAGTCTCTTCTCCAAAGTCTGATATTGTTCTTTGAACTCTTCAAACTCACCAAAGTATCCCTGACTCATACTCTTAGGACTGGAAGCATGGTACTCAAATAGAGGATTCCCAAAAGCAGCTTGTGCAGCAGGTTGACGAGAAGCAGTATGAACGATTGGTTGAGGTTCAGTGAAAATCGGAGCTTGAAAGACTGGCTGAGAAGACTGTCCAACCATTGAAGTAATTGCAATAGGCGGAGAGTAGTTATGAGGCAACCCAAACTCTGGCCATGTAGTAGATGTATGCTGGATAGATTGAGTGTCAACAACAGCAGTTAGGATTTCAGATATCACAGTCCTTTGAGGTGGCTATCCTCTAGAAATTAGAACTTGCATCATCTCAGTATGTTTGGCCATGCCTGACTTCAACTCATCGATTTCCATTCTGACTTCCATGTTGTGTTGTTCTTGGTTTTCCATTCTCAATCTGACAGCAGCTCTAGTCCCGTAGTTATGTTGAGGAATCAACTTGACGGTAGACGATTAACTGGAAGAAAGGAACAACTGGGAATAAGATCTTGAACAACTTGGATGTATGTAGAATGATGTAGAGGATGCAAATGATATGCAATGTTATGCAATGCGCTGTACAGTAACAGGATCACATGGTTCAGAGTCACGAGTATGGAGTCAAAGGTACAACCCATAAGGTATGGACTAATGGTTATCACCTGCCGAACAAGGTTCTAAGAGGTTTCCAGACTCTACATCCTTCCTTCGGATATTACCAACGTCTCGATTAACTCGGTAATTAATAATATTCTCAGGAAAACTCGTTCGAGCGTAGTATCGCGTGACAACTACTTCCGAATTACTCCGTCATAGCTTCCGCACTACACCTAAAAGGCCAAGATGGGTTAGGTAATCTACGGTCCTCAGCTTCAGAAGGCTCCCAGGTCGAAAGTAGTACGTCTTCTCGATTACTCGGTAAACGACACTGCAGTCAAAGGGGCCTCCACTGAGTGGGGGATCTCATGTCTCCTTTTTTAGGATTACTCTCTCAAAGTTAACATGACTATACCACCCGTCCTATCTTATGTTTTCCCAAAGTCCGGGTAGAAGACTTATATGAAATCACCAAGCCCCTGAAAACCAGGAAAATCCAGACAAACATATATACAACATAATGGGAAGTAATAAACAACAAGTAAAACAATATATACACACTCATAGAAGAGAAACAAACAAAGCTAGGATTGACCCACTTAGGAATGGACCAGTAATAGGTCAATCTGTCCCCAGTGAAGTCGCCACTTTCCTGTCGCCATTTTCTGTGCTCAATTGCAACAGTAATGATATGTAAAGAAATGTAGCGGTAAAAATTTGAGATTAAGCCATCAATTGACTTAACTCAACACAATGAAGTCGCCACCGCACTTTATTGTTTCCAAAGGAAAATGGGAAAAAGCGAACAAAACCCAAAAAGATCAGAGATCGAGGTACATGGGTCGGTTATGCAAAGGGAAGGTATTAGCACCCTAAGCATCTATGGAGCAAGATCTAATTTGTTTGGTTTCTTTTAAAAGGAGTGTTATGTAAAGGTTTACTTGCTAAAGCGAAAGAATGAATGTTTATTTGCAAACAAAAGAAAATGAAATGTTTTATTATTATTTTTGTTGCTCGCCTTGGGTCGTAAGACTTAGTGCCTATGTACTCCCTCGTGCAATGAGAAAGTCAGAGCATCGTAGTTCGGCTAGAAAAGACTTGTCTGTTGATTGATTTCAAACAGGAGATAAGTCGTCATTGTTAGGAGAGAAATCTCGACTAAGCCCACAAGGTGTGAGAAAGATGGACCTTGCGTCAGTAAGAGTGAGGGTTTGAGAATGCCTCTGGTACTCAAGTGGAAAAGTCGACACCTTTATAACCATAGGGATAGGAGAATGTTGCTCGACTATCAATGAATCATGTGTCAACTCGAAAAACGTTTTGAAGGGTAAAAGTGCTCGAGCGCACAAAAAGGTTTGAATGAGTTGAAGTGTTTTTGTTAATTTTGAAAGATGTCAAAGTATGATTAAATGAATTGATGTTTGTTTAAAGAAAATAAGTTTTAAAAGAAAAAGGCACTCAACAAAGTCGAGGTTTATTATGAAAGCGATTCGAGTTTATAAACAAAGATGATTTTGAAAAAGATGAGAAAGTTTTGAAATTTAAAGAAAGGGGAAAAGAATGTCCTTATGTACAGGAGGGTAAAAGATACGGTAAAGCGAATCCGACCGAATAAGAAACAAGTACTTGACATGATGAAGTCAATACTGTATTCCCATCCCTTTGGGCTAAAGCCACATACAGAAAAAATAAGCTAAGAGTATACCAAACCTCAGGTGAAAATAAATCACAAGTCAACAGCATCAAAAAGCCAGATGTAAGATAATACTCCCAGCAACGAATAAAGCGCAATGAATTGCAACACGTGAAAATAAATCACGGATGAAGAAAGAGTGGATGAAGTTCATGGTATCAGATAAGGCTCAAGATATTGAATAAAGATCACGGTATAAGATTACCTGCATCACATGAAATATACAAACAGAACTAACAACACGGGAAAACTTATGCATCCGTGCAATTTTCAGAAGTTAGTTGGAATTAAAAAATAAAATCGCAACGCGATGAAAATAATATTTACATAACATGAATTTATTTACAAATGAAGTGAATAAAATACACAATCAACATATTATGTACAAGAATATATTTACAGTACCAAATATTAAATCAAAACAATAAAATACAATAAAAAGGTAAAAGGGAGAAGTGTATGAATTATGGATGCGCTATGCGGGAATGAATTGCTTGAAACAATTTTCAGAAACCTTCACAGTAACAAACACGTTAGTAGCATAAGCGATATAAAAATTAAAATGAATGAAATTGCAACAATTAAAATATGTGTTTAGAAAGTACAAAGTATGAAATTGAAATGAAATTGCATGAATGCACATGAACAAATGAATATTTACACAGATAAAAATCAAAAATTCATTACGTAATTCAATTTAATTCCGATACATGAAAAATCAAACTTAAATATACAAATCAAAAGTTAGACAACATAAAATCAATTTCCAAGCTTATGTACAAACACCGATATTAAACCAACAAACTTTGTAAATTGATTTCAACTTGAAACATCACCAAAACCACTTTTAAAATGATTTAAACAACAAAACATCATCAACACCGACAATTCGAAATTAATCAACTCATGCCAAAATTACATTAAGCTCAAAAAGTGATGAAAATAAGTTTTGAATCAAAGTTTCAGCGAGGTATAAATCCGGACAGCAACCAACACTAATCGTTATTGCACGATAAAATTCACCGTAAACATGCTCAAACAAACTCAAAGAAACGGTCACAATGCCATGAGCGAATCTACCAACCAAAACACAACCAAATTATGCCTAAAACGAAATTAATATCCTCTTTAAATCGGAACAAACATGATACGACCAACAACAATAAAAAAACAGATTATCGCAAAAAACAGCTTCATTGCTTTTTATCAAAGTTTCTAGTAGTTTCAAAATTATGCTTCCAACTATCATCACCTTTAACAATTAAAACAATCTAATAACAAAGATAGTTATCCATTCACTACTAAATAAATAACAAAATCACCATTATCTAATTCAACAATAACAACATGACTTTCTCATTAACTTCTTGAATACAAAATTACTAACCAATCAATTCAAAACAAAATAATTGATGTTATCACCAAATTATACATAGTTTCAACAATACAAAATTCATGGATTTTTCAACAAAAGTAAATCAGAGATTACTGAAAAGAGGAACAAAAATTTACCGTAATAGCCGAAAGGTGTTGAACAGAAGTCGTGAGTTTGGATTTGCGTCACAATTGTGGTCTGCAGGCAACGAGAAGTTGGTGATGATGGATGATGCGCGCGGACAAGGCGATGGGCACTGACGAACAGAGGCACTGTAACTTGCGGTTGTGAGCGGAAACGGATCAGAGATGAACAATGGTGGTGTGGTTGAAAGGTTAACAGTGATGTTTGAAGGTTTGTTGATTTGAAGAAGAACGAGGCATGTTGATGGAGGAGTGTGCTAGCGGAGGTAATTTTCGGAATTGGAAAATGGTGTTTAAGAGAGAAGGAGGCGGATTAATGGAGACGGGTTATTGAACAGTTGTTGGTGAGTGAATTGACGGGGGAAATTGGAAGGGGTTAATTGCTGCGCGAGATAAAGGTTGAGTTTGGTTGCTATAAGTAGAAAAAGAGTATGCTGGCAATTGGGAGAAGGGGTATGTGGCTGTAAGTGCTAGGAAGAGAGAATGCTGGAAATTGGGAGAAAGGGTAGTAAATGAAAAGGGCTTTGGAGAGAGGAAGCAATATTACTGCACATGCCTTTGGTTTGTTATTTTAATTGGTTATTTACAAAGAAAAAAGAAGTTACTTAAATAGGAAAACTAAGAGAAAAAATATGATATCAAAATTAAATCACGACCGTTCAATATTTAATCTGTATGCATTAATCCACAAATTAAGCTATTAACCAATAGAAATAGAGCAAGGTGTATTTAATATTTTTTTATGACAAAAACGCCCTTAAATGATAAAAATGAAATAAAAAAATTGAAAGTATTAAAATTAACTCAATTTAAAATATTTTTTTTGAATTTTTTCTGAATAAAAAATAAAGACCCAAAATGATCGAAAACGATAAAAAAAACAGACAAATTTATCCAAAAAAATAAAATGAACACATTAAAATAAACTACATGTCACAAAGATTAAAGAAAAAATATTCAAAAAGTCAAAAATCGAAATAAAAATAATAATAAAAATTTCAGGCTAAACAGACGTTTTACGGTTAAAAATGAGACTTCAAACTGTACCGAAAAAATAAAGCGAGCATACCGTCATAATCTATGCGAGATGCAGATTCATAAAATGATCGGTAAAAGGTGAAAACTTGAAATATTTTTCTCGCTAATTTTCCGCACAGTGTCAAATCGCTTTTAACAGTCCGTCTGTAAAACCAAAATATTTTTATTATCGACATATAAACAACTTGGAGCAATGCAAGAAATGAGTAAATAGATAAAAATGCATGAAGTGAAGTGCCGAGTATTTTACAACTACAGAATGATGCAAATGTCGATTTAAACTGACTTTTGGTCAACTTAAACACAATTAAATGATGCAAATGTGATGAATGAAGCTACTTATTAATGATTGTGACCAAATGACAAAATATGGTATGAATGTGTGACTGAAAAAAAATTAGAGGCGAAATTTAAGGTGCAACAAGGTGGAATTGAAAATTTGGGAGCCCACCTTGATTGGAAGATCTACTTCTTTATGAACAGTCCTTTTTGATCCATCAAAGGCTCTTACAATGATATCACTGGGTTTCAAGACTAAACCTTCACAATCTAGACGGTCTAACGCCCCCTTGGGTAGCACATTTAGAGAAGAACTAGTGTCGACTAGAACATGTGCTAGGGTGGTCCCCTTGCACTCGACAGAAACATGTAGAGATTTATTGTGGTTCTTCCCAAGCGGTGTTAGGGCAACATCTGAAAATCCTAAATCGTTATAAGCCATCAAGCTAGCCACGCAATTCTCAAATTGGTCCATTGTGGTCTCATGAGGGACATGAGCCTTTTTCAAGAATTTGGTTAATGTTCGAGCATGGGCATCAGAACAAAGTAGAAATTACAACATAGAAATCTTAGAAGGGATTTTCCCCAACTGTTCCACAATCTTGAAGTCGCTCCTTTTTATGATTTTCAAAATCTCGTCCATCTCACGAGCGGAAGGTTCTCCATCAGCAACATCTTTTGCGGGTACTTCTGTCACGACAAGCTTAACAACCTTCTCTTTCCCTCTTGTATCGGTACTTGGCTTAGCGACATTGATGCGAACATGTGTCTTTGTAACAACTGGTGGTGATATGTTGGGTGAAAATATTCTCCCAGTTCGAGTTACCTTACTTGAGCCAATTATGTTACCAACATCATCATCTTTTTCTTCTTCGATCCAAGCGTCTTGTTTTATCCCATGGTAAAACACCTCAGCACCATAGTTCTATGGTACTGCCTTGTTTGAAGACTAGGGAATTGGTCTGGGATTGGTAATTATTAAGGGAGTAAAAGTTGGTTCATTTGAAATCCTGATAGGACCTTTGGAGGAGATCCTAAGAGGTTTGTTTGAGATGGTTATAATGGAGAGATCTTCACATTTATCAGTCAAACTTTTGGCAAGCGGAGTCTTCTCAAATAAGATCTCGTGGCTGTCCATCAGGCGTTGAATGCCTTCCTTCAGCCCTTTGCATCCATTGAGTTTTTGGCACAAAAAACACAGTCTTTTACATAGCCAGGGAAAATCCCGGCTTTCAATAGATTCTTTTTGATGATATTCAGTGGAGTAGTCAATTTTTCAACAGAGGCAACAAAAATTGTATCTTCAACAACATTGACACCCTTGCCATGATTTGGCATAGGCACGGTGATTACATTCAGAGTCGGAGGAGGATAAAACTCAATAGTCTTGTTATTGATCAAATCCAGAATTTTATTCTTCAAGGCCCAGCGTTGGTAAGTCTCATGCCCGAGGCTACTTGAGTGGTAAACATATTTGGCGTTCGGATTATACTTTGGTGAAGAGGTATCTGGGTTGACAGGAGGATCACGCAATGTCACCAAATTAGCCTTGGGCAAGTGTTGTAAGGCATGAGATAATGACATGCCTAACCTCGTAAATTGTCTTCTTGGAGTTTCAAACTGTTGGTGATTATCAGATGGTCTTTAAGTAGGAGTTGGATTGGAGATTCAGACAACATTAACAGACGGATGATCATTCTTCTTGGTACGGGCCCTTGCTCCGTACACAACATTTATTTCCTTCTTTGTAGCAAAAGGTTTATTTATAGGATTTGAAGTGGAGGCAGACGTCATGGAAATCTTCCCACTTTTGATTCCTCTTTCAACCCTTTCACCAGTTAAGATTAGCTCGGTGAAACCAGAAGAAGAACAGTCGACCAATAGATTAAATAAAGGACCAAATAAAGTGCCCATAAACATGTCAGTGTGCTCCCTATCAGTCAAAGGTGGTTTAACCCTACTAGTAAGGTCTCTCCATTTTTGTGCATATTCTTTAAATCCTTCATTTTTCCCCATTGTCATATCTTACAACTGAACTCTTGTCGGCGCCAAGTCGGCGTTATACTGGTACTGATGGTAGAAAGCGGTAGCTAAGTCTTCCTAAGTATTGATGCGGGAACCATCCATCTGGTAGAACCATTATAGTTGCATTCTGGTCAAGCCTTCTTGGAAAAAGTGAACCCAGAGTTTCTTATCAGCGGTGTGCGGCTGTATCTTGCGCACATAAAATTTCAGGTGAAGTTTTGGACAGGAAACTCCACCGTACTTTGCAAAGACTGGTATTTTGAATTTGTGGGGAATGAAAACCCCAGAGATCAAACTCAAATCATCAAAATCTAAACCGGGGACGACTTGGATTTCAACAACCATCAATCTGTCTTCTAATTGTTTGTACTTGACGTCGGTGGGTGGATATTGCTCATCAAAATAATCATCATCAGACGCTTGATCATTAATACAGCCAGCCTGGGTACTCTTAACTTCACCAATCTAATTCTCATCTTCTTCAGATGAGTCTTCTACTACCGGGATCTGATGAACCGACTCTTTGAAACTTCTACCTATATTGAGCAGAGCTTTCTTCTTAGGTTTCTTCTTAACTTCCAGCAATGCCATCGTATCTTGCTGCCCCTTGGCTAGGGCTAGTAGAGTCTCTTGGAATTGAGAATTTTGTGCCTGAAGATCCTTCAAAGTTTTCTCTAGATCCATCTTGCTGAAATAAACATCAGAAAGATAAGGAACCTGTTATGTGAAAACCTATCATGTTATGATGCATGGAAGATGTATATGCAAATGATTTCAAGGATTTATGAAATTTAAATTTGTTTAGACAAAGCATGAACAAACGTCAATTTTCATTAATTAGTTCAAAAGATTACAAAATGCCTCTTGGGCTTACAAAATAAATCTCTAAGATAGAAAGACCAAGCGCATCCTCTTCGGTGCAATGTAGGCATTCACGCTTTGCTCCTCATGTAGCTGCTTTATAAGCTCCAAGACTCTCTTCTCTCTAGCGTATAATTGAGCTTCGAAGGTATCTCGTTCCTCCTTTAGCTGAATCTAACCCCTTTACAAGTATTCAAGAGAGGTTGGCATGTCGGGATGGAGGACAGTGTACATGACATCTCCTTCAACCACAAGTTCCATGATAACTGGTAAGATGGAGGGATAAGGCATCACTAGTTTCTGAGCACGAAATTTTACCCACCTAAGATTGGGCTCAAGTGGAATATAACTCTTATGTCCCAACGTCTTGCTATCCACGTTGTTTACCAATATCCAAGCTCGTATAAACCTCTGGAGGTAACCTTGATCGTTGCTCTCGTAGTCGAATACCGCTCCTTGGATGAGCATCTCATGAGGACCATCCCTTCGGGCATATCCAAAATGGATTAATGCTAAGCAAAGGTTGTAAGTGATACCTCCCCTAATGCCAAGCAAAGGGACATTAGGGAATTCCCCACAACAATCAATAATAGTAACGTTCTCCAAGAATCGAGAACACCAAAGGTTATCTGAATGTCTGAGCATCATCAACCTATGGGACCACCTTAAACCTTGCTCGTTCTTCAACACAGATCGGGGAAGATTCAAAATAAACCATCTTTCCAAGAGAGGAGTGCAACACATGAGGGCTCCTCTCTTCCTCATAGTGCGAGTGTAGAGAGAATGTAGGATATCTCCCAATAAAGTAGGCAACGGATTGCGAGACATGAAGATTTTGACAGCATTGCCATCTATGAGTTGATCAGGGTTTGGGAACAAAACCACCCCATAGATGAGAAGGGCCAAGATTTCCTCAAAACCTTGTAAGTCCCAAGAGTTCCAACAATATTTAGCTTTCTCAAACAAGAACTTGGATAAGAAAACTTTGACACCACTCCTTGTTTCCAAATTAGTTGTGATATCTGATTGTTGCAAGTGTAGTGCTCGGGAAATCTCTTCAGGTCTTAGATCTCTTTCCGTACCGTTGAAAGGTAGTTGATTGAGAATAGGAATCCTCAAGATTTGAGAGAATTCCTCCATAGTAGGCACAAGTTGATAGTCGGGAAAGGTAAAGCAATGGTGTAGAGGATCAAAGAATTGGAAAAGCACCTTCATCATATCTTCATTTGTGCTAGAGGTAACGAAGTTTAGGAGGCAACCATGTCTTTCGGTGAATGAAGAATTCTAAGGGACCCTTGATACTAGATCTTTGAGTAGAGAAGGAATTCTTACGAGATTGACTTGAATGGTTTTCATGCGAATAGAAGTCGTGTCCTACAAAACAGAACAAAGATAAATCCCCAAAATCCTTGAAATGGTTAGTGAGAATGAGTATGATGTTATGATGTTTATGATGTTATGTACAAGTAAGCATATACAAACAAGACAAACAAGTCCTTAGGTTTAGGCTTGCATGGAGTCTCATAGGTAAGTACCCTCTTGAAGTTTAGTTGGCTCAAAACCCTATCCTAGAAATAGTAACCGGGTTCTAAGGGATCTCAATATCACTGATCTTTCTTGTTAGGCATGGTTTCAGTGCAAGCATCTTTCACGGCGACCAAAATATCCCAAGAAGTACGATCTCAATGAGTGTAGTATCGAGTATCAACCAACTTCGGACTGCACCAAATCCGGTTATCTCACTACTTCCTAATGGTCAAAGTTGGTCAAGTAAAGGTTCTAAAGTCAGTTAGTGCTTCATGACACCACACAACGGCCCCATATTCTCCTTGACTATTCAAGGTCTACCGGTACCCACAAATGTGTCACACTAACATAACTATTGCTTAGACCATGTCGATATACCCTGCACAGTTTCCACAATGTATTGCTACTTACCTATAAGGTATCCCAAATCCGGGTAAAGGATTAGAACAAGCCCAAACAAGGTACTAAAAATGTAAAGCAAACAAGTCAAACAATGAAAACAAATAAAGGTGATCTATTCCTAAGGTAATCCCACTTTTAAGTTTTTCCCCAGCAGAGTCGCCAGTTCTGTAATACGGTGGGAGAACTAACTTGAGTGTTTTGCGTTTTATCGCAAATGTTGCGGTTAGCAAGAGTCGGCACCAACTTTTCTTTTATCCAAAAGGAAAGGCTGAAAAGAACAGGAAAGACCTTTGAGATTATTTCTTGAGTTTGTGGGGTAGATTATGAAAAGGGAAGGTGTTAGCACCCTTTTCATCCATAGTTATCTATGGGCTCTTAGTTGCTTGCTAGATCACTTGCTTTGTTTGAAAATGTGCTTTGTGTGGTTTTTGAAAGTATTTTGAAAAGGCACCTTCGTTTAGGCAAACATTGTATTAGTTCTCGTTCGTAAGAACGTATACAAAGTGTTGAGCTTTTGAAAATGTTTCAAGTTTTGGAAAATGTTTTGAAAGTTTTTTTGAAAGTGCTGGTGTTTTTTTTTGAAAATAAGCAAGGATGTTTGATTTGAAAATGAGCAAGCAACTAGGAGCAACCTGCCTACTCAAAAGTCTTAGTTCATTGCTTCCTTTCCTTTGATATTGCTATCTTACCATTGATTTGGTAAGAAGCCTTATCTTTGGATATAAAAGGGAGGGGCATGGGTCATCGTATAACCATGATAAAAATATTGTGAGATATCTTAGCATTTCTCTTTGAGGGACTAAGATCATTTTTGAAAGGCAACATTGATAGCATCATCGAGGGACTATGATCTTGTATTTTTTGATTGCTTTTGCTAAGATATCCCGCATGCATAACATGGCCATTTTTGTAAGGGAACAAAGTGGAATTACCCTAAGGGTGCAAGTGTGTTTGATTTACATGCATTGTTTTGTCTTGAATTAGGGTTTGCTACTTGTTGATTTTAGTCTTGCCATACAAACCCTAATTTACTAGCATTTATATAAAGCGATAAATTGCGAAAAGTAAAATTACTAGGCTATTACATCATTAAGGGAGGGGGTATACAAATTTATAAATGGAGATTTGCAAGAAAATTAAACCAAATTATTTATTACAACCATATTCAATGATATACAAGAATTAAATAAATGTACAAAAGGATAAATGGAAAAGAAATGATTTTTTGTTTGGTTTTTATGAAAGGGTGTTAACTTTAACCTAATTAAGAAAATGATTAGTTAAAAATAAATAAAATTAAACTTAAACTAATTAAGAAAGAAATTAAATTAAAAAGTATTTTTAGGGTTTTTTTTTGAAAAGGTTTTAAGTTAATAATAATAATATGAAATTAATTAATTAAAAAGAAACTTAAATTCTAAGTTAATTTTAATTAAGAAAGTAAAATAATAATTAAACCTAAGTCTAACTGTTAATTTCTTAAAAAAAGAAATTAATTTGTTTAAGAAAAATGTTTTTAGTCTTTTGTATTTATAAGAAAAAATAAAATATATAAGTGTAAATAATAAATAAAAATATTTTTATATTTATTTTATTAATAATAATAATAATAAAGAAAAAAAAGAAATAAAATAGAATAAGAAAAAATAAAATAATAAAAGAAAATGGGCCAGGGGTGCAAAAGTAGTCAGGGGGTTAGAAAAAGCAAAAAAAGTGGAAAGCCCAATGTGGAGGCCCATGTGCCTGACTGCAAACAAAAAAGAAACAGAAAATATGGAAAAATAACAAAACGGACGCTTGGGGCTCGAACCCAGGTCCTAAAGGTGAAAGGTGCGCGCTTTAACCACTTGGGTGGTGATACATACGTTGATTTAACTGAAATAATAAATACATAATACAAAACAAGTTCCAGAAATGAACTTCATCCCCAACCTCCAGCTATGGATCCTGTAACTTCACCATTTCTCAACAAAAAATGAAAGGTGCAAACATGAAAGTTGCTCCATTTTTCCATACAAATCCAACCATATAAATATCATAAGCTATAAATCAAAGATGAATGAGAATGTTTGAAAGTACCAAATTCTGACCTAATTATTTTCAGAGATTCAATCTTAAAATTCTCCTAGCTCAATCAAAATAAATGAAATCTATAGACATGTACAACTTCAAGGTAATGATGTCTATATTTTATCTTCACAAATGCAAGCCTAACAATGACAAAATAAGAAGGTAGAATTTCAAGAAATATACCTCAAAACTGGAAATCGTGAAATGAGTTTGAGCTTGATTCAAGGTGCTGCAATGATCGGGTTAGCTTCCTCAAGTTCCCAGGAAGCTAATGCAATGCTTAGCTTGAGTTGAGAGTGGCTGAAATGGCCTGTAGAAGTCAAGTTGCATACCCCTGTTTTTGAGCTTGGAAAATGGTGAAAATGGTGTTATAGTTTAGAAACAGGGATTGGGATGAGTTGTATTTGAAGTAAGGAAGCTTTTGAGATGATTTAGAGAGAAAACACATGAGTGGTTTGTGAGATGGGAGTTTTTGGTCAGGTCCTGCACAACAATGGAGGTTTTTCTGCAATATGAGTTTTCAGGGAGTTTGAGTGAGTTTGAGGGTGTTAATGCCCATGTGTTAGCTCACAAATAGTGCCTCTATTTATAAGCAGCAAGTTTGGAAGCTTGTTGTTGATTAGAATTCAAAAACAAATGTTTAAACTCAACATGTGATTTTTGAGATATCCAAGTTTCAAAGTCTTGTGTACTTGCTAATGTAGAGTGGTTATGCTTTAAACAAACTTGCTTCTGACTTTGTAGATGGATTGTGATCAGAGGGAACAAGTTAGAGGCTCAAGAATTGACTTTGTGCATAAAGCTTGCTTTTCAAGAATGGCATTCTTCACTTTCTTCCCAAAATGGCAATGTGAATTGGATAAAGCTTAAACCACTTAGATTATAGTTCAAAAGTTTGTGTAATCCATTAATGATGGATAGATACACAATTTAGAAGGCCTGTAAAGCAAGATTATACAGACTAACATTGAAATTGCATTATGTGTTCATCAAGAAATGACTTGTAATTCAAGAATGAAACCCTAACTTCTTGCCTTCGATTCTCCTTGCTCAAGTATGATATCAATGAGTTCTTGGATATTTTGGAAAGCTTGTAACATCATCTACAACCTATATGTTGGACATTTTTGAAAATTCATCTTGGAACTATGTGAAAAATTGCCATGAAGTTAGGTCAAAATCCTGCCTAAACTAGGGCAAAATTTCACAAAGTTTCCAAGTTTCATGAACATGTCTTCACAAAATCATAAATTGAAATCCATGCATTTCTAGAAGAAGTTGTGCTCTACAATGTTTTAGATTCCATTTAGATATACAACTTTCATCTTGGAAGTTTCCTTTGAATCATCTTGCATCATGGTGAAAAATTGGCTCAAAGTTGTGAAAAAAATATGAATTTTCAAACACTTAGAAAAATTTATGTTTAGAAATTTTGACTTTTCAAAATGAAATCTTGAATTTTTGATTTCTTTATGAACAAGTTTCATATTTTGACATGTTTTTATGAATTGTGATCTTTGAAACTTGATTTCGACCAAAAAGTCAAAGTTTGACTTTTCAGTGTACATTTGACTTTTCATCAGTTGACTGAAATTCATCTATCAATCAATTGATCTTGAGGGATATTTTGAGCCATGTCATTAGGTCAAAATGATGCATTTGAATCCTTGAGATCATGTCTCAAACCAATAAATCATTTTCTAGGTCAAAAATGAGAAATTGCACCTTCTTAGTCAAAACCCTAATTTTGACCATTTTGCCCTATTAATGATCTGATCAAATTTATTGAGGAATTGTGATCCAAACTTGATCAATTGACATATATGAGTTCATAATGTTGATATGGATAAAAAATTATTAAGCTTGACTGTAAATTGACCACAGTTGACTTTTCCTCCAATACAATTGATTTTAGGTCAACTGATCAATTGACTGAGCAAAAATGTAATCCAAGATTTGAAACTTGACATGAGCAATATTGAGAGTCCAAAATGATCCATGAAAGTCATATTAGGAATTAAAAGTCCATTTGTCCTTGTGCAATCTCAAACCCTAATTTTCAGTTATCAGTGCTTGAGGAGGTGTCTTGAGCTGATTAACCCTTGTGCAGTCTTGAACCAAAGGAGATATTGTGAGAGATTACTTGAGAAATGAGAGGGAAAATTTTGGGGTACAAAAACTGGGTTATCTTATTGTCCCCTCATGCTGGTATCTTCTTTGTACTTTTGGGATAACGCACATTTCACCTTCCATTTACCTTGTGGAATGGTGACCCCTACTCTCTTCGACATAGCAGCCATCACTGGTCTTTGACGAACTGGTGAATAATTCGATCCGTATATGTCTGAAGATACCATTGGGTTTTAGGCTACAAAACCCACATATACTACTTTCATCAACCACTTTCATGACAAATCCAGCAACACTATTTCTGAAGTGGAACACATAGATTTTTAGCTTTGTGGTTGTCTCATTTTGTCTTCTGTACCAAGTCACTCCAAGTGACGAAGAAAATGCTTACTCTTGCTACTCAGCTTCATCATGGATATAATCTTTGTTTGGCTGAATTGATTTTGTCCAACCTTTATGAGTCCATCAATAATGGTGTGACTCAACTTAAAGTTATAGGTGATAGAGCCAGTTTGCTCCTTTCTGGCTTCTCCAACTTTGGCTCAATGCCACGTTCGAATCATTTCTTCCCCAGAAGAATAAAATAAATGAGAAAGCCCCAGAGATCCTTAACAGGAGGGTCGAAGGAACCAGGTTAGCTCTGTTGACTCCAACAGATGATGGTCAACAATTTCAGAAAGCATTTACCAGCTTCGTAATGGTGTTTGTGAAGCGCAAGCAATTTGTTTCAACCATGGCTCCCTTTGCAAATTGAAAGGTTAGTCCGGTATTGTTTACTTGACCATATCCCTCGACTGAGGATAAGGATTGTGTCGAAGAGTATGTAGCTATTTAAGAGTCTTTTCTTTGCCCAAGAATTATGCCACTGAGATTCAAAAGTTCTAAGAATCAACTGAGCTTGATTTCTTATCAACCGAACCTTGTTTCTCGCCAGTTTGGCATAATTCAATCACTCCCAAAACCAATCTATACCCGAGAAAAGTCTTTGATGTATTACAATGCAGACTATTCGGAGGAGGGTGCTACCAAGAAAATTGGTAGGTACATTGGTCGAACCGCACTAACCTTGTTCGACTTCAAACTCAACTTTCCGTGTTCGCCCATCTTTGAAGGATGGTAGAAGAAATACTACGACGAAGAGTTCTTCGATGCAAAAGACTTTTCTGACCATCTTCAAGAGGTGTTTCTGTTGGTCTCCGACAAGATCAAGAAAGGTACTCTTTCTTCTTTAGAGCAAATGCCTTATTTTTCTTTGATTTAATCATTTGATATATGGCTCATGTTTACTTATTTTCTAGTCGTCAAGAGAACCACTGTCAAGAAAGCCGCTGAAAGCGCAAAGGGAGGAGACCCTTATGCAAAACCTCCACCAAAGTTAAATAATTTTCGCCCTTAATTACCTTTAACACATCACCAATGTTGATGTTTTCGAATCTTTTCTTTTTAGGCCACCAAGAAATCTACACCAACAAAGAGGAAAGTCCAGGAAGTCACACTCTCTAGTGATGATGAAGACACACCTCCTATCCCTCTCAAGAGACAGAAAAAGCCAACTCCCATTTATGAACCTCGCCCAAAAACCAAGATTAAGGTTACGGGCACCAGGCCTAAACCTATCATCATTCAAGAGCCAACTGAATAAGAAATAACTGCTAGAATGAATGATCCAAGTGAGAGCGACAATTCAAGCCCTGGTGTTGAAGTTCCACCCAAGATAATAATTTCGACCATCTAAGAATATTCCTTGAATTAGTTTTGCAATTATTCTAATAACAATCTCTCAATCCCCAAGACGCTGCTGACACTTCCAAATAGGCTCCCATACCCGTAGAAGATTCTATCACCTTACTAAATAATGAAGGCAATCCCACTTATAGGCCTTCTTCAGCGAAAGGATCTTTTGTAAGTTCAGCCAGTGAGGTGAACCAGACTTCTGAACATCAAACTGCAGCCATTGGGGAGCCAAATAAAGAAGTCTCTAGTAAGGAAGATTCTGACTTGCCACACGCGAATCTCAGGACTCCACAGGCTACCGATGATGAGCAGGGAGAACAAGAAGAAGTTGCTGATGATGAAGTTGAAACAGAAATAGAGGGCACACCAAATGGAGGAAATCAAAATGAGGACAATCATGCGTCTGCTGACGGAGGAAACTCTATAGAGGGGGAGAGAAATCCTGCAAACGTTGAAGGTGCCCATGTCCAACTATAGGATCTATCAGTCGGAGAAAATATGGCTCGTGTCACCAATGAAAGAGTTACTTCAACATGATCCCGTACTAAAGAGGACTCGATGCTAGTTAAACGGAATAATCCTATTGGATATTTGAATTCCATTCTTGAGGGCAGAGAAAGATCCTCTGATCAAAGTCATGATGCTTCGATTGCATATGGTAAATCTACTTCGGCTTCTCCCCTTGAAGAGGCGCTTCAGAAAGTTAAGGCTCAACTTTTTAAGAGAGATTTGAAAATTACCTTAGAGGGAGAACCTACTGCCATTTCCTTTCTGAAGAATACTCTAAAAGCTGTCGACCTTCTTGTTGCCTCTCTGATATAGCTAGCATCATTCTGGATTTGAATTCGATCATTGATCAAGCTTCAGTTGATTATAATCGCCGAAGGACTCTAAATCGTGAAATTGAAGAGGCCAATGGTCGCGTAAGTGCTGCCTGGGTTGTTGCTACTGAGTAAGCTTCGAAGCTAAATGAGCTATCAAAGTAACGAGAAGCTAGGCAAAAAGAGGTCTAAGAGATTGACCAGAGTACAACCAGCATGAAAGCTCAGATCAAAGAATTGGAGGCCAAGATTTCCGCAAATGATAAATGCAAAGAAGAGCTTCTAGCCGTCAGCAATGATGCTGAGAGCCAAGAGGAGCTTAACAATGGATTGAAATATGCTGAACAGGCTCAAGCCTTGGATGAAAATATCGAGGCTCTCCATCAGTCGAGGGCTCTGTGTGAAAGGCGCTTGGAACTCCAGAAGATCAAATATCTCCAAATTAAAGCCAATCTTCCATTTTGATTTAGACTTCTTGTTTGTAAAATGATGTTTATGTAATAAATTGGAGTCATTTTGGCTAATTTTAACGCATCTTCCATTTTGGCTGTATACTTCGACTAAGATTAATCGCTGACTATTTTGACCTCTTGAAGTGAAGGTCTATACTTTTTTAAGTATTTACCATTCACTCTCAAGAGTCTTTTATCTTCATTTAATTCTTCGATCTCAAAGGCACCACCAAAAAATGCTTGAATAATCTTAAAAGGTCCTTCCCATTTAGGAGACCATTTTCCCATGTTCTTATCCTTTCGATCCATTGGGAGAATTACCTTCCATACCAGATCTTCAGGCAAGAATGTCTTCAGTTTTACTCTTTTGTTGTAATATTTTCCACTATTTTCTTCTGTATCCTTAAAAGATCTAAAGCTTTCAGTCTCTCTTCGTCTAAATCAACCAGTTCATCTAACATCATATTCTAATAAGATTCAGAAGGAATATCTTGATGTCTCTGAATTCTTGTTGATTGTAGACATATTTCTATTGGTAACACTGCGTCATGACCATAGGTCAATCGAAATGGTGTCGTATTGATAGCTTCCTTAGGAGAAGTTCGACATGCCCATAAGATTTGATCTAACATCTTATGCCAATTCTTTGGCTTTTTCCTACATGCTTTTTTATTAAGCCAATTACAACCTTGTTTGCTACTTCAACTTGGCCATTGGCTTGCCCATAATAAGGTGTAGATGTTAACAACTTGAATCCCATTTCTATAGCAAATTCTTGCACTTTTCGACCAATAAATACTGATCCTTGGTCAGTTGTTATTGTCTCAGGGATTCCAAACCCATATATAATGTTCTTTTGAATAAATTCAATGACATTATCTTGGTCTACATTGACTAAAGTAATTGCTTCAATCCACTTAGTGAAATAGTCAATTCCCACTGTGATATGGTGGGAGAACTGACTTGAAGGTTTTGTGTTTGATTGCAAATGTTGCGGTTAGAAAGAGTCGCCACCATCTTTTCTTTTATCCAAAAGGAAAGGTGAAAAAGTACAGGAAATACCTTTGATATTATTTCTCGAGTTCGGGGGGTAGATTATGAAAATGGAAGGTATTAGCACCCTTTTCATCCATGGTTTTTCATGGGCTCTTAGTTACTTGCTAGATCTCTTGCTTTTGTTTGAAATTGTGCTTTGTGTGGTTTTTGAAAGTATTTTGTTAAGAGGACATTGTTTAGGCAATCTTTGTAATGATTCTCGTTCGTAAGAATGTATATAAATATGTTTGATCTTTTGAAAACGTTTTCTAGTTTGAAAGATGTTTTGAAAGTGTTGGTGTTTATTTTGAAAATAGCAAGGATGTTTTGTTTTGAAAGTGAGCAAGTAACTAGGAACATTCTACCTGCTCAAAAAGTCTTTCATGTTTATTCCCTCTTTCCTTTGACATTGTCATCTTACCATTGATTTGGTAAGTAACCCTATCTTTGGATGTAAACGGGACGAGCGTGGGTCATTGTATAACCATGATTAGCAATGTTGCAAGGTATCTTAGAATTCTCTTTTAGGGACTAAGATCATTTGAAAGGCAACATAGATAGCGTCATCGAGGGACTATGATCTTATATTTAGCTTGTTTTTGCTAAGATACCTCACATGCGTAATATGGCCATTTTGTAAGGCAACCAAGTGGATTTACCCTAGGGGTTCTTGTGTGATAATGTATTGTTTTCATGCTTGATTTTGTCTTTGATTAGGGTTTTTCTAAGCATTAGTTTTAGTCTTTCCATACAAACCCTAATCTAGCATGTTATATATAAAGCGATAAATTGCGGAATTTAAAATTACTACTCTATTACAATACTTGTGGGAGGGGGTGTACAAATTATAAATGGGGATTGCAAGAAAATAAATCCTAATTATCTATTACAACCACATTGAATTTGTACAAGAATTGAAATAAATAATGTACATAATGAATAAATATACAAGAATGCAAATGTGAAGAAAATATATATTTTTGTTTGGATTTTTTAGGAAAAGGGAATTTGTTTTAACCTAATTAATTAAAAGATAATAATTAATTAAAATAATAAAAAGTAAACCTAAATTTACTAGGAAAAGAAATTAAATAAAACCCTAATCTATTAATTGATTAAAAGAAAATAAGTTTGTAAGAAGAATATTTTTGGTGTTTTTGTCTTAAAAATAATTTATAGTGTTATAAAATATTTTTGTTCTTTTTATCTTTTAAAATAATATATTTAAACGGTGTAAAAGAAAATAACTAAAATCCTAGTTTTTAATTGAATTTACAAAACAATTAGTGAAAATAAACAAAGTATGATTAAATAAAATAATTTTTGTGTGAGAAAAAATAAATAAACTATGTCAAAATACAAATCTAATATTTTTATATTTTTTTATGATTTTTTAATATAAGATAAAATATTTAAGACAATAAATAAATAAAAAAATAAGAAAAAGAAATAAAAATGGGCCAGGGGCTGTGTAAGTGAAACAGGGGGTTAGCAACAAGAAAAAAAACATAAAGGCCTAAGGGAGGCCCAACGCTGCCAAAAAGAAAGTCAGAATGCAAAAAAAATGTGAAAAATACAAAAGGGTACCACTAGGGCTCGAACCCAGGTCCCTCTGGTTACAGGCGCACACTTCTACCACTGGGGTGGCTATACACCTGTTTATATAAATCAAACCATAAATATATATGGTAAACACGTTCTTGAGGCCAACTTCATCTTCAACCTCACGCCCAGCCAGAAGCTCTGTATCTCATTCAAATCTCAACAAAAATGAGAACTGTAAACAGGAAACTTGTAGCAAATTTCCTCACGATTCCAGAAATGCAAAACAAAATAATTATAGATCAAAGATAAACATGAATTTTAATGGCCCTATTCTGAATCCTAAAAATCTCAAAAATTTCAATCTTAAAATTCTCTAAGCTCAAGCAAAATAAATGAAAATTACAGACATGGTTAGCTTTAGGGCAATGATATCTACATTTTTCATTCACAAATAAATCATTGATGATGCATGTATGAAAAGTTCCAAAGTTAGAAAACTTACCTTGCAAGAGGGTATCGGGTTTGGAGTTTGAGGAGCTTTCAGTGAGTTCCAATGATTGGGTTAGCTTCCTCAAGTTCCCAGGAAGCTAATGGGATGCTTAGCTTGAGCTGAAAGTGCCTGAGGAGTTCTGGAGAAGTCCAAGTGCAAAGCCCTATTTTTGAAAATGGAGGATGGTGTTAATGGTGTTACAGTCTTGTACAGGGTGTGGGATGAGTTCTAAATGATGTTTAGAAACTTTAGGAACCAAAAGGCTTGAAAACGCATGAGGGAGATGTGAGTTTCAAACTTTTGGTCAGGTTAGGCAACAATGGAGGCATGTAATACAATTATGAGCTCTTGGTATTTTTAGGGGTTAAGCATGCGTGGGATTTGTGGCAAATTACTTGTGTATGTATAAGAAAAAGGGTTTGAGAGCTTTGGACAATCAGAAGTACAAGTTACCAGCTAATTGCTAGGTTGCTTGATTTTGAAGAAAAGTGGGAAAACAAGTTTCAAGAGGAAGTACAAGCATGGGATGGGTGTTTGTAAGTGTCTAACAAGTTTCTTATAGGTTATGGGACTTGTATGATCAGAAGAGAACAAGTGCAAGGCTCAAGAACAAGTTTTGTGCAAAAAGTCACTTTATCAAAATGGCAATGTGCACTTTCTTCCCAAAATGGATATAAAGCATGGCCTTGCATTGAAAGCTTGAAATGAGACCTCTAACAGCTGTGCAAGTAATTAATTATGGAGTGCCTAACAAGTTTGAGGCCTGCAAAGTAGAGGTTATGCAACATAACTTTGAATTTGAATCTTGTTCATCACAAAATGACTTGTAATTCAAGTGATAAAACCCTAACTTCATCTCTTCGATTCTCCCTACTCAAAAATGATCTCAACAAATTCTTGGACATTTTGTAAAGCTTGTAATGTGCTATACAACCCATTTTTAAATTAATTTTGAATATTCCCCTTGGAACTATATGAAAAAGTTCCATGAAGTTGGGTCAAAATCCTGACTAAATTAGGGCAAAAATTTCACTAAGTGTTTTGTTTCATGACCATGTGTTCTTAAAATTATAACTTGAGATCCAAGCACTTTTGGAAGGAGTCGTGTAAAGAAAAGTTGTATATTTCATGGAGATATACAACTTTCATGTTGGAAGTTTCTCTTGAATCATCTTGCATCATGGTGAAAATTTTGCTCAAAGTTGTGAAAAAATAAGAAATTTTCAACACTTGGAAAAATTTCTAAGTTTAGAAAATTTTAACTTTTCAAAATGAAATCTTGAATTTTTGATTTCTTGATAAATAAGTTTCATATTTTGACATGCTTTGGTGAATTTTGATCTTTGACATTTGATTTTGACCAAAAAGTCAAAGTTTGACTTTTCAATATACAACTGACTTTTGATCATTCGACTGAAAATTCATCTGTCAATCCATTGAACTTGAGCAATGTTTTGAGCCATGTCATTAGGTCAAAATGATGAAATCGGACTCTTGAGATCATGCCTTAAACCAATTTATCATTTTCCAGGTCAAAAATCAGAAATTGCCCTTTCCTAGTCAAAACCCTAATTTTGACCATTTTGCCCTTTTGAAGATTTGATCAAATTTCTTGAGGAATTGTGGTCTAAAATTGATCAAATGATACATATGAGTTTAAAATGTTGACGTGGATAAAAAATTATGAGGTTTGACTTTAAATTGGCCACCGCTGACTTTTTTCCCCAATACAATTGATTTTTAGGTCAACTACTCAATTGATTGAGCAAAACTGTGATCCAAAGCTTGAAACTTGGTATGAGTAAACTTGAGAGTCCATAATGATCCATGAAAGTCATATGGGGCATTGGAAGTTCAAATATCCTGGTGCAAACTCAAACCCTAATTTTGGTCATCAGTGCTTAAGGAGGTGTCTTGAGCTGATCAACCCTAGTGCAGTCTTGAACCAAAGGAGATCTTATGAGAAAATTCTTGGTAAATGAGAGGGAAAATTTTGGGGTATAATAGCTGCCCCTGTTCAGTCTTCTTAAGACTGAAGAGTTAGATTGGCAAGTTTTTCCATTCGTGACTCGAAGGTGGAAGATGATTGAATACTAGAGTGCCCAGAAATTTGCACTCGGTGATGTGATGGTTGACGGTAGGGGGAATGGGATTAAAGATTCCATTTGGAGAGAAGATGAGAAGTTGTCAGAGATGGGCTTGCAGATGCCATCCAAAAATGATTGCTAGGCTGTATCTGAAAGAGAATCTAAATGAGTGTCAGAATGGCGTATGTGTTTGAAGCGTATATGAACTGTATCTGGAAGCTGAGTCTGAATGAGTATTAGAATGGAATATGTGTCTGGAGCGTATCTGAACTGTATATGAGAGTTGAACCTGAATGAGTATTAGAATGGCATCCGTGTTTGGAGCATATCTGAACTATATCTGAGAAGCTGAATCTGAATGAGTATCAGGATGGCATCCGTGTTTGGAGCGTATCTGAACTATATCTGAGAGTTGAACCTGAATGAGTATCAGAATGGCATCCATGTCTGAAGCGTATCTGAACTGTATCTAAGAAGCTGAATCTGAATGACTATCAGGATGGCATCCGTGTCTGGAGTCTATATGAACTTTATCTGAGAGTTGAACCTGAATAAGTATCAGAATGGCATCCGTGTCTGGAGCGTATATGAACTGTATTTGAGAAGATGAATCTTAATGAGTATCAGAATGCATCCGCGTCTGGAGCGTATCTGAAATGTATCTAAAAGCTGAATCTGAAGAACCCGTGCTGGATTGCTTCAGTTGGTTGTGTAGATAATTGTCCTGGTTTGTCTTAGGTATCATTCGTTGATGATAGCCATTGATTAATCTTATCCTGAAAAGGGTAAAACATTAGAGGTATGCAATATCATTATGTATGAAATGCATGGTACAATGAGATTGTGATATATGCATTAGTGTTATCGATGTTTATGATATATGGATGCGATGTATGCGTATGTGAGCTAATTTACCGCGCTACTGTTGGATATGGGAAAATAAATCCCTGACTACTGCTGAGTATATGGAGTGTAAGTCTCCATGTTGTGAAGTTGAAGTGTTGATGAATTTCCGCTTAGATAAATAAACTCTGTTGTAAGGGAAATTCTGTGTACCGCTTGTAAAATCTTGTTGGGGAATCCCGAGAAATTGAACGACTTCTACTGGGGATTGATAGCTGGAAGTTTGTTCCGCAGGGGATTAAACTGCACACTGCGGGGAATTTGTATGGAAATAGCCTAGAGATTTCCCTATCTCTTAAAGCCATCAGTGATTGTCTTTTTATTTTGTTCATTTGTAAACGGTAATTATGTTCAAATGCATATGTTCAAAAATAAATCATTGGGCATTTTTTGCAAACAAAACACAAGAGTAAAGAAAAACAGATAGTTTTGCATTTTCAAAGAGATATCTTTGGATTAACTTTGAGTAAGTATTTTTGTACAATGAGACAAACATTCTAGTAAGAGAATGTCGTCGTAAAAAATGAAATTTGATACAAAGAAAAGATAGCTATGTGCAATAATCCCAAGGGGTTCCCATTCCTCTATAGCCTTCGTGTCTCTAAGCATCTTGTCTATTTGTTTCCTTGTCCGAAGTTGATTGAATTGATCAGAACCATCGAGCTTGTCATTAGAAGCCAAAGGTTGTCCGTAAGGTGATCCAATGGGACATAGTCATACGCTTTAATTCCCTAACTTTTTCCTGGACCTCCCTTTCGGGTTTTCAGTCCACCGGGATACCCTTTTTTCCCAAGCCGCCCTTTCGGGTTTTCAACATGCCGGGTGTACAAATTTTTTTGTTTTATCCCTAATTTCTGACCGAACCTTTTTGGTTCGCCGGGATGCCCTTGTTTTGCCTAGGTGTGTCAACCTAGAGGGTCTCTTTATGCGTAGTATCTTTGGACTATGTCTGCATTTACAGGGTGTGGTAGGTCGTCACCATCCATAGTGGTCAAGATCATTGCTCCACTAGAGAATATGCTTTCTATTACAAATGGTCCTTCATATGTAGGAGTCCATTTGCCCCTGGAATCACCTTGCGATAGTATGATACGCTTGATCACCAAATCCCCGACTTGATATACTTGGCGTCTTTCCTTTTTGTTGAAAGCCTTGATCATCCGTTTTTGATACATTTGACCATGACAGACAGCGGTAAGCCTTTTCTCATCAATCAAGTTCAGTTGATCAAGTCGAGTCTGGATCCAATCTTCTTCATTCAACCCTGCATCCTTCATGATTCTCAGAGAGGGGATCTAGACCTCAATAGGCAAGACAACTTCCATGCCATATACCAAAGAGTAGGGTGTTGCCCCGATTGATGTGTGTTGCACCCCAAAATTTTCCCTCTCATTTATCAAGATTTTCCTCACAAGACTTCTTGGACTCAAGACTAGATTAGGGTTTGCTCAGCTCAAGACATCATCTTACACTGATAACCTGAAATTAGGGTTTGAGTTTGCACAAGGATTTTTGGACCATCAATGCTTCATGTGCCTTTCATATACCATCTTGGACCCCTAAGATTGCTCATACCAAGTTTCAAGCCTTGAATCACTTTTTTGCCCAGTCAATTGGACAGTTGACCTAAAAATCAGCTGTATTGGGGAAAAAGTCAACCATGGCCAATTTACAGTCAAACTTCATGATTTTTGATCCACAACAACATTTTAGACTCCTATGTACCATTTGATCAAGTTTGGACCAAAACTCCTCAAGAAATTTGATCAAATCATCAAAAGGGCAAAATGGTCAAAATTAGGGTTTTGATTGAGAAAGGGAAATTTCTGATTTCTAACCTAGCCAATGACCAATTGGGTTCAAACATTATTTCAAGGACTCAATGGCATCATCTTGACCTAATCACAAGGTTCAAAAGATCTCAATTGCATTGGATTGACATATGAATTTTCCAGTCAACTGATAAAAAATCAACTATACACTGAAAAGTCAAACTTTGACTTTTTGGTCAAAATCAAGTGCCAAGAGTCATAATTAATCAAGACATGTCAAAATGTGAAACTTGTTGGCCAAGAAATCTAAAATTTCAATTTAGGGTTTTAATTTGAAATTTTTCATAACTTAGAATTTTTCTAAGTATGGAAAATTTCTTATTTTTTCCCAACTTTTCCCAACTTTTTCACCATGATGCAATTGGATTCAAATAAAACTTCAAACACGAAAGTTGTAGTCCTCCATGAAATATACAACTTTTATTCACAAAGTTTTCCCAAATGATGCTTGGATCTCAAGTTATGATTTTGTGAATAGGGGTCCATAAACTTTTTAACTTAGTGAAATTTTGCCCTATTTTAGGCAGGTTTTTGACCTAACTTCATGGCAACTTTTCTCCTAGTTACAAGAGGTATCTCAAGTTTCATTTCAAAGATGCATTGTATAGAATATTACAGGCTTTCCAAAATGTCCAAGAACTCTCCAAGATCATTTTTAGTTAGGGAGAATCGAAGAAGAGAAAATGGCAATTTGTCACTTTTGTTCAAGCCATGTTTACAATGCTTCAAGTTGCAAATCAGATCCTAGCATGCTTGTACCTTGTATTATAGGTAATAATCCCTTCTACACTCCATAATTTAATGCTAACTCAGTGGTTAAAGCCTTTGTTTTCACCTTTGGATCATTGCACAAGAGATTAATCCATAAATGGCATAAAGGGCACTATGCCATTTTGATAAAGCAAGCCTTTTACAACTTTGCAATTCTTGAGCCATGGACCTGATATTTTTTTGCAAGCAATATCCACAAATGTCAGGCAATGTTTACCAACTCTCATCAGCCCTATAACTAGCAAGTACAACATTTTGGCATAGTCACTTCAACTTTTCTTCAAAAGCAAGAAAAGTTGCAAAAGTGAAGGGAACTTACACATCTGTTAAAGGTTGGACCTTGTATCATTCTAAACGACTTCACAAACTTGTTACAAGCCTAAGCACAAATACACAACATTTGAAACTCTCCCAAACACAAAAAACACCAATTTCTGCCCAAACAGGGCATCTTCTACAAAACTCTGACCAAATCAATATTGGCTCATGCGTTTTGCCTCTCAAGACTTCAAACACTTTACATACATCCTACCTAAACTATCTAAGCCCTTGTCCTGTTATTGTGAACACTGTTTCAGACATCACCATTTTCATTTTTGAAGGTTGCAGGTTGACTTCTATAGGGAGTTTCAAGCATCCTTAAGACCAGCTAAGCATTGGAAAAGGTTGAGGGAACTTCAAGGAAGCTCACACGATCTTCAGGCCTCACTCAAAGTCCCCACATTGCCATATCCAAACTCAACTGAACAAGGTATTTTTCAAATCTCTATCTCTCTATTTAGACATCCTTAAGTCACGATTTGTGAAGCAAAAATGTAGTCCTTAACTTGCTGAAGCTGTACATATGCATAGTTGTCATTTATATTAACTGAGTAGTGAGAATTTGAAGCTTGAAGTTCATGAAAAAATTAGGTCAAAAATTAGGGCTACATAAATTCTCCATGATCTTTGAGAGTTAGATTATGTTTTTTATATCATTGGAATCATGAGATTCCAAGCTACATTTTTCATGTTGAAAGTTTTTGTTTTTGTGCAAAGGATAGAGAGTTACAGGTTGAAGCAAAAACACGCGCGTATGGAGGCTGGAGGACAGGGTGAAGTGCCCTGGGCCTGGCGCGCCTTGAGCCTGCTTGTTTTGTTTTTCTCACCCCACATATTCCTATCTGCACCCCCTTTGCTTATTTTGTTTATTTTTTATATTTTCTCATATTTTTTATGTTTATTGATTATAATATTTTTTCTGAACATCAAAAAATCATGAAAAATATTTTATTTATTTTTTGCATTTTATTTTATTTTTCATCTTATTTTTTTGCATAAAATATTGATTTATTAGAATAAATAGAACTTTATTTTCTTAAATAAATAGTAAATATATTTAAAAATATCATACATTTTTATTTTTATTATTCATACACATAAAACATTATTTCCACATATATTTTAATTTTTAATATTTGTAAATAATTTTATTTATTTATTTCTTGTACATAAATGAATAAAATGAATAATATAGAAGATATTTTCTTTTAAACCAAAAATTAGGGTTTCCCCTTTCAAAAAATAACAATATAATTTTTTCTTATTTTTTAGGACTTAAATAATTTATTTTTCTCATACATAAAATAAATACAAAAACATTTTGCATCCATACATGTTATTGTATATTTAAATAATTGTTTATTTATTTATTGTACAATAATTCAATTGGGTTGTAATAATTTTTAGGGTTTTATTTTTGTGAAAATATTCCCATTCAAAAATTGTATCCCCCCTCCCATAATAATTGTTGTAATAGCCTAGCTTTACTTTATGCAATTTATCGCATTATATACATGTTTAGTAAAAATTAGGGTTTGTATGATAAGATAAAAATCAAACAAATAGAAAGACCTAATACAAGACAAAATGCATGTAATATGGAACACATTGCACACAAGCACTCCTTAGGGTTTCACCCACTTTGTTGCCTTAAAAATGGCCATGGTATGCATGCAAGGTATCTTGGCAAAATGAAACAAAACAAAAGATCATAGTCCCTCGATGACGCTATCAAAAGGTTACCTAAAAAACAAATGATCTTGGTCCCTAAAAATGCTAAAGATACTTGGAACCATTGCTATCATGGTCATACGATGACCCATGTCTGTCCCGTTTAACATCCAAAGATAGGGTTGTTTACCAAAGCAATGGTAAATCAACAATGTCAAAGGAATAAAAATGTACAAGAAATACTTTTGAGTAGGTAGATATGCTTCTAGTTACTTGATCAATTTGCAAACAATCCTTGCTATTTTCAAACAAACATACACATTTTCAAAACATTTCTAAACAACTCTCAAAACATTGAAACATTTTTTAAAAGACAAACATCTTTGTATACATTCTTACGAACGAGAATCATTACAAAGATTGCCAAAACGATGGCCTCTTTTCAAAATACTTTCAAAACCACACAAATAATCATTTCAAACAATTGCAAAAGTAAAGCAAGTGATCTAAACAAGTAACTAAGAGCCCATGGAAAACCATGGATGAAAAGGGTGCTAGCACCTTCCCTTTTCATAATTTACCCCCCGAACTCAAGAAAACATATCAAAGGTCTTTCCTATGCTTTTTACCTTTCCTTTTGGATAAAATAAAAGTCGGTGGCGACTCTTGCTAAACCGCGACATTTGCGACGAAACACAAAACCTTAAGTCAGTTCTCCCACCGTATCACAGAACTGGCGACTCTGCAGGGGAAAATTATAAAAGTGGGGTTACCTTAGGGTTTAGATCACCTTTATTTGCTTACAATTGCTTGAATTGTTTGCTTTACACTTTGGTTCTATTATTTGGGTTTGAATCCTCCACCCAGATTTGGGAAACATTCATAGGTAAATAGCAATACATTATGGAAACTGTGTGGGGTATACTAACACGGTCTAAGCAATAGCTATGTTAGTGTGACATATTTGTGGGTACCGGTAGCCTTTGAGTCAATCAAAGAGAATACGGGGCCGCTGAGTGATGTCGTGAAGCACTAACGAACTTCTAGAACCTTTACTTGACCAACTTGGCCTTTTAGGATGTAGTGAGATGACCGACTTTGGTGCAGTCCGAAGTTGGTAGATACTCGATACTACACTCATTGAGGGTTGGTTCCTTGGAATATCTCGGTCGCCAGTAAAGAGGCTGAATTGAAACAATGAACAAGGAAACAATCCTGTGATATTTAGCTCCTTAGAACCCGATTACTATTTACTAGAACAGGTGGAGCCAACTAAACTTCAAGAGGGTACTTACCTATGAAACCCCATGCAAGCCTAAACTAGGAACTTGTGTGATTTGCTTGTACATATGTACTTGTGCATAACATCATGAACATCATGAAGCATCATATGCATCCACTAACCATTTCAAGGATTTTGGAATTTCATCTTTGTTCCTGTTTTGTAGGTTATGGATTCACTTCGCAGGAAAACTATCCAAGTCAACCTTGTAAGAATTCCTCTACAACTCAAGGAGCTAGCTTCAAGGATTCCTGAGAATTCTCCATTCAATGAGAGACATGTTCGTCTACTCAACCTAGTCACTTCCAACACAGAGGAAGACATGATGAAAGTTCTTTTCCAGTTCTTTGACCCTTTGCATCACTGCTTCATATTTCCTGACTACCAGCTTGTGCCCACTTTGGAGGAATTTTCTCAACTCTTGAGGATTCCTATTCTCAATCAACTACCTTTCAACGGTATAGAAAGAGATCCAAAGCCAGAAGAGATTGCTCAAGCCTTGCACTTGCACTCATTTGATGTCACAACCCATTGGGAAACTAGAAGTGGTGTCAAAGGCTTCTTGGCAAAGTTCTTGTTTGAGAAGGCCCAAAGCTGCTCTAATTCCTTGGACTTACAAGCTTTTGAGGAGATGGTAGCCCTTATCATCTAGGGGATGGTCTTGTTCCCTAACCCTGACCAACTCATAGATGTGAGTGTTGTCAAAATCTTCATGACTCGCAACCCGGTGGCTACATAACTTGAAGATATCCTTCACTCTTTTCACACTCGTACAATGAGGAAAAGAGGTGTTCTCATGTGTTGCACTCCTCTCATGGCAAGATGGTTTATTTATCATCTTCCCCAATTAGTCTTGAAGAATGAGCAAGGTTTGAGGTGGTCGCAACGATTGATGACTCTTACACATTCAAACATTCATTGGTGTTCTCGATCCAAAGAGAATGTTATCATCATCGACCGTTGTGGGGAATTCCCTAATGTCCCTCTACTTGGAATTAGGGGAGGCATCACCTACAACCCCTGCTTGGCTCTGAGAAAATTTTGTTATGCCCGAAGGGATGGCCCACATGACATGCTGATTCCAGACTTGGTTTTTGACTTCGACAACAACAATCAAGGACTTCGTCAAAGGTTCATCCGAGCATGGAGGATGCCAAACAAGGTAGACAGTAAGACCTTGGGACACAAGAATTCCATCCCTCTTGAGCCTTACCTCAATTGGGTACGAGCCCGCGCCCAAAGTCTTATGATGCCTTACCCCTCTATTCTCCCAGTGATTATAGAGCCTGTTAAGGAAGGAGAGGTTCCATACACCCTCCTACATCCTGACATGCCAACATCATTCGAAGATCTGCAAAGGAGTTGGATACAACTCAAGGGAGAACGCGATACTTTTGAAGCCCAATTCTACGCAAGCGAGAAGAAGGTTTTAGAACTCACTCGGTTACTTCAAGAAGAGTAGACTCTCAACACCTACATTGCACCAAAGAGGATGCGCAACGTATTTTTATCTTAGAATTTTGTACTATTTTTCCCTAGGGGCATTGATGTAAACAAATTCTATTTTATTAATATAACATTTGTTCCTTTTTGTTTGACACAAATTTGAATTTCTAAATCCTTGAAAACATTGCATGAATACATATCATTCATCATGTGCATAAACATGTCTTCACACCAATTTTCCTCATCTCTCTACTGTTTATTTCAGCAAGATGGATATTGAACAAATGGTCAAAGACTTGCAAGCTCAGAATTCACAATTTCAATAGCTACTCTTGACCTTAGCCAAGGGGCAGGAGGAGCTCAAGACTCTGCTAGAGAAATAGAAAGAGAAAAAGAATAAGAAGCGAGCTGGTGTGGCTATCTTGGGCAGAAGGTTTGAAGGTCAAGCCAGAAGGACCTTGGAATTTCCATCAACCTCTGAGGAAGGGGAAAGAAAAGGTAAAGAGACTACATTGCCATATGATTCTGAAGCAGAAGAAGAGGAAGATGAGGATTACTCCGAACAACAATACCCTCCGGCCGATGACAAATACAAAAATATGGAAGAGCGTCTAGCTGCTATGGAGATACAGAGAGTACCGGGGCTGGACTTTGAAGAGTTGGGGTTAGTATCTGGAATAGTAATCCCTCCGAAGTTTAAAGTGCCACTTTTTGCCAAATACGATGGGGTGTCTTGCCCAAAGATGAACCTACGATCTTATGTCAGGAAAATTCAACCACATTCTGCTGACAAAGATTTGTGGGTCCACTTTTTCCAGGATAGTTTATTGGGAACACAACTTGATTGGTTCTACCAGTTGGAGAGGTCTGATGTCCATAATTGGGAAGAATTGGCAACCGCCTTCTATAAACAGTATCAATACAACACCGACTTGGCACCAACCCGTACTCAACTCCAGGGTATGGCTATGGTGTCCAATGAGAGCTTCAAAGACTACACCCAAAAGTGGAGGGATTTCGATGGAAGGGTGCAACCACCATTATCTGAAAGAGAGCTAGTGGACATGTTCTTGGGGACTCTGTCAGATCCTTTCTTTAATCACCTGATTGGAAACTCCTCTACAGGTTTCACTGAGTTTATTTTAACTGGCGAGAGGATAGAAGCCGATATAACAAGCGGGAAAATTCAGAAAGACGCATCTGCCTCTACAGTTGCAAAGAATCCATTCACCAGAAAAAAGGAAGTGTCTGCTGTCCATGCCCAGAGAAATCAGGGAAGAACCGAACGACGACCAATAGTGGGGGCCGTTATGATTCAAAAGTCTGCATCAGACCAGCCAAGAAATAATCAGCCTAGAAATGATAAGCTGAGGAATAACCAACAAAGGGTGGAAAGGCCTGTAAGGAAATTCACCAAGATAAACATGACTCCTGCTCAAGTCCTACCACATATTTTGAAGTTGAATCGGGCCATGTTGAAAGAGGCCCCTAAAAATCCCAATACTTCATCTCCACACTACCATCCGAATGCCAGGTGTTCTTACCATTCTGAAAGTCCAGGCACGACACCAACAACTGTTGGGCTCTGAAGAACAAGATTCAAGATCTGATTGACGCAAAGGAAGTTGAATTTGAAGCTCCCGAAAAACCGAATGTTATCTCCGCTCCAATGCCTAGGCATGGACACAATGCCAATGCTGTGGAAGAAGATCTATTTGTTTCTACTGTGGATGAACTGATAACTCCTCTCCTAACCATCAAGTTTAATTTGTTGAAAGCTAGGGTATTCCCAGGTTGTGACCAAGATTGCCATACTTGCCTATCCTCCTTATTTGACTGTCCTTTGTTGAAGAAAGGTATCCAACAACTGATTGATAACTAGGAAATTTTGTTTGAGAAAGCTCTTATCTCACCCATTCCAGTTCCAGAAGTTTCAATAATAACCATATACGCCAATCCTTCCAGGGTTCCTAAAAAACCTGTTAGGATTACATCCGCTCCTATGACTACTCCGTTGAAGATAACAATGCCCGGGCTTGCCCCATACAAATCAGATAAAATGGTACCATGGAACTATGGTGGAGAAATCTACTATCATGGTATCAAACAGATTGAACAGACTGCCGATGAAGAGAGTTCTGAAGAAGACAATTCCGACATCAGTAACATTGCTGGCATAAGCAAAATTACTCGTAGTGGAAGAATTTTCTCTCCAGAGATTGCGCCACCAAAGGCAGTCTCTGGACCCGTTCCGAATATTACAGTTGTACTAGTGATTACACCTTCAAGTATACCCGCCAACAATGACAATACAATTCCTATCCCTACTTCTGCTGCTGAGAATAAAGGAAAGAATGTTCAAGAGGAGCCTGTCTTGATGAAGGCTCAATCACTTGTTATTCCTGAGACATCCAAAAGGGAGATGGAAGAAATCCTGAGGATCATTAAGAAAAGTGATTATGATGTGGTCGAACTGTTGGTGTAAGCCCTAGAGGCCAATACTTTTGGTACTTGTATCGGATTATTTATTAATAATAAAAGGGATTTCTTTATTATGTTTGCTTTCCAAAATAATAAAGTCCCTAGAATGGTTTATTGGTTTAATGAAATGTTAAGTGTGACTTAATCATGAGATCCCATTAAACATAAGACACTATTCTTAAAGTATCTGTAGTCAAGCTTTAATGTGAAGTGGGATAACATTAAAGCATTAAGATTATTATGAAGATAGATTGATGATCACATCTCATGGATCATAGATAAGTAGTTATCAAGTCTTGACATAGGTATGAATATTAGGAGTAATATTTATACTGGATTGACCCGCTATGAGAATACTACATAGAATGTTATGCAAAGTGTCATAAGTTATTCTCATGATGATAATGGTGTATACCACCCTTCGACCTGAAACCACTATGGACCCTAGATGTAGAGTCAAGTACTTTATTGCTGATCAAACGTCATCTGTAACTGGATGACTATAAAGACGGTTGATGGGTACTTCACAAAGCATGCTAAGGGACATGAGTGACCTAGATGGAATTTGCTCATCCTACATAACAGGATAAATGTCTAAGGGCCCAATATTGAACTGAACAAGGGTGACACAGTGTATGCCTTGTGTTCAATATAGGCATGAGGACAAAATGGTAATTGTACAACACAGATATTATCACGGAAAAGGTTTGGTCAGATCACATGACATTTCCGTGACTTGGGTAACAGTGATGTGTTGCTAGATACCGCTCACTGTTTATTATATTAAATGTGTGATTTAATATAATTGCCAACGATGCGAAAACCTACAGGGTCACACACATAAGGACAGGTTGATGAGAGATAGAATAAATAAGGAACACCGTAAGGTACGGTGCACTTAAGTGTAATACGGAAAGTGGTAAGGTGCCACGTGGATAAGTGATATATGGTACATCATAAGGTATGATGTCCATAAGCTTAATTGGGCTTTTTAGCTTATAGCCTTAATTGGGCTTTTAGCTTGTAGCCCACACGAGTGATTCTATAAATAGATCCCTTGTGATGAAGCAATATTACTTGATGCAATTTCGTTTTTGATTATCTCTCTCACTCAAGGTTTCCGTTCGTGATCAGCTAGCACTGTGACCGAAAGCGATCTGTTCGTGTGGACTGAGTAGAGGCGTTGTTCTTCATCAACGCTTGTGATCACAACATCAAAGGTCTGAATCGCCACAAGAGGTAAATATTTCTATCACAGACCATGCTCATTCGTAAGGATCGCTAAAGGAAAATTTTAAATTCCGCTGCTCTTTTGATCTCAATTTTCCTTCACGAACAACTGGGGAAGACCCCCTCCAAAATCTCTATGTTAGCATTGCTACTTTGCTCTGAGGAACATGCTAAAGCTTTGGTCAAGTTTCTGAAGACAACGCACGTGCCGCAAGAGACTTCGGCTGATCAATTCCAAGAGTGTGTGGCCAGTTTAACAGCTGACAATAGCCTGGGTTTCTCCGATGCCGACTTGACCTCCAAAGGGAGAAAACATAACGACGCACTACATGTCTCGGTGGAGTGTAGGGGAACCACCCTAGCTCATGTCTTGGTTGATACCAGATCATCTCTAAACGTCTTGCCAAAGAAAGCCTTGGATAGATTGGATTGTGAGGGGCTGACCCTAAAACCCAGCAACATCATTGTGAGAGCATTTGACGACTCTAAAAGGATGGTCCATGGAGAGGTGGACATCCCGATCAAGGTGGGTACCCAGACGTTCAATTCAACATTCTACATGATGGACATCCGTCCTTCCTACTCTTGCTTGTTGGGACGTCCTTGGATTCACAACGCCGGTGCGGTCACCTCAACTTTGCATCAGATGCTGAAGTACCCTGTCCAAGGGAAAATCATAACTGTCCATGGTGAAGATGAATACATGATTAGTCATCTGAATTCTTTCCGATATGTAGAATTAGATGGAGAATTCATTGAGACCCCTTTCCAACATTTTGAATAAGTTTCTCAAGAGATAGCAGCGACCAAGGCGGTATTCTTAACTCCTGTGATCACAAGACCTGTACCTCAGATGTCTTCTCTAAAGGATGCAAGGGCAGTAGTAGAAGAAGGAAGATCCACTATCTGGGGGCAGCTTCCCGATTTTCGTTTCAAATCAGACAAGTTTGGCCTGGGATTTACTTCGACTTCTCAGAAGGCCGTGCACCGTGCCCGTGCCGGAGGGCCACCTATGAAGATCAGCCACCAAGGGGTTAATACACTAGAGGACAGTGAAGAAGAGGGCAGCTTAGAAGACTGGATTTTTCCTACTGTTGGCGGAGGACTATGCAATTGGGAAGCAAAAGACTTTGTTCCGGTTACTTTCATAATGCAGTAATTTATCTTTTCCATTTCTGTTGGATCTGTAATAATTCACAAACAATTCGTACTTTTTCAACCTTGTGTCTTACCCGAGGCACATAGGTCCATTTGTAAGGGTTCTTATTTCATTTTCATATGTCATTTTAATGAATCATGGATGCTTTTCATATTTAAAACTTTTGTGCTCATTGTCTTTCTTTTACATTTTGTTGTTTTAAGATGGCTATGCCCTTACACACACCCACACTCACAAATGCAGGTACCTTTCCACTTCGGAACCCATGGGTAACAATACTGCTATAGCCTTCAGTGACTCTAAAGATCTAGTCTACCAAGCCGAATACGAAGGTGAGGAAGATTGTGAGGTGCCAGGGGAATTGGCCAGACTTCTACAACAAGAGGAAGGAGTTATTCTGCCTCATGAGGAGCTGTTGGATACAATCAACTTGGGTACTGAGGAAGATAGAAAGGAGATCAGAGTGGGTGCCAATCTAGAGCCAAGTGTCAAAGAGCGCCTAATTCAGATGTTACATGATTATGTTGAGATCTTTTCCTGGTCATACAAAGACATGTCGGGACTTGATACAAACATTATGGTAAACCGTCTACCCACAAGAGAAGACTGACCACCAGTGAAACAAAAAGTCCGCCGCATGAGACCTGACATGTCAGAGAAGATCAAAGCAGAAGTTAGGAAGCAGTTCAATGCTGTATTTCTGGCTGTTACTTCCTATCCTTAATAGGTTGCTAACATTGTGCCCGTGCCTAAGAAGGACGACAAAGTGAGAATGTGCGTGGATTATAGAGATTTAAACAGGGCCAGCCCTAAAGATGACTTTCCACTTCCGCACATTGACATCCTGGTCGACAACACAGCTCAACACAAAGTATTTTCTTTCTTGGATGGATTCTTGGGCTATAACCAGATCAAAATGGCACATGAGGACATGGAGAAAACTACTTTTGTCACACAGTGGGGTACGTTCTGCTACAAAGTGATGCCATTCGGACTGAAGAATACCGGGGCAACCTATCAACACGCCATGGTAGCTTTGTTTCATGATATGATACATCATGAGATAGAGGTCTATGTAGATGACATGATAGCCCGATCACAAACTGAAGAAGAACACCTTGATCACTTGCAAAAGCTGTTTGTCAGGTTGAAGGAGTACAAGCTAAGATTGAACCCTAACAAGTGCACATTCGGAGTCCGATCCGGTAAACTCTTAGGTTTCATTGTCAGCAACAAAGGCATTGAGGTTGACCCTGCCAAAGTCAAAGCTATACAAGAAATGCCTGCTCCTCGCACTGAGAAGGAGGTCAGAGGTTTCTTGGGACGCCTAAACTACATTGCTAGGTTCATTTCTCACCTAACATCTACTTGTGTACCAATCTTCAAGCTGTTGAAGAAAGATCAGGTAGTTAAATGGAATGATGACTGTCAAGTTGCTTTTGATAAAATCAAGGAGTATTTGCTAGAACCTCCTGTATTGATGCCACCCGTCGAAGGAAGACCACTAATCATGTATCTGACCGTCCTAGAGAATTCAATGGGGTGCGTACTGGGGCAGCATGACGAGTCTGGCCGAAAAGAGCATGCCATTTATTACCTTAGGAAAAAGTTTACCGACTGTGAAACAAGATATTCACTGCTCGAGAAAACTTGTTGCGCTTTGGTATGGGCTGTTCGTCGGCTAAGGCAGTATATGTTGAATCATACCACTTTGCTGATATCTAAGATGGATCTGATAAAGTACATCTTTGAGAAGCCTGCTTTGTCCGGAAGGATAGCCAGATGACAGATGATCCTAACGGAATACAATATATAATACACAACCCAAAAAGCTATAAAGGGGAGTGAGCTAGCCGATCATCTGGCTCATCAAGCTATAGAAGATTACCAATCCATGAAGTTCGACTTCCCTGACGAAGACATCATGACATTGGACAACATTGAGGACTTCAGACCATATGACAGACCTGAACAAGGATCCCGATGGACCCTGTACTTTGATGGGGCCTCCAACGCGCTTGGTAACGGTATTGGTGCTATGCTTATATCTCCAGAAGGATGCCATACTCCTTTCACCGCCAGACTTTGCTTCAATTGTACGAACAACATGGCAGAGTATGAAGCTTGCATCTTTGGACTCAAGGCTGCCATAGACTTGGGAATCAAATCTTTAATTGTGTTTGGGGACTCAGCTTTGGTCATCAGTCAGATCAAAGGAGAGTGGGACACTAAGCATCCAAACCTCATCCCTTACAAAGAACATGTCTTAACATTGTTACCACATTTCGAGCAGATTACCTTCGAGCACTTCCCGTGAGAAGAAAATTAGCTAGAAGATGCTCTAGCTACAATGTCATCCATGTTTAAACTTAACTAGGATAATGAGGCTCCCCAAATCACCATTGAACGAATGGACGAACCTGCACATTGTCACGAGATTAATACCGAGGAAGTAGTGGACCAGCCGTGGTTTCATGAAGTCAAAAGGTATCTCGAGGCGCAAGAATACCCTGAAGGAGCTTCAGTCAATGACAAAAAGTTCTTAAGGAGATTCTCGGCTAAGTTCTTCCTAAGTAATGGTATCCTATACAAGCGCAATCATGATTCTATTCTGCTCCGTTGTATGGACAAGATTGAAGCTGAAAGGGTTATGGCTGAATTGCATGAAGGTACATTTGGCACTCACTCTAGCGGGCATACGATGGCTAAGAAGATTCTAAGAGCAGACTATTACTGGTCTACCATGGAAGCTGATTGTTATCAACACTCCCGAACATGCCATAAATGTCAAATCTATGCAGACAAGGTCTACGTGCCTCCAGTTTCTCTAAATGTCTTAACAGCTCCTTGGCCATTCGCTATGTGGGGAATCAACATGATTGGAAAGATCAAGCCTACAACATCCAATGGACACCACTTCATTCTGGTGGCCATTGATTATTTCACCAAGTGGGTCGAAGCACCTTCCTTCGCATCCGTTACTAAGAATGTTGTTACCCGCTTCATCAAGCAGAACCTTATTTGCCGGTACGGTATCCCCGAAAGGATCATCACTGATAACGGTACAAACCTTAACAATATTATGATCACCGCCCTGTGCGAGCAGTTCAAGATTCAACATCACAATTCATCTCCCTATCGGCCAAAGATGAATGGTGCAGTCGAAGCTGTAAACAAAAACATCAAAAAGATCATACAAAAGATGACAGTCACCTACAAGGATTGGCATGAAATGTTACCGTTTGCTCTCCATGGGTATCGTACCACGGAACGAACATCAACTGGGACAACACCCTATTCTTTTGTATACGGCATGGAAGCTGTTTTGCCTATCGAGGTTCAGATTCCCTCCTTGAGAATCATGAAAGATGCTGGTTTGAGTGAAGACGACTGGATCCAGACCCGGCTTGATCAATTAAACTTAATTGACGAGAAGAGACTTACTGCTGTTTGCCATGGTCAGACGTACCAAAAACAGATGATCAAGGCTTTCAACAAGAAAGTCAGACGCCAAACATATCAAGCTGAAGATCTAGTGATCAAGTGCATCATCTTGCCACAAAGTGATCCCAGGGGAAAATGGAATCCTACCTATGAAGGACCATTTGTGATCAAAAACATCTTTTCCGGTGGGGCAATGATCTTAACCACCATGGACGGCGACGACCTTCCGCACCCTGCAAACACAGACATAGTCAAAAGATACTACGCATAAATGCCCCGCTAGGTTGACACACCTAGGAAAAACAAGGGCATCCCGGTGAATCAAAAACCCGAAAGGGCGGTTCAGGCAAAAATTAGGGATAAAACAAAAAAATATGTACACCCGGCAAGTTGAAAACCCGAAAGGGCGACTTGGGCAAAAAAGGGTTTCCCGGTGGACTGAAAACCCGAAAGGGCGGTCTAGGAAAAAGTTAGGGAATTAAAGCGTATGACTATGTCTCGTCGAATCACTTTAAGGACAATCTCTTCACTGACAACCTCCGAGCTTCTGATCATTCTAACCATCTTCAGACGAAGCAACGAATGGACAAGATATTTGGAGATACGGAGGCTATAGCAGAATGGGAACCCCATGGGATTTTTTACACATAGCTATCTTCCCTTGTATAAATTTTTTCTCATTTTTTATGACACCATCCTCTTACTAGGATGTCTGTCTCCTTTGTACACAAATACTTATTGAAAGTAAATACAAAGATATCTCTTTTAAGGTGCAGAAAAAAATTTGTCTTTTTTCTTTTTACACTTGTGATTTATTTGCAAAAACGTCCAATGATTCATTGATGAACATATGAATTTGAACATAATTACTGTTTACAAATAAACAGGATGAAAAAGTACAATTAATGACAGGTTAAAAAGATAGGAAAACATCTTTCGGCTATTTCATGAGCAATCCCTACAGTACATCATCTAGATCCCCAGCGGAGCTAAAATTTCAAACCCTTAATCCCCACCAGAGTTAAAACTTCAAACTCCCAATCCCCAGCGGAGCAAAAACTTTGAATTACAGATCCCCAGCGGAGATGAAACCTTCTTCCCCAGTCGAGTCAAGATTTCTAACTACCAATCCTCAATGGAGACCATTCAGTTTTCTCCAAATTCCCTAGCAAGTTGTCTTGAAATCTGGAAATCAACCAAGATAACAGTTAACTTTTGTCTCTCCCCAACCTAGGATAACTTCCCAGTAGAGTGGCAGACAACCGAAAACTCCTAAGCTTATTCCCCAACAGTAAGCCTTCTTCCCTGCAGAGTTTTTATTTTTCAACAAAATGAAGATTCTCATTCTTAATTCCCCAGTGAAATCGCCAAAGTTTTCATTGCTTCCCAACAGAATGAAGATTCTCATCCTTAACTCCCCGCAGAAGTCATCAGAGTTTCTCCTATTCCTCAGCAGAATAAGGATTCCCATTGTGTAACCCCCAGTAGAAGTCATCAAAGTTCTCTAAATTTCCCAAGCAAATTTCTCAAGCAGTTTGGCATTACTCTCACAACAGAATTTTTGTCAATACTCCAACTTCAAGACATGAAGGATCCTTATATCCCCACATAAGCTGTCAAGGATTTTAATCCCTAACAGTCGCCCAGGATTTCTTATCTCCAGCAGTCAGGGATTTATTTTCCCTGGCAGCAGTCAAGGGTTTTATTATCCCCAGCTGTCAAGGATTTATTTTCCTCAGCAATACAACAAATCATCTTACGTGCGCATACATTACATCCATATATCATAAACATTGATAAAACACATATATTGCATCATATATTTCATGCAACATAAATTTGTGGTTCAGCTAACACTTTACCCTTTTCAGGATAAGATTAACAACTATCATTAACAATGTTCAGATATTTCAGATACAGTCCGGACAGGCTCTAGACAAGGGTGCCATTCTGATACTTATTCAGATCTCAACTTCAGATACAGTAAAGATACACTCCAAACACGGAATTCATTCTATTAGTCATTCAGAATTCAAAGTAAAGATACAGTTCAGATACGCTCCAGACACGGATGCCATTCTATCACTCATTCAGACTTCAACAATCATGATTCAAGTACAGATACACTCCAGACACGGAAGTCATTCTGTCACTTATTCAAATTCCAGTCCAGATACACCCCAGACACGGATTCCATTCTATCACTTATTCTGATTTTCCCCAGCTTAGATACGCTACAGACACAGATGCCATTTTGTTGCTTATTCAGATTTCCGACTCAGATACAATACAGATACACTCTAGACACGAAAGTCATTATGTTAATCATTCAGATTCAAGTACAGTTACAGCTCGGATACACTCCAGACATGGCTGCTATTCCCTTGCTCATACAGATTTAGTCCCCAGATACAACTCAGATACGTTCCAAACGCAAACACCATTCTGAATACTCATTCTTTTGACTTACAACTTACAACTCAGCAAACATTCTTGGATGGCATCTACAAGCCCATCTCCAACAAGATTCTATCACCTCTCCAAATGGCATCTTTAATCCCATTCCATCAACTACACTTTGACGAGTGCAAATTTACGGGCACTCTAGTGTCCAATCATCTTTTACCTTCGCGTCACGAACGACAAAACTCGCCAATCTAACTCTCCAGGTTCATGAAGATTGAACAGGGGCAGCTGTTGTACCCCAAAATTTTCCCTCTCATTTATTAAGATTTTCCTCACAAGACTTCTTAGACTCAAGATCAGATTAGGGTTTGCTCAGCTCAAGACATCATCTTGCACTGATAACCTGAAATTAGGGTTTGAGTTTGAACAAGGATTTTTGGACCATCAATGATTCATGTGCCTTTCATATACCATCTTGGACCCCTAAGATTTCTCATAACAAGTTTCAAGCCTTGAATCACTTTTTTGCCCAGTAAATTGGACAGTTGACCTAAAAATCAGCTGTATTGGGGAAAAAGTCAACCATGGCCAATTTATAGTCAAACTTCATGATTTTTGACCCACAAAAACATTTTAGACTCCTATGTACCATTTGATCAAGTTTGGACCACAACTCCTCAAGAAATTTGATCAAATCATCAAAAGGGAAAAATGGTCAAAATTAGGGTTTTGACTGAGAAAGGGCAATTTCTGATTTCTAACCTAGCCAATGACCAATTGGGTTCAAACATGATTTCAAGGACTCAATGGCATCATCTTGACCTAATCACAAGGTTCAAAAGATCTCAATTGCATTAGATTGACAGATGAATTTTCCAGTCAACTGATAAAAAATCAACTGTACACTGAAAAGTCAAACTTTGACTTTTTCGTCAAAATCAAGTGCCAAGAGTCATAATTCATCAAGACATGTCAAAATGTGAAACTTGTTGGCCAAGAAACTTGAAATTGCAATTTAGGGTTTTAATTTGAAAATTTTCATAACTTAGAATTTTTCTAAGTATGGAAAATTTCTTATTTTTCCCAACTTTTCCCAACTTTTTCACCATGATGCAATTGGATTCAAAGAAAACTTCCAACACGAAAGTTGTAGTCCTCCATGAAATATACAACTTTTCTTCACAAAGTTTTCCCAAATAATGCTTGGATCTCAAGTTATGATTTTGTGAATAGGGGTCCATAAACTTTTTAACTTAGTGAAAATTTGCCCTATTTTAGGCAGTTTTTGACCTAACTTCATGGCAACTTTTCACATAGTTCCAAGAGGTATCTCAAGTTGCATTTAAAATATGGATTGTACAGCATGTTACAAGATTTCCAAAATTTTCAAGAACTCTCCAAGATCATTTGTGGTTAGGGAGAATCGATGAAGAGAAAATGGCAATTTGTCACTTTTGTTCAAGCCATGTTTACAATGCTTCAAGTTGCAAATCAGATCCTAGCATGCTTGTACCTTGTATTACAGGTCCTAATCCCTTCTAAACTCCATAATTTAATGCTAACTCAGTGGTTAAAGCCTTTGTTTTCACCTTTGGAGCATTGCACAAGAGATTAATCCATAAATGGCATAAAGGGCACTATGCCATTTTGATAAAGCAAGCCTTTTACAACTTTGCAATTCTTGAGCCATGGACCTGATCTTTTGTTGCAAGCAATATCCACAAATGTCAGGCAATGTTTACCAACTCTCATCAGCCCTAGAACTAACAAGTACAATATTTTGGCATAGTCACTTCAACTTTTCTTCAAAAGCAAGAAAAGTTGCAAAAGTGAAGGGAACTTGCACATCTGTTAAAGGTTGGACCTTGTATCATTCTAAATGACTTCACAAACTTGTTACAAGCCTAAGAATGAATACACAACATTTGAAACTCTCCCAAACACAAAAAATACCAATTTCTGCCCAAACAGGGCATCTTCTGCAAAACTCTTGCCAAATCAATATTGACTCGTGCGTTTTGCCTCTCAAGACTTCAAAAACTTTACATACATCCTACCTAAACTATCCAAGCCCTTGTACTGTTACTGTGAACCCTGTTTCAAACATCACCATTTTCATTTTTAAAGGTTGCAGGTTGACTTCTACAGGGAGTTTCAAGCATCCTCAAGACCAGCTAAGCATTGGAAAAGGTTGAGGGAACTTCAAGGAAGCTCACACGATCTTCAGGCCTCACTCAAAGTCCCCACATTGCCATATCCAAACTCAGTTGAACAAGGTATTTTTCAAATCTCTATCTCTCTATTTAGACATCCTTAAGTCACGATTTGTGAAGCAAAAATGTAGTCCTTAACTTGCTGAAGCTGTACATATGCATAGTTGTCATTTATATTAACTGAGTAGTGAGAATTTGAAGCTTGAAGTTCATGAAAAAATTGGGTCAGAAATTAGGGCTACATAAATTCTCCATGATCTTTGAGAGTTAGATTATGTTTTTTATATCATTGGAATCGTGAGATTCCAAGCTACATTTTTCATGTTGCAAGTTTTTGTTTTTATGAAAAGGATAGAGAGTTACAAGTTGAAGCAAAAACACGCGCGTATGGAGGCTAGAGGACAGGGATGAAGTGCCCTGGGCCTGGCGCGCCTTGGGCCTGCTTGTTTTGTTTTTCACACTCCCCATATTCCTATCTGCACCCCCCTTTGCTTATTTTGTTTATTTTTTTATATTTTCTCATATTTTTTATGTTTATTGATTTTAATATTTTTTCTGAACATCAAAAAATCATGAAAAATATTTTCTTTATTTTTTTGCATAAAATATTGATTTATTAGAATAAATAGAACTTTATTTTCTTAAATAAATAGTAAATATATTTAAAAATATCATACATTTTTATTTTTATTATTCATACACATAAAACATTATTTCCACATATATTTTAATTTTTAATATTTGTAAATAATTTTATTTATTTATTTCTTGTACATAAATGAATAAAATGAATAATATAGAACATATTTTCTTTTAAACCAAAAATTAGGGTTTCCCCTTTCAAAAAATAACAATATAATTTTTTCTTATTTTTTAGAACTTAAATAATTTATTTTTCTCATACATAAAATAAATACAAAAACATTTTGCATCCATACATTTTATTGCATATTTAAATAATTATTTATTTATTTATTGTACAATAATTCAATTGGGTTGTAATAATTTTTAGGGTTTTATTTTTGTGCAAATATCCCCATTCAAAAACTTGTATCCCCCCTCCCATAATAATTGTTGTAATAGCCTAGCTTTACTTTACGCAATTTATCGCATTATATACATGTTTAGTAAAAATTAGGGTTTGTATAATAAGAGAAAAATCAAACAAATAGAAAGACCTAATACAAGAAAAAATGCATGTAATATGGCACACATTGCACACAAGCACTCCTTGGGGTTTCACCCAATTTGTTGCCTTAAAAATGGCCATGGTATGCATGCAAGGTATCTTGGCAAAATCAAACAAAACAAAAGATCATAGTCCCTCGATGACGCTATCAAAAGGTTTCCTAAAAAACAAATGATCTTGGTCCCTACAAATGCTAAAGATACTTGGCACCACTTCTATCATGGTCATACGATGACCCATGCCTGTCCCGTTTAACATCCAAACATAGGGTTGTATACCAAAGCAATGGTAAATCAACAATGTCAAAGGAATAAAAATGTACAAGAAAGACTTTTGAGTAGGTAGATATGCTTCTAGTTACTTGATCAATTTGCAAACAATCCTTGCTATTTTCAAACAAACACACACATTTTCAAAACATTTCCAAACAAATCTCAAAACATTGAAACATTTTTTAAAAGACAATCATCTTTGTATACATTCTTACGAACGAGAATCATTACAAAGATTGCCAAAACGATGGCCTCTTTTCAAAATACTTTCAAAACCACATAAAGCACCATTTCAAACAATTGCAAAAGCAAAGCAAGTGATCTAAATAAGTAACTAAGAGCCCATGGAAAACCATGGATGAAAAGGGTGCTAGCACCTTCCCTTTTCATAATCTACTCCCCGAACTCAAGAAAATATCTCAAAGGTCTTTCCTTTGCTTTTTACCTTTCCTTTTGGATAAAATAAAAGTCGGTGGCGACTCTTGCTAAACCGCGACATTTGCGACAAAATGCAAAACCTCAAGTCAGTTCTCCCACCGTATGACAATGTGCATGCTGTGGTACGATACCCGTGGAGATAGAATGGTAACATCTCATGCCAGTCTTTGTATGTGACTGTCATTTTCTGTAACATCTCATGCCAGTCTTTGTATGGTGATGGATCTTGAATTGCTCGCACAGGGCGGTGATCATAGTATTGTTTAGATTCGTACCATTGTCTGTGATGATCCTCTCCGAGATACCGTACCGACATATGAGATTTTGTTTAATGAACCGGGCGACAACATTCTTGGTAACGAAAGAGAAAGAAGCCGCCTCAACCCACTTTGTGAAATAGTCAATGGCCACAAAGACAAAGCGGTGTCCATTAGAGGCTGTTGGCTTAATTTCCCCAATCGAATAGCAAAGGGCTAAGGAGTTGTCAAGACATTCAGAGGAACCAGAGGTACGTGCATCTTGTCAGCATAAATCTGACACTTGTGGTAGGTTCGAGAGTGTTGATAACAATCTGCTTCCATGGTAGACCATTAATAGCCTGCCCGTAGGATTGTCTTTGCCATCGTATGCCCACTTGAATGGGTGCCAAAAGTGCCTTCATGTAACTCCGCCATGATCTTTTCCGCTTCAACCTTGTCTATGCACCGAAGTAACACAAAGTCATGGTTGCGTTTGTAGAGAATGCCATTACTAAGGAAGAATTTAGCAGAGAATCTCCTTAAGAACTTCTTATCATTGACTGAAGCTCCTTTCGGATATTCTTGAGCCTCGAGATACCTCTTTACTTCGTGAAACCAAGGCTGGTCCATTATTTCTTCAGTATTAATCTCATGACAGTGAGATGGTTCATCCATTCGTTCAATGGTGATCTGGGGAGCCTCATTATCCCATTTAAGTTTAAACATGGATGGCAATGTGGCTAGTGCGTCTACTAGCTGATTTTCTTCTCGCGGGAAATGCTCGAAGGTAATCTTCTCAAAATGTGGGAGTAATGTCAACACATGTTCTTTGTAGGGGATAAGGTTAGGGTGTTTGGTGTCCCATTCCCCTTTGATCTGGATGATAACCAAAGCTGAATCTCCGAATACTTTTAAAGATTTGATCCCCAAATCTATGGCAGCTTTAAGGCCAAAAATGCATGCTTCGTATTCTGCTATGTAATTTTTACAATTGAAGAAGAGTCTTGCCGTGAAGGGGGTATGACATCCTTCAGGAGATATGAGTACAACACCAATACCATTGCCGAGTGCGTTGGATGCCCCATCAAAAACCAGGGTCCATCGGGATCCTTGTTCAGGTCCGTCATATGGTCTGAATTCTTCACAATTGTTTACCATCATGATGTCTTCATCTGGGAATTCGAACTTCATGGACTGGTAGTCATCCACAGCTTGATGAACAAGGTGATCAGCTAGTACAATGTCCTTTATTTCTTTTTGATTAGTATACTATATGTCATATTCTGTCAGGATCATTCGCCATCTCGCTATTCTCCCAGAGAGGGCAGGCTTCTCGAAGATGTATTTTATTGGATCCATTTTAGATATCAATAAGGTAGTATGGGTCAGCATATACTGTCTTAGACGACGAGTAGCCCATGCCAGAGCACAACAAGTTTTCTCAAGTAGTGAATTTCTTTTTTCACAGTCGGTAAAATTTTTGCTCAAGTAATAAATAGCATGCTCTTTTCGGCCAGACTCGTCATGCTGCCCCAGCACACACCCCATGGAATTTTCCAAAACAGTTAGGTACATGATCAATGGTCTTCCCTCGACTGGTGGCATCAAAATAGGAGGCAATTGCAGGTACTCTTTGATCTTGTCAAAAGCAGTTTGGCACTCATCATTCCATTTGACTACTTGATCTTTCTTCAGTAATTTGAAGATTGGTTCACAAGTAGCTGTCAGGTGAGAAATGAATCTAGCAATGTAGTTTAAATGTCCCAAGAATCCTCTAACTTCCTTCTCGGTACGAGGAGCAGGCATTTCTTGAATTTCTTTCACCTTGGCAGGATCTACTTCAATACCTTTATTGCTGACAACAAAGCCTAGGAGTTTACCGGACCTCACCCCAAACGTGCATTTATTCGGGTTCAACCTCAACTTGTATTTTTTAACCTCTCAAATAGTTTTTGTAAATGATTAAGATGCTCTTCTTCTATTTGAGATCTAGCTATCATGTCGCCCACGTAGACCTCTATTTCGTGATGTATCATGTCGTGAAATAAGGCCACCATGGCACGCTGGTAGGTTGCCCCAGCGTTCTTCAGTCTGAATGGCATAATCTTGTAGCAGAATATGCCCCATTGTGTGACAAAGGTTGTTTTCTCCATGTCCTCAAGCGCCATTTTGATTTGGTTGTAGACTGAGAAACCGTCCATGAAGGAAAACACTTTATGTTGTGCCGTATTGTCAACTAGAACATCAATGTGGGGAAGTGGGAAATCATCCTTAGGGCTTGCCCTATTCAAATCTCTGTAGTCCATGTACATTCGTACTTTTCCATCCTTTTTAGGCACATGAACAATATTGGTGACCCATTGCGGATAGGAGGTGACAGCTAAGAATCTGGCGTTGAATTGTTTCATGACTTCCGCTTTGATCTTCTCTGACATGTCTGGTCGCATGCGACGAACCTTTTGTTTCACCGGTGGATAATCTTCTTTTGTTGGTAGATGATGTACCACAATATATGCATCAAGTCCTGGCATGTCTTTATACAACCAGGCAAAGACCTCAACATAATCATGTAGTAACTGAATTAGACGCTCTTTGACACTGGGTTCCAGATTGGCCCCCACCTTGAACTCTCTTTTGTCTTCTTCAGTACCTAGGTTAATTGTGTCCACTGGTTCTTCGTTGGGCTGAATGGTCCTCTCTTCTTATTGTAGTAACCTGGAGAGTTCCCCTGGAACTTCACAATCTTCCTCACCTTCATATTCAGCTTGGTAGATTAGAATTTCAGTGTCACAAAAGGCCAAAGCAGAACCGTTACCCATGGGATCCCAAATGGATGTAGATCTGCATTTTGAATATGAGTGTGTGTAAGAGTATAACTATCTTTGAAAGAAATGAAAATGTAAAAAGAAAAACAATGAGTACAAAGTTTGTATGAAAAAACGTCCATGATTTATTGATGTCATATGGAAATGAGATAATAACCCTTACAAATGGACCATTGTGCCTCGGGTAAGACACAAGGTTTTAAGAGTCTGAATTGTTTTAATATTACAGATCCGACAAAAATTTAAAGACAAATTACTGTGGGATAAAAGTGTTTGGGACGAAATCTCTAGCTTCCCAGTTGCTGAGCCCTCCATTGACAGTTGGGAAAATCAAATCCTCCAGGTTATAGCTGTCTTGATCATCCTCTACTGCGTTGACTTCGCGGTTACTGATCTTCAAGGGTGGTCCTCCGGCACGAGCATGACGTACAACTTTTTGGGCTCCTGAAGTGAAACCCAAACCAAATTTGTCCGATTTGTATGGGATATATGGGAGTTGTCCCCAAATAGTGCACCCACCTTCTTCTATCACTACCTTGGCATCCTTTAAAGACGACATCTTGAGCGGAGGCCTTGTAATCTTTGAGACTTGAGAAACAACCTTGGTTACTGCCACATCTTGCGGGACTTCTTCAAAGTGCTCGAATGGAGTTTCAATAAATTCACCATCTAATTCCACATATCTGAAGGAATTTAGATGGCTGACCATATACTCTTCTCCTCCATGAACAATGATGATTTCCCCCTGAATCGGATATTTCAGCATTTGATGAAACGTGGAGGTAACGGCACCACCATTGTGAATCCACGGTCGGCCTAATAAGCAGGAATATGAAGGGAGAATATCCATTACATAAAAAGTTGAATCAAATGTTCGGGTTCCAACTTTTATGGGGATATCCACTTCCCCATGCACCATCCTTTTTGAGTCGTCGAAGGCCCTCACTACTATATTGCTAGGTTTCAAAGTCAATCCTTCACAGTCAAGCCTATCAAGAGCCTTTTTAGGCAACACATTCATAGACGAACTAGTGTCAACCAAGACATGAGCCAAGGTCGTGCCCCTGCATTCGATTGAGACATGCATGCCTCATTATGCTTCCTCCCTCTTGGCGTTAAATTAGCATCCGAAAAACCTAAACCATTATCTACAGTCAAGCTGGCTACGCAGTCTTGGAACTGATCGACAGATGTTTCTTAGGGTATGATCGGCCACATTTCTGTCTAGTTGTCTATCTATTATCCGAACGAAACCACATCTTTGGTAACACCTTACTTAGTTTTTCTACTGTTTTCGTCGCGTATTTTAATTTTCTCAATTTTTATTTTATTTACATTATATTAGTTTAAATTTTGTTAAATAAGGTACTTTTGAAATCTTGGTCTGGTGTTTTTTTTTGTATTTTCAGGTCTGGGCGAAATTGCACAAGAATAGTGGTGAAGCTGACAAGTTTAGAAGCGTTTCCTTCGGAAATACAGTAGCTGACACGGGCACCCATGTCAGAAAAAATGCTAGCACGACCGAGGTAAAGGAAAACTACAGTAGATGACACAGGCGCCCGTGTCACCTAACACGGCCCGTGTCAGAAAAAATGCTAGCACGAACGAGGTGAAGGAAAACTGCAGAAGCTGACACGGGCGCCCGGACCTGAAGACTAAATCCCGCAATGAAAGAGGTAGTCAGAAGAGAAGTGGTGAAACTGTTAGATGCTGGGATGATTTATCCTATATCTGACAGTTCTTGGGTGAGTCCTATACATGTCGTGCCAAAGAAAGGAGGGACAATTGTGATCAAGAATGAGAAGAATGAGTTGAACCCTAAAAGGACAGTTACCAGATGGCGAGTCTATATCGATTATAGAAGATTGAACCTCGCTACGAGAAAGGATCACTTTCCGTTACCATTTATTGACCAGATGTTGGAGAGGTTGGCCGGTCATTTGTACTATTGTTTCCTTGATGGTTATTCGGGGTATAATCAGATAGCTGTTGTACCAGAAGACTAAGAGAAGACAGCATTTACATGCCCTTTTGGTATTTTTTCCTACAGAAGGATGCCATTTGGGTTATGCAATGCACCTGCTACCTTTCAAAGATGCATGCAGTCGATTTTTGCGGATATGCTTGAAAAATATATGTAAGTCTTCATGGATGACTTCTAAGTTTTTGGTAAGTCTTTTGATAATTGTTTAAGTAACCTTGCTCTTGTCTTAGAAAGATGCCAGGAGAGCAATCTAATCTTTAACTGGGAGAAATGCCACTTCATGGTGCGCGAAGGCATAGTCTTAGGTAACAAAATTTCCTACAAGGGAACAAAGGTGGACCAAGCAAAGATTGAAGTAATATCAAAGCTTCACCCTCCAACGAATGAAAAAGGTATTAGAAGTTTCCTTGGGCATGCGGGTTTTTACCGTAGATTCATAAGAGAATTTTCTAAAATAGCAAAACCTTTAATGACCCTTTTGGTTAAGGATAGGGCTTTTGTGTTTGATAAGAGTGCGTCGTAGCTTTTGAAACATTAAAGAGTAAATTGGTGTCGACACCAATTGTAGTAGCCCCTGATTGGTCTCTCCCTTTCGAGATCATGTGTGATGCTAGTGATATTGCAGTAGGGGCAGTTATGGGACAACATAGAGAAAAACTACTACATGTCATTTATTATGCGAGTCATGTGTTGAACCCTGCACAGATGAAATATGCAACTACTGAAAAGGAGTTGTTAGCTGTGGTTTACGCCTTCGATAAATTCAGGCAATATCTGCTGGGTTCTAAAGTCATTGTTTATACTGACCATGCTGCTTTGAAGTATTTATTCGCTAAACAGGATTCTAAGCCAAGACTCCTGAGATGGATTCTACTCCTTCAGGAGTTTAATGTGGAGATTCGTGATAAGAGAGGCTGTGAAAACACCGTTGCTGATCACCTCTCTCGTATGTCACCTATTGAAGAAATAGAGGTTAAGCGGCCAATCAAGGATGAGTTTGCCAATGAACACATTCTTGCTGTTATTAGTGTACCATGGTTCGCAGGTTATGAAAACTATATAGTAGGAGGTATCATCCCTGATAACTTTGATTCTAACAGAAAAAAGTTTGTTCATGATTGCAGGTTTTATTTGTGGGATGATCCCTTTTTATACAAGAGAGGAGTGGATGGTCTTATAAGAAGATGTGTGCTTGAGCAAGAGCAGGAAGACATATTGAAAGCATGCCATGCCTCAGAATATGGAGGACGTTTTAGTGGTGATAGAACCGCAGCTAAGGTCCTCCAATCAGGTTTGTATTGGCCATTGTTGTTCAAGGATGCCCAAGATATGGTAAAAGAGTGTGACAAATGTCAAAGAACTGGGAATATCTCCAAGAGAAACCAGATGCCTCAAAATTCTATGTTGGAGGTCGAATTATTTGATGTTTGGGGAATAGATTTCATGGGACCTTTTCCACCATCTTTCGGGAAGAACTACATCCTTGTGGCGGTTGATTATGTATCGAAATGGGTTGAAGCTGTGGCTCTACCAACTAATGATGCGAAAGTGGTGGTGAAATTTTTAAGAGAAAACATTTTTGCTAGATTTGGAGTACCGAGAGCACTCATAAGTGATGAAGGAACACATTTTCTGAATGACCTCAAGGAAAAGTTACTCCAGAAGTACAATGTTAAGCATAAGGTCGCCACTCCGTATCACCCTCAAACTAGTGGGCAAGTGGAAGTTTCAAACAGGAAACTCAAGCAAATTCTCGAGAAAACAGTAAATTCTTCTCGGAAAGATTGGGCGGTAAATTGGATGATGCTTTATGGGCTTACCGAATGGCTTTCAAAACACCAATCGGTATGTCACCGTACCAACTAGTTTATGGAAAAGCATGCCATTTGCCTTTGGAGTTGAAGAACAAGGCATTATGGGCATCAAAATTTTGAATATGGATTTGTCTAAGTCAGGTAGTTCACAAATCCTTCAACTTCATGAATTGGAGGAATTCCGGAACCGCGCTTATGAGAATGCAAAGGTTTACAAAGACCAAACAAAGAAGTGGCATGATAAAAGGATTGTGAGGAAAGAGTTTCATGAAGGACAACTAGTCCTCTTATACAATTCCAGGTTGAAGCTATTTCCTAGAAAACTGAGATCCAAATGGTCAGGACCTTTTTTAGTGCACAAAGTGTTTTCTCATGGGGCGATTGAAGTGAAAAATCAAGCAAATGGTGACATTTTTAAAGTGAATGGACAAAGGTTAAAACCCTATTATATCAGGAAAGAAGGTGGTCATATTCATGTTGTTCGTCTTACAGGGTGAGATGAACAACCGTCAAGCCATGTGACGTTAAACGAAGTGCTACGTGGGAGGTAACCCACGTGTTTTATTTCTTATGATTTATTTTGTGTTGTTGAAACGTTTTCTTTCAGGGTCTCTTATGCGGAGGAGTTTGAGGAATGGCGTTTTGAGAAGGGCGACGAAAGAAGAATTGAGAAAATTGAAAGATGTTTTTGGCAAGTACAGGGGATGACACGGTCACTCGTGTCATGTGACACGGCCGTGTCATCCAAAGAAGAGGAGGAGTTGCATATTCAGTCTCTAACACGGGTGCCCGTGTCATGCGAAACGCCCGTGTCAGAAACCCTGGAACATGAAAGGCAAGCCATGACACGGTTTCCCGTGTCATGTGACACGGTCGTGTCAGGCGTTTTATATTTTTTTTAATGTTTTTTAAAAAAAATATATAAAAAAAATAAAGAAAGAGAGGAATTTTGGGAGTTTTATTTTTTTAAACAAATGGGCCCAGCATTTTATAACATCTCTCCCTCTCACATTATTCACAAAAACCTTTGGTTTTCTCTTCTTCTATCTCTCTCTCTCAAACTCCATAGTCACTCTCTTCATAAAAATCTTGTCTTTCTCCATAGATCTCGTGCTCCCACCTTGTCACTTTCACAAAAGTTGTTCCAAATTCCGCCCTCTACCTTTCTACGGTAGCTTTTTCCTCTAACTCTCTGTTTCATTTTGGTGTGATTTTTCAGGTTTACCAAAAATTTCCCCAAAGCGTAATGCAAGAGGTAAGCATCCAGCAGGCGAACCATCAAGGTCAATACCAAGGAGAAGCCGCGATCAAATGGCGGAACCTAACACTAATGACATTTTCTTTGACAATCCTGCTCATAAAGTGCGTTACTCGCATCATATTCGGCGTAAGTTAACGCCCACAAGGTACATGTGTTCCCAAACTTTGTCCTAACTAGGTTTAACTGATGAAATATATAGAATGTTGCATGTTTTGGGAATACTGGAATTTATGCAGCATGAAACGCCCACTTTCGAGTGCATAACACTCGAATTTCTAAGCTATATCGAGTGTAAGCTGAAGCCAACATGGGATGGAAGCACTCAAATGCACACAAGTACTCTAATGTTCAGGCTGTTCAATATGGAACGTCAGCTGGCCCTAGAGGAATTGGGTGGGATTCTCCACCTTCCCGTTTATGGACCGAGAGCAATTCCAGAAACTTTCAATCCAGCGGGATTTTTGGGAGATATCACTGGTTGTGGTGATTATGAGGCAAAGAGCACCAAGGCATCTCGGATTCAAAACCCTTGCTTCAGGTATGCTCAGAAATGTCTGGCTTACACTTTGTTAGGTAGAGGGGATAGTACAGGAGTCGCATCGCAAGTAGAGCTCTTTCAGCTTCATGCTATGGCCAATGCAACCCCTGTCAATGTTGATGCCTTCGCAACAAACCACCTGGGAAAAGTGGGACGGGAAACTTCGGGTGATATTTCTGTTGGCAATATGATTACCAAAATAGCCGTTTATTTTGGTTACAACCCTGTGGAAATGAATCATGCACCTGTAACAAGTATGAGTAAAATAGATATGAATACCTTAATTAATCAAGGGATGATTCAAGTACAAGGTAATCGTTTCAGTTATATTGTTTCTAAGCGGATAATAATGATGCTGCCTGACCCTGAAAAAATCTCAATTTTGAATCGTCAGAATTGGGAATATGGTATTTTTAATGATGCTTTTCAGGTTGAGAATGAAATGAACAATCCCGCTGAGGAACACCTCGTGGATGATGATGCTGAAGAGCCGGTAGAAAATCCCTCTGAAAGGCCGACTCAGACGGATGGCCGGTCCTCATTGTTCACTCAAGAGGAGTGGGTGTGGCTGCAAGCAAAATGTTCTAATCTACGAGCTGAGCAAACACGTCAAGGAGTCGAGCTATTTCTTCAAGGACACGAACAGGCTCAATAAGGAGAGATGTTGGCTGACATACATCGAATGATGCAGCACTTGATGTTGCAGTTTCCTCACCCTCCTCCACCGCAGTGAGCTCTGTAAGACCCTTGCGTCCTTGGTTATGAAACATTGAGGTCAATGTTTTGTCCAAGTGTGAGGGGATTTCTTTTATTATTTAGTATTTTGTGTGTTTTTATTTATTGCTTGTTATTTCAGTTTAAATCTTTGGTTTCTGTATGTTTTGTGTGTTTCAGATGTGTGGTGACTATGCCGAAATAGTGGACAATCTGAGAGAAGTGGATGAGAGCAATAAATCCCGACACTGAACTCTAGGAAACCTTCAAAATTTGGTATGACTGAAAAGAAGATTGGACGCAATTCCTAACACTAGAGCTAGACAGGAATATAACATACCTGAATCTACACGACGCCACATGACACAGATGGCACCTCCGAAACTGTCAGTACACCCAACATGGTGAGGATCAGAAATAGCCAAACACAAATGCACCAAGAGAGTGTTGGGTATGTACTTAGTCTCTCTTTGTTTGCATAATTGATCTGTGGAATATATACTGCACACACACATGCACTGAGGCAATTTTTTTATTTCAGCCCTGAGCCTGTTGAGCCTGCCCTTTTACATTATCCCTTGTTACCCCAGTTTGAGCTTTATCCCCGTTTTTTTTATAAAAAAAACCCGCATTTTATAAAACCTTTAGCCTAAACACTTCCCTACCTTGCTCAGATAGGTGTTAGAAATTTTGTGGTTTGTGTAAATACTCTAAGTTTGGGGTTGTGACACTTGCAAAGAAGAGTGAATGAGTGCATTCGGAAAAAAAAAGAGGAGAAAAATATATAGAACTACAAAAGATAAAAAAAAAATTGCGATAATGCACTCGTCACCGAAGTTCCGAATAAAAAAAAGAGAAGCGTATCATAGTTCCTCCAGTACCCTTATAAGGAGAAGAAACTGAAAGATCTCGAATATTATGTGTCCTACCCTGTGAGTTGCAAAATAACAAGTACACAACTATGAGATAGATAACACCGAATCTGAGCTATTTAACCCTTTGTTTACTTTTTTTTTTGTGTATCCCACCTTGTCCCTTGGCCCCGTTACAACCTATAAAGTCCTCGTATAATGCATGTTTTGTGTGTTTGTGTTATGTTTACAAATATTGTGCAAGCTCAATAGATGATGGTGCATACCTTGACAATGAGAGTATAAACACTTAAACCCGAGAGATCTGGAGAGAGTGTGAAAAAAACTGACAGAGGAAGAGGTGATAAATTCTGAAAGTGTAGTTGATTGTAGTAAGTTGGGTAAGCATGGAAGGCCTAGAAGAAAGTAAAGAAATTGCGAATAATCTCAGTGGTACGTGGTTTGTTGAAATTCAGAGGTAACCTATAATGCGGACTTAAGCTTTGCTTGAGGACAAGTAATGAGATAAGTTTAGGGTTGTGATCGGTCACATTTCTGTCTGGTTGTCTATCTATTATCCGGCACGAAACCACATCTTTGGTAACACCTTACTTAGTTTTTCTACTGTTTTCGTCGCGTATTTTAATTTTCTCAATTTTTGTTTATTTACATTATGTTAGTTCAAATTTTGTTAAATAAGGTACTTTTGAAATCTTGGTCTGGTGATTTTTTTTTGTATTTTCAGGTCTGGGAAAAATTGCACAAGAATAGTGGTGAAGCTGATAAGTTCATAAGCGTTTCCTTCGGAAATACAGTAGCTGACACCGGCGCCCATGTCACCTGACACGGCCCGTGTCAGAAAAAATGTTAGCACGGACGAGGTAAAGGAAAACTACAGTAGCTGACACGGGCGCCCGTGTCACCTGACACGGCCCGTGTCAGAAAAATGCTAGCACGGACGAGGTGAAGGAAAACTGCAGAAGCTTACACGGGCGCCCATGTCATATGACATGACCTGTGTCAGAATACCTGGCAAAGCTTTGGTAGAGGGGGATTTCAGTACCAAACACGGCTGCCCGTGTCACCTGACACGGCCCGTGTTGGAAGATGCAGGACAAAAAAGTGATTTTTTGAAATCACTCTATTTAAATTCTTGGAGGTTATTTCGGACTTTGCGCGAACTTCTTGGGTGATCTGACACTATTTAGACCTAGTTTTGAGGAGTAGAAGATACTTTTGGAAAAATGATAGCAGAGAACAAGAGGACGAGAATGATCAAAGGTTTGGATGACGAAGATCAACGAGAGCGGAAGCAATTGAAGATCAGAGCAATTCCATCCTTTGTAATGTTTAACGTTAAATTAATTTTTTCTTTGAATATTATGAAAAGCTAAACCCCCCAATGCTAGGGGGTGTCCCTGAATTGCTTCTGTGATGAACCGAATTGCTATATTTTTATAATATCTATGTTTTTATGTATTCACTATATTATGCAATTTCCTAATGCTTATCCTTTTGGAAAATTTGGTATTGATCTATGGGTAAAGTAGGTTAGACTGATCACTTTATCGCTACTTGTATAATACCGTCGCTAATTTCTCTTAGGAATAAGGATCTAATAGTTGTGACTGTAAATACTTGATCTTTTACGTGTGCTTGACATATGTTTGAATATCTAAGGAATTAGAATTTAAAATTTTATGTCAAGGGTTTTCGGCTAAGGAATTAGGGGAAACAACTCTTGAGAATCGGTATTGGATTACGTAAGCATAGATAGTATAAATAGAAGTTTGATTCATTACGGAGCAATTCATACATTTTATCCCTAGCATGTTTCATCATTTTGTGTTATTACTCTTTACTTTTTGTTTTAAGATTCACAGAGCAGATTTTATTACCTTTCCTCAAACTACACCAATGCCCTTTTTGTCTAATTGAATCATTTTCAATACTGTTAATTCTGACGCAGTCCTCGAGATCGATACACGGGATATCTTCCTTTTATTACTACATTGGTAAAAATAGTACACTTGCTATTTTATCTATCAGAGTACATGGGCAGTCTTAAGGAATTTTACCAAGGCCTTTGCATGAGCCTCGGAACATAACAATAAAGCCAGCATGGAAATTTTTGATGGAGTTTGCCCCAGTTGCTCGACTATATTGTAGTCGCTTCTTTTTATGATCTTTAGAATTTCCTCCATCTCTTCTCGGGAGGTCTCAGGTATAACTACCGATTGTGCCTTTATCCGGACAGGCTCAACCAGAATACCTTTGCCCCAAACTTCGGTTGACTCGGCAGTAGGAATGTCAGTAGGGGTGACAACAGGGATTATAACAGTTTTCTCAACGAGAGTATTAACATAGATGATTGTAGGACTGGGAATAGACTTTGGAGGAGCAACAACAACATGAATGATTACATGTCCAGGAATAGCTTTTGGAGGAGCAATTTCTGGAGAGAAAACCCTTCCACTTCGAGTGATCTTGCTAGTCCCCGTGATGTTACTGATATCAGAGTCATCTTTCTCAGAACTTGAATCTTCAGCAGCTGGCCAATCTTGCTTGATACCGTGATAGTAGACATCACCTCTATAATTCCATGGGACGGTTTTGTCTGACGAATACGGGATTGGTCCAGGCATTGTAATTATCAACGTAGCCACTTTAGGAACTGATGTAATTCTAACGGGTCTTTTGGTGGAAACCCTGGAAGAATTGTCGGAAATGGTTATGATGGAAACATCATTATAAGAAACAGTTGGAATAGAAGTCTTCTCGAACAAAATCTCCTTGTCATCTATAAGGCATTGAACGTCCGCTTTTAACAAATGACAGCTGGTTGGTGAGGATAAACAGAAATGACAACTTTCATCATAGCCCGGGAAAACACCGGCATTCAGCAAGTTCGTTTTGATAGCCAGGAGTGGGATGACAAGTTCATCAACCAAAGTAGCAAACATATCTTCCTCAACGACATTGACATCATGACTGTGCTTGGGCATATGGGCAATGATAACATTAGGCATTTCTGGCGCGTCAAACTCAACCTCTTTGGCTTTAAGAAGGTCTTGTACTTTGTTTTTCAGAGCCCAACAATTGTTAGTGTCATGGCCGGGACTCTCAGAATGGTATGCACATCGAGAATTAGGATGATAATGAGGAGAGGTTGTATTAGGATTCTTTGGAGCTTCTTTCAAAGTCACCAGGTTGGATCTTAACAAATGTGGCAATACTTGAGATAGTGTCATATTAATTCGGGTGAACTGTCTGACTGGTCTTTCCGTTCTTGGTTGGTTATTTCTTTGCTGAGAAGGCGCATGTTTAGGAATCATGACAGCCCCCACCATTGGACGACGTTCAACCCTATCTTGATTTCTCTGAGGATATACAACAACAACTTATTTCTTTCCAATGAATGGTTTCCTTACAGCAGCAGAGGATGCATCTTTTTGAATCTTCTCATTCTTTATCCCGGCCTCTACTCTTTCTCCGGTCAATATCAATTCAGTAAATCTTGCTGATGAACTCCCAATTAAGTGATTAAAGAAGGGACCAGACAAGGTGCCCAAAAACATGTCTACCAACTCTCCTTCAGATAGGGGAGGCTGGACTCTTCCTACTAAGTCCCTCCATTTTTTGCGTAATCTTTAAAGCCTTCACTTGAAACCATGGCCATACTCTAGAGTTGAGTATGGGTGGGCACAAGATCAACATTATATTGGTATTGTTTGTAAAAGGTAGCGGCCAAATATTCCCAATTATGAAAATTGGCTCTTTCTAACTGATAAAACCAATCAAGTTGAGTTCCGAATAGACTGTCTTGAAAGAAGTGTACCCATAAGTCCTTGTCAGCAGTATGAGGCTGTATTTTCCTCACATAGGACTGGAGATGCATTTTGGGACATGAAACTCCATCGTACTTGGCGAACACCGGTGCTTTGAAATTTGGAGGAATGACAATCCCAGATACTAACCCCAACTCCTCAAAGTCCAATCCGGGAACTTTTTGGATTTCCATTTCGCTTAACCGTTCTTCCAGATTCTTATACTTGTCGTCGGCTGGAGGACATTTTTCTTCAGAATAATCTTCTTCTTCCTCTTCCACTTCTAAATCTGGTTGGGCAAATGATTCCTTGCCTTTCCCATCTTGATTGTCTTTCTCACCAAATGACGTTGCAAAGTCTAGGTTCCTTCTTGCTTGACCTTGGAACCTTCTTCCCATATTTAGAACTCCAGTTATTTTCTTTTTCTTCTTTTTCTCTTCAACCAGCAAAGTCTTCAGCTCTTCTTGTCCTTTGGCTAGAGTTAATAACATCTGTTGAAACTGAGCATTTTGTGCTTGGAGGTCCTTCACCGTCTGCTCGAGATCCATATTACTGAAATAAACAGTATAAAGATGAGGAGACTTGTTGCGAGAAACCTGCTTATGTTATGATGAATGGTATATGCATATGCAATGATTTCAAGGATTTTAAAGATTCAAATTTGTTTTAGACAAAAAGGAAACACACGTAATATTAATAAATTAAAGCTTGAGTACATCAATGCCTCTTTGGGAAAAACAATACAAGAAATCTAAGATAAAAAGGCTGTACGCATCCTCTTTGGTGCGATGTAGGCATTCAGAGTCTGCTCCTCATGAAGTTGCTTACTGAGTTCTAAAACCTTCTTCTCGCTAGCGTAGAATTGGGCTTCGAAAGTGTCTCGCTCCCCCTTGAGTTGTATCCAATCCCTTTGTATGTCTTCAACAGAAGTGGGCATGTCAGGATGTAGGATAGTGTATGGAACATCTCCTTCCATAACAGGCTCAATGATTACCGGGAGGATGGAGGGATAAGGCATCATAAGATTTTGAGCGCGAGTTCACACCCATTTGAGGTAAGGCTCAAGAGGGAAGTAATTCTTATGCCCCAATGTATTGCTATCTACCTTTTTCAGCATCCTCCAAGCTTAGATAAACCTCTGGCGATGACCTTGATCGTCGCTCTCATAGTCAAATACCAAAACTTAAATCAACATCTCATGTGGGCCATCCCTTCGGGTGTAACCAAACTGTCTTAAGGCTAAGCAGGGGTTGTAGGTGATACCTCCTCCAATGCCAAGTAAGGGGACATTAGGGACTCTCCACAATGGTCGACGATGATAACATTCTCTATAGATCGGGAACACCAACGAGTGTCTGAATGTTTGAGCGTCATCAACCTTTGTGACCACCTTGAACCTTGCTCGTTCTTCAATACAAATCGGGAAAGATGCGAAATAAACCATCTTGCCAAGAGAGGAGTACAACACATAAGGATACCTCTTTTCCTCATAGTGCGAGTGTGAAAAGAATGTAGGATGTCCCCTAGCAAAGTAGGCACTGGGTTACGAGACATGATGATTTTGACGGTGTTCACATCTATGAGTTGGTCAGGATTTGAAAAAAAAACCATCCCATAGATGAGGAGAGCCACAATTTCCTCAAAAGCTTGCAAATTCAAAGAGGTCCAACAGTTTTGGGCTTTCTCAAACAAGAACTTTGCTAGGAAACCCGTGACACCACTCCTTATTTCCTAATTAGTTGTGACATCAGATGGTTGCAAGTGTAGAACTTGAGTAATCTCTTATGGCTTTGGATCTCTTTCCGTACCGTTGAAAGGTAGTTGATTGAGAATTGTAATCCTCAAGAGTTGGGATAATTATTCCAAAGTTGGCACAAGTTGATAATCAGGAAATGTGAAGCAATGGTGTAAAGGATCAAAGAACTGAAAGAGCACCTTCATCATGTCTTCAACAGTGTTGGAGGTGACCAAGCTTAGTAGGCGACCATGTATTTCGGTGAATGGAGAGTTTTTAGGAATCCTTGAAGCTAGCTTCTTAAGTTGAGGAGGGATCCTTACAAGATTTACTTGAATAATTTTCCTGCGAATGGAACCCATGTCCTACAAAACAGAAACAAAGATAAATCCCAAGATCCTTGAAATGGTTAGTGAATGAGTATGATGTTATGATGTTTATGATGTTATGTACAAGTAAATATACACAAACAAAGCAAACAAGTCCTTAGGTTTAGGATTTCATGGAGTCTCATAGGCAAGTACCCTCTTGAAGGTTAGTTGGCTTAAACCTGTCCTAACAATAGTCACCGGGTTCTAAGGAGCTCAATATCACTGGTTTGTTTCCTTGGTCATTGTTTCCGCACTAGCCTCTTTAATGGCGACCGAAATATCCCAAAGAATCAAACCTCAATGAGTGTAGTATTGAGTATCTACAAACTTCAGACTGCACCAAATTCGGTCATCTCACTAGGTCCTAAAGGCCCAGTTGGTCAAGTAAGGGTTCTAAAAGTTCATTAGTGCTTCATGACATCACTCAGCGGTCCCGTATTCTGCTTGATTAACTCAAGGGCTACCGGTACTCACAAATATGGCACACTAATGTAGCTATTGCTTAGACCATGTTGGTAAATCCCGCACAGTTTCCATAACGTATTGCTACTTACCTATAAGGTATTCCAAATCCGGGTATAGGATTCAAACCCAAACAAAGAATCATAATGTAAAGCATACAAGTCAAACAATAAAATCAAGTTTTGTGATACGGTGGGAGAACTGACTTGAAGGTTTTGTGTTTGATTGCAAATGTTGCGGTTAGCAAGAGTCGCCACCGACTTTTCTTTTATCCAAAAGGAAAGGTGAAAAAGCACAGTGTGATACGGTGGGAGAACTGACTTGGGATTTCGTGTTTTGTGTTTGCAAATGTTTTAGTTTATCAAGAGTCGCCACCGACTTTTTATTTTATCCTAAGGAAAGGTCAAAAAGCACAGGAAAGACCTTTGAGATGTTTTCTTGGGTTCGAGGACTAGATTATAGAAAGGGAAGGTATTAGAACCCTTTCTATCCATGGTTATCCATGGGCTCTTAGTTACTTGCTTAGATCACTTGCTTTGCTTTTCAATTGTTTGAAATGGTGCTCTTCAATTGTTTGAAATGGTGCTTTGTGTGTGATTTTGAAAGATGTTTTAAAAAGAGGCCATCGTTGTGGCAACCTTTGTAATGATTCTTGTTTGAATGTATACAAAGATGTTTTTGTCTTTTGAAAAGTTTTCAATGTTTGAAAGTAGGGTTTTGAAATTGTGTAGTGAGGTGTGTTTGGAAAATAGCAAGGATGTTTTGCAAGCTTTTGATCAAGTAACTAAGAGTTGCCTACCCTATTTTACTCAAAGATCTTTCTTATGTTTTTAACCCTTTTTAACAGTGTTGTTTCACCATTGTGTTTGATGAACAACCTTGTGTTAGGATATTAACGGGACAGGCGCGGGTCATTGTATAGACCATGATAGCAATGGTGTCAAGTATCTTTGGCAATTTTCTTGAGGGACTTGATCATTTTGTTTAGGCAACTCAGATAGCGTCATCGAGGGACTATGATCTTTTGTTTTGTTTTTGTTTTGCCAAAGTACTTGACATGCAACCATGGCCCATTTTTGAAGGCAACAAGTGGATGAAACTCTAGGGGTGCAAGTGTGCATTGTGTTTGTTTTTCATACATGTTTATCTTGGATTAGGTCAAGCTAGTTGTTGATTTTATTTTGCATACAAACCCTAAGTCTAAGCATGGCATAATTTGGAAGCTTTTAAATGTGCGGGAATTTAAATGCTACACTATTACAATATGATATAGGGAGGGGGGTACAAATTTGAATTGGGAGTATTTGACAAGAAAATAAATTCTAAGTTATTACAACCATATTGAATGTATAGGCACTATTTAATATTTAAATAAATACAATTAAACAAATATCAAATAAAATGTATTATGCAAAAAATAGATCTTTATGTATGTGAAAAATATTTTTTCAATGTGAAATGTAAATTAATAAATAAAAAAAAGGGCAATTTTAATTATTTTCCTATTTAGGGCAAAAAACCCTAATTCTTAATGAATGAAACTATTTATTAATTATATACAATAATATACTAATTTATACAAAAGAATAAAAGTATATTATGAAAATGATATTTTTTAGTACAAAATATTAATAAAAATGAAAATGTGGTATTTTTGTATTTTTGTCCTAATTTTTTAATAAAGTAAAAATATATAAATATATATATATATATATATTAAATATATTAACTATGTAAAAAAAAGAAAATAAAAATTAATTTATATATATAAAAAAATGTGTATATTCAAGAAAAATGTTTTTAAGTATATAAAAAAATAATAAATAAAAATAGGTATATTTTTTTATATTATTTTTGAGTTTTTAATAAAAGAAAAAAAATAATCTATTTATATATTTATACTAGTAAGATAAAAAATAAATATCAAATAAATATGAAAAAATATAGAAAATTATTTTTGGCATTTTTTATATTTAGACAAAAAATAATAAAGTCAGAATAAAAAATAAAAATGTCAAAATGATAAATATTTAAATAAATGGGCCAGGGGGTGTAAACAGAAAATGGGGGTGTCAAAAGCAAAGAACAAACAGGCCCAGCCCAGCCAGACTTCATCTTCTTCCTCTTGTTCACAAAACACGTGCCTCTGTGCATCAATGGCTATCTCCTGATTCTTTGATTTTTTGACAAAACTCATAACATGAACATTGTGGAGAATTAAACAACGAATCCAACCATATAAAAAACATGGATTAACTCTCAAAGACCAGAGAGAATTTCTCTGGCCCTAATTTCTAACCTAGTTTTTTCAGAAAGTTCATGAGTGAAATTCTCTTAGCACGATTAATATAAATGAAAACTAAGCATATGTATGGCTTCAGGGCTATGAGTACAACATATTTCATTCACAAACCTAAGCCTAACCATTCCTAAATAGAGAGATAGAAGTCCATGAAATACCTATTTCAGTTGATTTCGATCTGGATAATGTAGCAACCTTCAATGATGTTTGAGCTTCTTTTGAGCTTGCCTGAGGTCCAAGGAAGCTTTTCCAATGCTTGGCTTGTTTTGAAAAAGCTTGAATCGTGCTGTAGAACTCAACCTGCTGAGCTTTGAAACAAAAATGGAAAAGTGTGTTAGAGGTGTTACAGCTTGCAATGGGGGCCTGGGATAGTTCAGGTGAGTTGATTGGAAGGTATTTGAACTATCTTTGGACAAAACGCACAATGGGATTTGGTTATGGCTTGCAAAATGCAGAACTTGCCCTGTTTTGCAGAAAAACAGTGATTCTGTGTACAAGGGAATTTGAGAGGCAAAGGGGTCGTGTTTCAGGCTTGTTGGGAGGTATGGAACTTGTCTACCATCTTTGTGTAAGCTTGTCTTAACAGATATGAGAGATGGCTTATGATTTGCACTTTTTCTCCTACTTGAAGCAAACATGTGATAGTGATGTTATAGCTTGGTATAGGCCCTCCTATCATGCTGCATATTTTGCTCTTGGTTCTTGGAATTGATAGCTTCCATCTTGCTTCAGAGATATGGCCCCATACCTCAAGGATTTTGGTTTGACACAAAGTGCACTTTTACAAAAATGGCATATTACCTTTTTCCAAATAAGGGTTAATCTTGTATGTAATGTCCAAATGGCCAAGATAACACCTTAATTCAATGGTTATGCATTAAATTATGAAGTGCAAGTTGGTTTTGAGGCCTGCAAGCTAGCACCAAACATGCTGATTTGAAAATGCAAGTTTCTATGAACATGTATTGGCCATGGACAAAAGTGAGTTTTTGCCAATTTCAAGCATTCGATTCTCTCTAACCACAAGGGTATTTGAGGAGTTCTTGGACAATTTGGAAAGCTTGGAACATGTAATATAATCCATATTTGCAATGCAACTTGAGACTCCAAGTGGAACTATGTGAAAAGTGGCCAAGAAGATGGGTCAAAATCCTGCCTAGATTAGGGCAAATTTTCTCTAAGTTAAAAGTTTTAGGTACCCTTGTTCCAAAAATCATATCTTGAGATACAAGCTTCTTTTGAGAAAACTTTGTGAATCAAAGTTGTATAATTTGTGATGGAATAAAACTTTCATGTTATAAGTTTTCTTTAAATCCATTTGCATCTTGATGAAAAAATGGGACAAAGTTAAGGAAAAATAAGAAAATTTTATAACTTAGAAAAATTCTGTTATGAAAATTTTCCATTTTAAACCCTAATTTGCATTTTTGGGTTTCTTTATGAACAAGTTTCATAATTTGACATGTCTTGATGAAAAATAACTCTTGGCACTTGATTTTGACCAAAAAGTCAAAGTTTGACTTTTCAGTGTACAGTCAAATTTTGATCAGTTGACTGAAAAATTCATCTGTCAATCCTATGCACTTGAGATCTTTTGAAATTGTTGAATGGGTCAAGACAATGTCATTGGGTCCTTTAGTCCATGTGTGAGCTTGATTTGCCATTGGCTAGGTCAAACAGTCAAAAATTGCCTTTGTGCAGTCAAAACCCTAAAAATGACCATTTTGCCCTTTTGGTGATCTGATCACATTTCTTGTGGAATTGTGATCCAAACTTGATCATATGGTTCATATGAGTTTGTAATGTTGATGTGGGTCAAATTTCATGAGGTTTGACTATCAATTGGCCACAGTTGACTTTTTCCCCAATACAGTTGATTTCTAGGTCAACTGTCCAATTGACTGGGCAAAAATTTGAATCAAGGCTTGGAACTTGGTATGGACAAACTTGTGAGTCCATCATGAAGTATGAAAGTCAATTTGTGTATTGTAGGCCAAAACACCACTGTGCAAACTCAAACCCTAATTTAGGTCAACAGTGCAAGGAGGTGTCTTGAGCAGAGCAAACCCTAGCTTGATCTTCAGTTCCAAGAGTCTGGTGATGAGAAAATGTTGATGAAATGGGAGGGCAAATTTTGGGGTAAAACACACAAGAAAGACCTTTGAGATTATTTCTTGAGTTCTAGGGGTATATTATGAAAAGGGAAGGTATTAGCACCTTTTTCATCCATGGTTTTCCATGGGATCTTAGTTACTTGCTAGATCTCTTGCTTTTGTTTGAAATTGTGATTTGTGTGGTTTTTGAAAGTATTTTGTAAAGAGGCCATTATTTAGGCAATCTTTGTAATGATTCTCGTTCATAAGAATGTATACAAAGATGTTTGATCTTTTGAAAATGTTTTCAAGTTTGAAAGATGTTTTAAAAGTGTTGGTGTTTGTTTTGAAAATAGCGAGGATGTTTTGTTTTGAAAGTGAGCAAGTAACTAGGAACATTCTACATACTCAAAAATTCTTTCATGTTTATTTCCTCTTTCCTTTGACATTGTCATCTTACCATTGATTTGGTAAGTAACCCTATCTTTGGATGTAAACGGGACGGGCGTGGGTCATCGTATAACCATGATTAGCAATGTTGCAAGGTATATTAGCATTCTCTTTTAGGGACTAAGATCATTTGAAAGGCAACATAGATAGCGTAATCGAGGGACTATGATCTTATATTTTGCTTGTTTTTGCTAAGATACCTCACATGCGTAATATGACCATTTTGTAAGGCAACCAAGTGGATTTACCCTAGGGGTACTTGTGTGCAAGTGTATTGTTTTCATGCTTGACTTTGTCTTTGATTAGAGTTTTTCTAAGCATTGTTTTTTCTAAGGATTTTGTCTTTGATTAGTCTTTCCATACAAACCCTAATTACTAGCATGTTATATATAAAGTAATAAATTGCGGAATTTAAAATTACTACGCTATTACAATACTTGTGGGAAGGGGTGTACAAATTATAAATGGGGATTGCAAGAAAATAAAGCCTAATTATCTATTACAACCATATTGAATTTGTACAAGAATTGAAATGAATATACAAGAATGCAAATGTTAAGAAAATGGATATTTTTGTTTGGATTTTTTAGGAAAAGGGAATTTGTTTTAACCTAATTAATTAAAAGAAAATATTTAATTAAAATAATAAAAAGTAAACCTAAATTTACTAGGAAAATAAATTAAATAAAACCTTAATCTATTAATTGATTAAAAGAAAATAAGTTTGTAAGAAGAATATTTTTGGTGTTTTTGTCTTAAAAATAATTTATAGTGTTATAAAATATTTTTGGTCTTTTTATCTTTTAAAATAATATATTTAAATGGTGTAAAAGAAAATAACTAAAATCCTAGTTTTTAATTGAATTTACAAAACAATTAGTGAAAATAAACAAAGTATTATTAAATAAAATAATTTTTGCGTGAGAAAAAAATAAATAAACTATGTCAAAATACAAATCTAATATTTTTATATTTTTTATGATTTTTTAATATAATATAAAATATTTAAGACAATAAAAAAAAAAGGAAAAGAAATAAAAATGGCCCAGGGGCTGTGTAAGTGAAACATGGGGTTAGCAACATGAAAAAAAAAACATAAAGGCCCAAGGGAGGCCCAGCGCTGCCAAAAAGAAAGTCAGAATGCAAAAATAATGTGAAAAATCCAAAAGGGTACCACTGGGGCTCGAACCCAGGTCCCTCTGGTTACAGGCGCACGCTTCTATCACTGGGGTGGCTATACATCCGTTTATATAAATCAAACTATAAATATATATGGTAATCACGTTCTTGAGGCCAACTTCGTCTTCAACCTCACGCCCAACGAGAAGCTCTGTATCTCATTCAAATCTCAACAAAAATGAAAACTGTAAACAGGAAACTTGTAGCAAATTTTCTCACGATTCTAGAAATGCAAAGCAAAATAATTATAGATCAAAGATAAACATGAATTTTAATGGCCCTATAATGAACCCTAAAAATCTCAGAAATTCCAATCTTAAAATTCTCTAAGCTCAAGCAAAATTAATGAAAACTATGGACGTGGTTAGCTTTAGGGCAATGATATCTACATTTTTCATTCAAAAATAAATCATTGATGATGTCTGTATGAAAAGTTCCAAAGTTAGAAAACTTACCTTGCAAGAGGGTATCAGGTTTGGAGTTTGAGAATCTTTCAGTGAGTTCCAATGATTGGGTTAGCTTCCTCAAGTTCCCAGGAAGCTAATGGGATGCTTAGCTTGAACTGAAAGTGCCTGAGGAGTTCTGGATAAGTCCAAGTGCAAAGCTCTATTTTTGAAAATGGATGATGGTGTTAATGGTGTTAATGGTGTTACAGTCTTGTAACAGGGTGCATGATGAGTTCTAAATGATGTTTAGAAACTTTAGGAACCAAAAGGCTTGAAAACGCACGAGGGAGATGTGAGTTTCAAACTTTTGGTCAGGTTAGAAAACAATGGAGGTATGTGATGCAGTTCTGGGCTCTTGGTGTTTTTAGGGGTCAAGCATACGTGGGATTTGTGGCAAATGACGTGTGTATGTATAAGCAAAAGGGTTTGAGAGCTTTGGACAATCAGAAGTACAAGTTACAAGTTAATTGCTAGGTTACTTGATTTTGAAGAAAAGTGGGAAAATTAGTTTCAAGAGGAAGTACAAGCATGTGTTGGGTGATTGTAAGTGTCTAACAAGTTTCTTATGGGTTATGAGACTTGTATGATCAGAAGAGAACAAGTGCAAGGCTCAAGAACTAGTTTTGTGCAAAAAGTCACTTTATCAAAATGGCAATGTGCACTTTCTTCCCAAAATGGATATAAAGCATGGCCTTGCATTGAATGCTTGAAATGAAACCTCTAACAGTTGTGTAATAAATTAATTATGGAGTGCATAACAAGTTTGAGTCCTGCAAAGTAGACGTTATGCAACATAACTTTGAATTTGAATCTTGTTCATCACAAAAGACTTGTAATTCAAGTGATAAAACCCTAATTCCATCTCTTTGATTATCCCTACTCAAAAATGATCTCAAGGAGGTCTTGGACATTTTGGAAAGCTTGTAATGTGCTATACAACCCATTTGAATTACGTTTGAAGATTACCCTTGGAACTATATGAAAAAGTGCCATGAAGTTGGGTTAAAATCCTGACCAAATTAGGGCAAAATTTTCACTAAGTGTTTTGTTTCATGACCATGTGTTCTTAAAATTATAACATGAGATCCAAGAACTTTTGGAAGGAGTTGTGTAAATAAAAGTTGTATATTTCATGGAGATCTACAACTTTAATGTTGTAAGTTTCTCTTGAATCATCTTTCATCATGGTGAAAATGTTTCTCAAAGTTGTGAAAAAATAAGAAATTTTCAACACTTAGAAAATTTCTAAGTTTAGAAAATTTTAACTTTTCAAAATGAAATCTTGACTTTTTGATTTCTTGATGAATAAGTTTCATATTTTGACATTCTTTGGTGAATTGTTATCTTTGACATTTGATTTTGACCAAACAATCAAAGTTTGACTTTTTAGTATACAATTGACTTTTGATCAGTTGACTGAAAATTCATCTGTCAATCCATTGAACTTGAGCAATGTTTGGAGCCATGTAATTAGGTAAAAATTATGAAATTGGACTCTTGATATCATGACTTAAACCAATTGATCATTTGCCAGGTCAAAAATAAAAAATTTCCCTTTCCTAGTGTTTCCAGTGATTTCTGGTAAACAACCGCTAGTCTTCCAAACTATCGAATAAACTTACTGACTGTTATTCAATTTCTCTGGTAACTCACAGGATCGACTAGATTGATCCTAGGATTCCTTGGTCATTAGGGTAACTCTCATGATCGAACAAATATTCATGGTTGGTATTTGAGTGTTGTATAGGTGTTTGGCTTATTTCGATTTCTCTCTTAAAGATCTAAAGGTGTGATCAAAATACATGTGCACGAAACTAAATTGCATGAATAAATGTTAATTGTAAAGACATGTAAAATTGCATAAAAAGCAAGTAAATGGCTTCGAATTATAAAAACAGTTAATGTAAAAGATGCTCTGAAACGTAAAAGATTCGAAATATGAAGAAAGCGTTTAATGCAAGAAATCTATAAAATGACTTTAAGTAAAAATAGGCGTTCGAAGGATAAAACTTGAAGATAAAGGCATGAAAAGTATAACAGTTTTCTGAAATATAGAGGGTTTGAAATGTAAAGAAAGCATTAAAATGTAAGGCTTTAATGAAAAGATTTCGAATAAAAGACTTTAAATGAGAAAACTTGTAAATGGTATTTGACAAGAAGATAAAGGAAAATGCTGGAAATGATAAAAGGTTTTCATTAAATCATAAACATGTGGTGTTATCATACATACATTGCTCTTGCATTCGTTTCCCTTGCCATGTGGTAATTTGAATGTTACTGAGTATTTAGTACAATAGATATGGCACACGAAATCCTAATACTAAGACTTCTATTTATACTAATTCGACCATAATGGTCTTGCTATAAGATTATGCCACGTTCAGAACATGCAGAACAATGCCTCTCTCTTGTTTCCACGTGTCTCCAAATGCTCCAGCACATAAATTTCAAACTTCGAATGTCCCGCTTTCATTTGAATTTCAAATGTTTTGGTACTTCTCCGTTTCGAACGCACTTCTCAGACACAGCCTTGTTGTTATTTCGAGACTTCTTTAGATATGTTCCCGTAATTGCCACTCGAAGCTCCAAGCTTTGATATGCTTATTCGAAACACTGCTTCTGCTACTTCGAAACATGACGCTTTGTTTCATTTCGATCGAAACGTTCAATTCACTTGGCTTCTAATAATATTATCAAAATTTTCAGCCAACAAAATGCCCCTTTAAAATATGTATTTCGATCTTTCTGAGAAATACCTATTTTAAACATCTACACAAGATTTTGATGCGACCTTCGAATCATCGTAACATTTAATGCATTTGACTCCAGTCACGTCAATCATAACACTTTTTGGATTCCTTAACCGCCTGGAGCCACTTCACAGTATGGTGCAGTTACAAACAATGATTATCTTTAAATCACGCCTATTACCCATGTTAACTTTACGCCACCTCTTCATCACACCAGCCCATGATTTCCACGTATCACCACCTTATTCAGTGGATGCTTAAACTTCCACATTATAAAACATCATCAACTCAGTCTTTTTATTTTCTTTTCACATTCTGAATCTGTTACCCTCCTTCTCTCGCCAAAAACCCTAAGCTTTCAACATCCTTCAAAAATGTCTTCTTCTACTTCATCCCAACTCAAAAAGGTTTCCAAGAAGAAAGGAAAAACTGCAGGAACTACCATGGAAAGTAAAGTTATCACTCACCAAGGTCAATCCGTTCTTGCTCCCCAGATGATCTCAAAGGAAAAAGAAATACTGTATGCATCACAGGTACTCATTCCTACCACCGTTGTTGGTAAGAGGTTAGCCTTAATGGGCCCTCTTACGGTTTTTGAAATATTAAAAGATACCAGGATAATTTTCCCAGCTTGCTATAGTTTCAAACCCTTGTTTAACAAAATGGACGCCCCTAAGGCAATAGAATCTTCTGGCTCAAACACCATAGAAAATCCAACTGTTCCTCCTAAGGACCCTTTTATATTAGATTATGTAAAAAGTAATTTTAAACCGTTTCGATCTTGCCCCACCTCCGATACTGCTTATCAAAACTGGTTCAAGAAGGTAGAAACTAAGAAATCCCAGCAATGGGAAGAATTAGGTATCTACAACCTGATTAAGCTGTCGAAGCCTGGTTTCACTTACAGCCACCCTTTGTTATTCGCGTCCCTCTATTTCTGGGACAGCACCTATAATACTTTCCGTCTCCCTGGTGGAATGATTACCCCTACCTTCTTTGACATAGCGGCCATCACTGGGCTATCGCCAGTAGGAGAAACATATATACCTGACAACGAAGAACATTCAAGTATAATTGACTTCGAAGTCAAACTAGCAAGTTTTTCCAAGTTTATCAGTCACTACCATTCTGAGGTAGACAATGTGTCCGACGTAGAACACATTGCTTTCCTTACCCTATGGCTGTCAAGATACGTCTTCTGCAGTAGATCCCTACAGGTAGCCACTAGGTTTATTCCTCTAGCTAGGGATTTTCATGAAAATCGAAGAGTGTGCTTAAGTGAACTGCTCTTAGTTGACCTTTATGAAAGCCTAAGGTCAGCTGTTTCGAGCCTCAAATCCCATACCTCCAAGAATATCCTGTTGGCTGGCCCTTTTTGGTTACTTCAGTTATGGCTAAATGCCATGTTCGAACCCTCCTTGTCAACTGCCAACACCATTGATGAACAAGACCCTGAGATAACTGATAGGATAGTCGAAGGCACTAGGCTTCGAAGATTAACCCCAAATGACGACAAAGACGACTTCAAAGTCCTATTCTCGAAGTACATCATGATATTCTCCAAAAGGCACAAGTTCGAAGAGAGCATGGCGCCTTTTGCTTCGAGGGCTCATGGACCTTCCTGGTTCACCATGGCTCTCTCGGAAGCTATCAAGAGCAAGGAGATTCAGGATGTATGGAGAGCTTTTTGATGCCTAGACTCATTTCTTCAAGAATAACTCCTGCCAAGAATCAGATTTTTCTTTTCGCTTACCAGCCAAATTTGGTTTCGAGACAGTTTGGCTTATGCCAACTAATTCCTGAACCTTTATTTCAAACTGAGAGTGCCATTACTTCTGGGCAAACTTTCAAGGCACGGGAAGCCAAAATACAGCAAGAGCAATACCAAGGCTTTGCCCAGTTTGAGCTGATAACCTTCGAACCTACCCATCTCACAGCTAAGGGGTTTCTGGAATGGTGGACCAAGTTTTATCAAACTTATATGTTCGATACACTTACAATTCAACAGAAACTAATTGATGCCTTCGATGTGCAGGTACCAGCAAAGAAAGGTATGTTTACTCATGCCAAAGAGATTAAAGCTTTTCAAAATTATTTTGAAACTACTTATGACCCCACGCGCTTGGAATCCACTGTGCATCAAGCGGCTGAGACCTTGAAGGAAAAATTCAAACAAAAAGTTTCTAAGTTAAAACTTCCTTCAGGGTTGTCACCTGAGGATAGGTATAGGTTGGCATTCGAAATGCATCCACCTAAATTTCCCAGATTACCTACCTCAGAACTGGCTCTGGCTTGGTTTCCCCCATATCCTTGGTGGTTCACTTGCAAATAGATGTTCAAACATCTTCAAAGGAAACCAAAGCCATCTGAGACTGTGACACGGGCTCGACACTGGCTTCATGATTTCCCAGGACACCTTCGATACGACCTTTCTGCCATGTCAATTAAATCTGATCAAGGCACAGGTGCGAATGCTTGGGAAAATCCCAAACGTTTTTCATTTTCCATATCTTTAACCTTTGCTTTAATTGTTTCGATTTTCAGCCATCAGGATAAAGACAGCCGCCTTGAAGTCGAAAGAAGGGAGCGCCTCTCAAGCCTCCATCGAAACTACTGACAAAGTGACTCCATCCGAAACAACAACTATTGCTGCAACCACAACAACAACAACAATACCAACAACAACCAGTGTTCCAACTCCAACGGTAATCACTTAGCCTTGATGTTTCGAATTCACTCATGTTTTATGGTTTGCATCTAACTCTTTGTTTAAATCTTTTCAGACCAACAAACTTCCTCCTACTACTCCCAAGAAGCGGAAATCAAGCACCACTGGGGAAGACCCCAAGGCTGGAGGAAACTTACCAACTGCTTCGAAGAAGAAGCAAAAGAAGGACATTTCGAAAAGCACCGTTCCAACTAGTGTCTCTGGACTTGATTCCAGGGATGCTGCTCCCTTACCCAAATCCAAAATTCCACCTTCGACCTCCAACATAATGTTGGAACGCATAGCTAGTAACCTCTCCTCCGAGAGTCCACAGGTAAATCGAATTTTAAATCTCTTTGAAAATAATAATTTCTTATTACCTTGGTGCATGTTTTTAACATTCTGTTGCTCCTTGCAGAACATCTTGAATCCAGCTTCCACTACTTCGAACTCACCATCCAAAGCTGCTGCTCCACTCAATTCCTCTCCTCAAGGAGATTCCAGCAACCTTGTACAGAACAAAGGTTCGTCCAATATGGCGATTCTGGCTGGAACTTCTGAACAGAAGGATGATCAAGGCACCTCTATTCCTCTGAAAGAGACAAACGAAACACCACTTCAAACATCTGCAGAGGATTTGCAAAGAGCTTCTCTTCAAAAGTCCCCTCTTGAAACTCTTCAAGAGGACCCAAAGGACACTCAAACTGAAGGAGAGAAAGCTGATTCTGGCCAAAGAGACGAAGAATCTGCAGACGAAGAGTCTGAGGAGGAGGATGCTAATAATGGTTCGACTGCTGGGACGGAGTCCAACGCAAATAGCAGTGAAAAGGAAGGCATCGAAGTAGTGGACTTGGATGATGATGAAGAAGATCATGAGCACGAAACTAATGAAGGGAATGGTGATGCAACCAACGAACCCATGGAGGTTGAAATGGACGTGACTCCCCTACATGTGGAACTCCCTCAATCCTCTCTGTCTCGAATGACTGACGAGGAGGTTGCACTCCTGAGACGAAATGACCCTATTGGGTACATGAAGGCAAAGCTGGCTCAAAGGGACATCCCACTTGCTAGGGCTGGCACAAGTTCGACCAGCTATCCTCTTCCCACAGATGAAAGAATTGTACTTCTTAATAAGATTAGGAAAACAATTCTCAATGTGGATATATTCGAAGTGCTCAAACAAGATAGTACTGCTTGCTATACTATGAAGGAGTTGCTTACAAAGGTCAATCTTGCTACCTGCTCCTTACTAGTTAGTACTCTCTTGTTCGATCTTCAGGCTTTGCTGGACAACGTAACTGGTTACCTTCTCCAAGATGAATCTGCTGCCAAGAAGGTTCAAGAGAAACGCATTGCCATGGATGCTGCTTATGAACAAGCTTCGAAACTCTCTCAAGAAGCTGAGGATCAAGCTATGCATCTAAAGCAGGCGAAAACTGATTATGAGGCTCGAGCTGAGTCTATACTTCTTTGGGAAAGGCAGATTCTGGAACTTCAACAGAAGGTTAAGGAGGCTAAAGAACAACAAATAGCCTTCGAAACCAATACTGCTGGTAACCAATTCGAAGAGCTTCTCAACCAGGGGCTTGCAGAAATGGAAACTATAGAACAACTTAAAGGAGAAGTGGCAACCTTGGAAGGAGCCAGGCGTTTCGCTCAGCAGAGGCTTGAATCATTTCGAAGCACTTTCAACCGATTGAAAAATAATTCTTATTTCTAAATTTCAGTGTTTATTTGACCACAATTTGGTTTCTTATATGTAATATTCGAACAACGCCATTTTGGCATCTTATCTTGCCATTTTGGCCTTTTTATAATATCTTGGTTACGTTGTTACTATTCGAATCTCCTGCAGGCGTGGCTTATATTTCTTTAAATATTTCCCATTAACCTTCAGGATACGCTTATCATCCACCAGTTCTTCGATTTCATATGCATTGTTTGAGAATACTTTTAATATTCGAAAAGGTCCTTCCCAATGAGGTGACCATTTAACTAATGCTTTATTTTTCTTGTCCATGGGCAATATGACTTTCCAAACTAAGTCATTAATAATGAATACTTTTTTCTTCACCCTCTTGTTGTATGTTCTTGCCACTCTTTCTTTTTGTCTCATCAAAATTTCCAATGCATGTAATCTAATTTCATCCAACTCAACTAATTCATTCATCATCATTTCCCGATATAATGCAGCTGGGATTTCGTTTTGTCTCTGAATTCGAACTGATTGTAGATGAATTTCTACTGGCAACACTGCATCATGACCAAATGTGAGTTGGAAAGGCGTAGTGTTAGTAGCTTCCTTAGGAGATGTTCTACAAGCCCATAATATTTGGTCCAAAGTTTTGTGCCAGTTTCTTGGCTTTTTGCCAATATGCTTCTTGATTAATCCTATTATCACTTTATTGGCTGCTTCAACTTGACCGTTTGCTTGAGCATAATATGGCGTTGACGTTAGCAATCTAAACCCCATTTCTTGGGCAAATTCTTGCATCTTTCTACCAGTAAACACAGAGCCTTGGTCTGTGGTTATGCTCTCTGGCAATCCGAACCTATAGATAATGTGCTTTTGTATAAACTCAATAATAGCCTCTTGATCAGCAACTATTAATGGTATAGCTTCGATCCACTTGGTAAAATAATCTATTCCTACCAAGATATATTTCTGTCATTTGGACGAAGCAGGATTTATTTCTCCTATCAAATCCAATGCCCATCCTCTAAATGGCCATGGTTTGATGATCGAATGCAACTCACTTGCAGGGGCATGTTGAATCCCTGCATGTTTCTGACATTCCTCACATCCTTTAGCGAAGTCTATGCAATCTTTGAGCATGCTAGGCCAATATAAGCCGTATCGAAATAACAGCCATTTCATTTTATGGCCTGCTTGATGTGCCCCACATGCCCCATTGTGGACTTCTGACAATGCTAAATATGCCTCACTTTCTCCTAGGCATTTCAATAATACGCCCTCTTGGGTCTTTTTAAACAATTCGTTCCCCATGAGGAGATATGACAATGCTCTGTATTTTGTCTTTCTATCCACATTCAAAGTTGGGTTTGCTAAATAACTCTTCAGTGGACTTCGCCAATCTGCATCTGACAAAGTATTTATGGCAAATATTTCGAATCCCTGTTTCTCAGCATATCCCAATTTCATACTTTCCAGATCCGATGGTGTGAATCTAGTAGCCATAACTCTACCCCTTAACTCAACTAAATCCTTAAAGTTCTTGGTATAAACTTTATAACCCGAAGCCAACTGTGCTAAGTCATTTGCTTCTTGGTTCTCTATTCTTGGTATGTGTTGAATATCCATGTATTAAAATTTCCTTAGTAGCCTATTGACTATGACGAAGTATATCATCAAGTTTTCCTTTATACACTTATATTCCTTTGTAATTTGTTTGACCACTAATTCAGAGTCTCCTTTAATTTCGACTCTAGTTGCCCCCAATTCCAACAAAGCTTCAAGTCCAACAATGAGCGCTTCATACTCAGCTTCGTTGTTCGAGCAACGAGGACCATCTAATTTATACTTGAATTTTGTTGGAATTCCTTCAGGAAAAATTAGAAGGACTCCAACGCCACTTCCATTCCTGTGGGTTGAACCATCAAAGTACAATTTCCATGGTTGCATTTCGACGTAACTCATGACAGTCTGCTCAACCAAAGAATGGTCCACAATGAAGTCAGAAATCACTTGACCTTTCATATCTTTTAAAGGCATGAAAGTCAAAGAATATTCTGTTAAGGCTAAAGCCCATTTACCAACTCTGCTATGCATTATTGGTTTTGAAAGCATATGTTTAATGACATCGAAATGAGATGAAACATAAACATCAACAGGTTTTATATAATACTTGAGTTTCATACAAGAGAAATACAGACAGAGACATAGCTTTTCTAAATTGCTATATCTGGTCTCTGCATCATTTAGCACTCTACTTAAATAGTATATGGCTCTTTCGATACCATTGCTATCTTCTTGTGCTAGCATACTACCTATACTAACTTCAGAGGCAGATATGTACAATCTCATGGGCTTCCCCCATGAAGGTGGAGACAAAATAGGAGGCTGAGAGAGGTATCTTTTTATCCTGTCAAATGCCTCCTGGTGGGCTTCGTTCCATTCGAAGGCTTGGCCTTGCTTTAGACGAAGTAACGGAGAGAAAGCTTGGGTTCTTCCACTCAGGTTCGAAATGAATCTTCTGAGGAAGTTAATTTTCCCTAGCAGAGATTGTAACTCCCTTTTTAATGTAGGTGCTTTCGTCTCCATTATGGCTTTGGTTTTGTTCTGGTTGATTTCAATCCCTTTCTTGTGAACCACAAAACCAAGAAAATCTCCAGCCTGCACAAAAAATGCACATTTAAGGGGATTCATCTTTAAGCCATGTTTTCTCATTCGCTCGAATGATTGGCTCAAATGATGCAAATGTGTTTCTGCAGATATAGATTTGATGACTATATCATCAATATACACCTGCATGAAGGTTTCAATGAAATCATGAAAAATTGAATTCATTGCCCTTTGATAAGTTGCCCCAGCGTTCTTTAAACCAAAAGGCATCACCACCCATTAGTAGGTGCCTAAGGCTCATGGGCAACGAAATGCTGTCTTTGCAACATCTTCTTCAACAATAAAAATCTGATTATACCCAGAGTATCCATCTAACATACTTAAGTATTCGAACCCTGCAGCAGAATCTACTAGCATTTCTGCCACAGGCATGGAATATTCATCTTTAGGGGTTGCAGTGTTTAAATCCCTAAAATCTATGCAAATTCTTAAAGAACCATTTTTCTTAATAACAGGTACTATGTTTGCTAACCATTCGACGTACCTTGTTGTTCTGATGAATTTGCAATGCAGCAACCTTTCGATCTCAGCTTTAATCTTTGTGAGAACCGCTGGTGCGAATCTTCTGGGAGTTTGTTTGATAGGCTTCTTGCCATCTTTGATTGGCAGTCTGTGTTCGACCAACTCCCTCTTTAAACCAGGCATCTCGTCATAATCCCATGCGAAGCAATCTTTGTTTTTCTTGAGGACTTCGATTACTTCCTTCTTGAGGCCTGGGCTAAGTTTTGCACTTATGTAGGTTATTCTTTTCGTTTTTTCATCCCCTAAGTTGACTTCTTCGAGTGGATCTTGTGCCAACATTTTGGCACCTGAGTTTATGGGGTCCCTTTCGAAGCCTAAGGGTTCTTTATCGTAGATGGCATCCAACCTTTGATCCATCTCAAATTTTCTGAAGGGTGAGCATTTCGAGCCATCCCCACTTACTTCGTTCATCTTTACAGTTAATTTATTTATTTCAGCCTCTAAGGCCGCTTTTGATTCGTTCTCATCCATATAGGCCGAAATCCTTTCGAAAAAGGTGGACTCAGTCATGGGTAAGGTTGTCGAAGTCCCAGCCTGCTGGCCGTTTTTGTATAGTGCTTTCGACTCCCTCTTCTTCACTGATTATTGTTCTATCCTAGTAAAGGCCATCATGGCGAAGGGTCATGTAGTAGTGGGCGTTTCTGGTTTCGTTAATCTCATCATTTGGAACACACGGAGCAATCTTTGCCAGATTTTTGTCATAATCCCTCTTGTCAACTAAATTGACTGTTGACATAAAGTAACTCTGGTCTGCTTCGATGTTTTCCACGATTCCATCATCTCTCCACAGAACTAGTCGCTGATGCATTGACGAAGGAACTGCCCCCACGCCATGGATCCACTCCCTTCCCAGCAATAAGTTATAGTTGGCCTTGGCTTCGATCACCATAAACATGGTGGGCCTATAGCTTGAGCCTATTGTCAATTCCAACTGGACCACTCCCAGTGTTTTGCCCACTTTTCCCTCATAATTGGACAGAACCATATTATGGGGCTTGATGTCTCCTTCGCGGATCTCTAATCTTTTCAGCATGAAATGGGGTATCAAATTGACTGCAGCACCCCCATCTACTAGAACCTTGTTCACACCATGGGCACCAACTTTTGCCCGAATAAATAGTGGCTTAAGATGGTTCTTCATAGCAGGTTCTGGACGTTCGAAGAACGCATTTTGCTCCTCGATAGCCCCATTGTCCATCACATAGTAGCACACAGGCCTATGTTTCATCAAATCTGTGGTATCTTCTTCCTCATATTCATCAATTTCGGTTTCCTGCCTAAATTCACAGGGAAGCACAAATACCACGTTACAGTTTAGGTTGAATGAAGACTCCCCTTCCGATTCGAAGTTATCTGTTATCATATCTTCGTCCTCTTCTGTGCCTGGAGTGTATTCCTTTGGTTCATCCCGTTGTACTTCAGAGAAAAGCCTCCTATTAACTGGAGGTTTGTCTTCAGTTTGATTTTTTGGTTTATTGGTGCTAGATTCACCTTGGTTCTTTGTTGAAGTGACCCCTTTGTTTGCCACAACTTCCCTCTCATCCTTTCGAATCCTTTGTTGCCTGCGCCACTGGGATCTTGACATGGGGTTCCTTCCTTTGTAATTTTCTAATCTTACCTCCTCCCTTTTTGCTGTTTTGAATTTCCTTCTGTATGTCACAGCATGGCGTGCATTTCGTTCGGTGTTTCTCCATCTATCTTTGCCTTTGTCATTTCTGACTTGCAACCATCTATCGGTTGGCACTTCAGCAGGGAGTTTGAAAGTCACTCTTCGAGCAGCCTTGGGGTGAGGGCTATCAGGCCTTCATTGTTTGTGTCTGCTGTCGAAACGTGGGCCCATATGGACAGTTTCTTGATGGTTCCAGCAAGGGGCGAAGGGAATCATTTCGAAGGCTCTGGCCATGCTCTGGTCATACACAGCAGAACACCTTGGGCAAATCAAGCACTTGGTTGCCCCTTTGTAGCAACGAAACACAAATTCCAACAAACTTTCCCCAGCCTTAGGATAACACCTGAATAGCTGGTTATCCTGGCGCCAATTGTTGCCAGTTCGAGTCCTCTGTACCCTCTCGAAATTCACAGTGATTCTTTGATTGCAGAGGATGCTGCACCTAGGGCATAATATCATGCCTGAATCTCCTTTGTGGCATGTCGTGAGGTAATCCTTGAGACTAGCATCTCCAGCGTGATTATCCTCCATTCTATACTTCTCTTTTTCTAAGTATTTTTCTACCTCCTCCATCTCAGAGCGAGGCCTCTCCATATCCACCATATTTATCTCAACATCTTCCCCCTTAGCTTCATCATCTCCCCATCCTGTGGGCTTTATATCCTCAATCTGAACCTTCGAACTCTCTGGGGCAGAATATTTGACCAAATAGTCAAATTTTCCACTGGGTTCCCCTAGAGTGTCCCATATTTCCTTCTGAGGGGAAGTTGGCTTCGTGATTTGGACTTTCTCCAATTCCAGCCTCAAGCCTTCAGTGACCTGTGTTAGTTCTTGGTTTTGATTTCCCTGGCCTTCAGTAGCCTGGGTTTCTTTTATAACAGCTACAGGTGCTGCTTCAATCGAAGTCTCTGGTATCTTCTGGATGTCTTCAGTGACCTCCTTATCGACTTCGACCATCACCCAGTTTTCAGTTTCAATACCTTTCTCTCCTGTTAGGGCACCGTTTGGTCAGCTTCCACCATGTTAATCTCTCCAATGCATGCAGGCTCGGAGTAGTTGGTGTCTGCGACGTCCAAGGGATCTTCGTCCACTTTCATCTTCGCCTTATCAGCAAACTTTAGTCTGCCATCTTTGATTGCATTTTCCATGGTTGCATTTCGACGTAACTCATGACAGTCTGCTCAACCAAAGAATGGTCCACAATGAAGTCAGAAATCACTTGACCTTTCATATCTTTTAAAGGCATGAAAGTCAAAGAATATTCTGTTAAGGCTAAAGCCCATTTACCAACTCTGCTATGCATTATTGGTTTTGAAAGCATATGTTTAATGACATCGAAATGAGATGAAACATAAACATCAACAGGTTTTATATAATACTTGAGTTTCATACAAGAGAAATATAGACAGAGACATAGCTTTTCTAAATTGCTATATCTGGTCTCTGCATCATTTAGCACTCTACTTAAATAGTATATGGCTCTTTCGATACCATTGCTATCTTCTTGTGCTAGCATACTACCTATACTAACTTCAGAGGCAGATATGTACAATCTCATGGGCTTCCCCCATGAAGGTGGAGACAAAATAGGAGGCTAAGAGAGGTATCTTTTTATCCTGTCAAATGCCTCCTGGTGGGCTTCGTTCCATTCGAAGGCTTGGCCTTGCTTTAGACGAAGTAACGGAGAGAAAGCTTGGGTTCTTCCACTCAGGTTCGAAATGAATCTTCTGAGGAAGTTAATTTTCCCTAGCAGAGATTGTAACTCCCTTTTTAATGTAGGTGCTTTCGTCTCCATTATGGCTTTGGTTTTGTTCTGGTTGATTTCAATCCCTTTCTTGTGAACCACAAAACCAAGAAAATCTCCAGCCTGCACAAAAAATGCACATTTAAGGGGATTCATCTTTAAGCCATGTTTTCTCATTCGCTCGAATGATTGGCTCAAATGATGCAAATGTGTTTCTGCAGATATAGATTTGATGACTATATCATCAATATACACCTGCATGAAGGTTTCAATGAAATCATGAAAAATTGAATTCATTGCCCTTTGATAAGTTGCCCCAGCGTTCTTTAAACCAAAAGGCATCACCACCCATTAGTAGGTGCCTAAGGCTCATGGGCAACGAAATGCTGTCTTTGCAACATCTTCTTCAACAATAAAAATCTGATTATACCCAGAGTATCCATCTAACATACTTAAGTATTCGAACCCTGCAGCAGAATCTACTAGCATTTCTGCCACAGGCATGGAATATTCATCTTTAGGGGTTGCAGTGTTTAAATCCCTAAAATCTATGCAAATTCTTAAAGAACCATTTTTCTTAATAACAGGTACTATGTTTGCTAACCATTCGACGTACCTTGTTGTTCTGATGAATTTGCAATGCAGCAACCTTTCGATCTCAGCTTTAATCTTTGTGAGAACCGCTGGTGCGAATCTTCTGGGAGTTTGTTTGATAGGCTTCTTGCCATCTTTGATTGGCAGTCTGTGTTCGACCAACTCCCTCTTTAAACCAGGCATCTCGTCATAATCCCATGCGAAGCAATCTTTGTTTTTCTTGAGGACTTCGATTACTTCCTTCTTGAGGCCTGGGCTAAGTTTTGCACTTATGTAGGTTATTCTTTTCGTTTTTTCATCCCCTAAGTTGACTTCTTCGAGTGGATCTTGTGCCAACATTTTGGCACCTGAGTTTATGGGGTCCCTTTCGAAGCCTAAGGGTTCTTTATCGTAGATGGCATCCAACCTTTGATCCATCTCAAATTTTCTGAAGGGTGAGCATTTCGAGCCATCCCCACTTACTTCGTTCATCTTTACAGTTAATTTATTTATTTCAGCCTCTAAGGCCGCTTTTGATTCGTTCTCAGCCATATAGGCCGAAATCCTTTCGAAAAAGGTGGACTCAGTCATGGGTAAGGTTGTCGAAGTCCCAGCCTGCTGGCCGTTTTTGTATAGTGCTTTCGACTCCCTCTTCTTCACTGATTATTGTTCTATCCCAGTAAAGGCCATCATGGCGAAGGGTCATGTAGTAGTGGGCGTTTCTGGTTTCGTTAATCTCATCATTTGGAACACACGGAGCAATCTTTGCCAGATTTTTGTCATAATCCCTCTTGTCAACTAAATTGACTGTTGACATAAAGTAACTCTGGTCTGCTTCGATGTTTTCCACGATTCCATCATCTCTCCACAGAACTAGTCGCTGATGCATTGACGAAGGAACTGCCCCCACGCCATGGATCCACTCCCTTCCCAGCAATAAGTTATAGTTGGCTTGGCTTCTATCACCATAAACATGGTGGGCCTACAGCTTGAGCCTATTGTCAATTCCAACTGGACCACTCCCAGTGTTTTGCCCACTTTTCCCTCATAATTGGACAGAACCATATTATGGGGCTTGATGTCTCCTTCGCGGATCTCTAATCTTTTCAGCATGAAATGGGGTATCAAATTGACTGCAGCACCCCCATCTACTAGAACCTTGTTCACACCATGGGCACCAACTTTTGCCCGAATAAATAGTGGCTTAAGATGGTTCTTCATAGCAGGTTCTGGACGTTCGAAGAACGCATTTTGCTCCTCGATAGCCCCATTGTCCATCACATAGTAGCACACAGGCCTATGTTTCATCAAATCTGTGGTATCTTCTTCCTCATATTCATCAATTTCGGTTTCCTGCCTAAATTCACAGGGAAGCACAAATACCACGTTACAGTTTAGGTTGAATGAAGACTCCCCTTCCGATTCGAAGTTATCTGTTATCATATCTTCGTCCTCTTCTGTGCCTGGAGTGTATTCCTTTGGTTCATCCCGTTGTACTTCAGAGAAAAGCCTCCTATTAACTGGAGGTTTGTCTTCAGTTTGATTTTTTGGTTTATTGGTGCTAGATTCACCTTGATTCTTTGTTGAAGTGACCCCTTTGTTTGCCACAACTTCCCTCTCATCCTTTCGAATCCTTTGTTGCCTGCGCCACTGGGATCTTGACATGGGGTTCCTTCCTTTGTAATTTTCTAATCTTACCTCCTCCCTTTTTGCTGTTTTGAATTTCCTTCTGTATGTCACAGCATGGCGTGCATTTCGTCGGTGTTTCTCCATCTATCTTTGCCTTTGTCATTTCTGACTTGCAACCATCTATCGGTTGGCACTTCAGCAGGGAGTTTGAAAGTCACTCTTCGAGCAGCCTTGGGGTGAGGGCTATCAGGCCTTCATTGTTTGTGTCTGCTGTCGAAACGTGGGCCCATATGGACAGTTTCTTGATGGTTCCAGCAAGGGGCGAAGGGAATCATTTCGAAGGCTCTGGTCATACACAGCAGAACACCTTGGGCAAATCAAGCACTTGGTTGCCCCTTTGTAGCAACGAAACACAAATTCCAGCAAACTTTCCCCAGCCTTAGGATAACACCTGAATAGCTGGTTATCCTGGCGCCAATTGTTGCCAGTTCGAGTCCTCTGTACCCTCTCGAAATTCACAGTGATTCTTTGATTGCAGAGGATGCTGCACCTAGGGCATAATATCATGCCTGAATCTCCTTTGTGGCATGTCGTGAGGTAATCCTTGAGACTAGCATCTCCAGCGTGATTATCCTCCATTCTATACTTCTCTTTTTCTAAGTATTTTTCTACCTCCTCCATCTCAGAGCGAGGCCTCTCCATATCCACCATATTTATCTCAACATCTTCCCCCTTAGCTTCATCATCTCCCCATCCTGTGGGCTTTATATCCTCAATCTGAACCTTCGAACTCTCTGGGGCAGAATATTTGACCAAATAGTCAAATTTTCCACTGGGTTCCCCTAGAGTGTCCCATATTTCCTTCTGAGGGGAAGTTGGCTTCGTGATTTGGACTTTCTCCAATTCCAGCCTCAAGCCTTCAGTGACCTGTGTTAGTTCTTGGTTTTGATTTCCCTGGCCTTCAGTAGCCTGGGTTTCTTTTGTAACAGCTACAGGTGCTGCTTCAATCGAAGTCTCTGGTATCTTCTGGATGTCTTCAGTGACCTCCTTATCGACTTCGACCATCACCCAGTTTTCAGTTTCAGTACCTTTCTCTCCTGTTAGGGCACCGCTTTGGTCAGCTTCCACCATGTTAATCTCTCCAATGCATGCAGGCTCGGAGTAGTTGGTGTCTGCGACGTCCAAGGGATCTTCGTCCACTTTCATCTTCGCCTTATCAGCAAACTTTAGTCTGCCATCTTTGATTGCATTTTGAATTAGGTCCCTGAAAAGAAAACATTGTGAGGTTTTGTGGCCTAGGAAACTATGATATTTGCAAAATCCTCTCTTCTTTCTCTGATCCAAAGGAGGTATTTTGACATTTGATGGCACAATTAGTTGGCCATCTTTGACAAGTAAATCAAAAATATCGTCACATTTAGTGACATCGAAGGTATAAACCTTCTTTGGGAATTTGTCACTTTTCTCATTTTCAACAATATCCTTCCCTTTTGTGGGAACCAATAATTTGCAGGAGTAAGGTGGAGCCTGTTTTAATTCAGCGAGGTCGATTTCGACCTCTTCGAATTCGAATTCAGGATATTCTTCTACTTCCTCAGTTCCAACATAGGAGATCCTTTCTTTCTTGCTATTCTTAAAGACTCTGGATTTTTCGGCCTTTAGCCTTTCGAGCTGTCGAACCCTATCGGCTAACTGAGCCATATCCCTCAAATATTGAGTGTCTAGTTTCTTTCGAATAGAGTAATCCAAACCACCAGCGGCCATTTCGACTAACTCATGTTCAGGCACTACTGTGTAACATCTGGATTTCAAAAGCCTAAATCTATTCAGATAATCATCTATGGGTTCGGTGAACTTTCTCTTGACACTGGCTAATTCCTTCAAGCTTATTTTCGACTGTCCCATGTAAAATTGTTCATGGAATAATCTCTCCAAGAGAGCCCAAGTGTCAATGGACCAAGGAGGCAAAGTGGTAAACCATGTGAAGGCGTTTTTAGTCAAGGAACTTGGGAAATATTTGATCCTGAGATCTTCATTATTGGCTATATCTCCCGCTTCAGTTAGATATCTCGCTATGTGTTCGACTGTTGACTCATTGGTATCCCCAACGAACTTTGTAAATTTAGGGACTTTATATCCCCTTGGTAAATCAGTATGCATTATGCAATCTAATATAGGAGAAGCATAATTTGGCCTTCTCATTCCTGTGTCGAGGCCATTCTGGGCCATGACTCTCTCTATCATGGTGATTAGATTGTTTTCTGCCAAGATGTTATCGTTTTGAATTCTATGAACGACAACATCAGCATCTTGATTTCGACCAACCATGACAACCCCCCTAGGTTGTTCTTCTCGAAACTCTGGGGCTTCTAGCCTTTCGACCCTTGCCCCTGGTTCCATAATTTCTCTTTGTGGGCCTGGGATTATTGGGGCTTCTAACCTTGGTGCCCTGGCCCCTAAGTTAACTTCTTCTCTAGGTGGTCTATAAGTTGGGTCGTTAGCAATTTGTTCTATAACAGGCATGTTTGCTCGAAATCCCGCCTGATTCTGCCTACGCCTTTCTGGGGGAGCAAAGAAATCTGCTATTCGACTCATGTTGTCAGCGTTTTCCCTGTTTGTCACAGTCATATTTTGTACTATTGGGGAAAATATTTCCTGCATAGTTTGTGCTAACACCCCTATCATATTATGGTTACTGTCATCCATCAATTGCCTAAAAGCCAACTGGTTTTCTGTGGTTAAAATAGGCATTGTGCTATAACCCACTGACCCTTGGTTATTTGTCATAAACTGATTCGCCCCAGACCCAGACCCTAATTGTGGTGATGAATTCGATGTGGAATTTTGTAAACCTGCCATAAAGGAAGTTGGCATTCCATAAGAGGAATTTCTGGTTCTATTACCATCGAAACCGGGTGGTCTAGTTAGTGGAGTGGCGAAATGGGATTGTGTCCCTGATGGTGGAACGAATCCCCCAGGGTAACCAATGGTTCCAGTATTTCCTAAGATCGAACTATTAGTTGATATGCCACTTACTCCATTGGTGGCTATATTACTGGTTGAGGATGCAACAAACTGTGCATTCGAAGGGATCACATTAGATGTTCCTATCGAAGTGGACACATTAGTGCCTGTTGTATGTGGGGCGTTTTGTTCCCCTTGTTGATTGTCAGAATTAGACATCTTGTTCAAACGTTTTCTTCTGGATAAGGTTTGGTTGCTGTTGGTTATTTTACCACTTCTCAAGTTCATAAAACAAAAAACTTCTTAGGTTCCAACGTTTTTATAATGTTTATGTTTCAACAATCTTTATTTCTAATTTCCAATTATTGGTCCCATCAGGTGTGCCAATTTGTTTCCAGTGATTTCTGGTAAACAACGGCTAGTCTTCCAAACTATTGAATAAACTTACTGACTGTTATTCAATTTCTCTGGTAACTCACAGGATCGACTAGATTGATCCTAGGATTCCTTGGACATTAGGGTAACTCTCATGATCGAACAGATATTCATGGTTGGTATTTGAGTGTTGTATAGGTGTTTGGCTTATTTCGATTTCTCTCTTAAAGATCTAAAGGTGTGATCAAAATACATGTGCAGAAACTAAATTGCATGAATAAATGTTAATTGTAAAGACATGTAAAATTGCATAAAAAGCAAGTAAATGGCTTCGAATTATAAAAACAGTTAATGTAAAAGATGCTCTGGAACGTAAAAGATTCGAAATATGAAGAAAGCGTTTAATGCAAGAAATCTATAAAATGACTTTAAGTAAAAATAGGCGTTCGAAGGATAAAACTTGAAGATAAAGGCATGAAAAGTATAACATTTTTCTGAAATGTAGAGGGTTTGAAATGTAAAGAAAGCATTAAAATGTAAGGCTTTAATGAAAAGATTTCGAATAAAAGACTTTAAATGAGAAAACTTGTAAATGGTATTTGACAAGAAGATAAAGGAAAATGCTGGAAATGATAAAAGGTTTTCATTAAATCATAAACATGTGGTGCTATCATACGTACATTGCTCTTGCATTCGTTTCCCTTGCCATGTGGTAATTTGAATGTTACTGAGTATTTAGTACAATAGATATGACACACGAAATCCTAATACTAAGACTTCTATTTATACTAATTCGACCATAACGGTCTTGCTATAAGATTATGCCACGTTCAGAACATGCAGAACAATGCCTCTCTCTTGTTTCCACGTGTCTCCAAATGCTCCAGCACATAAATTTCAAACTTCGAATGTCCCTCTTTTATTTGAATTTCAAATGTTTTGGTACTTCTCCGTTTCGAATGCACTTCTCAGACACAGCCTTGTTGTTATTTCGAGACTTCTTTAGATATGTTCCCAAAATTGCCACTCGAAGCTCCAAGCTTTGATATGCTTATTCGAAACACTGCTTCTGCTACTTCGAAACATGACGCTTTGTTTCATTTCGATCGAAACGTTCAATTCACTTGGCTTCTAATAATATTATCAAAATCTTCAGCCAACACCTAGTCAAAACCCTAATTTTGACCATTTTGCCCTTTTTAAGAGTTGATCAAATTTCTTGAGGAATTGTGGTCCAAACTTGATAAAATGATATATATGAGTTTAAAATGTTGTTGTGGATAAAAAATTATGAGGTTTGACTATAAATTGGCCACAATTGACTTTTTCCCCAATACAACTGATTTTTAGGTCAACGACTCAATTGACTGAGCAAAAGTGTGATCCAAAGCTTGAAACTTGGTATGAGTAAACTTGAGAGTCAATAATGATCCATGAAAGTCATATGGGACATTGGAAGTTCAAATATCCTGGTGCAAACTCAAACCCTAATTTTGGTTATCAGTGCTTAAGGAGGTGTCTTGAGCTGATCAACCCTAGTATAGTCTTGAACCAAAGGAGATCTTGTGAGCAAATTCTTGGTAAATGAGAGGGCAAATTTTGGGGTACAACACCCACCAATATATATTTTTGGCTTTTAGACGATGTTGGTCGAATATCTCCAATAAGATCCAAAGCCCATCCCCTAAAAGGCCAAGGTTTCACAATTGAGTGAAGTTCGCTTGTAGGTACATCTTGGATAACTGTAGGTACTTGACATTCTTGGCAGCCTTTTGCAAAGTCAACACAATCTTTCAGCATAGTAGGCCAATATAATCCTTGTCGAAACATCATCCATTTCATTTTATGGCTTACTTGATGTGCCCCGTATGCCCTAGCATGTGTAATCGAAAGGGCTATGTATGCCTCTGTTTCACTTAGGATTTCAGTAGTACTCCTTCAGGCTTCTTTTTGAATAACTCATTTCCTATTAGAATATAAATCAACACCTTATACTTTGTCTTTCGTTCTGTCCAAGACATTGGATTTTATAGATAATCTACTATGGGCTTTCTCCAATCTTACTCTATTAGATTGTCTATGAATGAAATTCCGAAGTTTTCTTGGTCAACATACCCCAATTTTGTTGTTTCTAAATCTGTTGGAGACAACTTGGTTGATTCTACTCTTCCTCTAACTTCGATTGCTTGTTGCAATTTTTATTTCAAAATTTTATACTCAGATCCAATCTGTGCTAAGTCGTTAGCACTTGATTTTCCAATCTTGGTATATGTCGAATGTTGATCACTTCAAAATTTTTCAACAAACGATTGGCTATTACAAAATACATGATAATATTTTCTCTTATACATTTGTATTCTTTTGTAACTTGCATTATGACTAATTCTGAGTCTCCCATTATTTCGACCCGAGTTTCCCCCAATTCCAACAAGATTTCAAGGCCTACAATTAGAGCTTCATACTCAGACTCATTGTTCGAACAAGAACCTTCGATCTTGTAATTGAATGTTATTGGAATTTTATTTGGATAAATAATTATAACTCCCACTCCAGTTCCATCTTTATGACTGGAACCGTCAAAGTATAACTTCTAGGGTTCGATCTTCGAGTAGGTTAATGATTCTTCATTTATCGAGTGGTAAACTATAAAGTCTGATACCACTTGACCTTTTACGCCTTTGAGAGGCATAAAGGTTAAAGAATACTCAGTCAATGCAAGTGCCCATTTACCAATTCGATCGTGCAAAATGGTTTTCGATAACATATATTTGAAAACATCAAAATGAGACGAAACATTAACATCAACTGGTTTAATATATTGCTTGAGTTTTGTACATGAGAAGTAAAGACATAAACATAGTTTTTCAGCTTCGCTATATCTAGTTTCTGCATCATTTAAAACACTACTAAGGTAGTAGATGGGCCTTTCGAGACCATTTTCATCCTCTTGAGCTAACATGCTTCCTAAAGTTTTATCAGATGCAACTATGTACAATCTCATACTCCTATTTTTACAAGGAGGTACCAGAATAGGTGGCTTGGTGAGGTATCCTTTGATCTTGTCGAAGGCCTCTTGTTATTCTTGCCCCTACTCAAATACTCCTTTGTTGAGTCGAAGTAGTGGTGAGAAGGCTTACGTTTTTCCACTTAAGTTAGATATAAATCTCCTCAAGAAATTTATCTTTCCAAGTAGAGATTGCAACTCCTTCTTGCTAGTTGGTGCTTTCGCTTCCAAAATGGCTTTGGTCTTGTTCTGGTTTATTTCGTTTCCCTTTTTATGGACCACAAAGCCTAAGAAATCCACGGCCTTTACGCATAAAGCGCAATTTAAAGGATTCATCTTTAGACCATAGCTTCTCATTCTTTCGAAGGACTATCGAAGGTGGTCTATGTGATTCTTCCCTGAAATAGATTTGACAACAATATCGTCAATATAAATCTGCATAAAAGTTTCAATAAAATCATTGAAGATATAATTCATTGCCCTTTGATATGTTTCCCCTGCGTTTTTTAGGTCAAAAGGCATCACTACCCATTCGTAAGTGACTAGAGCCCCAGGGCATCGAAATGCTATTTTCGATACATCTTCTTCAGCAATGAAAATTTGATTATACCCAGAGTATCCATCAAGCATACTCATATATTTGAAGCCAGCGGCAGAATCAACGAGCATTTCTGCCACAGGCATTGGATATTCATCTTTAGGTGTTATAGCATTTAAATCTCTAAAATCAATGCAAACCCTTAATGTACCACTTTTCTTTATAACATGTACTATATTTGCAATCCATTCGACATACCTGGTAATTCAGATGAACTTGCATTTCAGCAGTCTTTTGACTTCCGTCTTGATCTTCGACAAGATCTCTGGTGCAAAACGCCTTGGAGTTTGCTTGACAGAATTTTTTCCAAGCTTTATTGGCAGTTGAAGCTCCACCAATTCTCTGTCGAGACCAGGCATTTCATCATAATCCCATGCAATGCAGTCTTTAAACTCCTTCAACAATTTGATTACTTGGACTCTGAACTCTGGATCTATCTTTATGCTGTTGTATGTTGGTCTCTTTACCAATCCTTCGCCCAGGTCTATTTCTTCCAGAGGATCTTGCGCTAACATTTTAACATTGTTTTCCAACAGATCCTTTCCAAAACCCAAAGGCCCATCATCATAGATGGCATCTAGCCTCTGGCTTTTCACTTCCTCCCTTATTAAGTCAGGTGGCTCTAGGTCGAAGTCTTTCCCAGAGCCTTCAGGAAATGGCACTTGTTCACTGGCTTTGATAGCCATATACTTCACTTCATCCTCTAAGGCCGTTATCATTCTGTTTTCGACTACATGTGCCGAAATCCTTTGCAATGCTTGTGACTTAGTTATAATCATTGAATTCACTTCCCCAGCCTGTTGGCCATTGTGATATGGTGGGAGAACTGACTTGAGGTTTTGCGTTTTATCGCAAATGTTGCGGTTTAGCAAGAGTCGCCACCGACTTTTCTTTTATCCAAAAGGAAAGGTGAAAAAGCACAGGAAAGACCTTTGAGATTGTTTCTTGAGTTCAGGGGGTAGATCATGAAAAGGGAGGGTGTTAGCATCCTTTTCATCCATGGTTTTTCATGGGCTCTTAGTTACTTGCTAGATCACTTGCTTTTGTTTGAATTTGTTCTTTGTGTGGTTTTTTGAAAGTATTTTATAAAAGAGGCCATTGTTTAGGCAATCTTTGTAATGATTATCGTTCGTAAGAATGTATATAAAGATGTTTGTCTTTTTGAAATTTTTTTCAATATTTGTAAAATGTTTGGAAATGTGTTTGTTTGTTTTGAAAATAGCAAGGATAGTTGTTTGGAAATAGAGCAAGTAACTAGAAGCAATCTACCTACTCAAATGTCTTTCTTGTTCATTTTCAATTCCTTTGACATTGTTGTTTTACCATTGATTTGGTAAGCAACCCTATCTTTGGATGTTAACGGGTTGGGCGTGGGTCATCGTATAAGCATGATTAGCAATATTGCAAAGTATCTTAGCATTTTTGAGGGACCAAGATCATTTTTGTAAGGCAACTTTGAATAGCGTCATGGATGGACTATGATCTTATATTTGTTTATTTTTCCAAGATACTTCGTATGCATAATATGGCCATTTTTGTATAAGGCAACCAAGTGGAGAAACCCTAAGGGTGCTTGTGTGCAAGTGTGTTATTTTCATGCTTTGATTTTGTCTTGGATTTAGAGTTTTCTATTTGATTTGTTTTTATCTTGCCATACAAACCCTAATTACTAGCATGATATATAAAAGCGGTAAATTGCGTAATTTAAAGATTACTACGCTATTACAATATTTTTATGGGATGGGGAAATACAAATTTTAAATGGGGATTTACAATAAAGTAAATCTAATTAAGCTATTACAACCAAATCGAATTTGTACGAATATTTGAATAAATAAACATACAATATAAATAAGCAATGATATGTATGCAAGAAAAAGATTTTTTTTATTTATTTTTATGTGAAAAGGAGTTTTAACCTAATCATAAAAATATTAAAAAAAGGAAATTATTTCTTGAAAAAAAAAGTTAACCCTAATTTCTAATTTAAGGGAAAATAAAGTTCTTTAGGTATTATTTATATATTTTTTGTATTAAAATAATAAATAATATTTGGTGAAAATATTTAGTCTTTTTATAAGCCAAAATAAATATTTTACAAGTATGAAATGAAAAGGAATAAAATAATTAACCTAATTCTATTTTTTATATTCACAAGTTTATTTAAGAAAAAATAATTAATATATCTATAGTTTAATAAAAATATTTTTTTGTAAAAAAAAAAAACAAAATGAAATATTTATCATATTTATATTTTTCATGATTTTTATGTATTAAAGAAAATATTTAATAAAACAAAAATGAAAATAAAATAAATAAATGAAAGTATGGGCCAGGGGTGCTGTAAGGAGACAGGGAGTAAGCTTTAGGAAAAAACATAAGCCCAATGGACAAAAAAGCCCAGCGCTGCATAGTAAGAAAAAATGACAAACATGTGAGAAAATAGGCAAAAGGCAGGCACCAAGGCTTGAACCCATGACCTTAGCAATTTCAGCGCGCTGCCTTGCCACTGGGGTGGCTGTACATCCGTTAGCTTATGTGAAACAAGAAAAACATAACATAAAACGCTTCTATGGACCTGTACTTCGTCTTCTTCCTCTCGCCAGCCAGAAGTGAAGCTTTTTCAAAATGGCAATGGCCACTTTATGCCATTTATGGAATTATAACTTGGACAAAGGCTCTTGAGCTTGAATTAAAGCTTTGCAACTGAGTAAGCATTAAATTATGAAGTGAGAAACATGTTAGAGACCTGTAAAGCAAGAAATAGGCAACATAGGTTCAAATTTGAATTTTGTTCTTCATGAAATGGCTTGAATTGAAAGTGAGAAATTGGCAACTTTATCTCTTAGATTCTCCCTACTCAAAAATGATCTTGAGGAGTTCTTGGACAATTTGGAAATCTTGAAATGTGCTACATAACTCATATTTGAAATGCATTTCAAGACTCCTCTTGGAACTAGGTGAAAATTTCCATGAAGTTGGGTCCAAAACCTGCCTAAATTAGGGCAAAATTTCACTAAGTTATCTAGTTCATGAGCATGTAATCATAAAATTATATCTTGAGATCCAAGAATATTTAGGGAAAAATGTTTGAATAAAAGTTGTAGATTTCATGGAGGTCTACAATTTTCATGTTGGGAACTTTCCTTGAATCATCTTATAACATGGTGGAAAAATGGCTTAAAGTTGAGAAAAAATAAGAAATTTTTTATACTTAGAAATATTTCTAAGTTAAGAAAATTTCCAATTTCAAATCCAAATATTCAATCCTTGATTTCTTGATGAACAAGTTTCACATTTTGACATGTTTTGATGAATTGTGACCCTTTGCACTTGATTTTGACCAAAAAGTCAAAGTTTGACTTTTCAGTATACAGTTGACTTTTGATCAGTTGACTGCAAATTTCATATGTCTATCCAATGGATTTGCAATATTTTTAACCATGTAATTAGGTCAAGATAATGCAATTGAATCCTTGAAATCATGCTTCAAACCAATTGGTCATTTGTTAGGTCAAAAATCCGAAATTGCCCTTTCTCAATCAAAACCCTAATTTTGACCATTTTTCCCTTTTGATGATTTGATCAAATTTCTTGAGGAATTGTGGTCCAAACTTGATCAAATGATACATATCAGTTTAAAATGTTGATGTGGATAAAAATTATGAAGGTTGGCTGTAAATTGGCCACGGTTGACTTTTCCCCCAATACAACTGATTTTTAGGTCAACTGTCCAATTGACTGGTCAAAAATGTGATTCAAGGCTTGAAACTTGACATGAGTAATCTTAGGGGTCCATGATGATACTTGAAAATCATATGAAGCATTGATAGTCCAAAAATCCTTGTGCAAACTTAAACCCTAATTTTGGGTCATCAGTGCAAGATGAGATGTCTTGAGTTGATCAAACCCTAATCCAGCCTTGAGTCAAAGAGATCTTGTGAGAAAATTTTGATAAATGAGAGGGCTTGGGGTACAACAACTTCCCCTGTTCAATCTTCTTAAGCCTGAAGAGTTATATTGGCGAGTTTTGCCATTTGTGACTCGAAGGTGAAAGAATGATTGGACACTAGAGTGCCCAGAAATTTGCACTTGACGACGCGCGGTTGAGGGAATGGGCTTAAAGATGCCATTTGGAGAAGTGATAGAATATTGTTGGAGATGGGCTTGTAGATGCCATCCAAAAATGTTTGTTGAATTTGTAAGTTGTAAGCCGAAATAATGAGTGTCAGAATGGCGTCCGTGTCAGGAGCGTATCTGTACTGTATCATGAATGTTGTGTCTGAATGAGTATCAAAATGGCATCCGCGTCTGGAGTGTATCTGAACTGTATATGAATTTGAAATTTGAATGAGTATCAGAATGGCATCCGCGTCTGAAGCGTATCTGAACTGTATCTGAAGTCTGAATCTGAATGAGTATCAGAAAGGCATCCATGTTTGGAGCGTATCTGAAATGTATCTGAAGTCTGAATCTGAATGAGTATCAGAATGGCATACATGTCTGGAGCGTATTTGAAATGTATCTGAAGTCTGAATCTGAATGAGTATCAGAATGGCATCCGTGTCTGGAGCGTATTTGAACTGTATCTGAATTTGTAATGTTGTTAATGGTAGCTGTTAATCTTATCCTGAAAAGGGTAAAATGTTAGCTGAAACACAAAATTATATTGCATCAAATGTATGATGCAATGTATTTGATTTATCAATGTTTATGATATATGGATGTAATGTATGCACATGTGAGCTGATTTGCTGTACTGTTGTCTACTTGAGGAAGATAAATCCCTGAATGTTGCTGAGGACATGTTGAATTTTTATGTCTTGATGTTGAAGTACTGATGAACTTTTGTTGAGAGAAATAAGTTCTGTTGCAAGGGCAATGCCATGTACTACTTGTAAGATCTGCTCGGGGAACCCTGAGATTTTGATGACTCCTACTGGGGATTAATAATTTGATACTTTGTTCCGCTTGGGGAATTAAATGACGTATTGTAGGGGATTTCTCATGGAATAGCCTAGAGACATTTCTCTACTCTTTCAACCTATCAGCAACTATCTTTATCATTTTGTTTATTTGTAAACAGTAATCATGTTCAAATGCATATGTTCATTAATGAATCATTGGACTTTTTTGTAAACAAAACACAAGTGTAAAGAAAAAGACAAATAGTTTGTGTACTTTCGAAGGGGAATCCTTGTATTGACTTTGAATAAATATTTTGTACAAAGGAGACAGACATTCTAGTAAGAGAATGTCGTCGTATCTCCGAGTATCTTGTCTATTTGCCTTGTCTGAAGATGATTGAACTGGTCAGAAACTCTGAGTTTGTTAGCGGAAGCCAAAGGTTGTCTGTCAAATGATCCGACGGGACATAGTCATACGCTTTTATTCCCTAACTTTTGCCTGGACCTCCCTTTCGGGTTTTCAGTCCATCGGGAAACCCTTTTTTGCCCAAGTCGATCTTTCGAGTTTTCAACTTGCCGGGTGTACATATTTTTTTATTTTATCCCTAATTTTTGCCCGAACCTTTTGGTTCGTCGGGATGCCCTTGTTTTAACAAGGTGTCTAGCAAGTCTCTTATGCATAGTATTTTTTGACTATGTCCGCGTTTGCAGGGTGTGGCAGGTCGTTGCCATCCATGGTGGTCAAGATCATTGCCCCACCGGAGAATATGTTTTTTTATTACAAATGGTCCTTCATAAGTAGGAGTCCATTTGCCCCTGGGATCACTTTGTGGCAAGATGATACTCTTGATCACTAGATCCCCAACTTGATACACTTGGCGCCTGACTTTCTTGTTGAAAGCCCTGATCATCCGCTTTTGATACATCTGACCATGGAAAACAACAGTAAGTCTCTTCTCATCAATTAAATTCAGTTGATCAAGCCGAGTCTGGATCCAATCGTCCTCATTCAAACCTGCATCTTTCATAATCCACAGAGAGGGGATCTGAACCTCAATAGGCAAGACAGCCTCCATGCCATGAACCAAAGAATATGGTGTTGCCCCGGTTGATGTGCGAGCCGTGGTACGGTACCCGTGGAGAGCGAATGGTAACATCTCATGCCAGTCTTTGTATGTGACTGTCATTTTTTGTATGATCTTCTTAATGTTTTTATTTGCAACTTCGACAACACCATTCATCTCTGGTCGATAGGGAGAATAATTGTGATGCAGGATTTTGAATTGTTCGCACAAGGCGGTGATCATAGTGTTGTTGAGATTTGTACCATTGTCAGTGATGATCCTTTCCGGGATACCGTACCGACAAATAAGGTTTTGCTTAATGAAGCGGGCAACTACATTCTTGGTAACAGAGGCAAAGGAAGCTGCTTCGACCCATTTTGTAAAATAGTCAATGGCCACTAGGATGAAGCGGTGTCCATTGAAGGCTGTAGGCTTGATCTCTCCAATCATATCAATTCCCCACATAGCAAAGGGCCAAGGAGCCGTCAAGACATTCAGAGGAACCAGAGGTACATGCACCTTGTCAGCATAAATTTGACACTTATGGCAGGTCCAAGAGTGTTGATAGAGATCTTCTTCCATGGTAGACCAATAATAGCCTGCTCGTAGGATTTTCTTCGCCATTGTATGCCCACTGGAGTGGGTGCCAAAAGTACCTTCGTACAGTTCAGCCATGATCTTTTCAGCTTCAACCTTATCCACACACCGAAGCAAAATGGAGTCGTGATTGCGTTTGTACAGGATGCCATTACTAAGGAAGAACTTAGCAGAGAATCTCCTTAAGAACTTCTTATCATTGGTTGAAGCTCCTTCTGGATATTCTTGATCTTCGAGATACCTCTTGACTTCGTGAAACCAAGGCCGGTCCACTATTTCTTCAGTATTAATCTCGTGACAGTGTGCTGGTTCGTCCATTCATTCGATGGTGACTTGGGGAGCCTCATTATCCCAATTAAGTTTAAACATAGATGACATTGTGGCTAGAGCGCATGCTAGCTTATTTTCTTCTCGCGGGAAGTGCTCGAAGGTTATCCTCTCAAAATGTGGTAGTAATGTCAAAACATGTTCTTTGTAAGGGATAAGGTTTGGGTGCTTGGTGTCCCATTCCCCTTTGATCTGATTGATGAGCAAAGCTGAATCTCCAAACACATATAAGGATTTGATTCCCAAGTCTATGGCAGCTCTGAGACCAAAGATGCATGCTTCGTACTCCGCCATGTTGTTCGTACAGTTAAAGCAAAGTATGACAGTAAAAGGAGTATGACACCCTTCTGGAGATATGAGTACGGCGCTGATACCATTACCAAGTGCATTAGATGCCCCATCAAAGAACAGGGTCCATCGGGATCCTTGTTCAGGTCCGTCATATGGCTTGATTTCTTCACAGTTGTCTAATGTCATGATGTCTTCATCCAGGAATTCAAACTTCATGGACTGATAGTCTTCTACAGCTTGGTGAGCAAGATGATTAGCCAATACACTGCCCTTTATAGCTTTTTGGGTAGTATACTGTATGTCGTATTCTATTAGGATCATCTGCCATCTAGCTATTCTCCTAGAAAGAGCAGGCTTGTCGACGATATATTTTATCGGATCTATCTTAGATATCAATGAGGTAGTATGAGTCAGCATATACTGTCTTAACCGACGAGCAGCCCATGCCAGAGCGCAACAAGTTTTCTCGAGAAGTGAATATCTGGTTTCACAGTCGATAAACTTTTTGCTCAAGTATAAGTAGCGTGCTCTTTTCGGCCAGACTCGTGATGCTGCCCCAATACACACCCCATTGAGTTTTCTAAAATAGTCAGATACATGATCAACGGTCTTCCCTCGACTGGTGGTATCAACACAGGAGGATCTTGTAAGTATTCTTTAATTTTGTCAAAATCAACTTGGCATTCATCATTCCATCTGACTACTTGATCTTTCTTCAATAGCTTGAAGATTGGCTCACAAGTAGCTGTTAAGTGAGAAATGAATCTGGAAATATAGTTCAAGCGTCCCAAGAATCCTATGACTTCCTTCTCAGTACGAGGAGCAAGCATCTCTTGTATTGCTTTAACTTTGGCAGGATCGACCTTAATACCTTTGTTACTGACGATAAAACCTAGGAGTTTACCGGACCGTACTCCAAATGTGCACTTGTTTGGATTCAACCTCAGCTTATACTTCTTCAGTCTCTCAAACAACTTTTGTAAGTGATTAAGGTGTTCTTCTTCCGTTTGCGATCTAGCTATCATATCGTCTACGTAGACCTCTATTTCATGATGTATCATATCGTGAAATAAAGCTACCATGGCGCGTTGATAGGTTCCCCCAGCATTCTTCAATCCGAATGGCATCATCTTGTAGCAGAATGTGCCCCACTATGTGACAAATGTAGTTTTCTCCATGTCCTCAGGTGCCATTTTGATTTGGTTATAACCTGTGAATTCGTCCATGAAGGAAAACACTTTGTGTTATACGGTGTTGTCAACCAGGATATCAATGCGGGGGAGTGGAAAACCATCTTTAGGGCTCGCCCTATTCAAATCTCTATAATCCATGCACATTCGTACTTTGCCATCTTTTTTAGGTACGGGAACAATGTTGGCCACCCATTGAGGATAGGAAGGGACAACCAAGAATCCAACATTGAATTGCTTCATGACCTCAGCTTTAATCTTTTCTGACATATCAGGTCTCATGCGGCGAAACTTTTGCTTTACTGGCGGGCAGTCTCCTCTTGTAGGCAAACGATGTACCACGATGTCTGTATCAAGCCCCGACATGTCTTCATATGACCAGGCAAAGATCTCAACATAGTCATGTAATAGCTTAATCAGGCGCTCTTTGACACTGGGTTCCAGATTGGCTCCCACCTTGACCTCTTTTTTATCCTCCTCGGTACCTAAGTTGATTGTATCCACAGGTTCTTCGTGAGGCTGAATGGCTCTTTCCTCTTGTTGCAGCAGTCTGACAAGTTCCCTTGGTACCTCACATTCTTCCTCACCTTCGTCTTCGGCTTGGTAGATTAGATCCTCAGAGTCACAAAAGGCCATAGCAGTATCGTTACCCATGGGATCCAGAGTGGATGGGTACCTGCATTTGTGAGTGTGGGTGTGTGTAAGGGTATAGCCACCTTTAAAAGAAAATAAAATGTAAAAGAAAAACAATGAGCACAAAAGTTTGCATGCGAAAAAACGTCCATGATTCATTGAATGTCATATGAAGGTGAAAATAAACACCCTTACAAATGGACCATTGTGACTTGGGCAAGGCACAAGGTTTTAGGAGTGTGAATTGTTTGTGAATATTACAGATCCAACAATAAAAAGAAAAGATAAATTACTGAGGGATGAAAGTTATTGGGACAAAGACTCTGGCCTCCCAATTGCGAAGTCCTCCATTGATAGTCGGAAAAATCCAATCCTCCAAAATGTAATCCTCTTCACCATCTTCTATCGCGTTGACCTCTCGGTTGCTAATCTTCAAGGGTGGCCCTCCAGCACGGGCACGGCGTACAACCTTTTGAGCACTTGAAGTGAAACCTAAGCCAAACTTATCAGACTTATACGGGATGTCTGGAAGTTTCCCCAGATGGTGCATCCTCCTTCCTCTACTACAGCTTTGGCGTCCTTCAGAGATGACATCCGGAGTAGAGGTCTTGTAATCTTGGGAATCTGGGACACAGTCTTGGTCACTGCAATCTCTTGGGGGACCTATTCGAAGTGTTGAAAAGGAGTCTCAATGAACTCACCTTCCAATTCCACATACCGAAAGGAATTGAGATGTCTAATCATGTATTATTCCTCTCTGTGGACAGTTATAATCTTTCCTTGAACCGGATATTTCAACATCTGGTGCAATGCAGAGGTGACAACACCAGCATTATGGATCCATGGCTGTCCTAGCAGACAGGAGTAGGAGGGACGGATGTCCATTACATAAAAGGTTGAGTTGAAAGTTTGAGTCCCAACCTTTATGGGGATATCTACTTCCCCGTGCACCATTCTCTTTGAGCCATCAAATGCCCTTACTATTATGTTGCTTGGCTTTAACGTCAGTCCTTCGCAGTCAAGTCTGTCAAGAGCTTTCTTCGGCAGAACATTCAAAGATGAGCCAGTATCCACCAAGACATGGGCCAAAGTTATGCCCCTACATTCCACAGAGACATGTAATGCCTCATTGTGCTTTCTTCCCCTTGGTGTCAGATCAACATCCGAGAAGCCTAGGCCGTTATCCGCTGTCAGACTGGCCACACAATCTTGAAATTGGTCAGCAGACGTCTCTTAAGGCACATGTGCTGTTTTGAGGAACTTCACCAAGGCTTTCGCATGTGCCTCGGAACATAGTAGTAATGCTAGCATGGAGATTTTGGAGGGAGTTTGCCCCAACTGTTCGACTACGTCGTAGTTGCTCCTCTTTATAATTTTTAAGATCTCCTCCATTTCTTTATTGGAAGCTTCAAGAATAGTCAGTGATTGAGCCTTCATCCGGACAGGCTCTTCTTGAATACTTTTTCCTCGGGTTTCAGCAGCATGAGGGTTGGTAGGAATGACAATAGGAGTTGTAACGACTTCATCAATAGGAACACTTGCAGAGATGATTATGGGTACGGAAGTAACCTTTGGAGCAACCACGAGTTCAAAAACTGCCTTTCGGGGGGCAATCTCTGGAGAAAAGATTCTACCGCTTCGGGTAATTTTACTGGTTCTGGCAATATTGCTAATGTCAGAATCTTCTTCTTCAAAGTTTATCTCTTCGTCGGCCAACCCATCTTGTTTGATGCCATGGTAGTAAATGTCCCCACCATAATTCCACGACACAGTCTTTTCTGATTCATATGGGACTGGCCCAGGCATTGTGATTATTAGAGGAGTTGCTTTCGGAACCAATGTAATTCTAACGGGTTTTTTGGAAACCCTGGAAGAATTGGCGGATATGATAATGATTGAAACATATTCAACAGAAACAGGTGAAACAGGAGTACTTTCAAACAAAATCTCTTTGTTGTCTATCAAGCGTTGAATGCCTATTTTCAACAAGGGGCAATCAGTTGGTGAGGACAAGCAGAGGTGGAAAACTTCATTACAGCCTGGGAACACACCAACTTTTAACAAATTTATCTTAATGATTGGAAGTGGAGTCACAAGTTCATCAACTGTGGTAACAAACAAATCTTCTTCAATAACATTGGTGTTATGACCATGTCTGGGCATGGGAGCAGAGATAACATTTGGCTTCTCGGGCGCATCAAACTCAATTTACTTTGCTTCAATGAGATCTTGTATTTTGCTTTTCAAGGCCCAACAGTTATTGGTATCGTGCTCTGGACTTTCAGAGTGATATGCGCAACGAGCATTGGGGTGATAATGAGGGGATCTCGTGTTGGGATTTTTCGGAGCTTCCTTCAGGGTTACCAAATTGGATCTCAACAGATGCGGTAATACTTGAGACGAAGTCATGTTGATTCTGGTGAATTGTCGGACTGGCCTCTCCACCCTTGGTTGGTTACTTCTTTGTTGATCAGACGCAGGCTTTGGAATCATAACAACCCCTACCATTGGTTGGCGCTCGGCTCTCTCTTGGTTTCTTTGTGGATAAACAACAGATACCTCTTTCTTACTGATAAAAGGCTTCCTCACAACTGTAGAAGAAGACGAATCCTTCTGAATCTTTCCATTTCTTATGCCAGCTTCCACCCTTTCTCCGGTCAGTATTAACTCAGTAAATCCTACAGATGAGCTTCCAATTAAATGGTTGAAGAAAGGGCCCGATAAAGTTCCTAAGAACATGTCCACCAATTACCTTTCAGACAGAGGGGGTTGGACTCTCCCCACCAGATCTCTCCATTTATGTGTGTAATCTTTGAAACCCTCATTGGAAACCATAACCATACTCTAAAGTTGAGTACGGGTAGGCGCCAAATCGGCATTATATTGATAATGCTTATAGAAAGTTTCGGCGAGATCTTCCCAATTATGGACGTTGGCTCTTTCTAGTTGGTAAAACCAGTCGAGTTGTGTTCCAGATAGACTATCCTGGAAAAAGTGCACCCACAAGTCTTTATCAGCGGAGTGTGGTTAGATTTTTCTCACATATGATCGGAGGTGCATCTTAGGGCATGACACTCCATCATATTTTGCAAACAAAGGTACTTTGAACTTCGGGGGAATCACAATCCCAGATACTAGTCTCAAGTCTTCAAAATCTAGGCCCGGTACCCTTTGTATTTCCATTGCGTTCAAACGCTCTTCGAGGTGTATGTACTTGTCATCAGCCGGAGGATACTATTCCTCAGAGTAGTCTTCCTCTTCTTTCTCCTCTTCAGATTCTGATGGAACCACTGTTTCCTTTCCTTTCCCTTCTCCTTCATCAGATGTTGTTGCGAAATTCAAGGTTCTTCTAGTCTGTCCTTGAAACCTTCTCCCCATGATTACAACACTGGTTGGTTTCTTCACTTTCTTCTTCTCTTTGACCAACAAAGTCTTCAACTCCTCTTACCCTTTGGCTAGGGTTGTGAGCAACTGTTGAAACTGTGTGTTCTGAGTTTGGAGGTCTTTGACTGTTTGTTTGAGATCCATCTTACTGAAATAAACAGCAGAGAGATGAGGAAACTTGTTGCAAAAGACCTGTTTATGTTATGATGAATGATATGTGCATATGCAATGTTTTCAAGGATTTCGAAGATTCAAGTTCATTTTAGACAAAAAGAAACACACGTTATATTAATAAGATAAAGTTTGAGTACATCAATGCCCCTTGCGCAAAATAATACAAAACTCTAAGAAAAAAAGTAGTGTGCATCCTCTTTGGTGCAATGTAGGCATTTAGAGTCTGCTCCTCATGAAGTAACCGAGTGAGTTCCAAAACCTTCTTCTTGCTTGTGTAGAATTGGGCTTCAAAAGTATCTCGCTCTCCTTTGAGCTGTATCCAATCCCTTTGTAGGTCTTCAAGAGATGTGGGCATGTCAGGATGTAGGATAGTGTATGGAACTTCTCCCTTCTTAATAGGCTCAATGATCACCGGGAGGATGGAGGGATAAGGCATCATAAGACTTTAAGCACGGGTTCGTATCCATTTGAGATAAGGCTCAAGAGGGATGGAATTATTATGCCCCAAAGTCTTTCTATCTACCTTGTTTAGCATCCTCCAAGCTCGGATGAATCTTTGGCGAAGACCTTGATTGTCGTTGTCGTAGTCGAATACAAAACCTTGAATCAGCATCTCGTGCGGGCTATCCCTTCGGGCATAACCAAACTGTCTTAAATGTAAGCATGGGTTGTAGGTGATGCCTCCCCTAATGCCAAGTAGAGGGACATTAGGGAATTCCTCACAACAGTCAACAATGATAACATTCTCTTTAGATCGGGAGCACCAATGAATGTCTGAATGTCTGAATGTTTGAGCGTCATTAACCTTTGTGACCACCTCAAACCTTACTCATTCTTTAAGACTGATTGGGGAAGATGAGAAATAAACCATCTTTCCAGGAGAGGAGTGCAACACATAAGGACACCTCTTTTCCTCATTGTACGAGTGTGAAAAGAGTGTAGGATATCTCCAAGCAATGTAGGCACCGGGTTGCGTGACATGAAGATTTTGACGATGCTCACATCTATGAGTTGGTCAGGATTTGGGAACAAGACCATCCCATAGATAAGAAGAGCCACAATTTCCTCAAAGGCTTGCAAGTCTAAGGAATTCCAACAGATTTGGGCTTTCTCAAGCAGGAACTTTGCTAAGAAGCCTTAAACACCACTCCTAGTTTCCCAATGAGTTGTGACATCAGATGAGTGCAAGTGCAGAGCTTGAGCAATCTCCTCTGGCTTTGGGTCTCTTTCCGTACCGTTTAAAAGCAGTTGATTGAGAATGGGAATCCTCAAGAGTTGAGATAATTCTTCCAAAGTAGGCACAAGCTGATAGTCCGGAAATGTGAAGCAATGGTGTAAAGGATCAAAGAACTGAAAGAGCACCTTCATCATATCCTCATCTATGTTGGAGGTGAACAAGTTGAGTAGACGACTATGTCTCTCGGTGAACGGAGAATTTCCAGGGATCCTTGAAGCTAGCCCCTTAAGTTGTGGAGGAATTCTTACAAGGTTGACTTGGATAGTTTTCCTGCGAAGTGAATCCATATCCTACAAAACAAGAACAAAGATGAATCTCCAAAATTTTTGAAATGGTTAGTGGATGCATGTGATGTTCATGATGTCCATGATGTTATAGGTAAATACTCTCTTGAAGTTTAGTTGGCTTAAACCTGTCCTAATAATAGTAACCGGGTTCTAAGGAGCTCAATATCACTGGATTGTTTCTTTGGTCATTGTTTCAGCTCAAACCTATTTAATGGTGACCGAAATATCCCAAGAAACCAAACCTAAATGAGTGTAGTGTCGAGTATCTACCAACTTTAGACTGCACCAAAGCCGGTCATCTCACTACATCCTAAAGGCCAAGTTGGTTAAGTAAAGGGTTCTATAAGTTCATTAGTGCTTCATGACATCACTCAGCGGCCCCATATTCTCTTTGATTAACTCAAAGGATACCGGTACCCATAAATATGTCACACTAACATAGCTATTGCTTAGACTATGTCGGTAAACCCCGTACAGTTTCCACAAGGTATTGCTATTTACCTATAATGTATCCCAAATCCGGGTAGAGGATTTCAAACCCAAACAAAGAACCATAATGTAAAGTAAACAAGTCAAACAATATAAGCAAATAAATGTGATCTAGCCCTAAGGTAACCCCACTTTTATAAATTTCCTCAGCAGAGTCGCCAGTTCTGTGATACGGTGGGAGAATTGACTTAAGGTTTTGCGTTTTATCGCAAATGTTGCGGTTTAGCAAGAGTCGCCACCGACTTTTCTTTTATTCAAAAGGAAAGGTGAAAAAGCACAGGAAAGACCTTTGAGATTGTTTTTTGAGTTTGGGGGGGTAGATTATGAAAAGGGAAGGTGTTAGCACCCTTTTCATCCATGGGTTTCCATGGGCTCTTAGTTACTTGCTAGATCACTTGCTTTTGTTTGAAATTGTGCTTTGTGTGGTTTTTTGAAAGTATTTTATAAAAGAGGCCATTGTTTAGGAAATCTTTATAATGATTCTCGTTCGTAAGAATGTATATAAATATGTTTGTCTTTTTGAAAATGTTTTCAATGTTTGTAAAATGTTTGGAAATGTGTGTGTTTGTTTTGAAAATAGCAAGGATAGTTGTTTGGAAATAGAGCAAGTAACTAGAAGCAATCTACCTACTCAAATGTCTTTCTTGTTCATTTTCTATTCCTTTGACATTATTGTTTTACCATTGATTTGGTAAGCAACCCTATCTTTGGATGTTAACGGGACGGGTGTGGGTCATCGTATAACCATGATTAGCAATATTGCAAAGTATCTTAGCATTTTTGAGGGACCAAGATCATTTTTGTAAGGCAACTTTGAATAGCGTCATCGAGGGACTATGATCTTATATTTGTTTGTTTTGCCAAGATACTTCACATGCATAATATGGCCATTTTTGTATAAGGCAACCAAGTGGAGAAACCCTAAGGGGGCTTGTGTGCAAGTGTGTTATTTTCATGCTTTGATTTTGTCTTGGATTTAGGGTTTTCTATTTGATTTGTTTTTATCTTACCATACAAACCCTAATTACTAGCATGGTATATAAAAGCGGAAAATTGCGTAATTTAAAGACTACTACGCTATTACAACATTTTATGGGAGGGGGGAAATACAAATTTTAAATGGGGGATTTACAATAAAGTAAATCTTATTAAGCTATTACAACCAAATCGAATTTGTACGAATATTTGAATAAATAAACATACAATATAAATAAGCAATGATATGTATGCAAGAAAAAGATTTTTGTTTTTATTTTTATGTGAAAAGGAGTTTTAACCTAATCCTAAAAATATTTAAAAAAGGAAATTATTTCTTGAAAAAAAAAGTTAACCCTAATTTCTAATTAAAGGGAAAATAAAGTTCTTTAGGTATTATTTATATATTTTTTGTATTAAAATAATAAATAATATTTGGTGAAAATATTTAGTCTTTTTATATGCCAAAATAAATATTTTACAAGTATGAAATGAAAAGGAATAAAATAATTAACCTAATTCTACTTTTTATATTCACAAGTTTATTTAAGAAAAAATAATTAATATATATATATATAGTTTAATAAAAATATTTTTTGTGTAAAAATAAAATAAAATAAACAAAATGCAATATTTATCATATTTATATTTTTCATGATTTTTATGTATTAAAGAAGATATTTAATAAAACAAAAATGAAAATAAAATAAATAAATGAAAGTATGGGCCAGGGGTGCTGTAAGGAGACAAGGAGTAAGCTTTAGGAAAAAACATAAGCCCAATGGACAAAAAAGCCCAGCGCTGCATAGTAAGAGAAAATGACAAAAATGTGAGAAAATAGGAAAAAGGCAGGCACCAAGGCTCGAACCTATGACCTTAGCAATTTCAGCGTGCTGCCTTGCCACTGGGGTGGCTGTACATACGTTAGCTTATGTGAAACAAGAAAAACATAACATAAAACGCTTCCATGGCCCTGTACTTCGTCTTCTTCCTCTAGCCATCCAGAAGCTCTGTATCTTTCTCATCTCTCCATAAAAATGGAAACTTCCAACATAAAAATGATAGTACTCATTCCCACGATCTCAACCATGTAACTTATGGAAACTAACAATCAAAGATTAAAACAAATTTTGAAAGCCCTAATTTTAAACCTAATTTTTATAGGAATTTGAACTTCAAAATTCTCCATACATAATGATCATAAATGAAATCTATGCACATGGTTGGCTTCAACACTATAATATCTACATTTTATCTTCACCAATCGTGGCCAATGGATGCCTGTATGAAAAGATAGAAGTTGGAATTCTTATCTCTTTCATATGAGATCGTGAATGGAGTTTGAGTGAGATTTGTGAAGGCCTGATGATTGCTTGAGCTTGCTTGAAACTCCTTGAGTGTGTTCCAATCCTTGCCTTGCTCTGGAAGTTCATGGAACTCTCTATCCAAGTCAACCTGCAAGCTTGGAAAATAAAAATGGAAGATGAAGAAGGAGGAGTTACAATGCAGGGATGATGTTCTGGATCAGTTAGATATGAAGTAGGTAAAGTGTTTGGATCATTAAAACTTGAAACGCACGAGCCAATTTGTGGATTGCTATGCTTATGCTCAAACTGCAAGTTTTAATATTTTTTGGTGATATGGAGTGTTTGAGTGTTTTAGGCCCTTAGCAATTGTGTTCTCAGTTGTAATATGTTTGTGTATTAGTATAGAAAAGGTTTCAAGTCAACTCCCCAACAGAATTGTGAGTTATAGCCTTTTTGCACACTTTCTTGCTTTTGAAGCAAAGTGAAGAGACAAGTCTTCTCATGCTTGTACTGGCCTGCTGGGAGTTGGTATAAGCTTTGTACAAGTTCCTTTAGGTCTGTAGGACTTGTGTGTGCAGAGAAGACATGTTCAATGCTCAAGAATTGGAAAGTTTCAAAAGTGAAGCTTTTTCAAAATGGCAATGGCCACTTTATGCCATTTATGGAATTACAACTTGGACAAAGGCTCTTGAGCTTGAATTAAAGATTTTTCAACTGAGTAAGTATTAAATTATGAAGTGAGAAACAAGTTAGAGACCTGTAAAGCAAGAATTAGGTAACATGGGTTCAAATTTCAATTTTGTTCTTCATGAAATGGCTTGAATTGAAAGTGAGAAATTTCCAACTTCATCTCTTCGATTCTCCCTACTCAAAAATGATCTTGAGGAGTTCTTGGACAATTTGGAAAGCTTAAAATATGCTATATAACTCATCTTTGAAATGCATTTCAATACTCCTCTTGGAACTAGGTGAAAAATTTACATGAAGTTGGGTCCAAAACCTGCCTAAATTAGGGCAAAATTTCACTAAGTTATCTAGTTCATGAGCATGTAATCATAAAATTATATCTTGAGATCCAAGAATATTTAGGGAAAAATGTGTGAAGAAAAGTTTTAGATTTCATGGAGGTATGCAATTTTCATGTTGGGAACTTTCCTTGAATCATCTTGTAACATGGTGGAAAAATGACTTAAAGTTGAGAAAAAATAAGAAATTTTTTATACTTAGAAAAATTTCTAAGTTAAGAAAATTTCCAATTTCAAAACCAAATCTTCAATCCTTGATTTATTGATGAACAAGTTTCACATTTTGACATGTTTTGATGAATTGTGACCCTTGGCACTTGATTTTGACCAAAAAGTCAAAGTTTGACTTTTCAGTATACAGTTGACTTTTGATCAGTTGACTGCAAATTTCATCTGTCTATCCAATGGATTTGCAATATTTTGAACCATGTAATTAGGTCAAGATAATTCAATTTAATCCTTGAAATCATGCTTCAAACCAATTGGTCATTTGTTAGGTCAAAAATCAGAAATTGCCCTTTCTTAGTCAAAACCCTAATTTTGACCATTTTGCCCTTTTAATGATTTGATCAAATTTCTTGAGGAATTATGGTCCAACTTGATCAAATTATACATATGAGTTTAAAATGTTGATGTGGATCAAAAATTATGAAGTTTGACTATAAATTGGCCATGGTTGACTTTTTCCCCAATACAGCTGATTTTTAGATCAACTGTCCAATTGACTGGTCAAAAATGTGATTCAAGGCTTGAAACTTGACATGAGTAATCTTAGGGGTCCATGATGATACTTGAAAGTCATATGAAGCATTTATAGTCCAAAAATCCTTGTGCAAACTTAAACCCTAATTTTGGGCCATCAGTGCAAGATGAGATGTCTTGAGTTGTTCAAACCCTAATCCAGCCTTGAGTCAAAGAGATCTTGTGAGAAAATCTTGATAAATGAGAGGGAAAATTTTGGGGTACAACAGCCATATATCATCAATTCCTCCAAAATCGATGTTGGATAAATCCTCCTCATACCATTGAAACCCATGATCTGAGTGCAGGTATAGGGAACAGAAGGCGTTGGATGCTGGTGCCAAGTCGAAATCTGGAGGATTACATGGCCCTATGTGGGCCAAATTTCTGTCGAAGCTTATTCTTCCAACATTGTTGACTTCTCCCATATGATAACTTTAGTCAGCTTCAATATTTTCCACTATGCCATCTGGGTGCTAGATGGTAACACACTGATGCATTGATGATAGCACTGCCCCTCTGCCATGGATCCACTCCCTACCTAGGATAAAATTGTAATTGGGTTTCTCTGAGATGACCATGAACATTGTTGGTCGAACTATGGTTCCCACTTTGATTTCCAATTGTATTACTCCCATAGTGGTCCCAATTCCACCTTCATAGTTCGATAAAACCATGTTATGGGGCTTGATGTCTTCATCTCTTTTGCCCAAATTTTTCAGCATGATGTGAGGGATCATGTTAATTGTAGCCCCACAATCAACCAAAACTTTGTTAATGGTTGCTTCCCCAACTTTTTCCCTTATGAGCAAGGGTTTGAGGTGATTCTTCATCGCCTCAGTGGGGCGTTCAAAGAAAGCATTCTGCTCTTCGACACAACCGTTGTTCATAACGTAATAACATACTGGCCTATGTTTGGCCATCTCCTATTCGACCTCCCAGTCAGACTCTTCGACTTCGACTCGTTGGTCATACTCCCTAGGTAACACTAACACCACATTGACCATGATATCTAGTGTAGCGTCAGACCCATAATCACATTCATCTTTTAATTCGTTTTATCCAGGCCACATCAATCTTCTGGCAACTGGATCTCTTTCCAAATGCTTTCTTGGTTTTCCCTTTCCTTTCCTTTGTGGCACATTAGTGCTTGTTTCTGGTTGGGGCTCTTCTGTAGCCTCTCTTTCAGCTTTTCTCTGTCTTTGATATCTCCTCCATTGAGAGTGTGTCATGGGGTTCTTTTCGTCGTAGTTGCTCGACACATGAGCCACTATGTTTGTTGTTGTTTTAAATTCCTTTATATAGGCCAAGGCGGATCCTCTTCTCACATCGAATGTCTGCCATTTTTCCTCGTTGGGTCTTTCCTGCTTTCTGTTTTCAACCAGGCGTCCACAGGGACATTTGTTGGAGGCCTGAAAGTTGATGGCCTATTTACTTGGTTCACTGGCCCCTTTTGGTGTCCCCTTCTAGGGTCATATCTCACCTCAGGATCCATGTTGGGTTGGGCATTGGTGCCCAATTTCTTCTTTGCCGCACGCATACCTTGTATGTGTTCAACGACTTTTTTGTAGAAGATAGAGCTGCGTCTTGGGTATAACATGACTTGTGACTTCTTTTTCCGGCATCTTTGCAGAAAGTCTGTCAGATTTTCATTTTCTTTAGGAAATGCGGTTTTGTTGATTTCCTCTTGTCTGATGGCATCTTCTGAAGCCTTGGGTTCAGATACTTCAACCGTATTGATTTACACATTTCTCTTACCAGCTATATTCATATTTTGCATCTTGGCTTCTAGGCCCTCCGTCGAACCCGTGACAACAGCCAAGTAGGAACCTGCAACAGTTCCTTTGTTTGAACCTTCAATGGCCCCTTTGTTTAGGCCTTCAGTAGCCTTTTTCTGTATCATTTTGACAACTTCTTTGCTAACATTTTCGGTGAAACTGCCAAAGACAGGTTTGTTGATGAAGTTTGTTGAGACTTCTACCATGTTGATGCTTGGAGGTTCAACATAGTTAGCATCAGCTTGCAATGGGTTTGCGTCGATCTTCATGGGTGGTTTGTCAGCAAACTTGAGCCTTCCTTCTTTGATTGTGCCTTGAACGAGATCCCTGAAAAGGAAACATTATGAGGTTTTATGGCCCAAAAAATTATGATATTTACAAAAACCTCTCTTTTTCCTTTGATCTAAAGGATACATTTTCCCCCAGGGGGAACTATCATCTGACCATCTTTAACTAATAAGTCAAATATTTCGTCACATTTTGTGACGTCGAAACTATATGTTTTCTTTGGGAACATATCATTATTCTTCTTTGATTCAGTAGGATTCTTCCCATTTGAGTGTGTTAACAGCTTACAATAATATGGTGGTCCTTGCTTTAATTTTGCTTAATTGATCTCACTCTCTTAGACAGTTATAGGATCACTAGATGTCTCTGGATCGTCATCATCCATTTCGACATACGCTACTCTTTCTCTTCGATGAGTTTTATTCGCTTTAACTTTTTCAGCCTTAAGACGTTCTACCTACCTAACTCTATCAGCCAATTAGGCCATATCTTTCAGGTATTGGGTATCTAATTTCTTCCTAATGGAATAATCTAGACCTCCTACAGCTATTTCGACCAACTCATGTTCCAGAACTTGTGTAAAGCATCTGGCCTTGAGCAGTCGGAATTTGTTCAGATACTCATCAATTGGCTCAGTGAACCTCCATTTCACACTAGCCAATTCTTTCAAACTTATTTTGGTTTGTTCCATATAGAACTGTTCATGGAACAATTTCTCCAACTTATTCCAATTGTTGATCGAATTGGCTGGGAGTATGGTAAACCAAGTGAAGGCGTTTTTGGTTAAGGAACTTAGGAAATACTTAATCCTAAGATTCTCATTATTCAAAATTTCCCAAGCCTCTATAAAATACCTTGCCACATGTTCGACAGTGGACTCTATTGTGTCCCTTGAAAACTTGGTGAACTTTGGAACTTTCCACCTAGGGGGTAAATCTGTTTGCAAGATATAATCAGATAATGGAGATGTAAAGTTTGGCCTATGAAAGCCAATGTTCACTCCATTTTGTGCCATGATCCTTTTGAACATGGCTGTCAAGTTATTATCTCCCGCATAGTTATGGTGTCGAACCTGTTGTATTACCTTATCAGCATTTTGGTTTCTATTTACCATTACTATATCTTATTCGACAACTCTAGGGATTTGTGGGACAACCCTGGGTATTTCGACTCTAGGTTGTTCGATTTCCACTCTATGGTTCATTCCAACTGGTTGTGGGTTCTGGTTAATGGTCATGTCATCCTCTAAGACTACACCTTGATTTCCTCTTATCAGCTCTCTTTGGGGCTGTCGAATAGGTTGGGGAACCCCAAAAAATTCATCCATACGCGTCATTTGCGCTGTCATTTGCTGATTCGTCTGGGTGGTATTTTGTATCATAGGGTTTAGCATTGTACTCAAAGTTTGTGCCAAAATTTTCACCATGTCATGGTTACTTTCATCCATTTGTTGCCTCATAATTGTTGTAGAAGCATTTGTAAGGCTTGGCATCGTATGTGATGTTCCTCCTAAGAATTGGTTCCTACCCAAATTTGCCATACCAGTTCCAGATCCCTGCAATGGTGAAGATGCACTCACTAAAGGGTCTGAAAATATGGACGCAACATTCATAAGGCTTGCCATTTCAGTAGTTGGCATGCCATAGGGTTAGTCTTGACCCATCCATACTGTCGAAAATCCTGGAGGGTTATAGGGTCGAACTCCTGGATTTCCCCCTGGTGGGGTTATTCCTGGTGGACCCCTAGGACCTACATAAGAAAGTATTAGTCATGTTTTGTAATCGTTACTGTTGGTGTCGAACCAGCCGTTGATGGCAAAGGTTTTCTAATTATGGGTATAACTGTGGTTCCATTGCCAGGAATTGGTGGAGGCATTTCTCCACTAGACTGATTAGCCATTGTACTATTTCTTTTCTTAGGTATGTATTCTTTTGTGGTTGTTTTGCCACTTCTTAATAACATACAACAATCTTTGAAAGAAAAGAAATTACTTGAAGCATTTATGATAAAAACTATTTTTATCAAAGTTTATATAAAAAAACAAAAAAAACTCAGCAACGTCCCACTGGGCGTGTCAATTTGTTTACCGTGAAAATTGGTAAACAACCGCTGATCTTCCAAAAAGGGTTATTTTGGTGACTTGCAGGATCGATCAGATTGATCCTAGGACATATGTTGAGTTATTTATAAGTAAGTAAGTTTAAATGAAAGGGTTGAAAAGGAAATTAAGAGTAAAGGCAAGATGCAGGCGAAAACTTGATAAAAGTGCAAGTAAAAGGTAAGTAGAAATGGTTGAGAAGAGTTTAAGGATAAAGGTTGAAAACTGATAAAAAGTGCAAGTGAAGGGCCGAATAAAGTAAATTTGCAGTAATGATAAAGTTTACGAAGGAATTTAAATGGAAAGGAATGTAAAGGAATTGTAAAGACTTTGATTGAAATAAAAGATGGTGTTTCAAACGTACATTCTCAATATCTTTTCTCTCACAATGGGTACTTGGATAAGATTGAGTGACTTGTACAATATGTTGAACACACCGGAATCTATAAAAAATCCCTATATTTATACTAAAATTAAGTAACCGTCGAATAATTGCCTCGCTCCAGGATGAGGACAAGTGTCCTCTACATGTGCTTCGACTTCTATCTTCATGCCATGTTGCTTTCCTCAACTGCCAAGTGAACTGCATTTCCCTTCTTTCTTCAGATTCAAAATTCACTTGCTTGCTGATACAAGGATCTTTCAGTCGAAGACTGCAGGATCCTCTCGGTCGAAGACCACAAAACTTCTTGGTCGAAGACCAAATTTAAGTTAGAAAATTCTCTAAGTGTTTTCTCCTTCTTAGCAAGGATGACTTCGACACAACCTCTTTTATAGGCTCTTCTGGTCGAAGTGTCTCCAACTTAGATTTTTTCAATCTATTTTTTGGCCAATAAGACCAATATGTTGTGGGTGTCGAGTTTAGGAGCTAACAGTATGGTATAGTAATAGGATTTCATGAAAGGTATCCTTAGTTGGCAGGCTCCTAGTTTTGGCCTGCGTACATTCTACCCTTACCATAAGGTGTTTTCCTTAAGGGTATCATGGATAACACTAGAGGGAAAGGCACAAGGGCCTCCCTTAAGCGAAGCCTCTTTGCAGACCGAAACTTTCGTCTCTAAGGTCGTGAAAGGTCTCACCATGAGATTTTGGTTTAAGGGTTATACAAAAAGTCATAGATTTCATTCCAATGTCCTACCCCTCTCCAAGAGGATACTTCTTGAGACATATTTATTTTTTTAGAAATCTACCGACTTTATGCAAAGTCATCATAAAAACTCATAGGGATGATGTATCCCCTTGGCCAATAGACGAAACTTCTTTCTAAGGTTTTTGAGAATATTTTTTGAAACAATAAAATCCCATCATGAATAAATATAATATGATAATAAAGATATAAAGACAAATAAATAAACCAAAAGAAATAAATAAATATAAAGAAATAATAAAAATAAAGAATCCTAAAAAATCCCTAAATCCTAAAGAGAGGTTTCAAAACCATGGGGTTAGATACCCAACAGAGTCGCCAGCTGTTATAACCGGCTTGAAAATAAGAGTCGCCACCATTAATTTTTATCCTAGGGAAGGGAATATAAAGGATAACCTTAATGCGGCCATAGATTCTAAGTTGTTAACTCGTTTTTAGACGAAGGGAAGGTGTTAGGCACCCCTCATCTACCTTGTTCACAAGGATACCAGGGTTTAGATTTACAATTTAGGAAATAGGATTTTAATTTTTATTAGGGGAACTCTCCACGGTTTTTAAGTCGCATGCCTACTTATCCTCTTATGAGGAATCAAAGTCCCAATTCGTAGTTCGTAGTTGTTGATTGGTGTTTTTTATGGATTATAAAAATATCTTGAATTCTCCTTGAACCAAGTATGGGTTTGTAAATTGCGGAGTTGTTAGATGAAGTTCGCAGTTAATAGAAGATATTTCCATAATCCTTTTTGAAAAAATATATAGGTTTGAATTAAGTTAGTATAAAATTGTTAGTAATTTGATTGGTTAGATATTTTCAAATATATTAAAAATGTAAAAGAAAAAAATAATTTTAATGCATGAGAAAAGTAATTTTAATGCAATTAAAATATTCGAATGAGTTAGTATTTAAAAAGAATTTAAATTAAGAAAAAAAATTTAGAATTTCTTATAAGTATATTAAATATTTAAATATATTATGCAAAATAATAGAAAATAAAAAATAAAATAAATGAATAAATAAATAAATTTGTAAAAATAAATTGATTTTAATTAGAAACACAAGGGGGTGCAAAAATAGTTTGGCCAGTAATCTTGGGAGGTATGAATAATAAGGCCTAAATCCAGATATTGGATTTAGGTCCAAAATGCAGGGGGTGTAAATTTGAACTGGGTAGCAAACTTGGGGGGTGCAGGAAATAAGGGCTCAACTCCAGATGTTGGACTTGGCCCAATAGAACAGAGGGTAAGAATTATTCTTGATGAAGTAAAACAATGGATGTGATTAGAATTGGGCTTGGCCCAAGACAGACTTTGGGTCTGTTTGGACAACGTAAGGGAGGGTGCATGGCATTATTGTGAGGCAACGAGGCTTGAACCATTTGATTTTAATGAAAAGGCTCCTAGAAGTGAATTCTGGAGCGTTGATCAGAAGTAAACGAAACGAATGGATGAGATTGAAACTTGACTAAGGGACATGGTGGGTAAGAGTGCAAATGATTGGTCAATGGTCATCTTTTCCAGGGGCTCTCAAGGAGCCACCTGGCGCGCTTCAAGGGACTGAGGAAATTTTTTAAAAGTTGAACATTGAGCCATGGGCTCATTTTTTAGATCTCTTCCTCTCTCTACACAAACATAACACATACCGTTTGTGCATTTCTAGAGAGAGAGGCTTTGCCTTCTCTCTAGAATTCCGTCGTGCCAGAAATCACCCCGCCTATGGCATTCATACAAAATTCCAAAAACCACCCTGAACCATCATTGATCTTCATACCTTCATACAAACACCGAACCAAATTCATCCATATTCAAGCCAAAACCAAGAAACCTATGAACATTAACCCAGAACCCCATGAACCCTAGGCAGTCTTCATCTAACCCCAAGAAACCTAAGGGTTTGTGAAGAACCCTAACCTATCCTAAACCCAAAAACCTCCAATGCGTATGAACCTTAACCTAGGGTTCTTCATATGAACCCTAAACGTAATCCTAAACCCCAAATCAAACCTAGAAAACCCAAATTCCAACCAGAACCATACAATTAAACACAACCAAAACACCAATCATTCAATCAATTCAACACATATAACCCTAAACTAAGTTATAAGGGTTACCATCCTCTATAATGATTATTCTTTTATAGTCCTTTTCTGGTTTTCTAATCCTCCCTTTTAATCTCTTCTTCTTTCTTTGGTTCACAGGTAAGCGGTGCGACAAAGATGATTCATCAGAGAGGGATTGAAACACAAATTTAGGGTTTCAGAAATTGAAACCCAGATCTCAAGCAAGAAGGTTGACTCGCGGCTTCTTGTTCTTTTCCTCTTTCTTCTGTTATAATTTATTCCCCCGTCTCCTCTTCTAAGTTTAGAATTAGGCATTTATAGATTTTTAGGTTAGAACGAATTAGGGAAATTTGTTATATTTTTGTTACTTTTGTAGAGATTGATTCGTGATTGATTTAGTTAGGGATTTGATTGAGATAAATCTCAGATTTGTTGTAAATTAGATTAGTTTTGATTTTGTAACTGATGTAATTTTGGGCAATTTGTATTTTAATTGATACGATGTTGGGACAATTCTGTTTATTATTAAAGAAAGATTTGATTCAGTTTGATTCAAGGCGTTTTGATTTGTACAATAGCTTTTTTGGGGCTTGGGTTGCTTAGCGTAGAGGAATAAGGCGTTGTTAGGTTGGGAAATTAGGGTTTCCTCCCTATTTGGTTGACTTGGTCAACAATAATTAAAATAAAAATATTAATAATAATAACATTTATAAAAAATAATAATAAATTTGTACTAATGGTAAAAATATTGTAATAATAATACTTAAATAAAAAATTATATTTAGGAAGATCCGGTTGACTCGGTCAACCTTGACAAACCAGTGGGCCTTCAAACTTCTTAATGGGCTGGCAACTCTCCAAAAAACGCACAGAAAGCGAGTGGGCCTCCAGAAACAAAGTGATATGGGCATGCTTGAATTCTTTTAAACATACCTCCTTCTTGTTATTATTTGCAAACAGGTCAAAAACCTTATTGGCTCGATCTGCTCCAGAAACATACCCCTTTGTGATTCAAACAAAAAGCTAATGGGACATCCAACTTTTCTAACTACACCCTCTTCCATTATCTGTTTGAAATGGGTCGCAAAACCCTTAATGGGCCTAAAAGTTAATGGATTGAAATCAAAATATCAAATGCACCCTCGCTCTAATTATAAGAAAAACTTAATGGGCCATCAAATTTTGATGGTCCATTTAGAGACAATACACCCTTTTTACTATTTTAACCCCATTATACCAAGAAGCAACTAATTAGTATTTTTTTTAAATAACAACTAGTGTAATATAAATTAATTTTAACCAAAGGAATATAATAACACTAAGATTATTAAGAAAAGAATGAATGTATTAGTAATATCAGTAGGTCAATTTTGGGGTATAACAACCTTATTCACCAAGACAAAAGTGTGTGTTGGACTATAAATAAGGAGAATTCGGATATTGTGGTTGATATCTTCTGGACATATTTTGACTCTGAAGTTATTGAATATGTTTCATCTGGTGTTAATTTTTTATCGCACATATAAGACAAATAGGTAATAACTCTATTTCTCTCTGTTCTACCCCAAAATTTTCCCTCCCATTTTTTCTTCAAGACATTCTCACGAGGTCCTCATTTTCTCAAGTTGGCTCAAGAGTTGATCAGACAAATTCTCCTCCTAAGCAATGGGTCCACAACTAGGGTTTTGTGTTTCATAAGGAAGATTGGGTTCTCAAGTTCTCAAGTGGTTTTCATGTTTATCCATATGCTTCAAATAATTCTCATGTCAAGATTCAAATCTTGTATCACAAGTTTGCTCAGTCAATTGCTCAGATGACTGAAAATCAACTGCATTGAGCAAAAAGTCAATTATGGTCAACATACAGTCAAACCTCAATATTTTTAGTCAACATCAACATTTTGAAGTTATATTCATCATTTGATCAAGGGTTGATCATGATTCCTTAAGAAAAGCCCTCAAATCATCAAAAGTCAAAAGTTGCCAAATCAGGGTTTCCTTGGGAGAAGTCAACTGAACTATTACCAAGCATAAATTTCACATGATTTATCAGCTTTTACCCAACCAAAGCCCATTTTGAAGGAAAGTCAATTCTCTACAACTTCGTCTCTCTAAGCTCAAATCCAAAAAATGCATCATTTGAGAGATATAAGCCAAGACATTACAGGTCATTTCAAAAGTCAACAAAAAGACACTTTGTGTCAAGGAAACTTACATCAAGATAAAGTCTTAAAAAGAAAAAAATGATCAAAATAGAGGTTATATAGGATATATTGAGCTTTCCAAAAAGTCCAATATCACCTTCAAAAGATGAAAATTGAGTGATTTATAACCATTGAAAGTTGGGAAATTTTGCGCAAATGCATGAAGTTCAAATTGAACAAGCTTGATATTTTGGACTATTGGGCCATGTTTTAAGTGTCCAAACATGTTTTATACTCTTCATACACCTCAGAATTCATTCATACATGTGATACGGTGGGAGAACTGACTTGAAGGTTTTGTGTTTGATCGCAAATGTTGCAGTTAGCAAGAGTCGCCACCGACTTTTCTTTTATCCAAAAGGAAAGGTGAAAAAGCACGGGAAAGACCTTTGAGATTGTTTCTTGAGTTCGGGGGGTAGATTATGAAAAAGGAAGGTATTAACACCCTTTTCATCCATGGTTTTCCATGGGCTATTAGTTACTTGCTAGATCACTTGCTTTTGTTTGAAATTGTGCTTTCTGTGGTTTTTGAAAGTATTTTGTAAAGAGGCCATCATTTAGGCAATCTTTGTAATGATTCTCGTTCGTAAGAATGTATACAAAGATGTTGATCTTTTGAAAATGTTTTCAATGTTTGTAGGATGTTTAAAAATGTGATTGTTTTGAAATTAGCAAGTATGTTTGTTTTGAAATGGAGCAAGTAATTAGGAGCAATCTACCTACTCAAATTTCTTTCTTGTTCATTTTCTCTTCCTTTGACATTGTTGTCTTACCATTGATTTGGTAAGAAACCATATCTTTGGATGTAAACGGGACGAGTGTGGGTCATCTTATAACCATGATTAGCAATGTTGCAAGGTATCTTAGCATTATTTTAGAGGGACTAAGATCATTTTGTATGGCAACTTTGAATAGGGTCATCGAGGGACTATGATCTTGTATTTGTTTGTTTTTGCTAAGATACCTCACATGCATAATATGGCCATTTTGTATAAGGCAACCAAGTGGAATAACCCTAGGGGGGTTGGTGTGCAAGTGTATCATTTTCATGCTTGTTTTTGTCTTGAATTAGGGTTTTCTATTTGATTGATTTTATCTTCCCATACAAACCCTAATTACAAACATGTTATGTAAAAGTGATAAATTGTGAAATTTAAAGTTACTACGCTATTACAACATTTGTGGGAGGGGGTGTACACAATTTATGAATGGGGATTTAAATAATATAAACCTAATTAATCTATTACAACCAAATTGAATATTGTACAAATAATTGAAGAAATATATAAAGTACAAATGCAAATTGAAAGAAATGATTTTGTCTTGGTTTAGATTTTTATATGAAAGAGGTTTTGACCTAAACCTAATTAGAGAAAAATAATTAAATCAAAATTAAATTAACTTAAATTAATTAAGAAAAGAAATTAATTAAGAAAAGATTTTTGAATAAAACCCTAATTCTATTTGATTAAAAGAAAATAAGTTCAAAGAAAAAGTATTTTTGTGTTTTTGTCTTGAAAATAATATATGGTATTGTAAATTTTTTTGGGCCTTTTATATTAAAATAAATATATTTAAATAAGTATAAAAGAAAATAAATAATAACCTAGTTTTAATTTAATTTACAAGGTAATTAGTAAAGATAAATAAAGTATAATGAATAAAAATAAATTTTTTATGTAGAAAAATATTTAAATTATGTCAAAATATAAATCTATTATTTTTATATTTTTTTATGATTTTTTGTATTTTTAGAAAATATATTTAAAAGAAAAATAAATAAATAAATAAATAAAAATAAAATGGGCCAGGGGGTGTTACAAGTAAACAGGGAAGTGTGCTAGTAAAAACACAAAAAAAATGCCAGGCCCAAAGGGCCTAGCGTCTGCAAAAAGATGTTAGAAAAATCAGAAAAATGAAAAAATGCAAAAGGGGGGTTCACATTGGTTTGAACCCTCGCCCTTTAGATAACATATGCCTTAGTACACGCGTGCTTGCCACTGGGGTGGCTGTCAGATCCGGTCATATAATCAAAGCATAAATATATATTAGAAACTTATTTCAAAAGGCAACTTCATCTTCAACCTTGAACCTGGCCGGACCAACTGTATCTTTCTCATTTCTCCATAAAAATGGAAAGTTCAAACATGAAAGTTGTGGTGTTTCTTCTCACGAATTCAACCATATAACTTATGTAAGCTAAATGTTAAAGATAAAATCTAATTTTACTGGCCCTAAATTGAAACCTAATTTTCTCAGAAATTTCAAATCCAAAATTCGCTATACACAGTCAATATAAATGGAAACTATGAACATGGTTAGATTTAGAGCAAGGATATCTACATTTTGTTTTCACAAATCAGGATCAAATGATGCTTGTATGAAGAGATAGAAGTTTGAGTTTTTACCTCTTGCAGCTGGAGTCGTGAATGGAGTTTGAGCAACTTTTGAGATGGCCTAAGGATCTGTTTAGCTTGCCTGGACCTCCTTGAGTGTATTCCAACTCTTACTTTGCCTTGAAAGTCCTTGAATATCTCTACTCAAGTTAACCTGCAAGCTTGATATTTGAAAATGGTGGATAGTGATGGAGGAGTTACAGTGAGGAAACAAGGGTATGTTTGGTATGATGTATAGGAGGTTTCTGAAAGATTAGTTTTAAAAATGCACGAGTGGAAATGAAGATCATGAGTTTTGGTTCAGAACTGTGTGTTAATGGTGTTCTTGAGAAGGTTTTTGGTTTTTGAATCTTTGAGGTAGTTGCAGGGCAATAGCATCCGTGTGTCAACTTGCAAATAGTGTGTATACTTATAAGCAAGAGGTCTTGAGGCTTGTAACAACTCAAAATTTGAAACTCACATGTTTTGGCTTGGTTACTTGTTTTTGAAGCAAAGCTAGCAAGCACGGTTTCAATGTGAAGTACAAGGCTTATAGGGTGGCTAAAACCTTTAAACACACTTGTTATGATTGTGTAGAGTTTGTTTATGCAGAAATAACAAATGCAAGGCTCAATGCAAGTTGACTTTGCATAAAGCTTGCTTTTCTAAAATGGCAATGTTGCCTTTCTTACCAAAATGGAATTATTCTTGTACAATGCATTGAATGCTTGGATTAAAGCTTCCAACAGCTGTGAGAAAATTTAATTATGGAGTGAAAGTTAATTTAGAAGCCTGCAAAGTAAGATTTGTACAGCATGCTTGAAGATTGGACCAAGTGTTCTTCACAAAATGGCTTGTAATCCAAGTGAGAAAACACCAACTTCATCTCTTCGATTCTCCCTACTCAAGAATGATCTTAAGGAGTTCTTGGACACTTTGGAAATCTTGAAATGTGATCTACAACTAATCTTTTAATTTCTTTTGAAGATTCCCCTTGGAACCATGTGAAAAATTGCCATGAAGTTAGGTCAAAAATCTGCCTAACTAGGGAAAAATTTCACTAAGTTATTTTTAGTTCATGAGCATGTATTCAAAAAATTATAACTTGAGATCCAAGCATATTTAGGAGAAGTTGTATGAAGAAAAGTTGTAGATTTCACAGGGATATACAACTTTCATGTTGGAAGTTTCCTTTGAATAATCTTGTATCATGGTGAAAATTTGGCTCAAAGTTGTGAAAAAATAAGAAATTTTCTATGCTTAGAAAAATTTCTAAGTTAAGAAATTTCATCTTTTCAAAATAAAATTTTGAATTCTTGATTTCTTGATGAACAATTTTCATATTTTGACATGTTTTGATGAATTATGATCTTTGGCATTTGATTTTGTCCAAAAAGTCAAAGTTTAACTTTTCAGTATACAGTTGACTTTTGATCAGTTGAGTGCAAAATTCATCTGTCAATCCAATGGACTTGCAATGTTTTGAATCATGTCATTAGGTCAAAATGATGTAATTGGACTCTTGAGATCATTACTTAAACCAATTGATCATTTTCTAGGTCAAAAATCAGAAATTGCCCCTTTCTAGTCAAAACCCTAATTTTGACCATTTTGCCCTTTTGGAGATTTGATCAAATTTCTTAAGGAATTATGGTCCAAACTTGACCAAATGATGCTTATGGGTCTAAAATGTTGATGTGGATAAAAAATTATGAAGTTTGACTGTAAATTGGTTATGGTTGGCTTTTTCCCCAATACAATTGATTTTTAGGTCAACTGTTCAATTGACTGATCAAAGGTGTGATCCAAGCCTTGGAACTTGACATGAGTAATCTTGGGGGTCCATAATGATCCTTGAAAGTCATATGAAGCATTGATAGTCCATAAATCCTTGTGCAAACTCAAACCCTAATTTTGGTCATCAGTGCATGAGGAGGTGTCTTGAGCTGATCAAACCCTAGTGCAGTCTTGATCCCAAGGAGATCTTGTGAGAAAATTATTGATAAGTGAGAGGGAAAATTTGGGGTACAACAGCTTCCCCTGTTCAATCTTCTTAAACCAGAAGAGTTAGATTGGCGAGTTCTGCCAATCGTGGCTCGAAGGTGGAAGATGATTGGACACTAGAGTGCCCAGAAATTTGCACTCGACGATGTGAAGGTTGAGGGAATGGGCTTAAAGATTCCATTTGGAGAGGTGATAGAAAATTGTTGGAGATGGGCTTGTAGATGTCCTCCAAGAATGATTGTTAAATTGTAGTTTGTGAATTGAAAGAATGAGTATCAAAATGGCGTCCGTGTCTAGAGCGTATCTGAAAGTCGAATCTGAATGAGTATCAAAATGGCATCCGCGATTGGAGCACATCTGAAAGTTGATTATGAATGAGTATCAGAATGGCATCCGTGATTGGAGAGTATTTGTACTGTATCTGAAAACTGAATCTGATTGAGTATTAGGATGACGTCCATGTCTGGAGCGTATCTGAACTGTATCTAAAAGTTGACTCTAAATGAGCATCAGAATGGCATCCGCGTCTGGATAATATTTGTACTGTATCAAAAGGTTGAATCTGAATGAGTATCAGAATGACATTCGTGTCTGGAGCGTATCTGAACTGTATCTGAAAACAAAATCTGAATGAGTATCAGAATAGCATCCGTGTTTGGAGCATATCTGAACTGTATCTAAAAACTGAATCTGAATGGGTATCAGAATAGCATCCGTGTCTGGAGCTTATCTAAACTGTATCTAAAAATTGAATCTGAATGAGTATCAGAATAGCATCCGTGTTTGGAGCGTATCTGAACTGTATCTAAAAGTTGAGTCTGAATGAGTATCATAATAGCATCCGTGTCTGGAGCGTATCTGAACTGTATCTGAAAACTCTGAACATTGTTAATGGTAGCTTTTTAATCTTATCCTGAAAAGGGTAAAAGGTTAGCTAAGATGCAAGGTCATGTTGCATGAAATGTGTGATATAATGCATGTGCTTTATCAATGTTTATGATATATGGATGCAATGTATGTGAGCTAATTTGCTGCACTGCTATTGGATTGGGGAAAATAAATCCCTGACGGCTGCTAAGGATATGTAAGTCTTCATGTCTTGAAGTCAAAGTGTTGATGAATTTCTGCTGAGAGAAATAAACCCTGTTGTAAGGGAAATGCCATGTGTTGCTTAAAAATCTGTTTGGAGAAATTGGATGATTTCTATCGGGGGTTGATAAATGGAATCTTTGTTCTGCAGGGGATTAAACAACATACTGCGGGGAATTACTTATGGAATAGCCTGGAGGTATTTCCCTATCCCTTCAACCTATCAGTTATTACCTCTTTTCGTTTTGTTTATTTGTAAACAGTAATTATGTTCAAATGCTTATGTTCAACTATGAATCATTGGACGTTTTTGTAAACAAAACACAAGCGTAAAGAAAAGACAAATAGTTTTTGCACTTTCAAAGGGATATTTTTGTATTGACTTTGATTAAGTATTTTTGTACAAGGAGACAAACATTCTAGTAAGAAAATACTGTCGTAAAAAAAATGAAAATTTTGATACAAAGAAAAGATAGCTATGTGTAATAATCCCATGGGGTTTCCATTCTGCTATAGCCTTCGTATCTCTGAGCATCTTGTCTATTTATTGCCTCGTCCAAAGAAGATAGAATTGATCAGAACCTGAGTTTGTCAGTGGAAGCCAAAGGTTGTCCATAAAGTGGTCCAGCGGGACATAGTCATATGCTTTTAATTCCCTAACTTTTGCCTGGACCGCCCTTTCGGGTTTTCAGTCCACCGGGAAACCCTTTTTTGCCCAAGTCGCCCTTTCAGGATTTCAACTTGCCGGGTGTACAAATTTTTTTGTTTTATCCCTAATTTTTGCCTGAACCTTTTTGGTTCACCGGGACGCCCTTTTTTTTCTTAGGTATGTCAACCTAGCAGGTCTCTTATGCGTATTATCTTTTGACTATGTCCGCGTTCGCAGGATGCGGCAGGTCGTCACCATCCATGGTAGTCAAGATCATTGCCCCACCAGAGAATATGTTTTTGATTACAAATGATCCTTCATAGGTAGGAGTCTATTTGTCCCTAGGATCATCTAGTGGAAATATGATGCGTTTGATCACTAGATCCCCAACTTGATACACTTGGCGTCTGACTTTCTTGTTGAAATCCTTGATCACCCGTTTTTGATACATTTGACCATGGCAAACAGCAGTAAGTCTCTTTTCATCAATCAAATTCAGTTGATCAAGTCGAGTCTAGATCCAATTGTCTTTGTTCAATCCTGAATCTTTCATAATTGTTGTACCCTAAAATTTTCCCTCCCATATTTCTCAACACATGTCAAGTGAGACCCTCAAATTGCTCAAGGGAGTTCAAGAGTTTACCAGACAAACTCTCTCCTAAGGTAGCCTACCTCAAATTAGGTTTTCTATTTTCATCAATATGTGTGAACTACAAAGGACTAAAATTCTCACCATTGTCCTAATATGTTCTCAAGATCATCCATGTCAAGTTTCAAGCCTTGCAGAAGAAGTTTGCCCAATCAATTGCTCAAATACCTAAAAATCAACTATACTAGGTCAAAAGTCAACTGTGGCCCACATACAGTCAAACTTCAAGATTTTTGGTCAACATCCTCATTTTGAAGTACTATTCATCATTGTATCAAGGGTTGATCATGATTCCTCAAGGATTGCTCACAATTCATCAAAACCCAAAAGTTGCTAAATTAGGGTTTTGTAGGAAAAGTCAACTCAACTTTGACCAAGAATAACTTTCTCATACTTTATCAGAAATGACCCATCTAAAGCTCATTTTTAATAGGATGCAATTCCATACAATTAATCTTCATCTCCCAAGTTCAGAATATACACTCACAAAAAGATATGAATTTTGACATTATAGGTCCTTTTGAAAAGTCAACAAAAACACCTTTTGGGTCAAAGCTTCATACATGAACATGGAAGACTCAATTGAGATGAGACTAAAAGGGTTGCTTAGAGGACATCCTAAGATTTCTAAAAAGTCCAAGAACACCTCTCTAGGGTCAAAATTGAGAGAGTTATGCATTGGCCAAGTTAACCATTTTTGCAAAATTGCCAAAAGTCAAATGTGCTCAAATTTGCATTTTTTGCTAAATGGACCCAACTTTTTATGCTTGCACCTCAATTGTAATGTGGTCCACGACTCAAATACTTATCCACAAACTATTTGATTCATTTTTCAATTTATTTTGATTTTTCATTGATTAAAAAGTGAATTAAATCAAATAAATGATGAAAATTATCAAAGATATAGTTTGATTTGTTTTTTTGACAAGTTAGCAACCAAGATATGCTGAGCTTGCAAGATCAATTAGAATCAATGGCAATTGGTACAAAAAGAGAATGATTAGGCCAAATTTGGAAGGATATCATACACCATGAAAACCAAATCAAAACTTCAAAATTTGTAAAGATACTAGTGGTTTTTACAACCCTAATTCACTCTAGTACATATAGAGAACGCAACCAAGGCAATAAAAAGAGGTTAGCAGTCGTGAAAACACCAGAAGAAAACTGAAAAAATTTGCAAGAAAGTGGAGGATAGTTCTTGGACTTAGAGAGTGATTCAAGCCATTATAAGGTTACCAATAGACTCCTGGACATCTCCAGAAGGGATCTCAATCAATTCCAAGCATTTTCATGTCCGAAATCGTAAGTTACAGACGCCACGGTTTTCCTTAAAACTTGAATTCGATTTCATTGATTTAATCATCATAAGCATGTTTTATTTATATATTCTTGTTCATCATTGAGTTTGCAAGCTATTGGTACCATTTAATTGCATTTACAGTGCAGGAATCACGATATGCCATTGTTAGGGTTCCTTGGCTCGTTTTAGGGGTTTGCAGTATAGGAAAAATTAGGCTTGGATTCTGGTACCATGATACTCGTGAGGATGAGACGAGTTGATTGGTACCCTTACCTTTCATTTATATTGCTTGTGTAGATTTTTTGAATGACACATGTTTGTAGTTACAGCAAGGTGTCTATAGGTAAAGGTGTCCTAGGCTAAAACGACGGAGAGAAAGAAGAAGCTTGCGTGGCAACATGTGACTCATCCATTTGAATTTTCGTGCATTTTTCTGAATACATAACGTGATTTGATTATATTATTTGTTTCTATTATATGTACAAACAAACAACGCAGCACAACTGGCAAGCAGGTACTGGAAACGAGCATAAAGACCTGGGTTCGATCCCCAGGTCCCAACCTTTGTTTGTATTATTTTGTTTCATGTGATTAGGTCCACTACAACTTCAAGCGCCCACCATATGCCATCAATATCTGGCCATCAAACACATCTCCAGCCAAGATCCAACGTGCCATCATTGGAGGATCACCATACACCTCAAGTCAACATACGCAGCAGATCAGGCGAAATCAAACAGGCTTGGATTTGTTTGGGCCCAGAAATCATATTGGCACCCCATTTTTCAGCAATGCTACGAGGCCCATTTAATCTTTTCTTATTTATTTTTATTTTATTTAATTCTTTTAATATTTATTTTAATAATTTTAATTAACAAATTAATCATTTTTTTATAAAATCATAAAATCAAGACTTCAAAAAAAATTAGAATTAGTTTTTTTTTATTATTATCAAAATTAATTTAATTTAGTTTAACTTAGGGCAATTTTAACTTGTTTTTTTTATAATTAAAACTAATTAGCAAATTACGTTTAAATTCTTGATTTGATTCTTTTATTTTTCTCAAATAAAATAAAAATACAAAAAATAGGTTTTTAGAATGAATTAATTTATTTTTCTTAATTTAAAATTAATTAGAACTTAGGATTTTCTTCTTAATTCAATTATTTCATTATTTTTCTCAAATAACAAAAAAAACATGACAAAAACAATTTTTTTTATCAATCGCAAGTAGGATTAGTTAAAGGGTCAAAACCCTAATCGTCTCGCATTTAATTCACCGTGCGCTTGTTATTTATTTTTTGCCAATATTTTTGTAACTGTTCACTGGTTTGTAATAGTTAATTTAGGGTTTTATTTACTGTTAAATCCTCGGGTTTTTGGCTATGTAATTAATCCCCCTCCCCGAAGCCTTGTAATAGCGTAGATTTAGTTTCTCACATTTTTAATTCCTGCAAATATTCAACTGTCTAGATGTATGTTAATAGGATTGTATGGCAAGAATGCATGATAAAATTAATACAGTTAGAAAACCCTAATGTGCAAAGATAAATAACTGAAACAAATCACTCGCACATATCACTCTTAGGGTATACTCTTACTTCGGTTGCCTTCGATAAACGGCCATTAAGCATAGGGTGTCTTAGTGGTTACCCTCCTGTCTAAAAAGATCAAATGTTGCCTCAGAAATGTTACCTCGAGAAAGATCTTAAGACTCAAGGGTTACTACTAAGGTGTCCTAACATTGCTTTAGTATCGTACGTCCCTTTCGAATTGACCCTTACAAACTCCGACGACGGTGCTACGTATTTCTCAATAGTAGGATAGCGCTGTCTAAAGGAAACAAGAATAAAAATGATCTTTTTTCGAGTAGGTAGATGATAGTAGGTACTTGCTCAAATCAAAACTTTTCACACTTACACTCTTCAAAACAATTTTCAAAACAACTTTGTCACATCCTTGAGGACTGATACAAGGGTTATCACGAAGTAAAACATTTTCAAAAATAAAGCACAAAACACAAGCAATTTAAAAAACGAGCAAGTACCTAAGAGCCCATGGAAAACCATGGATAGAAAGGGTGCTAACACCTTCCCTTTCTATAATCTACCCTCCATACTCAAAATCTCGAAAAAGGATTTTTTTTTGTACTTTTTTCCTTTCTGGTTGGATAAAATAAAAGTCGGTGGTGACTCTTGCTTACCGCGACATTTTGAGAACATAAAATGCAAAACACAAACCAATATTAAACAGTCGGTACTGCCACCGTATCACTGAACTGACGACTCTGCTGGGGAGTTATAAGTGGGGTATACCTTAGGATCTAGTTCATCATAATTGCTTCTCTTGATTGCTTTGTTTGCTTTACTTTTGAGGGGTTTGTTTGGGGTTACTATAGATCCTATACCCGGATCTAGGGAATACCTTTTAGGTAAGTAGCAATAGACTGTGAGGGAATTGTACAGTGTAGACCGAGATGGTTGAAGCAGTAGCTGCGTTGGTGTGGCACTTTGGTTGGTACCGGTATCCCTTGTAGAGAAACAAGGAGAATACGGGGCCGCCGTATGGTGTCTTTAAGCATCAACTGACCTTAGAACCTTTAATCGCCTAACTTTTCCATTAGAAAGTAGTGAGATAGCCGGCCTCAGTGTAGATCTGAGAACTGGTTGATACTCGATGCTACGCTCATTGAGATCATACTCTCGAAATAATTTCGGCCGCAAGAAAAGATTGCGTGAGCTGAAACCATGACCGATGGAGGATGGTCGGTGATATTGAGATCCTCTAGAACCTGGTTACTTTTCTAGGACAGGTTTGAAACCAACTTAACTTTAAGAGGGTATTAACTTTGACCTCATGCAAGCCTTAAACCTAAGGGCTTTGTGTGATTTGGTTGTGTTTGCAATAATTGTGTTTGCTATACCTGTGGTTTATCATGACATCATGCATCATAACATGGAATTCATGCTTCATTACACTAACCATTTCAAAGAACAAGGGAATTTATCTTTGTTCTGTTTTACAGATCATGGCTTCCGTGCGTAGAAAAACTATCTGAATCAGCTTTATGGAGATACCATCCCAACTCAAAGAGCTAGTGTCAAGAATTTATGAACTTCTATGTTAATTAAGAGACACAGTCAACTTCTCAGCCTGGTTATTGCAAACCCTGATGAACAGATGATGATCGTACTTTTTCAGTTCTTTGAACCCAAGCATCACTGCTTCACCTTTCCAGATTATCAGTTGGTGCCCACCTTGGAAGAATTCTCTCATCTATTGGGCATATCCATTCTTGAACAGGTACCCTTCACAGGTATAGAAGGAGTTCCTAAGCCAGAAGTCATTGCCTCAACTTTACATTTGAAACGAGCCGATGTGGTATCCAACTGGGAAACTCGAAGCGGAGTCGAGGGTTTTCTAACAAAATTTCTGATAGACCAGGCTCAACTATTTTGGGATGATATGGAGTTTCAGGCTTTTGAGGATGTCTTGGCTCTTCTTATCTATGGTTTAGTTCTCTTCCTTAATCCGGACTCTTTCATAGATGTGAATGCTATCAATATTTTCCTTTCTCGCAACCCTGTGCCTACCTTGCTTGGAGATATTTTGCACTCTCTCTATACTCGTACCACGAGGAGAAGAGGGACTCTTATGTGCTGCATGCCGTTGTTGTCAAGGTGGTTTATTTATCATCTCCCTAGGTTTGTACTGAAGAATGAAGAAGGTTTGGGTTGGTCGCACAGAATAATGTCACTCGCTCATACGTATATTCTTTGGTGTTCCCGAGCTATGGAAGACACTGCTGTTATTGACTGTTGTGGGGGGTACCCTAATGTCCCATTACTTGGTATCAGAGGGGGTATAACTTATAATTCTTGTCTACCTTTGCGACAATTTGGTCGTGCTCGAAGGGATGGTCCCCATGAGTTACTTCTCGAGGACATTGTATTCGACTATGAGGATGATGTTAAGGGGCATCGCCGGAGGTTCATACGAGCTTGGGGAATGGTAAACAGATCTGACCCCAAACAGTTGGGACCAAAGACTTCCCTTCCTATGCAGCCTTACCTCCAATGGGTACGAGCTCGTGCCCAAAAGCTTATGATGCCTTATGCGGCAGTATTACCAGTGATTGTGGAACCCACTACTGAAGTCGGCATTCCTTACACGGTTCTCTATCCTTACATGCCCACTGATCTTGGGTAGTTACAGAGGTCTTGGATTCAGATGAAGAATGAGTGGGATACATACAGGGAACATTTCCATGAGCAAGAGAGGAAGGTTTTGAAGCTCACCAGGCAGCTCGAGGAAGAAAGAGTGTTCAATGATTACATCAGCACAAAGAGAAAGCATCCATGGGACTTTTGATTTTTATTTTCTAGTTTTAGATTTTTTTACTTACTTGTTTGTAACACCTTAAAGGAATGTTGAACCTTTCAAATTTAAGCTAATAAAGTTTTGTTTATTTTAGTTTGCAAATTTAAATCTCCCAAAGTCTTTGAAATCATTACATGTGCATCCCATTATCCTGCACATCATTACAGGTACCAGTACAAGTTTCTCATCTTCTTCGCTGTTTATTTCAGCAGAAATGTCTTCTGATCAAGTCATCAAAGATCTTCAGGCACAGAACACCCAGTTCCAACAGATGTTCATCGGTCTGGCAAAGGGGCAAGATGATCTGAAAGCCCTCATTCTGAAAGAGAAGAAGAAAAAGAAGAAGGTCGGTATTCAGAATATGGGCAGAAGGTTTGGAGAAAGGTTGAAGCATCAAACTGACCTGACCTCTTCATCCAAAGACGGGGAGAACCAAGAAGGGGAAAACGACCCTAGTCCTGCAGTCTCTGATAATGATACTGATTTTGATGATGAGCAATATCCTCCTGCTGAGGATAGATACAAGCATCTAGAAGACCGTCTGAGTGTTATGGAAATTCAGAAGATACCTGGTTTGGATTTCGGAGAACTGGGACTGGTATCGGGATTGGTCATCCCTCAGAAGTTCAAAGCTTCGGTTTTTGCCAAGTATGATTGGGTGTCTTGCCCAAAACTCCATCTCCGCTCTTATGTCAGGAAGATCCAACCCCACACTGCTAATATAAATTTGTGGGTCCACTTATTTCAAGATAGTCTATCAGGGACTCAGCTTGAATGGTTCTACCAGTTAGAGGGAGCCAGTTTCCGAAACTGGGAAGATCTTGCTGCTGCTTTCTACGAGCAGTATCAGTATAATGACGACCTTGCTCCCACTCGTACTCAACTTCAGAGTATGTCCATGGGTGCAGGAGCAGGTTTTAAAGATTATGCTAAAAAATGGAGGGATTTGGCTGGCAGAGTTCAACCCCTTTGTCTGATAGGGAGTTGGTTGATATGTTTCTAGGGACGCTATCTGGTCCATTTTTCAATCACTTAATCGGCAGCTCGTCATCTGGTTTCACCGAGTTGATTTTAACTGGAGAAAGAGTAGAAGCTAGAATTCGAAGTGGAGAAATACATAAGGATGCCTCTTCGAGTTCGGTAAATAAACCTTTTACTGGTAAAAAGGAAGCTAGTGCAGTTTATAGCCCGATGGGCCAAAGCAGATCTGAACATCGTCAGGCGGTAAATGCTGTAGTGATACTAAGACCCACAGTTGCTCCACAATGCAACAATCAACAAAGGATGGAAAGACCACAACGGCAGTTTTCCCGCATTAGCATGACATTGGCTGAAGTGTTACCTCACCTGCTGAGATCCAACTTGGCGACCTTGAGAGAGGCTCCCAAAAATCCAAACACTACCTCTCCCAGATGCAATCCCAACGCGCGGTGTGCCTACCATTATGAGAGTCCTGGCCACGATACCAATGACTGCTTGGCTTTGAGAAACAAAGTGCAAGACCTGCTCGAAGCCAAGGAAATAGAGTTTGATGCTCCAGAAAATCCGAATGTTATAACTGCTCCCATGCCCAAACATGGTCGTGGAGTTAATGTTGTTGACACTGATTTGTTTGTGACCATTGTTGAAGAAATTTCTACTCCTCTTATGACTGTTAAGAGGAATTTGCTGTTGGCCGGTTTATTTCCGGGTTGTGGTGAAGGTTGCCACATGTGGTCAATTTTACCTTCTGGTTTCCGTTTGTTGAAGTCAGGTGTTCAGCGCCTGATGGATAATAAAGAAATTTTGTTTGAGAAGACTATGATTCCTGTTGTTCCAAATGAAGATGTTGCCATTATAACCATTTCCGCCAATCCTTCCAAGTTTTCCTCGAGAAGACGTGTTAGGATTACACCTATTCAAAGAATTGCTCCGCTAATAATCACTGTTCTTGGTCCCATCCCGTACACTTCAGACAAGGTTGTCCCATGGAACTATGGTGCTGATGTGTATTATCACGACATTAAGTAAGATTTGAAGAATGAAGAAGCTGATACTGATGTCAGTAATATTGTCGGGGCTAGTAAGGTTAGTAGAAGCAGAAGGATCTTCTCTCCCGAGATTTCCCCTCCGACTGTTAACAAACCTATTGTCATTCCATCTGGTGTTCCCGCTAGTACATCAACTACTGTTCCAGTTCTTACTCCAGTTATCACCCTGTCGTTGAGCCATATGGGACTCGGGGCAAAGAAATTATAGGTGAGCCTTCTCGGACGAAGGCGCCTAGAAAAATTGTTGTGGAAGCCTCTAAACAAGAAATAGAGGAAATACTGAAAATCATTAAGAAGAGCGACTACAATATGGTCGAACAACTGGGACAGACCCCGTCATAGATCTCCATGTTGTCTCTGCTGTTTTTTTCTGAAGCCCATGCGAAGGCTTTGATTGCATTTTTCAAGACTGCGCATGTGTCGCAGGAAACTTTAGCAGATCAGTTCAAAGATTATGTGGCCAGCCTGACTGCTGACAATGGGCTAGGCTTTTCAGATGCGGATCTGACCCCTAAGAGGAGGAATCATAATGATGCTCTGTATGTCTTGATTGAGTGCAGGGGAACCACTATGGCTCATGTGCTAGTAGATATCGCGTCTTTATTGAATGTTCTGCCAAAGAAAGCGTTGGACCGTTTGGATTGTGAGGGTTTGACTTTAAAGCCTAGTAACATTATGGTAAGGGCTTTTGACGGATCAAAAAGAATGGTTCACGGGGAGGTGGACATCCCTTTCAAATTGGGTTCTCAGACCTTTTGGTCCACCTTCTACGTAATGGATATTAGGCCGTCGTCTTCTTGCTTGCTGGGTCATCCATAGATCTATAGGGCTGGGGCAGTTACTTCTACACTCCATCAAATACTGAAGTATCTAGTGAAGGGGAAAATTGTCACGGTGCGAGGTGAAGAAGAGTATATGGTGAGTCATCTCAATTCCTTCCACTATGTAGAGATGGATGGGGAGTTCATAGAAACTCCTTGTCACAACTTCGAAGAGGTCCCTCAGACTTTGGCATCAACTAAAGTTACTACCAACAAACCTCCGCTGAAGATGGCTTCTCTCAAGGATGCTAGGGCTGTAGTTGAAGAAGATGGGTGTACCAATTGGGGTCGGCTCCCTAATTTCACTCACAAAACTGACAAATTTGGCTTGGGCTTTACTACAGGGGCTCAAAGGGCTATTAGGCACACACAGATTGGAAGACCTCCTCTACACATCAACAATCAGGGAGATAATGCAATTGAGGACAGTGAAGAAGATTCAGACATCGACAGCTGGATCTACCCAACAACCAACGGTGGACTGAATAACTGGACGGCTAGGGACTTCATACCTGTTTCTTTTATTCCACAGTAATTGACTTTTGTTTTAAGATTTGTAATAGACAGTTTGAAACTTTACGGCCCGGTGCCTTGCCCGAGGTACCTTGGCTTTTCTTGTGAGGGCTTATTATTTGTCCTTTCATATATCATTAATAAAGCATTGGACATTTCTTGCATTACAAATTTTGCGCTCCTTGTTTTTCTTTTCTGTCTCCCACTTTATCAAAACAGCTATTCTCTTACACACACTCACGTATCACACTGCAGATCCATATCCACTCTGGATCCCATTGTTAACAACTCTGCTACTGCCAGTTATGACTTCGAAAATTTGATCAGCCAAGTCGAGGACGAATTTGAGGATGATTGTGAGGTGCCTAGAGAACTTGTTAGACTATTGCAGCAGGAAGAAAGGGCCATACAACCTCATGAAAAGCCAGTTGAGTCAGTGAATTTGGGTACAGAGGAAGACATGAAAGAGGTTAAAATATGGGCGAATCTGGAGCCTAGTGTCAAACAGCGGTTAATACAAATTCTACACGACTATGTTGAGATCTTCTCCTGGTCCTATGAAGACATGTCTGGTTTGGACACTGATATTGTGGTACATCGCCTGCCAACTAAAGAATACTTCCCGCCGATAAAGTAGAAGGTTCGTCGCATGCGCCCTGAAATGTCAGAGAAAATCAAAGCAGAAGTCATGAAACAGTTCGAAGCGGGATTCTTAGCCGTCACTTCTTATCCGCAGTGGGTTGCCAATGTTGTTCCGGTACCTAAGAATAATGGTAAGGTACGGATGTGTATGGACTACAGAGATCTGAACAGGGAAAGCCCCAAGGATGATTTCCCGCTTCCTCACATTAATGTTCTAGTCAACAACACCATGCAATACAAGATCTTCTCTTTCATGGATGGTTTTTCTAGCTACAACCAGATCAAGATGGCTCATGAGGACATGGAGAAGACAACCTTCGTTACACAGTGGGGAACCTTCTGTTACAAGGTAATTCCTTTTGGGTTAAAGAATGGTGGGGAAACTTATCAGCGCGCCATGTTCGATTTGTTCCACTATATGATTCACCACGAGATTGAGGTTTATGTTGATGACATGATCTCCATGTCCCAGACTGAGGAAGAGCACCTTGATCATCTCTAGAAACTATTTGACAGGTTGAAGACGTACAAGCTGAGGTTGAATCCGAACAAGTGTACTTTCGGGGTAAGGTCTGGAAAGCTTCTAGGTTTTGTTGTCAGTGACAAAGGTATTCAGGTGGACCCTGCAAAAGTAAAGGCCATACAAGATATTCCGGATCCCCGCACAGAAAAAGAAGTCGAGGCTTCTTGGGACGCTTGAATTACATCGCCAGATTCATTTCACATCTGACTGTTACTTGTGAGCCAATCTTCAAGCTGCTGAAGAAAGATCAAGTGGTAAAGTGGAATGATAAATGCCAGACTGCCTTCGAAAGAATCAAGGAAAACCTTCAAGAACCACCAATTTTGATGCCTCCAGTTGAAGGAAGACCTTTGATATTATACTTGACAGTGTTAGACAATTCAATGGCTGTGTGTGCTGGGGCAGCATGACGAGTCTGGTCGAAAAGACCACGTCATTTATTACCTTAGCAAAAAGTTTACCGACTGTGAGACCCAATACTCATTGCTCGAGAAAACTTGCTGCGCTTTGGCATGGGCTGCTCGCCGACTGAGACCGTATATGCTAACTCACACTACCTTGTTGATATCAAAGATGGATCCGATCAAGTATATTTTCGAAAAGCCCGCTGTGATATGGTGGCAGAACCGACTGTTTAATACTGGTTTGTATTTTTTGTTTGCAAATGTCGTGGTAAGAAAGAGTCGCCACCAACTTTTATTTTCTCCAACTGGAAAGGACAAAAGCACAGAAAAATTCCTTTTTTCGAGATTTTGAGTACGGGGGGTAGATTATAGAAAGGGAAGGTATTAGCACCCTTTCTATCCATGGTTTTCCACATGCTTTTAGGTACTTGCTCATCTTTTAAATTTCTTGTGTGTGTTTGTTTTGAAAAGTTTTGTTTTACTTTGTTTTAACCCTTGCTTCTGTCTTCAAGAGTGTTACGAAGTGTTTTTTGGAAAACTTTGTTTGTATAAAGTGTAAGTGTGAAAAGTTTGATTTTTGAGCAAGTACCTACTAGCATCTACCTACTCGAAAAAGGATTGTTTATGTTCTTGTTTCCTTTAGACATCGCTATCCCCCTATTGAGAAATAGGTAGCACCGTCGTTGGAGTTGTAAGGGTCAATTCGAAAGGGACATAATAGTCATTAAAGGCAACATGTAAGGATACCTTAGCATTTCGAAGGGACTGTCATCATATATTCGTAGGCAACATCGAAGGACAAGATCATTTCTCGTAGGCAACTCGAGGGACAGTAAGGGACTATGATCTTTATGATGACTTTTAGATTGAGGGTCTTTTGCTAAGGGTATCCCTACGTTCGAGGGACATGACCATTATTTTTCGAGGCAAACAAATGAGGTATACCCTAAGGGTGCATATGTGCAAGGTGTGTTATGTTCAGTTATTTTATTCATGTGTTAAGTTTGCTAATGTTTGATTATTCTTGTCATACAATCCTATTAGTCATACATCTAGCAGTTAATAATTGCAGTAACTTAAAAGTGCAGAAATATAAAACCTAGCTATTACAAGGCTTCGGGGAGGGGGATTATGTACATATCCAAAACTGGGGGGAAAATAAATAAAAGCGGTAAAGGTCCTACTAATCATCTATTACATCCCAATATACAGTTACAATAATAAAATGAAGTGCGAAAGAATAATAACGTGCAAATTTGAAAAGACGTCTAAAAATCCTAAGATATAAAAAAAACTTTTTTTTTATTTTTTGTTTTAATTTATAAAAATGGTGTAAGTTAAAAAATAATTGATCTAGATCTATATTTTAAAAAAAAGATAATTATTAAAGAAACATGAAATTTAAATAAAAGAAATTAATTCTATGTTTTTTTTTGATATTTTTGTTACGAAAAGGAAAATGAATTAAAATGAAATTAAACCTAAGTTCTATTAATTTTAATTTTTAAAAATAAAGTTAAAGTGTTTAGTTAATTAATTTACCAAAACTAAAATTTAATTAAGAAAAAAAAATCCTAAATCTATTTTTATGTGATTTTTATATTTGTTTATTGATAAATAAAAAAAAGGGATTAAAAGAAATAAATGAAATGAATAAAACAAGAAAATAAAGATGGGCCTAGTAGCAAAAGTAAACAGGGGGTGCAATCATCAGAAATCCCTAGGCCCGAATCTTCGAAAACTTCATGCTCTAAATATGGTATTTTTTTTATTCTTGCGTGGAACCTATGATTCAACCATCCATAAATGTTCTATATAAACTCAAACAAACGTTAGCGTACCATAAAATGTGATTAAAATTAGAGATTCAAAGTTTAAAATTTTACCAAACCGGTGTTGTCAAATGGGGTCGTGCTAGGCGTGTGATGGATTGCTCTTGGGCCTTGTAAGACTCTTGAGGACTTCAAGAGGATGGTTTGAGGCTCGATGTCAATTGAGAGAGACCGGAACCTCAAGATATGACTTGCACCAATTCTTTGATTTCTGGAGAGCTTTTTTTGAAGAGCTTTTAGAGAGCTTTTTGTAGAGCTTTTTGAGAGCTTTTGAGAGAGGAATTTTTCGTCCCTTTCAAGCTTGTATGGATCTATATTTGTATAGGAGAATGAGGAGGCAAGAAAGCATGGAAAAAATCTCCCTCATAATGTGTTTTAAGACCATGATCAAAATTTGAAAAAATGTCATATTTGATGATTTTATGCCATTTTCACATGTGGATGAACCTGGACATATTTGAAGGGTTATTGCACGAAATCAATTGACATAAACCAGCATAAAACTTGCCCAAAATAGATTCACATCAAAATTTACATTATTTTTATTATTTATTTATTTAATTCTGAATTTTAATGAATAAAATATCAAAATAAATAGCATAAATAGTAGAAAAATGTATGGGTGGGCTTAGAGGTCGTGGACCATGTTAGGAATGAGTTTCAAATTTTAAAAGATAGGCCCATTTGGAAAAAATCCATGTTTGGTCAATACTTTCTTCATGCATTTTTTCAAAAATTGTCCAACTTTGACAATGCATATCTCTCTCAATTTTAACCTTATGAGGGTGTTCTTGGACTTTTTAGAAATCTTAGGATGTGCCCTAAGCAACCTTTTTGGTTTCATCTCAATTGAGTCTTCCATTTTCATGTATGAAGCTTTGACAAGAAAGGTGTTTTTGTTGACTTTTCAAAATGACCTATAATGTCCAAATTCATATCTTCTTGTGAGTGAATATTTTGAACTTGGGAGATGAAGATGAATTGTAGGTAATTGCATCCCCTTCAAAATGAGCTTTGGATGGGTCATTTCTGATAAAGTATGAGAAAGTTATACTTGGTCAAAGTTGAGTTGACTTTTCTTGTAAAACCCTAATTTAACAACTTTTGGGTTTTGATGAATTGTGAGCAATCCTTGAGGAATCATGATAAAAACTTTATCAAATGATGAATAATACTTCAAAGTGAGGATGTTGACCAAAAATCTTGAAGTTTGACTGTATGTGGGCCACAGTTGACTGTTGGCCTAACACAGTCGATTTTCAGGCCTTTGAGCAATTGACTGAGAAAACTTTCTCTGCAAGGCTTGAAACTTGACATGGATGATCTTGATAAAATTTTAGGATAATGGTGAGCATTTGAGACCCTTTGGACTTAAGTATATTGATGCAACATGAAACCCTAATTCGAGGTAGACTGCTTTAAGAGAGAGTTTGTCTGGTCAACTCTTGGACTTCCTTGAGAAATTTGAGAATCTCACTTGGAATGTATTGAGAAATATGGGAGGAAAAATTTTGGGGTACAACAGATGCCCCTGTTCAATCTTCTTAAACCTGAGGATGTAGATTGGCTTGTCTGCCTTTCGTGATTCGAAGGTTGAAGATGATTGAACACTAGAGTGCTCAGAAATTTCTTCTCGCATGAAGTGGAACTGGCCTAGCGATATCAGGAATGGGCTTATAGATGCAATTTGGAGGTCGATGTCGAAAGATGGACTTAAATATGCCATCCAAAGAAGTGTCGATCGCATAAGAGATTCCTTTGCGAGAGCCCGTATACCTGTTGTTAAGGAGGACTTCGCTGGGGATGCTGGTCTCTGTCTTGAGAGAAATAGAGTTTTAGGAACTTCAGTTTTCCGTTACTCTACTGGGGAATCATCTCTTAGTCGAGGAGGTGAAAAATGAACTGCTATCTAGTCGTGCTCCAGGCTTTACAGTGATTTGCTAAGGAAAATAAGTGTGACTGCTATCTGGTTGTGCTCCAAGTTTTACAGTGACTTATTGGGGAGATGAGATTAGACTTGTTATCTGGTCGTCTTCCAGGCTTCACAATTTCTCAATTCTTATCTGGTCGTGCTCTAGGCTTCAAAAGGAATCAAGTGGTTATTTGGTCGCATCCGGGATTTAACTTGAGTTTAAGGCATACTAATATCCGGTCGATTTCTGGGCTTCATAGTAATTGGCCGGGTAAACTGATATTTGGTCGAATTCCAAGCTTTGTAGTACCTTATACTTTTATCTAGTCGTGTCCCAGGCTTCATAGTGTCTTATACCATTACCTGGTCGATTTCAGGCTTCATGGTATATTGTATTGCTATTTGGTCGATTTCCAGGCTTCACAATAACTTGCTGAGGGTTAAGCTGTTTTCTGGTTGATTTCCGAGCTTCCAAGCTTGTATTTAAGATATACCACTATCTGGTCGATTCCAGGCTTCGTAGTATTTTGGTACTGTTATCCGGTCGTTCTCCAGGCTTCACAGTATGATGTATTGTTGGTTGACTATTATCCGGTCGATCTCTGGGCTTCATAGTATCTTATACTGTTATCTGGTCGATTTCCAGGCTTCACAGTAACTTGCTGGAGATTAAGCTATTTTCCGGTCGATTTTCGAGCTTCATAGCTTGAACTTGAGATATACCACTATCTGGTCGATTCCAGGCTTCGTAGTATTTTGGTGAAATCAAGATATTATCCGGTCGATTTCCGGGCTTCATAGCTTGAACTGGAATATAAATCTTAGTATTGATTTGACTGAACCAGGGGAACTTCAACTGGGAGAGAAATCTTAGTTTCGATTTGACTGGTCTCTGGAGAGGTCTCGGATTAACTTTGACTGGCATAGAAATCAGGGGAATCTTAGCGATAATTTGGCTGACCCAAACGAAAGGCTTAGAACATCTTCAACTAGAATAGAAACCTTAGTGTCAGTTTGACTGAACCAGAGAAAACTTGTGAGAACTTGATTGCGTCTTTCCCTGAAAGGTAAAGAGTTAGTTGTATGCAATGTCATGATGTATGAAATGTATTGAGTAATGTTGTTCTCAAAAGAAATGAGATTATACTGTATGATGCATATGTGCATGCCATGATGTATGGATATGTAATGCCATAGTGATATTTTCCAGCTGGGGAGAATAAATCCTGGACTGCTATTGGAGAGTACAAAGAGTTGAGTTCTTCGTTCTTACTGGGGATAATGACCGAAGATGATTAGATGGAGACTTGCGTCCGTTCTGCTTGAGAATAATCCTCCGGGAGAGACTCTGTTTGAGAAAAACCTTGTGGGAGACTGACTCTATGGGGAAGAGGGATACTCTGTTGGAAGATCTGCTGATTTGGAGAAATAAACTCAGGTGGGGATGAACTTTCATTGTTGGAGAGAAGAGCTTTGTTGGAGATTGAGCTTCCACTGTCAGAGAAATAAACTCTGCTCGGGAGATGGCTTTATAAACTGCTCATGGTTATAAAGCTCGGCTGGGAAATGCAGATATCAGCTTTCTGAAGGAACCTGCTGGGATAGGAATTCCTTCTTGGGGATACGGAGGTCGGATCTTGGTTGTCTTGGCTCTGTGGGGAGTATGTGTTTCACTAGCTTGTAATTAACAGTGACTTTGCTTCCAACTGTCTCTACCCCTTGTACCATGCTGGAAAAAGTACATGCAGAGATTTTGTGGATGGATCTATGTCGTGATTGTACTTGAACATGTATTTAATGACTGTCAGGATGACATCCGTCTCTGGATCGTATCTGAAATGTACTTGAAATATGTGTTGAATGAGTTTCAGAATGGCATCCATCTCTGGATCGTATATGAACTGTATCGGAAAGCTGAATCTAAATGAGTATCAGAATGGCATCCATATCTGGAGCGTATCTGAACTGTATCCGAAAGCTGAATCTGAATGAGTATTAGAATGGCATCCGTATCTGGAGCGTATCTGAACTATATTCAAAAGCTGAATCGGAATGAGTATCAGAATGACATCCGTATCTGGAGCGTATCTAAACTGTATTCGAAAGCTGAATCTGAATGAGTATCAGAATGGCATCGTTATCTGGAGCGTATTTGGACTGTATCTGAAAGCTGAATCTGAATGAGTATCAAAATGGCATCCGTATCTGGAGCGTATCTGGACTATATCTGAAAGCTGAATCTGAATGAGTATCAGAATGGCATCCGTATCTGGAGTGTATCTGAACTGTATCTGAAAGATGAATCTGAATGAGTATCAGAATGACATCCGTATCTGGAGCGTATCTGAACTGTATCTGAAAGTTGAATCTGAATGAGTATCAGAATGACATCCGTATCTGGACTGTATCTGAAAGCTGAATCTGAATGAGTATTAGAATGGCATCTGTATCTGGAGCGTATCTGAACTGTATCAATTCTGGTGCTCTTGCTGAATGCTGATAAAGGTATAAGTCTTCCACTGATAGACAGGAGATGGGACATAGTCGTACGCTTTAATCCCTAACTTTTTCCTGGTCTGTCTTTTCATATTTTCAGTCCACCGGGATACCATTTTTTGCCCAAGCTGCCTTTTCAGGTTTTCGGCTTGCCGGGTGCACATATATTTTTTGTTTTTATCCCTAATTTTTGCCCGAACCCTTTTGGTTTGCCGGGATGCCCTTATTTTTGCCTAGGCCAGTCAACCTAGCGGGTCTTTTTTCATGCATAGTATTTTCTAACTATGCCCATGTTTACCGGGTACGGAGAATTGTCCATAGCAGTAAGTGTTGTCGCACTACCAGAAGATGCTCGTTTGATCATACAAGATTCGTTGCTGGAATTCATGTACAATGCCCCAAGTGATTCAGATGGAGATCTGCCCCTGGCTATTTGGCATCTTTGAGAGATTCCTTGAATCTTGACTTGACTGCCCCAGATGATGGACAATGATCATGCTGTGCCCCTTGGTTGGAAGTGTTTTTCCACTTGGGGTGATCCTTTTTACTGAGAAGGTTTTTGTTCACTAGATATTCGTCATGTGAATTTCTCTGCTGTAGAACAAATAGTCATATGCAAACAATGTTATTTTAAGAATGCAAAGTTTATGTCTGTCTTGAAGTTTGAAAATTCATTTTTTTGTAAAACAAGTTTTTTTTTTGTAAAAGTGTGATGTCAACTCAGGATTTATAGCAAGTCCTACAGGAGTCAAGATACCTTTTGTAATAGTATGCTTTCAAACCAACCCATGCTTCAGCTAGGACTTTTAAGGGTTATAACGTGGCATGGTTCACAGTTCAAGAAACAAAGGATAAAGGCTCAAAATTTATTTGTACCCACCCGTTCTTCGTGATGTTCTTCGATCCTACACTCAGTTAATTGTGCATTTAGAATCCCATTTGAGTCTTGGAATGTTACCCTTGATGTTCCGGTGATGGTTTGGATACTGAAAGTTTACTTGAAAAAGGCATTCATTTTGTAATCCTTTTTTTTGTCGAGGATTTGTAGTAACCTCTTTTTTTTGGTTTTACTATCCCTGTTTTTTGCCTGAAATGTTTCTTTTGTGATTACAGTCAGCGGGATGCCCTAGCTTTTTTTCTTCTTAAGTCTCCTTCATAGGTTATGACTTAATGGGCTTTTATTTCGAGAGATAATGACTGCCTATCTTGACGATTATAGGGAACCATCACCGTCTTTTGTTTTGGAAGGACGTCTTTGATGCCATTCATTATGCACCTGGATTAACTAAGAAAACTACCCTGCCCCAGGTTATGATTAAGGTTTTTATTTTTGTGGAAAAAAAACTTCTACTTCTTTGGCTCAAAGGGGTTGACTAGGGATTATCTTCCTTATAACTCCACTGTTTGGGATTTGAAATAACACATGTACATCGTCAGTGGGGTCTGTTCAAAAGCATACTGTAGATATTGTGGTATCATTTTCGTCATCTTCCCTCTAAAGGCTTACAACTTTTTTAATCGAGAGTTGAATATCACAAAAGGAAATAAGAATTCATTTTTGAAATAGTGAATACAAATGAATTGATTCAAGACAAACATGTGCAATGCATTGATGAAATAACGAGGTTTGATATGAATAAATGTTCAAACAAATCAAAAGAAAATTACACATTGAAAATTCTAATGAACAAAAAGTCTTCTTGTGAGAACTTGTCACTTCAGATGGTCTGCCTTGGGGGGATGGCAGAAGAACTCAGCCTGACCATCTTGTGTAAACTCCCGCACTCCTTCATCATTCAAGTCCTGAATTTTATTTCTCAACGCCCAACAGTTGTTGGTGTCATGTCCAGGACTGTTGGAGTGGTACGCACATCTTGCATTTGGATTGTACCATGGGGAGGCTATGTTGGGATTCTGAGGAGGGTCCCTTAATATAACCAACTTGGACTTCAAAAGGCATTGTAGTGCTTGAGCCAATGACATGTTGATTTTAGTTAACTGCCTTTTGGGCATATCCGGCTTACTCTGATCAACCCGTTGTTTTTGGCAAGGTTGTTGTTGGAACCGTGATGCAGTAGCAATTTGGAAAGGTCCAATCTTCGCCAAACCAACCTTTTGTCTTCTTGGAGGTTGATCAATGACTTGGTCCCCGGCCTCGACTGTTTGCTTCATACTGTTGTATCCGTATTGATGAAGTTGGTTGATGATGGTTCTCAGCTCTTCTTGTCCCTGGGATAGGTCTTGGATAAGAGCCATCTTCCCTAGCATCTGGGTTCTTATTGCATCTACCTCGGCTTGCAGTTGTTCTAGTCGTTCGTCCTTATTGTCTTTAGGACTTTTCTTGACCAAATTCCCAACGAGAAGTGTTTTCAACTCTTCCTGTCCCTTGGATAGGTTTAGGAATATTTCCATGAACTGAGCTTCTTGAGTTTGAAGATCTCAGTTGTCTTGTTTGAGAGCCATTGCTGAAATAAACAGCGAGAACATGAGAGACCTGTACTGGAAGACCTGCTATGCAATGATATGTATGATATATGAATGCAATGTTTTCAAGGGTCTCGCGTGGTAAACAAGAAACTGTTAGAATTTGATTGCAGGTTGATTGAAGAAACTTCATGTCGTTAAGAGTCCTTATTCAAGAGTCAAGCTCACCATATCGAGTGGGTCATAGCCATTGACTCAAGTTATCGTGTTTTAATCTCTAGACGAAATTGGCTAGAGGAAAATAAATTCCCTTGCCCATTGCTAGACGTCTGATTTACCATAACCTGTATCACAAACCCTTGAGATCCTTGAAATGGTTAAGGAAATGTTAAGGCATGATATTATGATGTATATGCTATGCGTTTAAGCAAAAGTGCGAGGTGATGTAAGAAAGTAAACTCGGCAAGAAATCCAAGTTATTGGATAAGGACTGTAAACAAAACCTGCAAGGAACTCATGTTGTCAGATAATAAAATTGTGCAAGTAGTTCAAGCTGGAAGCACACAAGTCACACAAACAGCCTTAGGTTTAGGCTTGCATGAGGTCAAAGGTAATACCCTCTTGAAGTTAAGTTGGTTCAACCTGTCCTAGAAAATTAACTGGGTTCTAGAGGATCTCAATATCACCGACCATCCTCCATGGGTCATGGTTTCAGCTCACGCAATATTTTCTTGCGGCCGGAACTATTTCGAGAGTATGGTCTCAATGAGTGTAGCATCGAGTATCAATCAATTCTCAGCTTTACACCGAGGCCGGCTATCTCACTACTTTCTAATGGACAAGTTGTTTGATTAAAGGTTCTAAGATCAGTTGATTCTTAACGACACACATAGCAGCCCCGTATTCTCCTCGTTTCTCCACAAGGGATACCGGTACCAACCAATGTTCCACATCAACGTAGCTACTGCTTCAACCGTATCGGTCTACGCTGTACAGTTCCCTCACAGTTTATTGCTACTTACCTAAAAGGTGTCCCCAGATCCGGGTTAGGATCTATAGTAACTCCCAAGCAAAACCCTTAAAAGTAAAGCAACCAAAACAAACAAGAGAAGTAATTTATGATGAACTAAATCCTAAGGTATACCCCACTTATTAAATCCCCAGCAGAGTCTCCAGTTTTTTGATACGGTGGCAGAACCGATTGTTTAATATTAGTTTGCGTTTTTTGTTTGCAAATTTCGCGATAAGCAAGAGTCGCCACCGACTTTTATTTTATCCAACTGGAAAGGACAAAAGCACAGAAAAATTCATTTTTCGAGATTTTGAGTACGGGGGGTAGATTATAGAAAGGGAAGGTATTAACACCCTTTCTATCTGTGGTTTTCTACGGGCTCTTAGGTACTTGCTCATCTTTTAAATTACTTGTGTGTGTTTGTTTTGAAAAGTTTTGTTTTACTTTGTTTTAACCCTTTCTTCTGTCTTCAAGAGTGTTACGAAGTGTTTTTTGGAAAACTTTGTTTGTAAAAAGTGTAAGTGTGAAAAGTTTGATTTTTGAGCAAGTACCTACTAGCATCTACCTACTCGAAAAAGGATTGTTTCTGTTCTTGTTTCCTTTAGACAATGTTATCCCACTATTGAGAAATAGGTAGCACCGTTGTTGGAGTTGTAAGGGTCAATTCGAAAGGGACATAATGGTCATTGAAGGCAACATATAGGATACCTTAGCATTTCGAAGGGACTGTCATCATATATTCGTAGGCAACATCGAGGGACAAGATCATTTCTCGTAGGCAACTCGAGGGACAGTAAGGGACTATGATCTTTATGATGACTTTTAGATTGAGGGTCTTTTGCTAAGGGTATTCCTACGTTCGAGGGACATGACCATTATTTTTCGAGGCAAATAAATGAGGTATACCCTAAGGGTGCATATGTGCAAGGTGTGTTATGTTCAGTTATTTTAGTCATGTGTTAAGTTTGCTAATGTTTGATTATTCTTGTCATACAATCCTATTAGTCATACATCTAGCAGTTAATAATTGCAGTAACTTAAAAGTGCAGAAATATAAAACCTAGCTATTACAAGGCTTCGGGGAGGGGGATTATGTACATATCCAAAACTGGGGGAAAATAAATAAAAGCGGTAAAAGTCCTACTAATCATCTATTACATCCCAATATAGAGTTACAATAATAAAATGAAGTGCGAAAGAATAATAACACGCAAATTTGAAAAGACGTCTAAAAATCCTAAGATATAAAAAAAACTTTTTGTTATTTTTTGTTTTAATTTATACAAATGGTTTAAGTTAAAAAAATAATTGATCTAGATCTATATTTAAAAAAAAGATAATTATTAAAGAAACATGAAATTTAAATAAAAGAAATTAATTCTATGTTTTTTTTTGTATTTTTGTTACGAAAAGAAAAATGAATTAAAATGAAATTAAACCTAAGTTCTATTAATTTTAATTTTAAAAAAAAAGTTAAAGTGTTTAGTTAATTAATTTACCAAAATTAAAATTTAATTAAGAAAAAAAATCTTAAATCTATTTTTATGTGATTTTTATATTTGTTTATTGATAAAAATAAAAAAAGGGATTAAAAGAAATAAATGAAATGAATAAAACAAGAAAATAAATATGGGCCTAGTAGCAAAAGTAAACAGGCGGTGCAATCATCAGAAATCCCTAGGCCCGAATCTTCGAAAGCTTCATGCTCTAACTATGGTGTTTTTTTTATTCTTGCATGGAACCTATGATTCAACCATCCATAATTGTTCTATATAAACTCAAACAAACGTTAGCATACCATAAAATGTGATTAAAATTAGAGATTCGAAGTTTAAAATTTTACCAAACTGGTGTTATCAAATGGGGGCGTGCTAGTCGTGTGATGGATTGCTCTTGGGCCTTGTAAGACTCCTGAGGACTTCAAGAGGATGGTTTGAGGCTCGATGTCAATTGAGAGAGACCGGAACCTCGAGATATGACTTGCACCAATTCTTTGATTTCTGGAGAGCTTTTTTTGAAGAGCTTTTAGAGAGCTTTTTGAAGAGCTTTTTGAGAGCTTTTTCGAGAGGAATTTTCCGTCCCTTTCAAGCTTGTTTGGATCTATATTTATGGAGGAGAATGAGGAGACAAGAAAGCATGGAAATAATCTCCCTCATAATGTTGTGTTTTAAGACCATGATCAAAATTTGAAAAAAATGCCATATATTATGATTTTATGCCATTTTCACATGTGGATGAACCTGGACATATTTGAAGTGTTATTGCACGAAATCAATTGACATAAACCAGTATAAAACTTGCCCAAAATAGATTCACATCAAAATTTACATTATTTATATTATTTATTTATTTAATTCTAAATTTTAATGAATAGAATATCAAAATAAAAAGCATAAATAGTAGAAAAATGTATGGGTGGGCTTAGAGGTCTTGGACAATGTTAGGAATGAGTTTCAAATTTGAAAAGATAGGCCCATTTGGAAAAAATCCATGTTTGGTCAATATTTGCTTCATGCATTTTTTCAAAAATTGTCCAACTTTGACAATGCATATCTCTCTCAATTTTAACCTTATGAGGGTGTTCTTGGACTTTTTAGAAGGCTTAGGATGTCCCCAAAGCAACCTCTTTGTTTTCATCTCAATTGAGTCTCCCATGTTCGTGTATGAAGCTTTGACAAAAAGGTGTTTTTGTTGACTTTTCAAAATGACCTATAATGTCCAAATTCATATCTTCTTATGAGTGCATATTTTGAACTTGGGAGATGATGATGAATTGTAGGTGATTTCATCCTCTTCAAAATGATCTTTGTATTAGTCATTTATGATAAAGTATGAGAAAGTTATGCTTGGTCAAAATTGAGTTGACTTTTCCTATAAAACCCTAATTTAGCAACTTTTGGGTTTTGATGAATTGTGAGAAATCCTTGAGGAATCATGATCAACCCTTGATAAAATGATGAATAATACTTCAAAATGAGGATGTTGGCCAAAAAATATGGAAGTTTGACTGTATGTGGGCCACATTTGACTTTTTCCCTAGCACATTTGATTTTCAGGCCTTTGAGCAATTGACTGAGCAAACTTTCTCTGCAAGGCTTGAAACTTAACATGGATGATCTTGAGAACATTTTAGGACAATGGTGAGCATTTGAGACCCTTTGGACTCAAGTATATTGATGCAACATGAAACCCTAATTTGAGGTAGACTGCCTTAGGAGAGAGTTTGTCTGGTCAACTCTTGGACTTCCTTGAGCAATTTGAGGATCTCACTTGAAATGTATTGAGAAATATGGGAGGGAAAATTTTGGGGTACAACACCCGCCTTATCCGGAAGAATAGCAAGATGGAAGATGATATTAACCGAGTACGACATCTAATACACAACCCAAAAAGAAATCAAAGGGAGTTTATTGGCGGATCATTTGGCGCATCAGGCCGTGGATGACTACCAGTCCATGAATTTCGAGTTCCCAGATGAGAATATCATGTTCGTAACCGACTGCGAAGAACTTGGACTGGATGAAGGACCCGAGGAGGGATCCCGTTGGTCTATGTATTTTTATGAAGCCTCGAACGCATTAGGTAATGGAATTGGCGCGATAATTATATCTCCTGAGGGCTGTCATACTCCGTTCACTGCCAGATTATGTTTTAACTGCACCAACAATATGGCGGAGTATGAAGCGTGTATCATGGGTCTTCGAGTTGACCTGAGGATTAAGTTCTTGAGTGTATTCGTAGATTCCACTCTGGTGATAAGTCAGATCAAAGGTGAGTGGGATATGAAGCACCCGAATCTCATTCCTTACCGAGAATATGTGCTTACATTGCTCCCACACTTGGAGGAGATAACTTTTGAACATTTCCCACGAGAAGAGAACCAGTTGGAGGACGCGCTGGCTACCATGTCTTCTATGTTCAGATTTAGGTGGGATAATGAAGCTCCCTAAATTACCATTGAGAGGTTGGACGAACCCGGACATTGCTGTGACATTGAGACTGAAGAGGTAGCAGATAAACCCTGGTTTCACGAGGTAAAGAGGTATCTTAAAGCTCAAGAATACCCCGGGGGGGCATCTGTTAATGATAAGAAGTTTCTGAGAAGGTTCATTGCGAAGTTCTTCATCAGTAATGGAATCCTCTATAAGCGTAACCATGATTCAACCTTACTGCGGTGTATGGACAAGAGCGAAGCGAAAAGGATCATGGCAGAGTTACATGAAGGTACCTTTGGAACTCATTCCAGTGGACACGCCATGACAAAGATAATCCTACGGGCAGGATATTACTGGTCTACTATGGAAGCCGATTTTTATCAGCACTCTCGAACCTGTCATTAGTGCCAAGTCTATGCTGATAAGGTGAATGTACCTCCGGTTCCCCTGAATGTTTTGACAGCTCCTTGGCCCTTTGCAATGTGGGGCATCGACATGATCAGCAAGATCAGACCTACGGCGTCCAACGGGCATCGCTTCATTCTGGTAGAAATTGATTACTTCACAAAGTGGGTTGAGGCAGCTTCCTTTGCTACAATAACCAAGAACATCATGGCGCGGTTTGTCCGACACAATCTGATCTATCGATATGGTGTACCAGAGAGGATTATTACGGACAATGGTACAAATCTCAACAACACAATGATCACCGAGCTCTGTAAACAGTTCAAGATTCAGCATCATAACTCTTCTCCCTACCGGACGAAGATGAATGGGGCTGTTGAAGAAGCTAACAAGAACATCAAGAAGATTGTACAGAAGATGACGGTGACATACAAAGACTGGCAAAAGATGTTACCATTTGCTCTTCATGGGTACCGTACCACAACACGGACGTCAACAGGGTAAACCCCCTACTCTCTGGTATATGGCATGGAGGCAGTCCTACCCATCAAAGTCCAGATACCCTCTCTCAGGATTATGAAGGATGCGAGTTTGAATGAAGATGACTGGATCGAAACCCGACTTGATCAGTTGAATCTAATCGATGAAAAGAGACTTACTGCTATCTGTCATGGTCAGACGTATCAAAAGAGAATGATCAAGGCTTTTTACAAGAAACTCAGACGTCAGGAATATCAAGTCGGGGATTTAGTGATCAAACGCATCATACTACCGTAAGGTAATCCCAGGGGCAAATGGACCCCCACATACGAAGGGCCATTTGTGGTTAAGAACATTTTCTCGGGAGGAGCTATGATTCTAACCACCATGGGTGGTGACGACCTTCCTCACCCCGTCAATGCAGACATAGTGAAAAGATACTACGCATAATCAAAGACCCTCTAGGTTGACTAGCCTAGGAAAAAATAAGGGCTTCCTGGCGAACCAAAAGGGTTCGGGCAAAGTAAGGGATGAAAGTGGAAAAAACTGTACACCCGGCAAGTCGAAAACCTGAAAAGGCGACTTGGGCAAAAAGGGGTATCCCGATGGACTAAAAACCCGAAAGGGCGGTCCAGGCAAAAATTAGGGATCAAAGTGTAACACTATGTCTCATTGGATCATCTCGCAACCAGACTTCGGTATCGACTATCAAGCTCAGACGACGCCAATAAATATGATCCACCTTCGACCAAGCAGCAAAGTGAGGAGATGCTTGAAGACATAAAGGCAATAGCAAAGTTGGAACCGGATGGGATTGCTCCACATAGCTGTTTTTCTTTCTTTAACAAAAATTGTAATTCCTATCTTTCGGCGGTGTTCTCTTACTAGGACGTCAGCCTCTTTATACAAAACGCCTATTACAGGCCAACTTCAAAAAAAAATCAATACAATTCATTTTCACAAGAAATTTCAATTTGCTTTTCTTTTTCTATTTTATTTTGCAAGAACGTCCAATGATTCATTTTTGATATATGCATTTGAAAATGATGACTGCTCATAAGTATTTACATGAAAAAAACAAAAGACAAGTACTCGTAATTCCAGGAACAGGGAAAAACCAGAAGTGCCCAAACCTTACATTTACTCTGCCCATCAGGTACCGGGATAGAGCCAGCTTGAAACATGAGTAGTGGTACATACACTCCCCACAGAGTAAAAAGAATCTAAAGACAGTGATGTTATCTCTCCCAAACAGGACACAACTCTCCCCAACTAAGGTTCACAATCGCGAGTGAGTCAGTAAAATTTTCCCCAAGCAGGGTTTATTTCTCTCACAAGCATAAATTTAGTCTCCAACAGAATTCATTATCACCAGCAACGGAAATTCATCCCCAACTGAGTTTATTTCTTCAAATCAGCATATCTATCAACAAAGTATCTCCTCTCCAACAGAGTTATTTTCCCGCATAGTTGTTTTCAAATAGAGTCTCTACTCGGCAGAATATCCGTAAACGAGAGGCAAATCCCCAGCATAGTCATCTTTGTTCACCATCCCCAACAGAAGTAGAGGAACCATGTTTTGACAGCAGTCAATAATACCACTTCTCATACTCTCCAAACAACAGTCAGTGATTTATTTTCCCGGACTCAGATTATTACGTCAGCATTTCACGTTCATGCATCATGACATGTGCATAAATTGCATATAACATAATCTCAATTATTTTGAGAACCACATCACAATGCATCTCATGCATCGCACATAACTAACCCTGTATTTCTTTCAGGAAAGACAATTATTATCAACAATTTCCAGCAGGTACATGATCAACACTCAAAGCTAAACAGAGTAATCATCGGCGACAAATGCAACCTTATACAGGTTCCTTCTCAGCAACCCTACTACCCAGGCTTTCATATCGAAGTAACCCTACTATCTAGGTTCCTTCTCAGCAGCCCTACTACCCAGGCTTTCATATCGAAGTAACCCTACTATCCAGGTTCCTTCTCAAAGCCCTACTATCCAGGCTTTTATCTCGAAGTAACCATATGTGATACGGTGGCAGAAACGACTGTTTTGGAAAATGCTAGTTTGCGTTTTGCATTTTTTATTCGCAAAATGTTGCGGTAAGCAAGAGTCGCCACTGAATTTTATTTTATCCAACTGGAAAGGAAAAAAAGCACAGAAAAATTCCTTTTTCGAGATTTTGAGTACGGGGGGTAGATTATAGAAAGGGAAGGTGTTAGCACCCTTTCTATCCGTAGTTATCTACGGGATCTTAGGTACTTGCTCATCATTTTAAAATTGCTTGTGTGTTTGTGTTTTGAAAAGTTTTTTGTTTTACTTCATTTTAACCCTTGCTTCTGTATTCAAGAGTGTTACGAAGTGTTTTTGAAAATTTTGTTTGGAAAGGTGTAAGGTGTGAAAAAGTTTGATTTTGAGCAAGTACCTCATAGCATCTACTTACCCGAAGAAGAATTGTTTCTATTCTTGTTTCCCTTAGACAATGCTATCCTACTATTAAGGAGTAGGAAGCACCGTCGTTGGAGTTGTAAGGGTCAATTTGAAAGGGACATACGATCACTAAAGCAATGTTATGATGTCTTAGTAATAACCCTAATGTCTTTAAGATCATATTCGAGGAAATATTTCCGAGGAAACCTTTCCTAGGCGACATTTCTGAATGGGACGTTTGATCTTTGTTTAGTCAGGAGGGCAACCACTAAGACACCCTATACTTAATGATCATTTACGGAAGGCAACCAAAGTGAGAGTATACCCTAGGAGTGCGTATGTGCGAGTGATTTGATTTCAGTTATTATCTTTTCACATTAGGGTTTGCTAGCCATTTTAAATTAACATGCAATCTTGTCATACAATCCTATTAACATACATCTAAACAGTTAATATTTGCGAAAATTAAAATGCGAGAAATAAAACTACGCTATTACAAGGTTTCAGGGAGGGGGATTAATTACATAGCCAAAAACCCGTAAAACGATAAATAAAAGAAAATCCTAATTAAACTATTACATACTATAAGCAGTTACATTAATATTGCGAAAATAATAAAACGCGCGCGACGAATTAAAAGAAAAGGAATTAGGATTTTGACCCCATCTAAACCTAATTGAAACTTAAAGAGAAAAATCATTTTTTGTTGTTTTTGATTATTTTGAGAAAACAAAGTTTAATTGAACAAATAAAATAAAAAAACTAATTACTAATTAATTTAAATTTAAGAAAAATAATTAAATCGTCCTATTTTTGTATTTTTGTTTTATTTGAGAAAAGAAATAAAAATTAAATAAAGCTAACCCTAATTTTTTCTAATTGATTTTAAATACATGAAAAAGTTAGAATTAATCCTAAATTAAATTAAACTAACATTAAATTAAATTTGATAAAATAAAAAACCTAATTCTAAAGTTGTGAAATTTATTTTATGATTTTTTGTGAAAAAAGAATTTAATTTGTGTTAGAAAATATTTAAACAAATTAATTTAAATAAGAGAAAATAAAAAAGAAAGAATAAGAATGGGCCTGGTGTCTTTGAAGAAGGGTGATGCTGATTGAAAATATCAAGCCCAACAAGCTCTGGCCTTGTTTGACTTTGCCAGATCCCATGTATACACTTGACTCCAGTGCATGGTGGACCCTCATGTGGGAAGCCTTGGATCTTGGCATGCTTGGGATCTGATGGCTGAAAGCTGATGACGTATGGTGGACTTATGGGACACCTGTACACCTGATCATGCAAAGCAAAATAATATGGAACAATATGGGGACATGGGGATCGAACCCAGACCCTTATACATTATCACCCTGCGCGCTTGCCATACGATATAACCATGTTAATTGTACAATTAACAATAATCAATTATTATATAACATAAACAAAGGATAATCTCAAAATGCGCGAATTTTCAAACTGGCCATTCACCACCTGCCACGCCATCATCTTCCTCATCGCTTCTGTCGTCTTAGACAAACCACTTTTACCTACGGACACTAGGCGTAGGTACAACCGTGCACTTCTCCAAAATCCCATACAAGCATGATAAACATAAAACAATGTACCAATATACTCGTTGCAACCTCACGAGCATCATGGTACCATTATCCATGGCCAATTTTCCCTGTACAGAAAAACCCTAAAAACGAAGCAAGAACCATAGCTATGGCATCTTGCTGTACAGTTAATGAAAACGCAATTAAATATGACCATTAGCTTGCAAACATCATAAGGTTTAAAAACATATCAATGAATCATGCTAAATGTTCCAGAATTATGATATTCGAATTCAAGAAATTATGGAAATCGGGTGACACTTACAGTGCGTTTCTGGATGTTAGAAAGCCTGCTAGTGGTTGAATCTTGGTCCTTGGATGTCTAGCAATTGATTGGGATGATTATAATGCTTTGAATTGACCTGAAAAGTGGAAATTAGTTTTCCACTTTTCTTCATTTTTTTGAAACTTGCTCTCTCTTTTACACGCCTCCAATCCCCCCGTTTTTGACCTGCAAATGTTCATTATGTACCTTAGAATGAATTAGGGTTGCAACTTGGTTTCAAATCTTCTCCAATTATGATCATTGAATCATGATTTAATCCTTATGAAAATCTTTCCAAATTAAGCAAAATGCAATCTTTCTGTGTCCAAATGAACCTTGCACGATTTGATTCTCTCTCCAGCTGTATAATAGACCTAAACATGCACAAAATCTCAAGCTTTGATTAGTTTTTGATATTTTCATGATTTTATTTTGATTTTATTTTATTTAATTGAAATAAAATCAAAATAAATGACAAAAATAAAAGAATGACAAATGGAAGGGATCATGGGTCGTGGGTCACATTACAAACTCAATGCAAGCATAAAAAGTTGGGCCCATTTGACAAAAAATGCAACTTTGGGCACATTTGACTTTTGGCAATTTTGCAAAAAGAGTCAACTTTACCAATGCATAACTCTCTCAATTTTGACCCTAGAGAGGTGTTCATGGGCTTTTTAGGAAGCTTAAGATGTCCTATAAGCAAACCTTTTGGTCTTATCTCGATTGAGTCTTCCATGTTCATGTGTGAAGCTTTGACCCAAAAGGTGTTTTTGTTGACTTTCCAAAATGACCTATAATGTCCAAATTCATATCTTCTTGTGAGTGCATATTTTGAACTTGGGATCTGAAGATGAATTGTAGGGAATTGCATTCTCTTCAAAATGAGCGTTGGATAGGTCATTTTTGATAAAGTATGAGAATGTTATGCTTGGTCAAAGTTGAGTTGACTTTTCTTGCAAAACCCTAATTTAGCAACTTTTGGGTTTTGATGAATTGTGAGCAATCCTTGAGGAATCATGATCCACCCTTGATCAAATGATGAATAATACTTCAAAATTAGAATGTTGACCAAAAATCTTGAAGTTTGACTGTATGTGGGCCACAATTGACTTTTGCCCTAACATAGTCGATTTCCAGGCCTTTGAGCAATTGATTGAGCAAACTTTCTCTGCAAGGCTTGAAACTTGACATGGATGGTTTTGAGAACATATTAGGAAAATGGTGAGCATTTGGGATCCTTGGGACTCAAATATCTTGATGAAAATTGAAACCCTAATTTGGGGTAAACTTCCTTAGGAGAGAGTTTGTCTGGTCAACCCTTGGACTTTCTTGACCAATTTGAGGACCTCACTTGAAATGTATTGAGAAATATGGGAGGGAAAATTTTGGGTTACAACACCCTACTATCCAGGTTCCTTCTCACAACCCTACTATCCAGGCTTTCATCTCGAAGTAACCCTACTATCCAGGTTCCTTCTCACAGCCCTACCATCTAGGCTTTCATCTCGAAGTAACCCTACTATCCAGGTTCCTTCTCACAGCCCTAATATCCAGGCTTTCATGTCGAAGTAACCCTACTATCCAGGTTCCTTCTCACAGCCCTACCATCTAGGCTTTCATCTCGAAGTAACCCTACTATCCATGTTCCTCCTCACAACCCTACTATCCAGGCTTTCGTGTCGAAGTAACCCTATTATCCAGGGTCCTTCTCACAACCCTATTATCCAGGCTTTCGTATCAAGGTAACCCTACTATCCAAGTTCCTTCTCACAACCCTATTATCCCGACTTTCATCTCGAAGTAACCCTACTATCCAGGTTCCTTCTCACATCCCTACTATCTAGGACTTCATCCCAAAGTAACCCTACTATCCAGGTTCCTTCTCATAACCTTACTATCTGGGGTCTTCCCCTCTTATCCCCAGACAATAGTCAACAAAACTGTAACACCGGGACCCAATCAAACACAATTGATTTCACATTTCCCCAGGAAGTCGTGGTGCAGCATATACCCCGACCAGACACACAGTTCACTTCTGCACCCCAAACCGGAGTTATTCCCCAGTAGAGTAACGGACAACCGAAGCTCCTAGAACTTTATTTCTCTTAAGACAGAGACCAGCATTCCCTAGCGAAGTTTTCCTCAACAACAGGTATACAGGTTCTCGCAAAGGAATATCTTATGCGATCGACATCTCTTAGGATGGCATCTTTAAGCCCATCGCTGACAATTCCATAGAAACTACCAAATAGCATCTATAAGCCCATTCCTGATATCACAAACCAAGTATCACTTCATGCAAGTGCAAATTTCTGGACACTCTAGTGTTCAATCATCTTCCACCTTCAAATCACGAAAGACAGACAAGCCAATCTACATCTTAAGGTTTAAGAAGATTGAACAGTGGCAGCTGTTGTACCCTAAAATTTTCCCTCCCACATTTCTCAACATATGTCAAGTGAGGCCCTCAAATTGCTCAAGGGAGTTCAAGAGTTGACCAGAAAAACTCTCTCCTAAGGCAGCCTACCTCAAATTAGGGTTTCCATTTTCATCAGTATGTGTGAACTAAAAAGGACTCAAATGCTCACCATTGTCCTAATATGTTCCCAAGACCATCCATTTCAAGTTTCAAGCCTTGCAGAAGAAGTTTGCTCAGTCAATTACTCAAATGTCTGAAAATCAACTGTACTAGGTCAAAAGTCAACTGTGGCCCACATACAGTCAAACTTCAACATTTTTGGTCAACATCCTCATTTTGAAGTACTATTCATCATTTTATCAAGGGTTGATCATGATTCCTCAAGGATTGCTCATAATTCCTCAAAACCTAAAAGTTGCTAAATTAGGGTTTTTTAGGAAAAGTCAACTCAACTTTGACCAAGCATAACTATGTCGTACTTTATCAGAAATGATCCATACAAATATAATTTTGAAGAGGATGAAATTCCCTACAATTCATCTTCATCTCCCAAGTTCAGAATATACGCTTACAAAAAGATATGAATTTTGACATTATAGGTCCTTTTGAAAAGTCAACAAAAACACCTTTTGGGTCAAAGGGGTTGCTTATAGGACATCCTAAGCTTTCTAAAAAGTCAAAGAACACCTCTCTAGGGTCAAAATTGAGAGAGTTATGCATTGTCCAAGTTGACCATTTTTGCAAAATTGCCAAAAGTCAAATGTGCTAAAATTTGCATTTTTTGCTAAATGGGCCCAACGTTTTATGCTTGCACCTCAATTATAATGTGGTTCACGATGCAAATACTTATCCACAAACTATTTGCTTCATTTTTCAATTTATTTTGATTTTTCATTAATTAAAAAGTGAATTAAATCAAATAAATGATGAAAATTATCAAAGATATGATTTGATTTGTTTTTTTTGACAGGTTAGCAACCAAGATATGCTTAGCTTGCAAGATCAATTCGAATCAATGGCAATTGGTACAAAAAGAGCATGATTAGGAAAAATTTGGAAGGATATCATACACCATGAAAACTAAATCAAATCTTCAAAATTTGTAAAGATACTAGTGGTTTTTACAACCCTAATTCACTCTAGTACATATAGAGAATGCAACCAAGGCAAGAAAAAGAGGTTAGCAGTCGTGAAAACACTAGAAGAAAACTTAAAAAATTTGCAAGAAAGTGGAGGATCGTTCTTGGACTTAGAGAGTGTTTCAAGCCATTGTAAGGTTACCAATAGACTCCTGGACATCTCCATAAGGGATCTCAATCAATTGCAAGCATTTTCACGTCCGGAATCGTAAGTTATAGACGCCACGGTTTTCCTTAAAACTTGATTTCGACTTCATTGATTTACTCATCATAAGCATGTTTTAATTATATATTCTTGTTCATCATTGAGTTTGCAAGCTATTGGTACCATTTAATTGCATTTATAATGCAGGAATCACGATATGCCATTAAAAGAAGTGTCGATCGCATAAGAGATTCCTTTGCGAGAGACCGTATACCTGTTGTTGAGGAGGACTACGCTGGGGAATGATGTTCTTTGTCTTGAGAGAGATAGAGTTTTAGGAACTTCAGTTGTCTGTTACTCTACTAGGGGAATCATCTCTTAGTCGAGGAGATGAAAATGAACTGCTATTTGGTCGTGCTCCAGGCTTCACAGTCATTTGCTGAGGAAAATAAGACCGACTGCTATCTGGTCGTGCTCCAGGCTTTACAGTGACTTAATGGGGAGATGAGATTAGAATTGCTATCTGGTCGTTCTCCAGGCTTTGCAATTTCTCGATTCTTATCTGGTCGTGCTCCAGGCTTTCGAAGGAATCAAGTGTTTATCCGGTTGCATCCGGGCTTCAACTTGAATTTAGGCATACTAATATCCGGTCGATTTCTGGGCTTCATAGTAATTGGCCGAGTAAACTTCTATTTGGTCGAATTCCAAGCTTCGCAGTACCTTATACTGTTATCTGGTCGTGTCCCAGGCTTCAGTATCCTTTGCCGTTATCTGGTCGTGATCCAGGCTTCACAGCGTCTTATACCATTATCTGGTTGATTCCAGGCATTATGGTATCTTGTATTTCTATCTGGTAGATTTCCAGGCTTCACAATAACTTGCTGAGGGTTAAGCTATTTTCCGGTCAATTTCCGGGCTTCATAGCTTGTATTTATGACATACCACTATCTGGTCGATTCCAGGCTTCGTAGTACTTTGAAGAAGTCAAGATATTATCCGGTCGATTTTCGGGCTTTACAGCTTGAACTGGAATAGAAATCTTAGTATCGATTTGACTGAACCAGAGAAAACTTGTGAGAATTTGATTGTATCTTTCCCTGAAAGGTAAAGAGTTAGTCGTATGTAATGTCATGATGTATGAAATGTATTTGAGTAATGATGTTCTCGAAATAAATGGGATAGTGCTGTATGATGCATATGCGCATGTCATAATGTATGGATATGCAATGTTCTTGTGATATTCTATGGCTGGGGAGAATAAATCCTAGACCGCTGTTGGAGAGTACAAGGAGTTGAGTTCTTCATTCTTGCTGGAGATAGTGACCAAAGATGTTTAGCCGGAGATTTGCGTCCGTTCTGCTTGAGAATATTCCGCCGGGAGAGACTCTATGGGGAAGAAAGATATTCTGCTAGCCAATCTGCTGATTTGGAGAACCCACTCCGCTGGGGACGAATTACCGTTGCTGGTGATGATGAACTCTATCAGGGATTGTATTTCTGCCTATGGAAGAAATAAACTCCGCTGATGGTGAACTTCTATTGTTGGTGATAGATAAACTCTGCCTTGGGAGAATTTTGCCGACTCATTCGCGATTGTGAACCTCGGCTGGGGGGAGTTAACACCACTGTCTATAGATACTTCTTACCCTGCGGGGAGTGTACGTACCTTTAGTCATATTCTCCAGCTGTCTCTATCTCTGTACCGGGTGGGTAAAGCAACTGTAAGGTTTGGACATTTCTTATTTTCCCCTATTTCTGAAATTACGAGTAATCGTTTTTTGTTTCTTATGTAAATATTTATGAGCAACAATTATTCTCAAATGCATATATCAAAAATGAACCATTGGACGTTCTTGCAAAACAAAACAGAAAAAAGAAAAACAAGTTAAAATTTCTTGTGAAGATGAATTGTATTGATTTTTGAAGTTAGCCTGTAACAGGCGTTTTGTACAAGAGGCTGGCGTCCTAGTAAGAGAACGCCGCCGAAGGACAGAAATTATATAATTTGTGTAAAAGAAAGAAAAACAGCTATGTGAACAATCCCACTGGGTTCGAACTCTGCTATTGCCTTTATATCCTCGAGCGTCTCATCACTTTGCTACTTGGTCGAAGATGGATCAGATTGATTGGCATCGTCCGAGCTTGATAGTCGATACCAAAGTCTGGTCGTAAGGTGATCCAATGAGACATAGTGTTACGCTTCAATCCCTAATTTTTTCCTGAACCGCCCTTTTGGGTTTTCAGTCCACCGGGATACCCTTTTTTGCCCAAGTCGCCTTTTCAGGTTTTCGACTTGCCGGGTGTGCAGTTTTTTTTTCATTTTAATCCCTTACTTTTGCCCGAACCCTTTTGGTTTGCCGGGAAGCCCTTATTTTTGCCTAGGCCAGTCAACCTAGAGGATCTTTGATTATGTGTAGTATCTTTTCACTATGTTTGTATTGACGGGGTGAGGAAGGTCGTCACCATCCATGGTGGTTATAATCATAGCTCCTCCCGAGAAAATGTTCTTAACCACAAATGGCCCTTCGTATGTGGGGGTCCATTTGCCCCTGGGATCACCTTGCGGCAGTATGATGCGTTTGATCACCAGATCCCCAACTTGATACTGTTGTCGTATGACTTTCTTGTTAAAAGCCTTGATCATTCGCTTTTGATACGTCTGACCATGACAAATAGCAGCGAGTCTCTTTTCATCGATTAAGTTCAGTTGATCAAGTCAGGTCTGGATCCAATCATCTTCGCTCAAACCTGCATCCTTCATAATCCGGAGAGAGGGTATCTGGACTTCAATGGGCAAGACTGCCTCCATGCCATACACCAGAGAGTAGGGTGTTGCCCCCATCGAAGTCCGTGCTAAGGTACGGTACCCATGAAGAGCGAATGGTAACATCTCATGCCAGTCTTTGTATGTCACCGTCATCTTCTGCACAATCTTCTTGATGTTCTTGTTAGCCGCTTCAACAACCCCATTCATCTTCGGCCGGTAGGGAGAAGAGTTATGATGCTGTATCTTAAACTGTTTACAGAGCTCGGTGATCATCGTATTGTTGAGATTTGTACCATTGTCCGTAATGATTCTCTCTGGTATACCATATCGACAAATCAAGTTGTGTCGGATAAACTGCGCCACGACGTTCTTGGTTACTGTAGCCAAGGAAGCTGCCTCAACCTACTTCGTAAAATAATCAATTGCTACCAGAATAAAACGATGCCTGTTAGACGCAGTAGGTTTGATCTCACCTATCATATCGATGCCCCACATTGCGAAAGGCCAAGGAGCTGTCAAGACATTCAGAGGAACTGGAGGTACATGCACCTTATCAGCATGGACTTGGCACTTATGACAGGTCCGAGAATTCTGATAACAATCGACTTCCATAGTAGACCAATAATATCCAGCCCGTAGGATTTTCTTCGCCATGGTATGTCTGTTGGAATGAGTCCCGAAGGTACCTTCATGTAACTCTGTCATGATCCTTTTTGCCTCGCTTTTGTCCATACATCGCAATAAGGTTGAATCATGGTTACGCTTATAAAGAATCCCATTACTGATGAAGAACTTCACCGCGAACCTTCTCAAGAACTTTTTTATCATTAACAGATGCACCCTCGGGGTACTTTTGAGCCTTAAGATACCTCTTTACCTCGTGAAACCAAGGATTATCTGCTACCTCTTCAGTCTCAATGTCACAGCAATGTTCGAGTTCATCCAACCTCTCAATGATAATCTGGGGAGCTTCATTGTCCCATCTGACCTTGAACATAGAAGACATAGTGGCTAGCGCGTCCGCTAACTGGTTCTCCTCTCTTGGGAAGTGTTCAAAGGTTATCTCCTCAAAGTGCGGAAGCAACGTCAGTACATACTCCTTGTAAGGAATAAGATTTGGGTGCTTCGTATCAAACTTGCCTTTGATCTGACTAATTACTAGAGCAGAATCTCTGAATACACTCAAGAACTTAATCCTCAGGTCAATAGCAGCTCGAAGACCCATGATGCACGCTTCACACTCCGCCATATTGTTGGTGCAGTTAAAACATAATCGGGCGATGAATGGAGTATGACAGCCCTCAGGAGATATGATCGCAGCGCCAATGCCATTACCCAATACGTTTGATGGTCCATCAAAATACATAGACCATCGGGATCCTTCCTCAGGTCCTTCATCTGGTCCAGGTTCTTCACGGTCGGTCATCACCATAATGTTCTCATCCGGGAACTCAAAATACATGGACTGGTAGTCATCCACGGCCCGATGCACCAAATGATCTTCAAATACACTCCCCTTGATTTCCTTTTAGGTTGTATATTGGATGTCATACCCGGTTAAGATCATCTGCCATCTCGCTATTCTTCCGGATAAGGCTGGCTTTTCGAAGATATACTTGATTGGATCCATCTTTGAAATCAATAAGGTGGTATGAGTCAGCATATACTGTCTCAGCCGACGAGCAGCGCATGCCAAAGTGCAGCAAGTTTTCTCGAGCAGTGAGTATCGGGTCTCACAGTCGGTAAACTTTTTGCTAAGGTAGTAAATAGCATGCTCTTTTCGACCAGACTCTTCATGCTGCCCCAACACACACCCCATTGAATTGTCCAGTATTGTCAAGTATAAAATCAAAGGTCTTCCTTCAACTGGAGGCATCAAAATTGGTGGCTCTTTGAGGTATTCCTTTATTCTTTCGAAAGAGGTCTGACATTCATCATTCCATTCTACCACTTGATCTTTCTTCAGCAGCTTGAAGATTGGCTCACAAGTAGCGGTCAAATGTGAAATGAATCGGGAGATGTAGTTCAGACGTCCCAAAAAGCCTCTAACTTCCTTTTCTATGCGATGAGCCAGCATCTCCTGTATGGCTTTTACCTTGGCAGGGTCTACCTGAATACCCTTATCACTGACGACGAAACTCGGCAGCTTACCAGACCTTACTCTGAAGGTGCATTTGTTCGGGTTTAACCTTAGCTTGTACGTCTTCAACCTGTCGAACAATTTATGGAGATGGTCAAGGTGTTCTTCCTCAGCCTGGGACCTTGCAATCATGTCATTAACATAAACCTCAATCTCATGGTGAATCATGTCGTGGAACAAAGCGACCATGGCGCGCTGATACATTGCCCCGACATTCTTCAACCCGAAAGGCATTACTTTGTAACAGAAGGTTCCCCACTGTGTAACAAAGGTTGTCCTCTCCATGTCTTCAGGAGCCATCTTGATCTGATTGTAACCAGAAAAACCATCCATAAAGGAGAAGATCTTATGCTGCGCGGTGTTGTCAACCAGAACATCAATGTATGGAAGTGAGAAGTAATCCTTGGGGCTTGCCCTGTTCAGATCTCTATAGTCCACACACATTCGTACCTTACCATCTTTCTTAGGTACTAGAACAACGTTGGCAACCCACTGCGGGTAGGAAGTGACAACTAGAAATCTGGTGTCAAACTGTTTCATGACCTCATCTTTGATTTTCTCAGACATCTCAGGGCGCATACGGTGAACTTTCTACTTTACCGGAGGACAGTCTTCTTTAGTCGGCAAGCAATGAACCACAATATCAGTGTCCAAACCAGGCATATCTTCATAAGACCAAGCGAAGATCTCACCATAGTCACGTAGCATCTGTATCAACCGTTGTTTGACACTAGGCTTCAGATTCGCACCTATCTTGACCTCTTTCCTGTCTTCCTCTGTACCCAAATTCAATGATTCAACAGGCTCTTCATGAGGCTGTATGGCCCTTTCTTCCTGTAGTAACAGTCTAGAAAGTTCTCCGGGCAGCTCACAATCATCCTCACCTTTGTCCTCGACTTGGTTGATCGGATTTTTGAAGTCATAACTGGCAGTAGCAGAGTTGTTATCAATGGGTTCCAGAGTGGATATGGATCTGCATTATGATATGTGAGTGTGTGTAAGAGAATAATTGTTTTTGATAAAGCGAGAGACAGAAAAAGAAAAACAAGGAGCGCAAAATTTGTAATGCAAGAAACGTCCAATTCTTTATTGATGATATATGAAAATGACAAATAATAAGCCCTCACAAGCAAAGCCAAAGTGCCTCGGACAAGGCACCCGACCGTAAAGTTTCAAACTGTTTATTACAAATCTCAAAACAAAAGTCAATTACTGTGGAATAAAAGAAACAGGTATGAAGTCCTTCGCCGTCCAGTTGTTCAATCCACCGTTGGTCATTGGGTAGATCCAGTTGTCGAAGTTTGAATCTTCTTCATTGTCTTCCACCGCATTAACTCCCTGATTGCTGATGTGCAGAGGAGGTCTTCCAATCCGTGCGCGCCTAACAACCCTTTGAGCCCCTGGAGTAAAGCCCAAACCAAATTTGTCAGTTTTGTGTGTGAAATCAGGGAGCTGACCCCAATTTGCACATCCACCTTTTTCAATTACATCCCTAGCATCCTTGAGGGAAGCCATCTTCATCGGAGGTTTGTCAGTAGCAACTTCAGCTGACTCCAAAGTCTCGGGGACCTCTTCAAAGTTCTGACAAGGGGTTTCGTTGAATTCCTCATCCATCTCCACGCAGCGAAAGGAATTGAGATGACTCACCATGTACTCCTCTTCACCTCGTACCGTGACAATCTTCCCCTTTACCGGATATTTCAACATTTGGTGGAGCGTGGAAGTTATTGCCCCAGCCCTATGAATCCAAGGGCGACCCAAAAAGCAAGAATATGATGGTAGGATATCCATCACGTAGAAAGTAGATGCAAAAGTCTGAGATCCAACTTTAACAGGGACGTCCACCTCCCCGTGCACCATCCTTTTTGACCCTTCGAAAGCCCTGACCACAATATTGCTCGGCTTTAGAATCAAGCCTTCACAGTCCAGACGGTCTAATGCTTTCTTTGGAAGAACATTCAACGAGGACCCGGTATCCACTAGTACTTGGGCCATGGTAGTGCCCCTGCACTCGATCGAGACGTGCAGAGCATCATTATGATTTCTTCCTTTAGCAGTCAGATCTACATCTGAGAAACCCAACCCATTGTCGGCAGTCAAACTAGCTACGCAGTCTTTGAATTGATCAACTGCAGTTTCCTATGGTACATGCGAAGTCTTGAGGAAAGCAGTTAAAGCCTTTTCATGGGCTACAGAACACAATAACAAGACAACATGGAGATTTTTGATGGGGTCTGCCCCAGCTGCTCGACTATATTGTAGTCGCTCTTCTTGATAATCTTAAAAATTTCCTCTATCTCCTGCTTAGAGGTTTCTACAATGATCTTCTTAGGTGCCTCCGTCTGGGCAGGCTCACCTGTGATTTCTTTTCCCCGAGCGCCAGATGGTTCAACGACAGGGGTGATAACTTGAATAGGGATTAGGATAGTAGCTGATGTACTAGCAGATGGAATAACAACATGTTTGTGAACAGTCGGAGGGGAAATCTCGGGAGAAAAGAGTATTCCACTTCTGGTGAACTTGCTAGCCCCGACAATATTGCTGACATCAACATCAACTTCTTCACTCTTTAAATCTTGCTTAACTCCATGGTAATACACATCAGCCCCATAGTGCCAAGGGATAGCCTTATCCGAAGTGTACGGGATAGGACCAAGGACAGTAATTATTAACGGAGCAATTCTTGGGATGGGTATAATCGTAACAGGCTTTCTTGAGGAAACCTTGGAAGGATTGGCAGAAATGGTTATGATGGCAACATCTTCAACTGGAATCAACGGAATCATAGTCTTTTCGAACAGGATCTCTTTGTTATCCATCAGGCGCTGAACACCTGATTTCAATGAATGGCAACCAGCAGGCAGAATTGAACATATGTGGCAACCTTCACCATAGCCCAGAAATAAACTGGCCAGCAACACAAATAAATTATCGTTCACAGCATTTACTCCCTGACCATGCTTGGGCATGGGAGCAGTTATGACGTTGGATTTCTCCAGAGTGTCAAACTCAATCTCTTTGGCTTCGATCAGGTCTTGCACTTTGTTTTTCAAGGCCCAACAGTTGTTTGTATCATGACCTGAGCCGTCAGAGTGATAGGCGCAGCGAGCATTCGGGTTATAGTGAGGAGATATGGTGTTGGGGTTCTTCGGGGCCTCCCTCAGAGTTACCAGATTGGTCTTTAATAATTGTGGTAGAATTTGAGACAAGGTCATATTGAGCCGAGTGTACTGCCTATGTGGTCTTTCCACCCTTTGTTGATTGTTGCATTGTGGAGCACCTGTGGGTCTTGATATCACTATTGCATTTACTTCTTGGCGGTGTTCAGGTCTGCTTTGGCCCCTCGGGCTATATACTGCACTGGCTTCCTTCTTACCAGCGACATGCTTCTTTACTGCACTTGATGAAGTATCCTTCTGTATTTTACCACTTCGGATACCAGCTTCTACTCTCTCTCCAGTCAAGATCAACTCAGTAAACCCAGATGACTAACTTCCGATCATATGATTGAAAAATGGACCAGATAGCGTCCCTAGAAACATGTCAACCAACTCCCTGTTAGACAAAGGGGGTTGAACTCTTCCATCCAAATCTCTCCATTTTTGAGCATAGTCCTTAAAACCTTCAGTTGCACCCATTGACATACCCTGAAGCTTAGTATGAGTGGGAGCAAGTTCAGCGTTATATTGGTACTGCCTGTAAAAAGCAGCAACAAGGTCTTCCCAGTTTCGGACATTAGCTCCTTCCAATTGATAAAACCATTCAAGTTGAGTCCCTGACAGACTATCTTGAAATAAGTGTACCCACAAATTTCTATCAACAGTGTGGGGTTGGATTTTCCTAACATACGAGCGGAGATGGAGTTTTATACAGGATACTCCATCGTACTTGGCAAAAACCGGAGCTTTGAACTTATGAGGGATCACCACTCCAGATACCAGTCCCAGCTCTCTGAAATCTAAACCAGGGATCTTCTGAATCTCCATAGCACTCAGATGGTCTTCTAACTGCTTGTACCTATCCTCGGGAGGAAGATATTGCTCCTCATCAAAATCAGTATCATTATCAGAGTTTTCAGGACTAGGGCCCTTTTCTTCTTCTTGGTTCTCCCCTTCCTTGGATGAAAAGGACATATCAGCTTGATGTTTCAACCTATTCCCAAACCTTTTGCCCATACTCATAAGAACGACCTTCTTCTTCTTCTTCTTCTTCTCTTTCAGAATGATAGTCTTCAAATCCTCTTGCCCTTTAGCCAAGCTCAAGAACATCTCTTGGAATTGGGCGTTCTGTGCCTGAAGATCTTTGATGGCTTGATCAGAAGACATTTCGTGCTGAAATAAACAACGAAGAAGATGAGAAACCTGTAATGGTACCTGTAATGGCGTGCATGATGATGGGATGCGTATGTAATGATTTCAAAGACTTTGGGAAATTTAAATTTGAAAGCCAAAAATAAACAAACTTTATTAGATTAACTTGTAAAAAGGTTCAACAATGCCTTTTAAGGAGTTAAAAAAGAAATAAATGGAAAACAAATCTAAACTAGAAAAGCAAAATCAAAAGTCCCATGGACGCTTCCTCTTTGTGCTGACGTAGTCATTGATCGTTCTTTCTTCCTCGAGCTGTCTGGTAAGCTTCAAGATCTTCCTTTCTTGCTCATGGTACTTCTCCCAGTAAGTATCCCTTTCCTCTTTCAGCTGAATCCAGGACCTCTGCAATGCCCCAGGATCAGTGGGCATGTAAGGATATAGAACTGTGTAAGGAATGCCTTCTTCATTAGTGCGCTCCACAATTACTGGCAATACTGCTTCATAGGGAATTCCAAGCTTCTGGACAGGGGCTCGGACCCATTGGAGATAAGGATGCATAGGGAGGGAAGTCCTTGGTCCCAGCTCTTAGGGGTCATACCTGTTCACCATGCCCCAAGCTCGTATAAACCTTCGGCGATGCTCGTTAACGTCTTCCTTGTAGTCAAATGCAATATCCGTAAGAAGTAGCTCATGGGGACCGTCTCTCCGAGCACGGCCAAATTGTCGCAAAGCTAGACAAGGATTGTAGGTTATTCCCCCTCTGATTCCAAGCAACGGGACATTAGGGTATCCCCGACAATGATCAATGACAACAGTGCTTTCCATAACCCGGGAGCTCCAAAGAATGTCTGTATGGGCAAGTGACATTATCCTGTAGGACCAACCCAAACCATCTTCGTTCTTCATCACGGACTCAGGGAGGTGCAAAATAAACCACCTCGATAGCAATGGCATGCAACACATGAGAGTTCCTCTTCTTCACACAGTACGAGTGTAGAGGGCATGCAAGATATCACCCAGTAGAGTAGGCACTGGATTACGAGAAAGGAAAATCTTGACCGCATTCACATCTATGAAGGAATCCGGATTCGGTAAGAGAACCAAATTGTAGATAAGGATAGCCAAGATATCTTCGAAAGCCTGAAAATCCAAATTATCCCAGAATAGTTGAGCTTGATCTATCAGAAACTTGGCTAAGAAACCTTTGACCCCGCTTCGTGTCTCCCAATTGGATACTACATCAACCCTTTTTAGATGCAGAGTTGAGGCAATGTCTTCTGGTCTAGGAGTCTCTTCCATACCTGTGAAGGGCATCTTCTCAAGGATGGATATGCCCAATAAGTGAGAAAACTCTTCCAAAGTGGGAACCAGCTGATAATCTGGGAAGGTGAAGCAATGATGCTCAGGATCGAAGAATTGGAAAAGCACACTCATCATTTGCTCATTAAACTTTGAAGTAACCAGGCTAAGAAGCTGACCATGTCTCTTAATGAACAAAGAAGTCTCAGAAACTCTTGAGGCTAACTCTTTGAGTTGAGCAGGTATTTGCACAAAGTTAACTCGGATGGTGTTTCTGCGCACGGAAGCCATAATCTGCAAAACAGAACAAAGATAAATCCCCTCGGTATTTGAAATGGTTAGTATAATGAAGTATGCATGCTATGTTATGATGCATGATGTCATGATAAAACAAACAACAGGTATAGCAGATAATAGGCATGGCAAAGGCAAACAAGTCACATAAAAGCCCTTAGGTTTAAGGCTTCATGGGGTCAAAGGTATTACCCTCTTGAAGTTCACTTGGTTTCAACCTGTCCTATGCAAAAGTAACCGGGTTCTAGAGATTCTCAATATCACTGACCATCCTCCACCGGTCATGGTTTTAGGTCACGCAATCTTTTCTTGCAGCCAGAACTATCTCGAGAGTATGGTCTCAATGAGTGTAGCATCGAGTATCACCCAGTTCTCAGCTTTACACCGAGGCCGGCTATCTCACTACTTCCTAATGGCCAAGTTTGTCAATATAAGGGTTCTAAGGTCAGTTGATGCTTAACGACACACATAGCGGCCCCGTATTCTCCCCGTTTCTCCACAAGGGATACCGATACCAACCAATGTGCCACATCAACGTAGCTACTACTTCAACTATATCGGTCTATGCCGTACAATTCCCTCACAGTTTATTGCTACTTACCTAAAAGGTGCCCCCCAGATCCGAGTTAGGATCTATAGTAACTCCGAAACAAAACCATTAAAAGTAAAGCAACCAAAACAAATAAGAGAAGCAATTTTATGATGAACTAAATCCTAAGGTATACCCCACTTATTTAGTCCACAGCAGAGTCGCCAGTTCTGTGATACGGTGGCAGAATCGACTGTTTTGGAAAATGCTGGTTTGTGTTTTGCGTTTTTTATTCGCAAAATGTCGCGGTAAGCAAGAGTCACCACCGACTTTTATTTTATCCAACTGGAAAGGAAAAAAAAGCATAGAAAAATTCATTTTTCGAGATTTTGAGTACGGGGGGTAGATTATAGAAAGGGAAGGTGTTAGCACCCTTTCTATCCGTAGTTATCTACGGGCTCTTAGGTACTTGCTCATCATTTTAAAATTGCTTGTGTGTTTGTGTTTTGAAAAGTTTTTTTTGTTTTACTTTGTTTTAACCCTTGCTTCTGTCTTCAAGAGTGTTACGAAGTGTTTTTGAAAACTTTGTTTGGAAAGGTGTAAGGTGTGAAAAAGTTTAATTTTGAGCAAGTACCTACTAGCATCTACTTACCCGAAAAAGAATTGTTTCTATTCTTGTTTCCTTTAGACAACGCTATCCTACTATTAAGGAGTAGGAAGCACCGTCGTTGGAGTTGTAAGGGTTAGTTCGAAAGGGACATACGATCACTAAAGCAATGTTAGGATGTCTTAGTAATAACCCTAATGTCTTTAAGATCATATTCGAGGCAATATTTCTGAGGCAGCCTTTTCGAGGCGACATTTCCGAACCGGACATTTGATCTTTGTTTAGACAGGAGGGCAACCACTAAGATACCCTATACTTAATGATCGTTTACCGAAGGCAACCGAAGTGAGAGTATACCCTATGAGTGCGCATGTGCGAGTGATTTTATTTCAGTTATTATCTTTGCACATTAGGGTTTGCTAGCCATTTTAAATTAACATGCAATCTTGTCATACAATCCTAATAACATACATCTAAACAGTTAATATTTGCGAAAATTAAAATGCGAGAAATAAAACTACGTTATTACAAGGTTTCGGGGAGGGGGATTGATTACATAGCCAAAAACCCGTAAAACGATAAATAAAAGAAAATCCTAATTAAACTATTACATACTGTAAGCAGTTACATTAATATTGCGAAAATAATAAAACGCGCGCGACAAATTAAATGAAAAGGAATTAAGGTTTTGACCCCATCTAAACCTAATTGAAACTTAAAGATAAAAATCATTTTTTGTTGTTTTTGATTATTTTGAGAAAACAAAGTTTAATTGAACAAATAAAAAAAAACTAATTACTAATTAATTTAAATTTAAGAAAAATAATTAAATCGACCTATTTTTGTATTTTTGTTTTATTTGAGAAAAGAAATAAAAATCAAATCAAGCTAACCCTAATTTTTTCTAATTGATTTTAAATACATGAAAACGTTAGAATTAATCCTAAATTAAATTAAACTAACATTAAATTAAATTTTATAAAATAAAAAACCTAATTCTAAAGTTGTGAAATTTATTTTATGATTTTTTGTGAAAAAAGAATTTAATTTGTGTTAGAAAATATTTAAACAAATTAATTTAAATAAGAGAAAATAAAAAAGAAAGAATAAGAATGGGCCTGGTGTCTTTGAAGAAGAGGGGTGCTGATTGCAAATATCAAGCCCAACAAGCTCTGGCCCTGTTTGACTTTGCCAGATCCCATGTATACACTTGACTCCAGTGCATGGTGGACCCTCATGTGGGAAGCCTTGGATCTTGGCATGCCGGGGATCTGATGGCTGAAAGCTGATGATGTATGGTGGACTTATGGGACGCCTGTACACCTGATCATGCAAATCAAAATAATATGGAACAATATGGGGACCTGGGGATCGAACCCAGGCCCTTAGACATTATCACCCTGCATGCTTGCCATATGAACTAACCAAGTTAATTTTACAAATAACAATAATCAATTATTATATAACACAAACAAAGGCTAATCTCAAAACACGTGAATTTTCAAACTGGCCATTCACCACCTGCCATGCCATCATCTTCCTCATCGCTTCTGTCGTTTTAGACAAACCACTTTTACCTACGGACGCTGGGCATAGGTACATCCCTTGGCTTCTCCAAAATCCCATACAAGCATGATAAACATAAAACAATGGTACCAATCAAGTCGTTGCAACCTCACGAGCATCATGGTACCATTATCCATGGCCAATTTTCCCTATACAGAAAAACCCTAAAAACGAAGCAAGAACCATAACTATGGCATCTTGTTGTACAGTTAATGAAAACGCAATTAAATATGACCATTATCTTGCAAACATCATAAGGTTTAAAAACATATCAATGAATCATGCTAAATGTGCCAGAATTATGATATTCGAATTCAAGAAATTATGGAAATCGTGTGACACTTACAGTGCGTTTCTGGATGTTAGAAAGCCTGCTAGTGGTTGAATCTTGGTCCTTGGATGTCTAGCAATTGATTGGGATGGTTATAATGCTTTGAATTGACCTGAAAAGTGGAAATCAGTTTACCACTTTTCTTGATTTTTTTGAAACTTGCTCTCTCTTTTGCACGCCTCCAATCCCCCCGTTTTTTATCTGCAAATGTTCCTTATGTACCTTAGAATGAATTAGGGTTGCAACTTGGTTTCAAATCTTCTCCAATTATGACTATTGAATCATGATTTGATCCTTATGAAAATCTTTCCAAATCAAGCAAAATGCAATCTTTTTTTGTCCAAATGAACCTTGCACGATTTGATTCTCTCTCCAGCTGTATAATAGACCTAAACATGCACAAAATCTCAAGCTTTGATTAGTTTTTGATATTTTCATGATTTTATTTTGATTTTATTTGATTTAATTGAAATAAAATCAAAATAAATGACAAAAATAAAAGAATGACAAATGGAAGGGATCATGGGTCATGGGTTACATTACAAACTCAATGCAAGCATAAAACGTTGGGCCCATTTGACAAAAAATTCAACATTGGGCACATTTGACTTTTGGCAATTTTACAAAAAGAGTCAACCTTACCAATGCATAACTCTCTCAATTTTGACCCTAGAGAGGTGTTCTTTGACTTTTAAGGAAGCTTAAGATGACCTCTAAGCAACCCTTTTGGTCTCACCTCGATTGAGTCTTCCATGTTCATGTATGAAGCTTTGACCCAAAAGGTGTTTTTGTTGACTTTCCAAAATGACCTATAATGTCCAAATTCATATCTTCTTGTGAGTGCATATTTTGAAATTGGGAGCTGAAGATGAATTATAGGGAATTGCATCCTTTTCAAAATGAGCTTTGGATGGGTCATTTTTGATAAAGTATGAGAAAGTTATGCTTGGTCAAATTGAGTCGACTTTTCCTACAAAACCCTAATTTAGCAACTTTTGGGTTTTGATGAATTGTGAGCAATCCTTGAGGAATCATGATCAACCCTTGATCAAATGATGAATAATACTTCAAAATGATAATGTGACAAAAAATCTTGAAGTTTGACTGTATGTGGTCCACAAATGACTTTTGCCCTAGCACAATCGATTTTCAGGCCTTTGCGCAATTGATTAGGCAAACTTTCTCTACAAGGCTTGAAACTTGACATGGTTGGTTTTGAGAACATATTATGAAAATGATGAGCATTTGGGATCCTTGGGAATCAAATATCTTGATGCAAATTGATACCCTAATTTGGGGTAAACTGCCTTAGGAGAGAGTTTGTCTGGTCAACCCTTGGACTTCCTTGACCAATTTCAGGACCTCACTTGAAAAGTATTGAGAAATATGGGAGGGAAAATTTTGGGGTACAACACCCTACTATCCAGGTTCCTTCTCACAGCCCTACTATCCAGGCTTTCATCTCGAAGTAACCCTACTATCCAGGTTCCTTCTCACAGCCCTACCATCCAGGCTTTCATCTCAAAGTAACCCTACTATCAAGGTTCCTTCTCACAGCCCTACTATCCAGGATTTCATCTCGAAGTAACCCTACTATCCAGGTTCATTCTCACAACCCTACCATCTAGGCTTTCATCTCGAAGTAACCCTACTATCCAGGTTCCTTCTCACAGCCCTACTATCCAGGATTTCATGTCGAAGTAACCCTACTATCCAGGTTCCTTCTCATAGCCCTACTATCCAGGCTTTCATCTCGAAGTAAACCTATGTGATACGGTGGCAGAAACGACTGTTTTGGAAAATGCTGGTTTGCGTTTTGCATTTTTTATTCACAAAATGTCGCGGTAAGCAAGAGTCACCACCGACTTTTATTTTATCCAACTGGAAAGGAAAAAAAAGCACAGGAAAATTCATTTTTCGAGATCTTGAGTACGGGGGGTAGATTATAGAAAGGGAAGGTGTTAGCACCCTTTCTATCCGTAGTTATCTACGGGCTCTTAGGTACTTGCTCATCATTTTAAAATTGCTTGTGTGTTTGTGTTTTGAAAAGTTTTTTTTGTTTTACTTCGTTTTAACCCTTGCTTCTGTCTTCAAGAGTGTTACGAAGTGTTTTTGAAAACTTTGTTTGGAAAGGTGTAAGGTGTGAAAAAGTTTGATTTTGAGCAAGTACCTACTAGCATCTACTTACCCGAAAAAGAATTGTTTCTATTCTTGTTTCCTTTAGACAACGCTATCCTACTATTAAGGAGTAGGAAGCACCGTCGTTGGAGTTGTAAGGGTTAGTTCGAAAGGGACATACGATCACTAAAGCAATGTTAGGATGTCTTAGTAATAACCCTAATGTCTTTAAGATCATATTCGAGCCAATATTTATGAGGAAACCTTTTCGAGGCGACATTTCTGAACGGGACATTTGATCTTTGTTTAGACAGGAGGGCAACCACTAAGACACCCTATACTTAATGATCATTTACCGAAGGCAACCGAAGTGAGAGTATACCCTAGGAGTGCGCATGTGCGAGTGATTTTATTTCAGTTATTATCTTTGCACATTAGGGTTTGCAAGCCATTTTAAATTAACATGCAATCTTGTCATACAATCCTAATAACATACATCTAAACAGTTAATATTTGCGAAAATTAAAATGCGAGAAATAAAACTACGCTATTACAAGGTTTCGGGGAGGGGGATTGATTACATAGCCAAAAACCCGTAAAACGATAAATAAAAGAAAATCCTAATTAAACTATTACATACTGTAAGCAGTTACATTAATATTGTGAAAATAATAAAACGCGCGCGACGAATTAAATGAAAAGGAATTAAGGTTTTGACCCCATCTAAACCTAATTGAAACTTAAAGAGAAAAATCATTTTTTGTTGTTTTTGATTATTTTGAGAAAACAAAGTTTAATTGAACAAATAAAATAAAAAAAACTAATTACTAATTAATTTAAATTTAAGAAAAATAATTAAATCGACCTATTTTTGTATTTTTGTTTTATTTGAGAAAAGAAATAAAAATTAAATCAAGCTAACCCTAATTTTTTCTAATTGATTTTAAATACATGAAAAAGTTAGAATTAATCCTAAATTAAATTAAACTAACATTAAATTAAATTTTATAAAATAATAAACCTAATTCTAAAGTTGTGAAATTTATTTTATGATTTTTTATGAAAAAAGAATTTAATTTGTGTTAGAAAATATTTAAACAAATTAATTTAAATAAGAGAAAATAAAAAAGAAAGAATAAGAATGGGCCTGGTGTCTTTGAAGAAGGGGGGTGCTGATTGCAAATATCAAGCCCAACAAGCTCTGGCCCTGTTTGACTTTTCCAGATCCCATGTATACACTTGACTCCAGTGCATGGTGGACCCTCTTGTGGGAAGCCTTGGATCTTGGCATGCTGGGGATCTGATGGCTGAAAGCTGATGACGTATGGTGGACTTATGGGACGCCTGTACACCTGATCATGCAAATCAAAATAATATGGAACAATATGGGGACCTGGTGATCGAACCCAGGCCCTTAGACATTATCACCCTGCAGGCTTGCCATATGAACTAACCAAGTTAATTGTACAAATAACAATAATCAATTATTATATAACATAAACAAAGGCTAATCTCAAAACACGTGAATTTTCAAACTGGCCATTCACCAGCTGCCACGCCATCATCTTCCTCATCGCATCTGTCGTTTTAGACAAACTACTTTTACCTACGGACGCCGGGCATATGTACATGCCTTGGCTTCTTTAAAATCCCATACAAGCATGATAAACGTAAAACAATGGTACCAATCAAGTCGTTGCAACCTCACGAGCATCATGGTACCATTATCCATGGCCAATTTTCCCTGTACAGAAAAACCCTAAAAACGAAGAAAGAACCATAACTATGGCATCTTGTTGTACAGTTAATGAAAACACAATTAAATATGACCATTAGCTTGCAAACATCATAAGGTTTAAAAACATATCAATGAATCATGCTAAATGTGCCAGAATTATGATATTCGAATTCAAGAAATTATGGAAATCGTGTGACACTTACAGTGCGTTTCTGGATGTTAGAAAGCCTGCTAGTGGTTGAATCTTGGTCCTTGGATGTCTAGCAATTGATTGGGATGGTTATAATGCTTTGAATTGACCTGAAAAGTGGAAATCAGTTTGCCACTTTTCTTGATTTTTTTGAAACTTGCTCTCTCTTTTACACGCCTCCAATCCCCCCGTTTTTGATCTGCAAATGTTCCTTATGTACCTTAGAATGAATTAAGGTTGCAACTTGGTTTCAAATCTTCTCCAATTATGATTATTGAATCATGATTTGATCCTTATGAAAATCTTTCCAAATCAAGCAAAATTCAATCTTTTTGTCTCCAAATGAACCTTGCACGATTTGATTCTCTCTCCAGCTGTATAATAGACCTAAACATGCACAAAATCTCAAGCTTTGATTAGTTTTTGATATTTTCATGATTTTATTTTGATTTTATTTGATTTAATTGAAATAAAATCAAAATAAATGACAAAAATAAAAGAATGACAAATGGAAGGGATCATGGGTCGTGGGTCACATTACAAACTCAATGCAAGTATAAAAAGTTGGGCCCATTTGACAAAAAATTCAACTTTGGGCACATTTGACTTTTGGCAATTTTGCAAAAAGAGTCAACCTTACCAATGCATAACTCTCTCATTTTTGACCCTAGAGAGGTGTTCTTGGACTTTTAAGGAAGCTTAAGATGTCCTCTTGAAACCGCCGGCAGAAAACACAGAGCCGCCACCGAACTTTATTTATCCCGAAGGAAGGGGAAATATTGATAAAACCACAAGGGAATGGATAAGATGGTCTTGCGACCAAGAGAAAGGGTAAGGGAGTCGGTTATGCGAGGGGAAGGTATTAGCACCCCTCACATCCGTTGTACTCAACGGGATCCGTTTTGTTTGTTTGTCTTAAAGGGTGTGATTATTTACAACTATGCTTGCTAAAAGGGAAATGAATTGTTTTTGATTATTGCGTTCGTGAGGGTTTCACTACCCTTTGCCTACGTATCCAATGAAGGAATCAGAACACTGTAGTTCCTCGAGAAAAAAATTTGATTTGTTTGTGTTTTTTAGTGGGCGATGTTAACGCACGTATTCTAGCAATAGGCACGGCCGGTATCGTGGTAGAACGGAGATAACATGCCCTTGGGGGGAGTTTTTGATTTGTTGAGTGTTTTGCGGGTTTTAAGATATATTCAAGTAATGATTAACGAGTGTTTTTGGATTTTTTTGGTTTGTTTACTTGTTGATTTTATCTTGCCATACACGCCTAATTACTAGCATTTGTACAAAGTAAATAAAAATGCAGAAAGATAAAATCCTACACTATTACAACCATATCAAAAGGCATAAAAAATATGAAGGAAAAAAATAAGATAAAAGTAAGAAAAATGAGTGTCTTTCAACCCAGGCAGTAGCAGCCTTTGATTGGGAGTTCGCACCAGTGAGGTCATGGCCTTCGATTGGGCTTTTGCACCATTTAGGTCATGTACTTCGATTGGAGGCTGGCACCAGCATGGGAGTGCCTTTCGTCTGATCCTGGACTTAGTGCAAGTGTGCCTCTGGCTGGGCCTTTCTGCCTTGTTGTCTTCTTCGATTGGGCCAGTGAAATCAGTGTGAGCGTGTCTCTGGCTGGGCCTGGAAGTCAGTGTGGAAACCAAAGGCTTCGTTTCATACTCCTGTCTCCTGTTTCTTTCGTTTGAACTTTTTGAACAACAACATGGCATAAGGCCATGCTAGTATTGTCTTACAATCAGTTAATACTTAATGCATATTTAAGTAAACAAGCAGCAAAAGGAAAGGGGTTAGCTCTGAAAACATATTAAGTAGGTGGAAACGAAAAGAACCAAAGTGTTATGTACATGTTTTGAAATGAAAGGGAAGATTATTCACATACTATGCCATGAAACGAAAGGTTCAAGGGTAAGAGTGACTTACCTTGCTTCAGGCCTTGAATGGATGTGGGATTCAAACTTGAACTTCTACCTGGACGTTTCTGGAATTCAAAGAGTAGTCACAGGGGGTTTGCTTTTGGTTCTAAGAGTTATCACACAAGGTTGTCTTTGAGTTTGAACAAACTTCTATGTGTGGGATGTTCTTCAGAATTGAAAGAGGTGAGTGTTTGGGATTCTGGTTTTTTTTTATTTCTCAAGTGTTGATGAACTTGAGAGTTTTATTGTGTTTGAGAAAATTTGGGGGATTCGTTCCTCTGGTCCAAAGATCCTCCTTGATTTTGGTTTTATTGGTTTTGGTTGGCTTTGTGTTTGATTTGTTGTCTTGGTTCTTTGGCTGATGCAATTTTTTTCAATTTTGGTTTTTTTACTAGTTCTTTTGGGTGGACAGTGTGTGGGTTTTTTAGGCTTTTGGTTCACGGTTTGTGGTTGGTTTTTGCATTTTTAAGCTATGTGTTTTGATGCTGTAACTTCTCTTCTAATTTTTTTGTGATTTTTTTGTGTCCCCCTTCTCACTATGAATGAAGCCAGTTATAGGCAGATTGAGGGGTGTTTTTCAGAATCGAAAGAGGTGAGTGTTTGGGATTCTGGTTTTTTTTTATTTCTCAAGTGTTGATGAACTTGAGAGTTTTATTGTGTTTGAGAAAATTTGGGGGATTCGTTCCTCTGGTCCAAAGATCCTCCCTTAAACATGTGTTGGAGCGTCTTATTTATAGGCAAAGTTGACTGAAGTTTTTGGAGGGAAAACAAAATAATTTGAACAATTTGGGTAAACTGCTCTTTGTAGCCTTCGAGGGACAGTGCTTGTATGCTATTTCGGTGCAAGAATGGGGCAGTGTTTCAGGATTGCTGTGCAGTAGTTTTGGCCAGGTTTGTAGCAGGTTTTTCTGTGTTGTTTTGGCATCTTACAACAGGCATTGGAGTAGCAACAACAGATTTTTGGAGTGTTGTATTTGGCTATTTTGGACTAAAGTACCTTTTATTGAAAAAAAAAGGGTACATAGTTTTTTTGCCAATTTATCCAAAAATGATATTATCCAATGAATAAACCTTCGAACCCTTAGGAAATGTATCACAAACTTGTGTAAGCCTCTGATTATGTAAAGATTTGGAAGCAGCATAACATTGAAAATGATACTTGGTCTTGAGTCGAATATAAGAATGAGATTGAAACACACTTGTTCGAAGGAAGCCTTTCCCTCAGTCGAAGCTTATGGTCGAAACAAGCTAATGCCCAGTCGAAGCTCGTATCGAAGGAAACATACTGTCAAATCGAAAGCTCAAGCTCGAAGGAAGCACATTACCCAATTGAAGCATGTGTATCGAAACAAACATAAAGGGAGTCATTGTCTTGTGTATTTTTAGCATGAGGGAAGTTCCTGGCTTCTAAATTGAAGGGCGCTTTTTCAAGGGAAGCAAGAACTTAGTCAAATCTTGTATGAAGATACCTCTTGGCTCAAACGAAACTTGTATGAAGCAAAGTATGCAAGAGGCCCTTGGTGCAAGTGGATTCGAAGGATGCATAGAGATGGTTACTTTGTCCCATCGAAACTTGTCCAAAAACAGCAAGCATGCAGGCAGCAAACTTGTCCAGTCGAAGCAGGCTTGTAGGCAGTAAACTTGTCCAAACCGAATTAGGCTTGCAGGCAGAAAACTTGTCCATTCGAAACAGATTTGTAGGCAGTAAACTTATCCAAATCGAAGTAGGCTTGCAGGCAGCACGCTTGGTGAATCGAAAAGGTTTCCTTGCAGGGGGCATGTGTAGCCAACATGTCATGGCCTGTGATTGCAAGCATGTAGGCAGCACACTTGTCCCAATCGAAGTAGGCTTGCAGGCAGCACGCTTGGTGAATCGAAAAGGTTTCGAATCCAAACGAAGGATGTACCTAAACTTGCATTCGAAGGAGGCTTTAAGTTCAAAATGAAGGACATGCCCAAGTTGTATTCTAAGGAGGCTAAGAGTCAATCGAAGGGTGATGAATCGAAGGAGACCTCAAATCCAAACGAAGGATGTACCTAAACTTGCATTCGAAGGAGGCTTTAAGTTCAAAATGAAGGACATACCCAAGTTGCATTCGAAGGAGGCTAAGAGTCAATCGAAGGGTGCTGAATCGAAGGAGACCTCAAATCCAAACGAAGGATGTACCTAAACTTGCATTCGAAGGAGGCTTTAAGTTCAAAATGAAGGGTGTTGAATCCAAGGAGACCCATTTTCCTCCAAATTTGTCAAAATAATATTTTTATCTGTTTTCTCTCTTTTTGACAGTTTCCTTTTAATCTTGGTACTGGAAGATCCCAATGTACTTGTGCAAACTTAAACCCTGAGAATCCTTGTGAGAAAGGCCTAATACACTGAGCTTTGAGCCACCCTCGAGGCAGGCGACAGAAATATCTTCACAGAAACCAAAAACTCGAAACCCTAGCATCTTGACCAGCACACATAGGGAAATAAACCCTAATTCAGGCTCTGACAAAATTGAGCGAGAACCAAACTTGTAACGTGATGACAAAATTCGTTCCATGATCCACTAATCGAGAACCAGACACGCTTCCTTTTTACCTGATAAGAAAACCTCGAAACAAGATTAAAAAAAAAGAGGGCGTAGCCCTAATACTTCAAACCAAAGCGCCTGATTCCCTGAGATGCAGGATATGCAAATGACTGAATGATAAAATGATGCAAATGGAATGCAAAGTTTTAAGCCAGACAAGAATAAAAGAGATAGGGAAAATTTGGGGTACGACAGCTGCCCCTATTTAATCGTCTTAAACCTGAAGGCGAGATTGGCGTCAGCCTTTCGAGAGTTTAAGGTGGAAGATGATTAAATACCAGGACCCAAAATTTTCCCTGGACATATAGTGTAAGTGTTATTCACTGGTGTGGATGTCTGCTGGAGAAAGACAAACTGGTCTTTTGGTGGACTGATCATGGTGGATAAAACATGGTTGGAAAAAGGTAACTTATATTGGGGTAACGGTACCAATACAAGGTTCTCGAGGGAGTGAGTGGTAGAGTGATTGAAAGGATATGGTTGACGATGTCGTGATGACTGAAAGTAGAAATACTTGACAAAATGATAACTTAAATGCAATGAGTAGAACTTGATGACGACAGAGAATCTATCAAGCGGTATTTCACGATCCAAAAAGAAAGGTAAAGATAATGGATAAATATCAGCGTATAACCTATGACCTAAGAGAAAAGTAAAGACAACGGGTAAAGATAGACGTATGATCTATGACCAAAGAGAAAGGTAAAGTGAGGGTAAGACCTACGAGCGACTTACGACCCGATAAAAAAGATAACATGAGGGTAAGACTTACGAGCGACCTACGACCCTATGAAAGGTAACGGGAGGGTAAGACCTACGAGCGACCTACGACCCTATGAAAGGTAATGTGAGGGTAAGACCTACGAGTGACCTACGACCCTAGTAAAGATAACGCGAGGGTAAGACCTACGAGCGACCTACAACCATAGTAAAGATAACGTGAGGGTAAGACCTACGAGCGACCTACGACCCTAGTAAAGATAATGTGAGGGTAAGACCTTCGAGCGACCTACGACCCTATGAAAGATAACGTGAGGGTAAGACCTATGAGCGACCTACGACCCTATGAAAGATAACATGAGGGTAAGACCTACGAGCGACCTACGACCCTATGAAAGATAACGTGGGGGGTAAGACCTACGAGCAACCTACGACCCTATGAAAGATAATGTGAGGGTAAGACCTACGAGCGACCTACAACCCTATGAAAGATAATGTGAGGGTAAGACCTACGAGCGACCTACGACCCTATGAAAGATAATGTGAGGGTAAGACCTACGAGTGACCTACAACCCTATAAAATATAATGTGAGGGTAAGACCTACGAGCGACCTACGACCCTAGCAAAGATAATGTGAGGGTAAGACCTACGACCCTATGAAATATAATGTGAGGGTAAGACCTACGAACGACCTACGACCCTAGTAAAGATAACGTGAGGGTAAGACCTACGAGCGACCTACGACCCTATGAAAGATAACATGAGGGTAAGACCTACGAACGACCTACGACCCTAGAAAGATGATGAGTGGGTAAAGTCTACGGACGACCTACGATCCTAGGAAGATAAAGCGAAGGTAAGATTTATGGACGATCTACGACCCTAAGTGAGTATTGAGAGTTGGGGAGCATGACGTACTAAAACCCTGGTTTATTTTAGTTGGTATTGTAGTAACAGATGTTAACTGGGAATTATGAAGATGAAATTTTGGTGAGGATGTTTTGTTGATTGGGGATTGATCTGGCTCATGCTTCATATGCATTGGAAGTGTGACATGATGATCCATGGATATGTTATGCGTTTGAGGATGCAATGCAGTATGTCATGATGATTATTGTATGCAAAATGTCAAAAATCATTGGGATCCGTTGCTCGTCCTCTTGAGGTACCAATATGGTCTGGTGCTTGAAATTTGAGAGAAAAGAGTTAGCCCCGCCGAGTTCACTGGGGATTAAATCTTGTTGAGGAGGAGTAGCTTGATCTGACTTTCTTCACCTGCTGGACTGCTTGTGAATGACTGAATAGAGACATGGATCTCATCAAATGCCCCAAGTTTTTTCTATTTCCAGGGAGGAAAGGGGTCCCGTCTGACTTTCCTTACTTCACTAACCACTTGGGGATTAGGAGATGGACATTAGTGTCTTCAGATGCCCCGAGTTTGCTTCATTGCTGGGGAGTTACGTATTTAAACATCTGCAGGGAATGATGATGATCCCGAGGATGTTAACTGAACCAAAGTGAACATCATGACACTCTTAGCTTGATTGCATTTGTACGGATGACAGGAATTTGCTCGAGTAGCTCCGTAAGAGGGGAGGAGGAATGCCCCTGTCTGCAAGGATCTCTTCGAGTGGAATGCTGGAAGATTCGTGTCATAATACGGCGCAAAGTGGCATGCCCCAATATCTGCCTCTGGTCATGGATTCTTGTAGAGATTTGTCGAATCTCGACGTAACCGCCCCAGGTTGCACAAATTCTGAATAGGTTACTCAGCCTGATTCCCCCAGTTTGAAGTTTAAAGAGATTTATCGACAAGATTGCTTCTGATTGACTGGAAAAATATGGAAGAGATTCATCGACGTGATAGCCTCTGACTGGCAGCTTGAGGGAATTCCCCAGAATAAGATCCATCTTTGTTTTTTGACAAGTTTCTGCAGTAATCGTCCTTCGAGATGACCATGTTTTCAAATGATGCTCATCACGCAAGCTTACTTGATGTTCAAAACCTTATTTATATGAAACGAATGTTTGTCTAAGAATGATGATTCTAATGCAAATTCTATGCTTGTCTTGAAGTTCAAAAACTTTTATTGAAATGATGTCGAAGCATCAGTTTTTTTGTTTTTAAGAATAAGTGACGTGTTACCAAATCAAATTTTAGTACATCTCCGAGGAGTCAGGTTACCGTACTCTCGCTACAGTATTGCTTTTGAATTAACCCATGCTTCAGTTAGGACTTTTAAGGGTTGTAACGTGGCCTGGTTCACGGTTTTAGAAAAAAGGATTTAAGGCTCAAAATTATTTGGTGCCCACCCATTCTCCATGATGTTCTCCATTCCTATGCTCAGTTAACACAATACGAGCACTCATCTCCCGAGAAGAGAGTTTGCGATGATTGAGGAACCACGGGGGTTTCTAAGACCCGACAATCACTGGCTTCTTGGCGTCTGATCACTTGATCTTGATCTTTGTGGAGGATTATCATTGTTTTTTATTTCGCTTTCCCTAATTTTTTCCTGGACAATTTCTTGATTTTGAAGTTACAGTCCAGCGGGATGCCCTTACTTTTGCCTAAGTCTCTTGTTTTTTTAAGTTATGACTTAACAGGGCTTTTTGTCTCTTTCTTTCTGAACAAGTTATTGATCTTCGCGCCATTTTTGATTTGTTGGAAATGGTTGTGGTTGTCTGAGTCCTAGATAGATGAAGAATAACTGTTGCGGTATTGTCATCTGTTGACCTCCTGATTGTGCAAGAGATACCCATCAGGATATCGTTCTCTTTGATGCATGTTGCTGGTAGGTGACAGTTTATCATTGTGGGGTTGACTTCCCCTAGCCCTTTGATGGATAACCATTGTTGTATCGCTAGGAACTCCCTTTTGACGAGTTCTGGATGCTCGATCGGATTAACTGAAATCTACCCGCCCCGGGGTTAAAAATGAGGGTTTTTCTGTGTAAAATAAACTCCTACTTCAAAGCTCGAAAGGGTTGACGATGGTCTATCTTCCTTATAACTCCGGTGTTTAGGGATTTGAAACAATACCTGTACATCGTCAGCAAGGTTTTATTCAAAAGCATACCGTTCGAGAATCTAAGTATCAGATCTTCATCATCCTCCCTCAAGAGTTGTTTTTTCTTTTTTTCTTTAAATTAAAAAGAGTTAAGCATCAAAAGCAAGTACAATAACAAAACGTAAATGAGTGAATACGAATGGATTAGTTCAAGACAAACACAATCAATGCATGGTGATTCAATATAAAAAGACAAACAATTTTGCATACAATGGGTACTGAACAAAATAAGAAAGGTTACAAATGATAATGCAAATGAAATTAGAAATTTCCATGCTCAGGAGACTTCTTTAGACCTGGCTCAATTGAGGAGACGCTCTTGCAGTCTTGACACTTATCTCAGCAAGGGGATTCAATCCATTATCCGACCCTTTGGAGTGAACGTGATAACTTTGGCATCAAGGAGGTCTTGAACGTTGTTTTTTAATGCCCTACAATTCTCAATTGTGTGGCCTGGAGCCCCTGAATGGAATTCACAACGAGCACTGGCATCATACCCTCGTGGGAGAGGATTTTGGTGTTGGACCCAGTTCACGTAGTTGAACCAACTGATTGGCAAACAACTGAGGGAGAAGTTAAGCATAAGACATGGGAATGGGATCCACCCTCCTTTCAATAACTTTCTTCCTCTTTCGTCCTTGTTGCCCCTGAGGTTGATGACTCGGCTGAAAAGACCCAGATCGTGCCCGTTGAACATACAGTTGTCTCTGTGTGTACTGATGTTGATGAGTCGTCTTTGCTGTTTACTGGATTCTAAGAAAGGGGACCCCAATGAGTTTTTGTTGTGAAAAAATGAATGCATGGTAACATGGATGAATGCTTTATCTTCATTTCTAATGAGACCCAAAGACTCGTCTATCTTTTTAAAATTTCCCTTTTGAAAAGTTATACCAACAAGACTTGTCTTTAGATTTCTCTAGATATGAGATATATATACATGATGATGTGATGTTATGGCATGCTATGGCATGAAGTCTCAGCTCCACATATTCTGGATAACCATTGCGTAGTCCGTTGCAAAGGCTGAAAGTAACAGGATCAAAAGTTCGACGTCACAGGCATGGAGTCAGAGTAACCACCCACGAGGTATGTACTAGGGGTTTATCACCTGCCGAACAAGGTTCTAAAGAGTTCTCGAAGTCTACGCTCTTCCTTTGGATATTACCAACGTCCTAATTACTTGGTAATGAGTAATATTCGCAGGAAAAACTCGTCCGAGTTCAATATCGCGTGACAACTACTTCCGGATTAATCCGTTACAGTCTCCGCATTGCACCAAAAAGGCCAAGATGGGTTAATGGTTATACGGCCCTCAACATCTCGAGCTCCCAGGTCAAAAGCAATGACATCTTCCCGATTACTCGGTAAACATCATTACTTTCAAGGGGACCTCCACTGAGTGGGGGAATCTCATGCCTCCTTATTTGGGATTAGTCCCTCAAAGTTAACATGACTATACTGCCCGTCCTAATCCTATGTGTAACCCAAGTACGGGTAGAGGACTTATCAAAAATTAGTCACCAAACCCAACATCACAATGTATCCAGAATATGTGAGTAGCAACAAATATGCAATATATACAAAAGAATAACATAAATAAATAAAGAAATAAAACAGTAAAGCAAGGTAAAGCAAATAAATAAACACCCAAACAGACAAATAAACAAAACTAGGAGAGACTCGCTAAAATTCCCCAGCAGAGTCGCCAGCTGAAACCGCCGGCAGAAAACACAGCGCTGCCACCGAAATTTGTTTATCCCGAAGGAAGGGTAAATATCGATAAAACCACAAGGGAATGGATAAGATGGTCTTGCGACCAAGAGAAAGGGTAAGGGAGTCGGTTATGCGAGGGGAAGGTATTAGCACCCCTTACATCCGTTGTACTCAACGGGATCCATTTTGTTTGTTTGTCTTAAAGGGTGTGTTTATTTACAACTATGCTTGCTAAAAGGGAAATGAATGGTTTTTGATTATTGCGTTCGTGAGGGTTTCGCGACCCTTTTCCTACGTATCCAATGAAGGAATCAGAACACCGTAGTTCCTCAAGAAAAAAAAGTTGATTTGTTTATGTTTTTTAGTGGGCGATGTTAACGCATGCATTCTAGCAATAGGCACGACCGGTATCGCGGTAGAACGGAGATAACATGCCCTTGGGGGGTGTTTTTGTTTGTTGAGTGTTTTGCGGGTTTTAAGATATATTCAAGTAATGATTAAAAAGTCTTTTTGGATTTTTTTGGTTTGTTTACTTGTTAATTTTATCTTACCATACACGCCTAATTACTAGCATTTGTACAAAGTAAATAAAAATGCAGAAAGATAAAATCCTACGCTATTACAACCATATCAAAAGGCATAAAAAATATGAAGGAAAAAAATAAGATAAAAGTAAGAAAAATGAGTATCTTTCGACCCAGGCAGTAGCAGCCTTCGATTGGGAGTTCGCACCAGTGAGGTCATGGCCTTCGATTGGGATTTGGCCCCAGTCAGGTCATGTACTTCGATTGGAGGCTGGCACCGGCATGGGAGTGCCTTACGTCTAAGCCTGGACTTAGTGCAAGTGTGCCTCTGGCTGGGCCTTTCTGCGTTGTTGTCTTCTTCAATTGGGCCAGTGAAATCAGTGTGAGCGTGTCTCTGGCTGGGCCTGGAAGTCAGTGTGGAAACCAAAGGATTAGTTTCATACTCCTTTCTCCTGTTTCTTTCGTTTGAACTTTTTGAACAGCAACATGGCATAAGGCCATGCTAGTATTTCCTTACAATCAGTTAATACTTAATGCATATTTAAGTAAACAAGCAGCAAAATGAAAGGGGTTAGCTCTGAAAACATATTAAGTAGGTGGAAACGAAAAGAACCAAAGTGTTATGTACATGTTTTGAAATGAAAGGGAAGATTATTCACATACTATGCCATGAAACGAAAGGTTCAAGGGTAAGAGTGACTTACCTTGCTTCAGGCCTTGAATGGATGTGGGATTCGAACTTGAACTTCTACCTGGACGTATCTGGAATTCAAAGAGTAGTCACAGGGGGTTTGCTTTTGGTTCGAAGAGTTATCACACAAGGTTGTCTTTGAGTTTGAACAAACTTCTATGTGTGGGATGTTCTTCAGAATTGAAAGAGGTGAGTGTTTTGGATTCTGGGTTTTTTTTTATTTCTCAAGTTTTGATGAACTTGAGAGTTTTATTGTGTTTGAGAAAATTTGGGGGATTCGTTCCTCTGGTCCAAAGATCCTCCCTGATTCTGGTTTTGTTGGTTTTGGTTGGCTTTGTGTTTGATTTGTTGTCTTGGTTCTTTGGCTGATGTAGTTTTTTGCAATTTTGGTTTTTTTACTGGTTCTTTTGGGTGGACAGTGTGTGGGTTTTTTAGGCTTTTGGTTCACGGTTTGTGGTTGGTTTTTGGATTTTTAAGCTATGTGTTTTGATGCTGTAACTTCTCTTCTAGTTTTTTTGTGATTTTTTTGTGTCCCCCTTCTCACTATGAATGAAGCCAGTTATAGGCAGATTGAGGGGTGTTTTCAGAATCGAAAGAGGTGAGTGTTTGGGATTCTGGGTTTTTTTGATTTCTCAAGTGTTGATGAACTTGAGAGTTTTGTTGTGTTTGAGAAAATTTGGGGGATTCGTTCCTCTGTTCCAAAGATCCTCCCTTAAACATGTGTTGGAGCCTCTTATTTATAGGCAAAGTTGACTGAAGTTTTTGGAGGGAAAACAAAATAATTTGAACAATTTGGGTAAACTGCTCTTTGTAGCCTTTGAGGGACAGTGCTTGTATGCTATTTCGGCGCAAGAATGGGGCAGTGTTTTAGGACTGCTGTGCAGCAGTTTTGGCCAGTTTTGTAGCAGGTTTTTCTGTGTTGTTTTGGCATCTTACAGCAGGCATTGGAGCAGCAACAACAGATTTTTGGAGTGTTGTATTTGGCTATTTTGGACTAAAGTACCTTTTATTGAAGAAAAAAAAGGGTACATAGTTTTTTTGCCAATTTATCCAAGAATGATATTATCCAATGAATAAACCTTCGAACCCTTAGGAAATGTATCACAAACTTGTGTAAGCCTCTGATTATGTAAAGATTTGGAAGCAGCATAGCATTGAAAATGAGACTTGGTCTTTAGTCGAATGCAAGAATGAGATCGAAACACACTTGTTCGAAGGAAGCCTTTCCCTCAGTCGAAGCTTATGGTCGAAACAAGCTAATGCCCAGTCGAAGCTTGTATCAAAGGAAACATATTGTCAAATCGAAAGCTCAAGCTCGAAGGAAGCACATTTCCCAATCGAAGCATGTGGATCGAAACAAACATAAAGGGAGTCATTGTCTTGTGTCTTTTTAGCACGAGGGAAGTTCCTGCATTCTAAATTGAAGGGCGCTTTTTCAAGGGAAGCAAGAACTTAGTCAAATCTTGTATGAAGATACCTCTTGGCTCAAACGAAACTTGTATGAAGCAAAGTATGCAAGAGGCCCTTGGTGCAAGTGGATTCGAAGGATGCATAAAGATGGTTACTTTGTCCCATCGAAACTTGTCCAAACAAAGCAAGCATGCAGGAAGCAAACTTGTCCAGTCGAAGCAGGCTTGTAGGCAGTAAACTTGTCCAAACTGAAGTAGGCTTGCAGGCAGCAAACTTGTCCAGTCGAAGCACATTTGTAGGCAGTAAACTTATCCAAATCGAAGTAGTCTTGCAGGCAGCACGCTTGGTGAATCGAAAAGGTTTCCTTGCAGGGGGCATGTGTGGCCAACATGTCATGGAATGTGATTGCAAGCATGTAGGCAGCACACTTGTCCCAATCGAAGTAGGCTTGCAGGCAGCACGCTTGGTGAATCGAAAAGGTTTCGAATCCAAACGAAGGATGTACCTAAACTTGCATTCGAAGGAGGCTTTAATTTCAAAATGAAGGACATGCCCAAGTTGCATTCGAAGGAGGCTAAGAGTCAATCGAAGGGTGCTGAATCGAAGGAGACCTCAAATACAAACGAAGGATGTACCTAAACTTGCATTCAAAGGAGGCTTTAAGTTCAAAATGAAGGACATACCCAAGTTGCATTCGAAGGAGGCTAAGAGTCAATCGAAGGGTACTGAATCGAAGAAGACTTCAAATCCAAACGAAGGATGTACCTAAACTTGCATTCGAAGGAGGCTTTAAGTTCAAAATGAAGGGTGCTGAATCCAAGGAGACCTGTTTTCCTCCAAATTTGTCAAAATAATATTTTTATCTGTTTTCTCTCTTTTTGACAGTTTCCTTTTAATCTTGGTACTGGAAGATCCCAATGTACTTGTGCAAACTTAAACCCTAAGAATCCTTGTGAGAAAGGCCTAATACACTGAGATTTGAGCCACCCTCGAGGCAGGAGACAGAAAAATCTTCACAGAAACCAAAAACTCGAAACCCTAGCATCTTGACCAGCACTTATAGGGAAATAAACCCTAATCCAGGCTCTGACAAAATTGAGCGAGAACCAACCTTGTAACGTGATGACAAAATTCGTTCCATGATCCACTAATCGAGAACCAGATGCATTTCCTTTTTACCTGATAAGAAAACCTCAAAACAAGATTAAACAAAAAGAGGGCGTAGCCCTAATACTTCAAACAAAAGCGCCTGATTCCCTGAGATGCAGGATATGCAAATGACTGAATGATAAAATGATGCAAATGGAATGCAAAGTTTGAAGCCAGACAAGAATAAAAGAGATAGGGAAAATTTGGGGTACGACACCTCTAAGCAACCCTTTTGGTCTCATCTCGATTGAGTCTTCCATGTTCATGTATGAAGCTTTGACCCAAAAGGTGTTTTTGTTAACTTTCCAAAATGACCTATAATGTCCAAATTCATATCTTCTTGTGAGTGCATATTTTGAAATTGGGAGCTGAAGATGAATTGTAGGTAATTGCATCCTTTTCAAAATGAGCTTTGGATGGCTCATTTTTGATAAAGTATGAGAAAGTTATGCTTGGTCAAAGTTGAGTTGACTTTTCCTACAAAACCCTAATTTAGCAACTTTTGGGTTTTGATGAATTGTGAGCAATCCTTGAGGAATCGTGACCAACCCTTGATAAAATGATGAATAATACTTCAAAATGATAATGTTGACAAAAAATATTGAAGTTTGACTGTATGTGGTCCACAGTTGACTTTTGCCCTAGCACAATCGATTTTCAGGCCTTTGCGCAATTGATTGAGCAAACTTTCTCTGCAAGGCTTGAAACTTGACATGGATGGTTTTGAGAACATATTAGGAAAATGGTGCGCATTTGGGATCCTTGGGAATCAAATATCTTGATGCAAATTGATACCCTAATTTGGGGTAAACTGCCTTAGGAGAGAGTTTGTCTGGTCAACCCTTGGACTTCCTTGACCAATTTGAGGACCTCACTTGAAAAGTATTGAGAAATATGGGAGGGAAAATTTTGGGGTACAACGCCCTACTATCCAGGTTCCTTCTCACAGCCCTACTATCCAGGCTTTCATCTCGAAGTAACCCTACTATCCAGGTTCCTTCTCACAGCCCTACCATCCAGGCTTTCATCTCGAAGTAACCCTACTATCCAGGTTCCTTCTCACAGCCCTACTATCCAAGATTTCATGTCGAAGTAACCCTACTATCCAGGTTCCTTCTCACAGCACTACCATACAGGCTTTCATCTCGAAGTAACCCTAATATCCAGGTTCCTTCTCACAACCCTACTATCCAGGCTTTCGTGTCGAAGTAACCCTACTATCCAGGTTCCTTCTCACAGCCCTACTTTCTAGGCTTTCATATCAAGGTAACCCTACTATCCAGGTTCCTTCTCACAGCCTTACTATCCCGACTTTCATCTCGAAGTAACCCTAATATCCAAGTTCCTTCTCACAACCCTACTATCCAGGCTTTCATCTCAAAGTAGCCCTACTATCCAGGTTCCTTCTCATAACCTTACTATCTGGGGTATTCCCCTATTATCCCCAGATAACAGTCCATAACACTGTAAGATCGGGACCCAATCAAACACAATTGATTTCACATTTCCCTAGGAAGTCGCGATGCAGCATATACCCCGACCAGACACGCAGTTCACTTCTGCACCCCAAACCGGAGTTACTCCCCAATAGAGTAAAGGAAAACAGAAGCTCCTAGAACTCTATTTCTTTTAAGACAGAGACCAACATTCCCTAGCGAAGTTTTCCTCAACAACAAGTATACAGGTTCTCGCAAAGGAATATCTTATGCGATCGACATCTCTTCGGATGGAATCTTTAAGCCCATCTCCGAAAATTCCCTAGCAACTACCAAATGGCATCTATAAGCCCATTCTTGATATCACAAATCAAGTATCACTTCATGCAAGTGCAAATTTCTGGGCACTCTAGTGTTCAATCATCTTCCACCTTCAAATTACGAAAGGAAGACAAGCCTATCTACATCTTCATGTTAAAGAAGATTGAACAGGAGCAGTTGTTGTACCCTAAAATTTTCCCTCCCATATTTCTCAACACATGTCAAGTGAGGCCCTCAAATTTCTCAAGGGAGTTCAAGAGTTGACCAGATAAACTCTCTCCTAAGGCAGCCTACCTCAAATTAGGGTTTTTATTTTCATCAAGATGTGTGAACTACAAAGGACTCAAATGCTCACCATTGTCCTAATATGTTCCCAAGATCATTCATGTCAAGTTTCAAACCTTGCAGAAGAAGTTTGCTCAATCAATTGCTCAAATGCCTGAAAATCAACTGTACTAGGTCAAAAGTCAACTGTGGACCACATACAGTAAAACTTCAAGATTTTTGGTCAAAATCCTAATTTTGAAGTACTATTCATCATTTGATCAAGGGTTGATCATGATTCCTCAAGAATTGCTCACAATTCATCAAAACCCAAAAGTTGCTAAATTAGGGTTTTGTAGGAAAAGTCAACTCAACTTTGACCAAGCATAACTTTCTCATACTTTATCAGAAAAGACATATCCAAAGCTCATTTTTAAGAGGATGCAATTCCCTATAATTCATCTTCAGCTCCCAAGTTCAGAATATACACTCACAAAAAGATATGAATTTTGACATTATAGGTCCTTTTGAAAAGTCAACAAAAACACCTTTTGGGTCAAAGCTTCATACATGAACATGGAAGACTCAATTGAGATGAGACCACAAGGGTTGCTTAGAGGACATACTAAGCTTTCTAAAATGTCCAAGAACACCTCTCTAGGGTCAAAATTAAGAGAGTTATGCATTGTCCAAGTTGACCATTTTTTCAAAATTGCCAAAAGTCAAATGTGCTCAAATTTGCATTTTTTGCTAAATGGGCCCAACTTTTTATGCTTGCACCTTAATTATAATGTGGTCCACGACTCAAATACTTATCCACAAACTATTTGCTTCATTTTTCAATTTATTTTGATTTTTCATTAATTAAAAAGTGAATTAAGTCAAATAAATGATGAAAATTATCAAAGATATGAATTGATTTGTTTTTTTGACAGGTTAGCAACCAAGATATGCTGAGCTTGAAAGATCAATTCGAATCAATGGCAATTGGTACAAAAAGAGCATGATTAGGGAAAATTTGGAAGGATATCATACACCATGAAAACTAAATCAAATCTTCAAAATTTGTAAAGATACTAGTGGTTTTTACATCCCTAATTCACTCTAGTACATATAGAGAATGCAGTCAAGGCAAGAAAAAGAGGTTAGCAATCGTGAAAACACCAGAAGAAAACTGAAAAAATTTGCAAGAAAGTGGAGGACCGTTCTTGGACTTAGAGAGTGATTCAAGCCATTCTAAGGTTACCAATAGACTCCTGGACATCTCCAGAAGGGATCTCAATCAATTGCAAGCATTTTCACGTTCAGAATCGTAAATTATAGACGCCATGGTTTGCCTTAAAACTTGATTTCTATTTCATTGATTTACTCATCATAAGCATGTTTTAATTATATATTATTGTTCATCATTGAGTTTGCAAGCTATTGGTACCATTTAATTGCATTTATAATGCAGAAATCACGATATGCCATTAGAAGAAGTGTCGATCGCATAAGAGATTCCTTTGCGAGAGACCGTATACCTGTTGTTGAGGAGGACTACGCTGGGGAATGATGTTCTTTGTCTTGAGAGAGATAGAGTTTTAGGAACTTCAGTTGTCTGTTACTCTACTAGGGGAATCATCTCTTAGTCGAGGAGATGAAAATGAACTGCTATCTGGTCGTGCTCCAGGCTTCACAGTCATTTGCTGAGGAAAATAAGACCGACTGCTATCTGGTCGTGCTCCAGGCTTTACAGTGACTTAATGGGGAGATGAGATTAGACTTGCTATCTGGTCGTTCTCCAGGCTTTGCAATTTCTCAATTCTTATCTGGTCGTGCTCCAGGCTTTCGAAGGAATCAAGTGTTTATCCGGTTGCATCCGGGCTTCAACTTGAATTTAAGGCATACTAATATCTGGTTGATTTTTGGGCTTCATAGTAATTGGCCGAGTAAACTTCTATTTGGTCGAATTCCAAGCTTCGCAATACCTTATACTGTTATCTGGTCGTGTACCAGGCTTCAGTATCCTTTTTCGTTATCTGGTCGTGATCCAGGCTTCACAGCGTCTTATACCATTATCTGGTTGATTCCAGGCATTATGGTATCTTGTATTGCTATCTGGTAGATTTCCAGGCTTCACAATAACTTGCTGAGGGTTAAGCTATTTTCCGGTCAATTTCTAGGCTTCATATTTAGGGTTCCTTGGCTCGTTTTAGGGGTTTGCAGTATAGGCAAAATTAGGCTTGGATTATGGTACCATGATACTCGTGAGGATAAGACAAGTTGATTTCTACCCTTAACTTTCATTTATATTGCTTGTGTAGATTTTTTGAATGACACAGGTTTGTAGTTACAACAAGGTGTCTGTAGGTAAAGGTGTCATAGGCTAAAACGACGGAGAGAGGAAGAAGAAGCTTGTGTGGCAACATGTGACTCGTCCATTTGAATTTTCGCGCATTTTTCTGAATACATCACGTGATTTGATTATATTATTTGTTTCTATTATATGTACAAACAAACAACGCAGCACAGTTGGCAAGCAGGTACTGGAAACGAACATAAAGACCTGGGTTCGATCCCCAGGTCCCAACCTTTGTTTGTATTATTTTGTTTCATGTGATCAGGTACACTACAGCCTCAAATGCCCACCATATGCCATCAATATCTGGCCATCAAACACATCTCCATCCAAGATCCAACGTGCCATCATTGGAGGATCACCATACACCTCAAGTCAACATACGCACCAGATCAGGCGAAGTCAAACATGCTTGGATTTGTTTGGGCCCAGAAATCATATTGGCACCCCCTTTTTCAACAATGCTACCAGGCCCATTTACTCTTTTCTTATTTCTTTTTATTTTATTTAATTCTTTTAATATTTATTTTAATCATTTTAATTAACAAATTAATCATTTTTTTAATAAAATCATAAAATCAAGACTTCAAAATAAATTAGAATTAGTTTTTTTTATTATTATCAAAATTAGTTTAATTTAGTTTAAATTAAGGCAATTTTAACTTGTTTTTTTTATAATTAAAACTAATTAGCAAATTAGGTTTAGATTCTTGATTTGATTCTTTAATTTTTCTCAAATAAAATAAAAATACAAAAAATAGGTTTTTAGAATGAATTAATTTATTTTTCTTAATTTAAAATTAATTAGAACTTAGGATTTTCTTCTTAATTCAATTATTTCATTATTTTTCTCAAATAACAAAAAAACATGACAAAAACATTTTTTTTATCAATCACAAGTAGGATTAGTTAAAGGCTCAAAACCCTAATCGTCTCGCATTTGATTCGCCGTGCGCTTGTTATTTATTTTTTGCCAATATTTTTGTAACTGTTCACTGGTTTGTAATAGTTGATTTAGGGTTTTATTTACTGTTAAATCCCCGGGTTTTTGGCTATGTATTTAATCCCCCTCCCTGAAGCCTTGTAATAGCGTAGGCTTAGTTTCTCGCATTTTTAATTCCTGCAAATATTCAACTGTCTAGATGTATGTTAATAGGATTGTATGGAAAGAATGCATGATAAAATTAATACAATTAGAAAACCCTAATGTGCAAAGATAAATAACTGAAACAAATCACTCGCACATATCACTCTTAGGGTATACTCTCACTTCGGTTGCCTTCGGTAAACGGTCATTAAGCATAGGGTGTCTTAGTGGTTACCCTTCTGTCTAAAAAGATCAAATGTTGCCTCAGAAATGTTGCCTCGGAAATGTTGCCTCGGAAATGTTGCCTCGAGAAAGATCTTAAGACTCTAGGGTTACTACTAAGGTGTCCTAACATTGCTTTAGTTATTGTACGTCCCTTTCTAATTGACTCTTACAAACTCCGATGACGGTGCTACACATTTCTCAATAGTAGGATAGCGTTGTCTAAAGGAAACAAGAATAGAAATGATCTTTTTTCGAGTAGGTAGATGCTAGTAGGTACTTGCTCAAATCAAAACTTTTCACACTTACACTCTTCAAAACAATTTTCAAAACAACTTCGTCACATCCTTGAGGGCTGATACAAGGGTTATTACGAAGTAAAACATTTTCAAAAACAAAGCACATAAACACAAGCAATTTAAAAAATGAGCAAGTACCTAAGAGCCCATGGAAAACCATGGATAAAAAGGTTGCTAACACCTTCCCTTTCTATAATCTACCCCACGTACTCAAAATCTCGAAAAAGGATTTTTTCTGTACTCTTTTCCTTTCTGGTTGGATAAAATAAAAGTCGGCGGTGAATCTTGCTTACCTTGACATTTTGCAAACACAAAACGCAAAATGCAAACCAATATTAAACAGTCGTTTCTGCCACCGTATCACAATAATCCTCAGAGAGGGGATCTGAACCTCAATAGGCAAGACGGCTTCCATGCCGTACACCAAAGAATAGGGTGTTGCCCCAATTGATGTGCGAGCTGTGATACGATACACGTGGAGAGTGAATGGTAGCATCTCATGCCAGTCTTTGTATGTGACTGCCATTTTCTGTATGATCTTTTTAATGTTTTTATTTACAGCTTCAACGACACCATTTTCTTTGGCCGGTAAGGAGAAGAGTTATGATGCTGAATCTTGAATTGCTTGCACAAGGCGGTGATCATAGTGTTGTTGAGATTTGTACCATTGTCAGTGATGATCATTTCGGGGATACCGTACCGGCAAATTAGATTTTGTTTGATGAAACGGGCAATAACATTCTTGGTAATAGAGGCGAAGGAGGCCGCTTCAACCCGCTTTGTAAAATAGTCAATGGCCACTAGGATGAAGCGGTGTCCATTGGAGGCTGTTGGCTTGATTTACCCAATCATATCAATCCCCCACATAGAAAAGAGCCAAGGATCCATCAAGAAATTCAGAGAAACCGGAGGTACGTGCACCTTGTCAGCATAAATCTAACACTTATGGCAGGTTCGAGAGTGTTGATAACAATATGCTTCCATGGTAGACAAGTAATAGCCTGCCCGTAGGATTTTATTTGCCATCGTATGCCTACTAGAATGGGTGCCAAAAGTGCCTTCATGCAAATCAACCATAATCCTTTCAGCTTCAACCTTATCTACGCACCAAAGTAACATAGAGTCATGATTGCGTTTGTACAGGATGCTGTTACTAAGTAAGAATTTAGTAGTGAATCTCCTTAAGAACTTCTTATCATTGATTGAAGCTCCTTTTGGATATTCTTGATCCTCGAGATACCTCTTGACTTCGTGAAACCAAGGCTGGTCCACTACTTCTTCAGTATTAATCTCGTGACAGTGTGCTAGCTCATCCATTCGTTCAATGGTGATCTGGGGAGCCTCATTATCCCAATTAAGTTTAAACATGGATGACATTGTGGCTAGAGCATCTGCTAGCTGATTTTCTTCTTACGGGAAATGCTCGAATGTAATCTTCTCAAAATGTGGTAGTAATGTCAAAACATGTTCTTTGTAAGGGATAAGGTTAGGGTGTTTGGTGTCCCATTCCCCTTTGATCTGACTGATGACTAAAGCTAAATCTCCGAATACATCCAATGATTTGATACCCAAGTCTATGGCAGCTTTGAGACCAAAGATGCACGCTTCGTATTCTGCCATGTTGTTCGTACAATTGAAGCAGAGTCTTGCGGTAAAGGGAGTATGACACCCTTCAGGAGATATGAGTACAACACTGATGCCATTGCATAGTGCGTTAGATGCCCCATCAAAGAACAGGGTCCATCGGGATCCTTGTCTAGGTCCGTCATATGGCCTAAATTCTTCATAGTTGTCTAACGTCATGATGTCTTCATCCGGAAATTCGAATTTCATGGACTGGTAGTCTTCTACCGCTTGGTGAGCAAGATGACCGGCTAATACACCGCCCTTTATTGCTTTATGGGTAGTATATTGTATGTCATATTCTATCAGAATCATCTTCCATCTCACTATTCTCCCAGAAAGAGCAGGCTTCTCGAAGATGTATTTTATCAGATCCATTTTAGATATCAGTAGGGTAGTATGAGTTAGCATATACTGTCTTAGCCGGCGAGCAGCCCATGCCAGAGTGCAACAAGTTTTCTCGAGCAGTGAATATCTGGTTTCACAGTCGGTAAACTTTTTGCTCAGGTAATAAATAGCGTGCTCTTTTCGGCCAGACTCGTCATGCTGTCCCAATACACACCCCATTGAATTTTCTAAAACAGTTAGATACATGATCAATGGTCTTCCCTCCACTGGTGGCATCAACACAGGAGGCTCTTGTAAGTATTCTTTGATTTTGTCAAAAGAAACATGGCATTCATCATTCCATTTGACTACTTGATCTTTCTTCAATAGTTTTAAGATTGGCTCACAAGTAGCTGTCAGGTGAGAAATGAATCTAGCAATATAGTTCAAACGTCCCAAGAATCCTCTGACTTCCTTTTCAGTATGAGGAGCAGGCATCTCTTGTATTGCTTTAACTTTGGCAGGATCGACCTAGATACCTTTTTTGTTGGAAACAAAGCCTAGGAGTTTACCAGACCGTACTCCAAATGTGTATTTGTTTGGATTCAACCTTAGCTTGTACTTCTTCAGTCTCTCAAATAGTTTTTGTAAGTGATCAAGATGCTCTTCTTCTGTTTGCAATCTGGATATCATATCGTCCACATAGACCTCTATTTCGTGATGTACCATGTCATGAAATAAAGCTACCATGGCACGCTAATAGGTTGCTCCAGCATTCTTCAGTCCGAATGGCATCACCTTATAGCAGAATGTGCCCCACTATGTGACAAATGTTGTTTTCTCCATATCCTCAGGCGCCATTTTGATTTGGTTGTAACCTGAGAATCCTTCCATGAAGGAAAACACTTTGTGTTGTGTTGTATTGTCAACTAGGATATCAATGTGGGGGAAGAGAAAATCATACTTAGGGCTCGCCCTATTCAAATCTCTGTAGTCCACACACATTCGCACTTTTCCGTCTTTTTTGGGTACAGGAACAATATTGGCAACCCATTGAGGATAAGAGGTGACAACCAAGAATCCAGTGTTGAATTGCTTCATGACTTCTGCTTTAATCTTTTCTGACATATCAGGTCTCATGCGGCGAACCTTTTGCTTTACTGGCAGACAATCTTCTCTTGTAGGCAGATGATATACCAAAATGTCTGCATTAAGTCCCAACATATCTTCATGCGACCAGGAAAAGACTTCAACATAATCATGTAATAACTGAATCAGATGCTCCTTGACACTGGGTTCCAGATTGGCACCCATCTTGACCTCTTTTTTGTCTTCTTCGGTACCTAGGTTGATTGTATCCACGGGTTCCTCGTGAGGATCAATGGTTCTTTCTTCTTGTTGTAGCAGTCTAGCAAGTTCCCCTGGTACTTCACAATCTTCCTCACCTTCGTCTTCGACTTGGTAGATTAGATTCTCAGAGTCACAAAAGGCCATAGCAGTATCGTTACCCATGGGATCCAGAATGGATGTATACCTGCATTTTGAGTGTGGGTGTGTGTAAGGGAATAACTATCTTTGAAAGAAAATAAAGTGTAGAATAAAAAAAATGAGCATAAAAGTTTGTATGCGAAAACGTCCATGATTCATTGATGTCATATGAAAATGAGATAATAACCCTTACAAATTGACCATTGTGCCTCGGGTAAGACACAAGGTTTTAAGAGTGTGAATTGTTTCAATATTACAGATCCAACAAAAGTAAAGACAATTTACTGTGGGATAAAAGTGATCGGGACGAATTCTCTAGCCTCTCAATTGCTTAGCCCTCCATTGACAGTCGGGAATATTCAGTCCTCCAAGTTGCAACCATCTTCACCATCTTCTACCGTGTTGACTTCACAGTTCCTGATCTTCAAGGGTGGTCCTCCCGCACGGGCACGACGTACAAATTTTTGAGCACTTGAAGTGAAACCTAGGCCAAACTTGTCAGACTTATATGGGATATCTGGGAGTTCTCCCCAAATAGTGCACCATCCTTCTTCTACCACTGCTTTGGCGCCCTTCAGCGATGACATCCAGAGTGGAGGCCTTGTAAACTTGGGAACCTGAGACACAACCTTGGTCACTACCACATCTTGTGGGACCTCTTCAAAGTGTTGAAATGGAGTTTCAATAAATTCGCCATCTAATTCCATATATCTGAAGGAATTGATATGGCTAATCATGTATTCTTCCTCTCCATGAACGATAATAATCTTCCCTTGAACCAGATACTTTAGCATTTGGTGCAACATAGAAGTAACAGCGCCAACATTGTGGATCCATTGTCGGCCTAGAAAGTAGGAGTATGAAGGGATGATATCCATTACATAAAAAGTTGAATTGAAAGTTTGGGTTCCAACCTTTATGGTGATGTCCATCTCCCCATGCACCATCCTCTTCGAGACGTCAAAAGCCCTTACTACTATATTGCTTGGCTTTAATGCCAGTCCCTCACAGTCAAGTCTATCAAGAGCCTTTTTGGGTAATACATTCAGAGATGAGCCAGTGTCCACCAAAACATGAGCCAAGGTTGTGCCCCTACATTCAACTGAGACATGCAATGCCTCATTATGCTTTCTTCCCCTCGGCGTTAGATCAGCATCCAAAAAACCTAGGCTATTATCTACTGTCAAGCTGGCTACGCAGTCTTGGAATTGATCGACAGATGTCTCTAGAGGTACATGGGCGGTTTTTAATAACTTTACCAAGGCTTTTGCATGCGCCTCGGAACATAGTAGTAATGCCAGCATGAAGATTTTAGAGGGAGTTTTCCCCAGTTGTTCAACTACATCGTAGTCGCTCCTCTTTAAAATTTTTAGGATCTCCTCTATTTATTTCTTGGAGGTCTCAGGGATAGTCAATGACTGAGCCTTCGTCCGGACAGGCTTAACCAGAATAATTTTTCCTCGAGTCTCGACAGCGGGAGTGTCAGTAGGAATGATAACAGGGGTTGTAACGACTTTGTCAATAGGAGTACTTGCAGAGATGATTATGGGTGTGGGAGTAACCTCTGGAGAAGCCACATGGATGATTACGGGTCCAGAAACTTCTTTTGGGGGAGCAATTTCTGGAGAAAAGATCCTACCACTTTGGGTAATTTTGTTAGTTCCTGCGATATTACTAATGTCGGAGTCCACTTTCTCAGAAATTAAATCTTTGGTGGCTGGCCAGTCTTGCTTGATGCCATGGTAGTAGACATCCCCTCCATAATTCCATGGCACGGTTTTGTATGACACGTATGGGACTGGTCTAGGCATTATGATTATTAAAGGAGTTTCTTTCGCAACTGATGTAATTCTAACGGGTCTTTTGGTGGAGACCCTGGAAGAATTGGCGGAAATGGTAATGATAGAAACATCTTCAAAAGGAACAGGTGGAATAAGAGTCTTTTCAAACAAAATCTCTTTGTTATCTATCAGGCACTAAACACCTATTTTCAACAAAGGACAGCCAGTTGTTGAGGACAAGTAGAGATAGAAAACTTCATCACAGCCCGGGAACACACCGACATTCAACAAGTTCATTTTAACAGTTAGAAGTGGGGTCATAAGTTCATCAACTGAAGTAACAAACAATCCTTCTTTAATGGCATTGGTATTGTGGCCATGTTTGGGCATAGGAGCAGAAATGACGCTTGGCTTCTCGGGCGCGTCGAACTAAATTTCTTTTGCTTCAATGAGGTCTTGTATTTCGTTCTTCAAGGCCCAACAGTTATTAGTATCATGACCAGGACTTTCAGAGTGATATGCGCAACGGGCATTGGGATGATAATGAGGATATGTTGTATTGGGGTTTTTTGGAGCTTCTTTCAAGGTCACCAAGTTGGATCTTAGTAGATGAGGTAATACTTGAGACAGGGTCACGTTAATTCTGGTGAACTTCATGACTGACCTTTCCATCCTTGTTTGATTACTTCTTTGTTGATCAGATGCAGGCTTAGGAATCATAACAACCCCCACCATTGGTCGGAGTTTGGCCCTATCTTGGTTTCTTTGCGGGTATATGGCAGCCACCTCTTTCTTTTCGATGAAAGGCTTTCTTACAGCTGTAGAAGAAGATGTATCTTTCTGAATCTTTCCACTCTTTATACCGGCTTCTACCCTCTCTCCGGTCAATATTAGTTCAGTAAAGCCTGCAGACGAACTTCCAATTAAATGATTGAAGAAAGGACCAGACAAGGTGCCCAAGAACATGTCTACCAACTCTCTCTTAGATAGAGGGGGTTGAACTCTTCCAGCCAAGTCTCTCCATTTTTGCGCATAGTCCTTGAAACCTTCATTGAAAGTCCATAATCTGGAGTTGAGTACGGGTAGGTGCTAAATCAGCATTGTATTGGTATTGCTTGTAGAAAGCTGCGGCAAGATCTTCCCAACTGTGAACGTTGGCTCATTCCAGTTGGTAAAACCAGTCAAGTTGAGTTCCAGACAGACTGTCTTGGAAGAAGTGTACCCATAAGTCTTTTTCAGCGGTATGGGGTTGGATTTTCCTTACATATGATCCGAGATGCATTTTAGGGCATGAAACTTTGTCATATTTGGAGAATATAGGTACTTTGAATTTCAGAGGAATCACAATCCCTAACACTAATCCCAATTCCTCAAAGTACAAGCCTGACACTTTTTGGATTTCCATCGCGCTCAACCTCTCTTCGAGATGTCTATACTTGTCATCAGCTGAAGGGTATTGTTCTTCAGAGTAATCTTCTTCTTCCTCTTCCTCTTCTGATTCTGACGGGACAACTGTTTCCTTGCCTTTCCCCTCCTGATTGTCTCTTTCTCCAAATGTTGTTTCAAAGTTTAAGGTCCTTCTTGTCTGCTCATGAAATCTTCTCCCCATGTTTAGGACTCCGGTTACCTTCTTTGTCTTCTTTTTCCTCTCCTCTGCCATCAAAGTCTTCAATTCTTCTTTTGTCCCTTGGCTAGGGTCAAGAGCAACTGTTGAAACTGCGTATTCCGAGCTTGGAGATCCTTCACTGTTTGCTCAAGATCCATCTTACTGAAATAAAAATTAGAGAGATGAGGAGACTTGTTGCAAAAGACTTTCTTATGTTATGATGAATGGTATGTGCATATGTAATGATTTCAAGGATTTCAAAGATTCAAATTTGTTTTAGATAAAAAAGGAAACACACATTATATTAATAAGTTAAAGTTTGGGTACATCAATGCCTCTTAGGAAAAATAATACAAAAACTCTAAGATAAAAAGGTAGTGCGCATCCTCTTTGGTGCAATATAGGCATTCAGAGTCTGCTCCTCATGAAGTAGCCTAGTGAGTTCTAAAACCTTCTTCTCGCTTGCGTAGAATTAGGCTTCGAAAGTATCTAGCTCTCCTTTGAGTTGTATCTAATCCCTTTGTAGGTATTCAAGAGATGTGGGCATGTCAGTATGTAGGATAGTGTATGGAACATCTCCTTCCTTAACAGGCTCAATGATTATAGGGAGAATGGAGGGGTAAGGCATCATAATATTCTGAGCGTGAGTTCGTACCCATTTGAGGTAAGGTTCAAGAGGTATGGAATTATTGTGCCCCAAAGTCTTGCTATCCACTTTGTTCAACATCCTCCAAGCTCGGATAAATCTCTGGCGAAGACCTTGATCGTCGTTGTCGTAGTCAAATACCAAACCTTGAATCAGCATCTCGTGCGGGCCATCCCTTCGGGCGTAACCAAACTGCCTTAAGGCTAAGCATGGGTTGTAGGTGATACCTCGCCTATCCAAGTAAAGGTACATTATGGAATTCTCCATAACGGTCAAAAATGATAACATTATCTTTGGATCGGGAGCACCAATGAATGTCTGAATGTTTGAGCGTCATCAACCTTTGTGAACACCTTGAACCTTGCTCATTCTTTAATATAGATTGGGGAAGATGAGAAATAAACCATCTTGCCAAGAGAGGAGTGCAACACATGAGGACACCTATTTTCCTCATTGTGCGAGTGTGAAAAGAGTGTAGGATATCCCCTAGTAATGTAGGCACCAGGTTGCATGATATGATGATTTTGACGGTGTTCACATCTATGAGTTGGTCAGGATTTGGAAACAAAACCATCCCATAGATGAGGAGAGCTACAATTTCCTCAAAGGCTTGCAAGTCCAAGGAACTCCAACAACTTTAAGCTTTCTCAAACAGGAACTTTTCTAGGAAACCTTTGACACCACTCCTTGTTTCCCAATGAGTTGTGATATCAGATGAGTGCAAGTGTAGAGCTTGAGCAATCTCTTCTGGCTTTGGGTCTCTTTCTGTACCATTGAAAGGTAGTTGATTGAGAATGGGAATCCTCAAGAGTTGGGAGAATTCTTCCAAAGTTGGCACAAGTTGATAGTCGAGAAATGTGAAGCAATGGTGTAAAGGATCAAAGAACTGAAAGAACACCTTCATCATGTCCTCGTCTGTGTTAGAGGTGACCAAGTTGAGTAGGCGACCATGTCTTTCAGTGAATGGAGAGTTTTCAGGAATCCTTGAAGCTAGCTCCTTAAGTGGTGGAGGGATCCTCACAAGGTTGACTTGAATAGTTTTCCTGCGAAGTGAATCCATATCCTACAAAACAAGAACAAAGATGAATCCAAAAATCCTTGAAATGGTTAGTGGATGTATATGATGTTCATGATGTCCATGATGTTATGTACAAGTATGTATATACAAACAAAGCAAACAAATCCTTAGTTTAGGCTTGCATGGAGTTTTATAGGTAAGTACCCTCTTGAAGTTTAGTTGGCTTAAACCTGTCCTAGTAATAGTAACCGGGTTCTAAGGAGCTCAATATAACTGGATTGTTTCCTTGGTCATTGTTTCAGCTCAAGCCTCTTTAATGGCGACTGAAATATTCCAAGAAACCAAACCTCAATGAGTGTAGTATCGAGTATCTACCAACTTCGGACTGCACCAAAGCCGGTCATCTCACTACATCCTAAAGGCCAAGTTGGTCAAGTAAAGGTTCTAAAAGTTCATTAGGGCTTCATGACATCACTCAACGGCCCCGTATTCTCTTTGATTAACTCAAAGGCTACCGGTACCCACAAATATGTCACACTAACATAGTTGTTGCTTAGACCATGTCGGTATACCCCACACAGTTTCCACAACGTATTGCTACTTACCTATAATGTATCCCAAATCTGGGTAGAGGATTCAAACTCAAACAAAGAACCATAATGTAAAGCATACAAGTCAAACAATGTAAGCAAATAAATGTGATATATCCCTAAGGTAACCCCACTTTTAGAATTTTCCCCAGCAGAGTCGTCAGTTCTGTGATACGGTAGGAGAACTGACTTGAAGGTTTTGCGTTTGATCGCAAATGTTGTGGTTAGCAAGAGTCGCCACCTACTTTTCTTTAATCCAAAAGGAAAGGTGAAAAGCACAGGAAAGACCTTTGAGATTGTTTCTTGAGTTCGGGGGGTAGATTATGAAAAGGGAAGGTATTAGCACCCTTTTCATCCATGGTTTTCCATGGGCTCTTAATTACTTGCTAGATCACTTGCTTTTGTTTGAAATTGTGCTTTGTGTGGTTTTTGAAAGTATTTTGTAAAGAGGCCATTATTTACGCAATCTTTGTAATGATTCTAGTTCGTAAGAATGTATACAAAGATGTTGATCTTTTGAAAATGTTTTCAATGTTTGTAGGATGTTTAAAAATGTGATTGTTTTGAAAATAGAAAGGATGTTTGTTTTGAAATGGAGCAAATAATTAGGAGCATTCTACCTACTCGAATGTCTTTCTTGTTCATTTTCTCTTCCTTTGACATTGTTGTCTTACCATTGATTTGGTAAGAAACCCTATATTTGGATGTAAACGGGACGGGCGTGGGTCATCGTATAACCATGATTAGCAATGTTGCAAGGTATCTTAGCATTCTTTTAGAGGGACTAAGATCATTTTGTAAGGCAACTTTGAATAGCGTCATCGAGGGACTATGATCTTGTATTTGTTTGTTTTTGCTAAGATACCTCACATGCATAATATGGCCATTTTGTATAAGGCAACCAAGTGGAATAACCCTAGGGGTGTTGGTGTGCAAGTGTATCATTTTCATGCTTGTTTTTGTCTTGAATTAGGGTTTTCTATTTGATTGATTTTATCTTCCCATACAAACTCTAATTACTAACATGTTATGTAAAAGCGACAAATTGCGAAATTTAAATTTACTACGCTATTACAACATTTGTGGGAGGGGGGTGTACACAATTTATGAATGGGGATTGCAATAATATAAACCTAATTAATCTATTACAACCAAATTAAATATTGTACAAATAATTGAAGAAATATATAAAGTACAAATGCAAATTGAAAGAAATGATTTTGTCTTGGTTTGGATTTTTATATGAAAGAGGTTTGACCTAAACCTAATTAGAGAAAAATAATTAAATCAAAATTAAATTAACTTAAATTAATTAAGAAAATAAATTAATTAAGAAAAGATTTTTGAATAAAACCCTAATTCTATTTGATTAAAAGAAAATAAGTTTAAAGATAAAGTATTTTTGTATTTTTTGTCTTGAAAATAATATATGTTATTTTAAATTTTTTTGGCCTTTTATATTAAAATAAATATATTTAAATAACTGTAAAATAAAATAAATAATAACCTAGTTTTAATTTAGTTTACAAGGTAATTAGTAAATATAAATAAAGTATAATGAATAGAAATAAATTTTTTATGGAGAAAAATATTTAAATTATGTCAAAATATAAATCTATTATTTTTATATTTTTTATGATTTTTTGGTATTTTTAGAAAATATATTTAAAAGAAAAATAAATAAATAAATAAATAAAAATAAAATGGGCCAAGGGGTGTCACAAGTAAACAGGGTAGTGTGCTAGCAAAAACACAAAAAAAAAATGTCGGGCCCAAAGGGCCCAGCGCCTGCAAAAAGATGTTAGAAAAATCAAAAAAATGAAAAAATGCAAAAGGGGGGTTCACATTGGTTCGAACCCTCTCCCTTTAGGTAACATATGCCTTAGTACGCGCGCGTTTGCCACTGGGGTGGCTGTTTCATTCGGTCATATAATCAAAGCATAAATATATATTAGAAACTGCTTTCTGAAGGCAACTTCATCTTCAACCTTGAGCCTGGCCGGACCACCTGTATCTTTCTCATTTCTCCATAAAAATGGAAAGTTCAAACATGAAAGTTGTGGTGTTTCTTCTCACGAATTCAACCATATAACTTATGTAAACTAAATGTTAAAGATAAAATCTAATTTTAGTGGCCCTAAATTGAAACCTAATTTTCTTAGAAGTTTCAAATCCAAAATTCTTTATACACAGTCAATATAAATGGAAACTATGAACATGGTTAGCTTTAGAGCAAGGATATCTACCTTTTGTTTTCACAAATCAGGATCAAATGATGCTTGTATGAAGAGATATAAGTTTGAGTTTTTACCTCTTGCAGCTGGAGTCGTGAATGGAGTTTGAGCAACTTTTGAGACGGCCTGAGGATCTGTTTAGCTTGCCTAGACCTCCTTGAGTGTATTCCAACTCTTACTGCCTTGAAAGTCCCTGAATATCTATACTCAAGTCAACCTGCAAGCTTGATATTTGAAAATGGTGAATAGTGATGGAGGAGTTACAGTGAGGAAACAAGGGTATGAATTGTTTTGGTATGATGTATAGGAGGTGTCTGAGTGATTAATTTTCAAAACGCACGAGTGGAAATGAAGATCATGAGTTTTGGTTCAGAACTGTGTGTTAATGGTGTTCTTGAGCAGGTTTTTGGTTTTTGAATGTTTGAGGTAGTTTCAGGGCAATAACATTCATGTTTCAACTTGCAAATAGTGTGTATACTTATAAGAAAGAGGTCTTGAGGCTTGTAACAACTCCGAATTTGAAACTCACATGTTTTGGCTTGGTTACTTGTTTTTGAAGCAAAGCTAGCAAGCATGGTTTCAATGTGAAGTAAAAGGCTTGTAGGGTGGCTAAAACCTTTAAACACACTTGTTATGATTGTGTAGAGTATGTTTTTGCAGAAAGAACAAATGCAATGCTCAATGCAAGTTGACTTTGCATAATACTTGCTTTTCTAAAATGGTAATGTTGCCTTTCTTCCCAAAATGGAATTATTCTTGTACAATGCATTGAGTGCTTGGATTAAAGCTTCCAACAGCTGTGAGAACATTTAATTATGGAGTGAAATTTAAGTTAAAAGCCTGCAAAGTGAGATTTGTACAACATGCTTGAAGATTGGACCAAGTTTTCTTCACAAAATGGCTTGTAATCCAAGTGACAAAACACCAACTTCATCTCTTCGATTCTCCCTACTCAAGAATGATCTCAAGGCGTTCTTGGACATTTTGGAAAGCTTGCAATGTGCTCTACAACTCATCTTTGAATTTCGTTTTAAGATTCCCCTTGGAACCATGTGAAATATTTCCATGAAGTTAGGTCAAAAATCTGCCTAACTAGGGCAAAATTTCACTAAGTTATTTTTAGTTCATGAGCATGTATTCATAAAATTATAACTTGAGATCCAAGCATCTTCAGGAGAAGTTGTGTGAATCAAAGTTGTATATTTCATGCGGATCTACAACTTTTATGTTGGAAGTTTCCTTTGAATCATCTTGCATCATGGTGAAAATTTGGCTCAAAGTTGTGAAAAATAAGAAATTTTCTATGCTTAGAAAATTTTTTAAGTTAAGAAATTTCATCTTTTCAAAATAAAATTTTGAATTCTTGATTTCTTGATGAACAAGTTTCATATTTTGACATGTTTTGATGAATTATGATTTTTGGCATTTGATTTTGACCAAAAAGTCAAAGTTAGACTTTTCAGTATACAGTTGACTTTTGATCAATTGACTGCAAAATTCATCTGTCAATTCAATGGACTTGCAATGTTTTGAATCATGTCATTAGGTAAAAATGATGTAATTGGAATCTTGAGATCATTACTTAAACTAATTGATCATTTGCTAGGTCAAAAATCAGAAATTGCCCCTTCGCAGTCAAAACCCTAATTTTGATCATTTTGCCCTTTTGGAGATTTGATCAAATTTCTTGAGGAATTGTGGTCCAAAATTGATCAAATGATACATATGGGTCTAAAATGTTGATGTGGATAAAAAATTATGAAGTTTGACTGTAAATTGGCTATGGTTGACTTTTTCCCCAATACAGCTGATTTTTAGGTCAACTGTTCAGTTGACTGATCAAAGGTGTGATCCAAGGCTTGAAACTTGACATGAGTAATCTTGGGGGTACATAATGATCTTTGAAAGTCATATGAAGCATTGATAGTCCAAAAATCCTTGTGCAAACTCAAACCCTAATTTTGGTCATCAGTGCATGAGGAGGTGTCTTGAGCTGATCAAACCCTAGTGCAGTCTTGAGCCCAAGGAGATCTTGTGAGAAAATTCTTGATAAGTGAGAGGGAAAATTTTGGGGTACAACAATACACCCTTTGGACTTGTTTTACTTTAATTAATTTTATTATTTTTGATTTAATTCATTAATAATATAAAATAAATAAGATAAAATTATATCTAATTACAAAGAGTCCAAGCCCATCATATCTTTGCCCTATTTTTCTCTATATAATCTCATCAACTCTCATACAAAAACACACTAAACCCTTCCTAAAATACTTTTCCAAATTTACAAATATTTTCAAGAACCCTAAAGTTTCCAAACCCTTATTACACTACCTTTCATCACAAGTTTGCGATTCCAATCAATTCCATTCCATCCCAGGGTAAGATTTGATCATTTACAATGATCCAAATAGCCAGAAAATACTCATGCAAACATCACGATTCATCCATATTTGAAATTCTATATTTTTTGTTTTACTTCATTCTAATGTTTACTAATGTTTTCTATGTGTTCATGAGGTCTAATAATGCTGAATAGAGCAATCGCAGAGGTCTAATAATGCAGAATAGAACAATCATAAAGGTCCCATACATGCTAGTTTGCAAAATACAATGTTTTTCTCTGATCGGTATCAATTGAACTGTAGTGTCCAAACCATGGATTTTTAGATCAAAATAACACTGCCATTGGATTCACAGCCCTCAATTTAGGGGGGGTATGATGTTTTGGATTGCTAATCGTGTCTATTTTGCAGATTGAATAAAAACAGGTCGCTGGAGAAGACGACCGGAGCTAGGGCTCCGACGCCTCTTCGGTCAATACGTTCAAATTCATATTATATATTTACTGTTTTATTTATGTAAACAGATGAAAGATTCACCCCAGTGGAAGAAGCATGCGCGATAAAGCATTAGTCTCAAAGGGCCTGGGTTCGATCCAACCTTTTGACATTTTGTTTCTTTAACTTCTCATATTTTTGCAGGTTGATTACAAAGCATGTTGGAGGCATTACCTTGACACAAGCGCGCACTTGGCCTGGTGGTATGCATGCTGCATAAAGGTCTTGGGGGGAATGAGTTCAACACTCATCTCCGACATTCTTTTCTCTATTCTTTACTAACATTATTTTCTCTTTTTACCTTAACCCTAATTTTTTAATAAACCCTAATTATTTCTTAATCAACATTAAAACAAATTAGGTTTAGTTTCTTTCCCATAAATTAATTTTGATTTTTTTATTTATTAAATTAATTAGGATAATTAATCTCGATTAATTTAATTACCTAACTTTTTCGATTAGTTAAAAATAAATTAGACTTTAAGATGATTATCAAAACCTTTTCGTCAAACGATTACAAAATGATTTTTAATCTTCGTGTGTTTGCTTTCCCATTAATTTTTTCGATTATGTAACTGCTACGGTTTGTAATAGTTTAATTAGGGTTTTATTTGCTTTATTTCCCCCCCTATTTTTTGGTTTGTACCCCCTTTCCCGAAGCCTTGTAATAGTTTAGGTTTACTTTCCGCACCTTTACTTTCTGCAACTTACTTCTTTCCTTATGACTGCTAGTAATTAGGGCATGTATGGAAAGATCTAAAATAAACCCTTAGATAACCATAAATACAAGATTAAATAATTGAATTCAATACACGTTTCACACAATCACCTCTAGGGTGACCCCATTTGTTGCCTTCGAAAAACACAATCATGACCCTCGAACATGGGGACACTTTAGCAAAGTTCCTCTGATACAAAAGATCATAGTCCCTCGATGATCCTTCGATGCTGCCTTCAGAAAACAATCTTAGTCCCTTACAATAAATTGCTAAAGCACCCTACAAGTTGCCTTTATGACTATACGATGACCCACGCCTGGCCCTTCACATCCAACGATAGGGCTTCTTACTAACTAATGGTAGGATATCACTATCTAAGTAGGAGGAAAATAACATGAAAGATATTTGAGTAGGTAGATAGCTCATAATCCCTTGCTCACAAAAACATCCTTTTTTTCACAAACACTTTTCTGAAATATTTTCAAAAACAAACACTTTGTATGCATTCTTAACTTATGCAAGAATCATTACAAAGTTGCCGCACTTAGGCATTTTCAAAATATTTTCAAACACATACATAAAGAATTTCAAACAAAGTGAGCTAGAAATTAAGAGCCCGTAGATAACTACAGATGAAAAGGGTGCTAACACCTTCCCTTTTCATAACCTACCCCCCGAACTCAAGAAACGTCTCAAAGGTCTTTCATTTTCTTTTCACCCTTTCCTTATTGGATAAAAGAAAAGTCGGTGATGACTCTTGCTATCCACAACATTTGCGATAAAATGCAAAAACAAGTTAGTTCTTCCACCATATTATAGAACTGGCGACTCTACTGGGGATTACTAAAAGTGGGGTTACCTTAGAGTTAGATCACTTTTAAGTGCTTTCCTTGTTTGATTTGTCTGATTTATTTTTAAAGGGTGTTTGAGTCTTATTTCTTGCAAAGATCCTATACCCGGATATGGGGAACATTTTAGGTAAGTAACAATAGATCATAAAAGCTATACGGCATATACCAATATGGTTGAGATGATGGCTATGTTAGTTGGACACATTGGTTTGTACTGGTATCCCTCGAGTCATTCTGGGAGCATACTAGGTTGCCGCATGGTGTCATAAGCACTAACTGACCTTGGAACCTTAATTGACCCAACTTAGCCATTAGAAGGTAGTGAGATGGCCGACTTTGGTGCAGTCCAAAGTTGGTTGATACTCGATACTACACTCATTGAGATTCGACTCTCGAGCTTTATTTGGTGGAAATTCAATTGTCGTGCTAGACAAAACTTATAGGAAAAATCAGTGATATTGAGATCCCTAGAACCCGGTTACTTATTTAGGACAAGTTGAGCCAACTAAACTTCAAAAGGGTACTTAACTACAAACCCCATGCATTATGGAACCTAAGGCCTTGTGTGCTTTGCTTGTGCTTGGATTATCTATTTGAACATGATATCATGACATCATAACATCATAACATCATATCATGACTAACCATTTCAAGGATCTATGGGATTTATCTGTGTTCTATATTGCAGGGTCATGGCTTCCAATCGTAGGAATACCATCTGAATCAACTTCATAAGGATACCGTCCAAGCTTGAGGAATTATTCTCAAAGGTTCCCAACAATTCTCAGTTCACTAAGAAACATGGTCATCTACTTAACCTGGTTACTACTGGCTTTCAAGAAGACATAATGAGCATTCTTTTCTAGTTCTTTGATCCCAAGCATCACTATTTTACCTTCCCAGATTATCAATTGGTGCCCACAATGGAAGAATTCTCTAAGTTTCTCGAAGTGCCTATTCTTGATCAGATACCTTTCACCGATCTAGAGCAAGTTCCGAAACTTAATGACATTGCAGTAGCCCTACATCTGAAATGATCATACATCGTATCTAATTGGGAAACAAGGAACAAAGTCAAGGGTTTCTCTCCTAAATTTGTGATAGAGAAGGCTCAGGGATTTCTAGATGTCACGAATCTTCGTGCTTTTAAGGATATTTTGGCCTTGCTGGTCTATGGGTTGGTATTATTCCCTAATCCGGACCAATTCATAGATATGAGTTCCATCAAGATATTTCTCACTCATAATCTGGTACCTACTTTGCTTGGAGATGTCATGCATTCCCTCCACACTCGTACTATGAAGAAGCAAGGAACTCTTATGTGTTGCATCCCTCTACTGTCCAGGTGGTTTATTTTGCACCTTCCCCGATCAGTGATAAAGAATGAATAAGGCTTGAGGTGGTCTCAAAGGTTGATTTCACTCACTCATACAGATATCCATTGGTGTTCTCGATCTCAGGCAGATGTCACTATTATTGATTGTTGTAGTGAATTCCCTAATGTACCACTCCTTGGTATAAGAGGGGGCATAACTTATAATCCCTCTCTTGATCTGCGTCGGTTTGGTTATGCTCGAAGGGACGGTCCTCATGATATGCTTATCTAGAGTATTGTATTCGACTATGCGAACGATCCTCAAAATTACCATCAAAGGTATATACATTCTTGGGGCACGGTCAACAAGATTGATAGCAAGACTTTGGGATACAAGAATACCATTCCTCTAGATCCTTATCTCAGATGGATGCGGTCTCGTGCTCGGAATCTCAAAATGCCATACCATGCTATCCTACCAGTGATCATAGAACCTGTTGTTAAAAGGGATGTTTCTCATACCATTGTTCATCCTGATATGCCTACTGACTTTGAAGAACTACAGAAGTTCTGAATTCAACTAAAGGAAGAGATAGATACCTTCTAAGCTTAGTTATATGCTAGTGAGAAGAAGGTACTGGAGCTTACGAAACGACTCCATGATGAACAAAGCCTTAACGCTTATGTCAACACAAAGAGGAAGCGTTCATGGGAGACTTGAATTTATATTTTGCTATTTTGTAACTCTTTCATTAAAATCAATTGTAATTTGAGTTAATTACTAAAATTTCTCTTGTTTCCTTTTGTTTAAACAAATTTAAATCCTGCAACGATCTTTGAAAACATTGCATCTACATATCATGCATCATTATATAACAGGTTTTGCCATACAGGTTTTCTCATGTACTCGCTGTTTTTTTTAGTAAAAGTTCGATCTTGAATAAACTGTTAATAAACTCCAAGCTCAGAATGCCCAATTCCATGAGACCCTCCTGAATCTTGCTCAAGGACAAAAATATATGATGGCGCTCATCGCCAAAAAGAAGAAGACTCGGAAGCCAATTGCTATTCTTAACATGGGAAGAAGATTCAAAGGTCATGCTAAACTAGTTCAAACTGTTGATATCACCTCTGATGAGGATGACAACTGTGATACGGTGGGAGAACTGACTTGAGGTTTTTGCGTTTTATTGCAAATGTCGCGGTTAGTAAGAGTCGCCACCGACTTTTCTTTTATCCAAAAGGAAAGGTGAAAAAGCACAGGAAAGACCTTTGAGATATTTTCTTGAGTTCGGGGGGTAGATTATGAAAAGGGAAGGTGCTAGCACCCTTTTCATTCATGGTTTTCCATGGGCTCTTAGTTACTTTGCTTAGATCACTTGCTTTTTGTTTGTTTTGAAATTGTGCTTGTTGTGGTTTTGAAAGTATTTTGTAAAAGAGGACATTCGTTTAGGCAATCTTTGTAATGATTCTCGTTCGTAAGAATGTATACAAAGATGTTTTTCTTTTGAAAATGTTTTCAATGTTTGTAAGATGTTTTTGAAATGTGTATGTTTGTTTTGAAAATAGCAAGGATTTGTTGTTTGAAATGGAGCAAGTAACTAGAAGCTATCTACCTACTCAAATGTCTTTCTTATGCATTTTCTATTCCTTTGACATTGTTGTCTTACCATTGATTTGGTAAGAAACCCTATCTTTGGATGTAAACGGGACGTGCGTGGATCATCGTATAGCCAATGATGAGCAATGTTTGCAAAGTATCTTAGCATTTTTGAGGGACCGAGATCATTTTTGTTAGGCAACTTTTGAATAGCGTCATCGAGGGACTACGATCTTATATTTTTTTTTGTTTTGCCAAGATATTTCAAATGTGTAACATGGCCATTTTATTTTAAGCAACCAATTGAGAGAAACCCTAAGGGTGCTTGTGTGCAAGTGTTTCATTTTCATGCTTTTGATTTTGTCTTGTATTTAAGGTGTTCTATTTGTTTTGTTTTGTTCTTGTCATACAAACCCTAATTACTAATCATGACATATGAAAGCGATAAATTGCATAATGTAAATATACTAAGCTATTACAACAATTTTATGGGAGGGGGAATACAAGTTTGAATAGGGATTTGCACAAATATAAAGCTAAATACATTATTACAACCAAATCAAATTTGTACGAATTTAAGGTAAATACAAAACAATTATTTAAAATGTAATGCAATGTAATGTACATGTAAAGAGATTTTCTTGGTGTCTTATTTTCATGTAAAAGAATATTTAACCTAACCCTAAAAAATATAACGAAAAAGATTTAATTTTTTGAAAGCGGTTTAACCCTAATTTTATTTAAAAGAAGATAAAGTTTCTATATTATTATTTTTTGTGTATTTTCTTGTGTAAAAAATAATAAATAATATTGTAACAAAATATAAAGTTAGTATGTATGCAAAAATAAGTATTTATAAATATGAAATGCAAAAATAAATAAACTAAGTATATTTAATTATATTTACAAATTTATTTAAGAAAAATAAGTTATATCCTATCAAAGTAAACTATATTTTTATGTGAGAGATGATAAATAAATAAAAAGTGTAATATTACTAATTTATATTTTTGGGATTTTTATGTTTAGAGAAAAATATTTAATATGCAAAATATAAACATAAAACAAAATAAAAATTAAAAAAATATGAAAATTAGTAAAGGGGGGGGGGGGGGGGGGGGGGGTGATGAAGCAAATCAGTGGTGATGATGAGCAAAAACGTTGACCCATGAGGCTAGGCCCACTCCTGCAAAAAAGTGTCAAAAACTGAAAAGGAAAAAATGCAAAAATGCAAAAGTAGCGCGCAGGTTCGAACCCAGAACATGGGTCTCACCAGCGCACTGCTTTACCACTGGGATGGCCATACATCCATTATCTTTACTGAAACAAAAGCAACATATTACAAAACGCGCCCTTGCCCTATTTCATCTTCTTCCTCAAGCCTTGGCCGGATCCCCTGTAACTTTCTCATGCCTCCATAAAAATGAAAACTTATAACATGAAAAATGTAGCATTTGAACTCACGAATCCAACCATATAAGTTATGTAATCTAACTATCAAAGATCAAAGAGAATTTTAAAAGCCCCAAATTCTAACCTAATATTTTCAGAGATTTCAACTTCCAAATTCTCTTAGCACAAGTAAAATCAATGCAAGATAATGATATGTATAGCTTCGTTATGATGAGAACTACACTTTTTATTCACAGATCGTGGCCTAAGGTTTCCTGTACAAGGAGATAGAGTTTGAAAATTTACCTCCTTCAGCTGGAATCGTGTACGGAAATGTAGTTACTTTAATGGAGGCTTGATGCTTGCTTAAGCTTCCTTGAGCTTACCTGAATCTATTCCAACCTTTTCCTTGCTCTGAAAGTGGCTAGAACTCCCTGACCAAGTCCAACTGCAAGCTTCAAAGTCAACAATGGAAGATGGTGGAAAAGAGGATACAAAACAAGGATGATGGTTTGGATGGGTTTGATATCAAGTATGTAAGGTATTGGAATGATCTAAACACAAAACGCACGAGCCAAATGGAAGCTGGAACTGTTTGTGCAGAAAGTGTATGTTTTGGACAGTTTTTGGTGTTTTGCTTGCTCAGGGTGTTTCAGGTCTTGGCTTCGTGTTTTATGTGTTGCATATAGTTTGTATATTAGTATTGAAATGATCTTAGGTCAGCTTCCCAATAGATCTGCCAATGCTAGCCTTTTTGCAACTTTTCTTGTACTTGAAGCAAAGTGATAAGACAAAGCTCATATGCTTGTATCGAATTCCTTAGGGTTGGTATTTATTCCTTACAAGTTTCCTTTGGTCTGTGGTACTTGCATGTATCAAGGGGACAGGTCCAATGCTCAAGATTACAAAGTTTGCAAAAGTTGCTCTTTTTCAAAATGGCAATGGAACCTTTTTGCCATAAATGGAATTACAACTTGGGTAAAGGTTCAAAAGCATGGATAGAGGCTTTATCAACTGAGTAAGAATTTAATTAAGGAGTGTGTAGCAAGTTTAGGAAATGTACATCATGAAATAGCCAGCATAGGATTGATTTGCAACATGGTTCTTCATGAAATGGCTTGAACAAAAAGTGAGAAAATGTCAATTTCCTCTCTTCGATTCTCCCTACTCAAAAATGATCTTGGAGAGTTCTTGGACATTTTGGAAATCTTGCAATGTGCTCTATAATCCATGTTTGAAATGCATTTTGAGATACTCCTTGGAACTAGGTGAAAAATTTCCATGAAGTTGGGTCCAAAACCTGCCTAAATTAGGGCAAAATTTCACTAAGTTAAGAAGTTCATGACCATGTATTCACAAATTTATAACTTGATATCCAAGCATATTTATGGAAAAGTTTGTGAAGAAAAGTTGTAGATTTCATGAAGATCTACAACTTTCATGTTGGGAACTTTCCTTGGATCAAAATGCATCATGGTGTAAAAGTGGCCTAAAGTTGAGAAAAAATAAGGAAATTTTTATACTTAGAAAATTTCTAAGTTATGAAAATTTTCAAATTCAAACCCTAATTTTCAAATTTGGTTTTCTTGGTGAACAAGTTTCACATTTTGACATGTCTTGATGAATCATGACCCTTGGTACTTGATTTTGACCAAAAAGTCAAATTTTGACTTTTCAGTATACAATTGACTTTTGAGTAGTTGACTGGAAAATTCATTTGTCAATCCAAAGAATTTGAAATGCTTTGAGCCATGTAATTAAGTCAAGATGATGCCATTGAATCCTTGAAATAATGCTTGAACTCAATTGTTCATTGGCTAGGTTAAAAATCAGAAATTGCCCTTTCTCAATCAAAACCCTAATTTTGACCATTTTGCCCTTTTGATGATTTGATCCAATTTCTTGAGGAGTTGTGATCCAAACTTGATAAAATGGTACATATTAGTCTATAATGTTGATGTGGATAAAAAATTATGAAGTTTGACTGTAAATTGTCCATGGTTGACTTTTTCCCCAATACAGCTGATTTTTAGGTCAACTATCCAATTGACTGATTAAAAATGTGGTTCAAGGTTTGAAACTTATCATGAGCAATCTTAGGGGTACAAAATGATGTATGAAAGTCACATGAAGCATTGATGGTCCAAAAATCCTGGTGCAAACTCATACCCTAATTTTGGGTTATCAGTGCAAGATGAGATGTCTTGAGCTGACCAAACCCTAATCTTGTCTTGAGTCAAAGAAATCTTGTGAGAAAAGTCTTGATAAATGAGAGGGCAAATTTCGGGGTACAACAGCTTCCCGTGTTCAATCTTCTTGAACCTGAAGAGTTAGATTGGTGAGCTTTGTCGTTCGTGACTCGAAGGTAAAAGATGATTGGACACTAGAGTGTCCGTAAATTTGCACTCGACAAAGTGTAGTTGAGGGAATGGGCTTACAGATGCCATTTGGAGAGGTGATAGAATCTTGTTGGAGATGGTCTTGTAGATTCCATCCAAGAATGTTTGTTGAATTATAAGTTGTAAGTCAAAATAATAAGTATCAGAATGGTGTCCGTATCTGGAACGTATATGAGCTGTATCTGGAGACTGAATCTGTATGAGCAACAAAATAGAATCTGTGTCTGGTGCGTATTCGTATTGTATCTGAAGTCCGAATGAATATCGGAATGGCATCCGCGTCTGGAGCGTATCTGAACTGTATCTGAACTTGAATCTGAATGAGTAACAGAATGGCTTCCGTGTCTGGAGCGTATTTCTACTGTATCATGAGCTTGAAATCTGAATAAGTGTCAGAATGGCATCCGTGTCTGGAGCGTATCTGAACTGTATCATGAACTTGAAATCTGAATAAGTGTCAGAATGGCATCTGTGTCTGGAGCGTATCTGTACTGTATCTGAAAGCTGAATCTGAATAAGTAACAAAATGGTATCCGTGTCTGGAGCGTATCTGTACTATATCATGTTTGCACATTGTTTAATAGTAGCTGTTAATCTTATCCTGAAAAGGGTAAAATGTTAGCTGGAACACTAAATTATGTTGTATGAAATGCATGATGCAATATATGTGTTTTATCAATGTTTATGATATGTGGATGTAATGTATGTGTATGTAAGATGATTTGCTGTATTGTTGAGGAAAATAAATCCTTGACCGCTGTTGAGGATATGTGGATCCTTCATGTCTTGAAGTTAGAGCATTTTGACAAAAATTCGGTTGTTAGAGCAATGCCATATACTGCTTGAGGAATCTGCTTGGGGAATCCAGAGAACTTTGATGACTTCTACTGGGGATTAAATAATGGGAATCTTCGTTCTGTTGGGGAATAATGAAAACTCTGTGTGGAGAAAGCTTATTCCTGTTTGGGAAAAAGTTCAGGAGTTTCGGTCGTTTGTCACCCTACCGGGGAGTTATCCTAGGTTGCGGAGAAACATAAATTAGCTGTTGTCCGGTTGGTTTCAGGCTTCAAGATAACTTGCTGGGGAAATTGGAGAGACTGGATGGTTTCTAATGAGGATTAATAGTTTGAAGTTTCAGCTCCGCTGGGGATCTTAATAATGTACTGTAGGGATTTCTCATGGAATAGCCTAAAGACGTTTTCCTATTCTTTCAACCTATCAGTAATTGTTCTTTTTCATTTTGTTTATTTGTAAACAGTAATTATGTTCAAATGCATATGTTCATTAATGAATCATTGGACGTTTTTGCAAATAAAACTCAAATATAAAGAAAAAAGACAAATAGTTTTTTGTACTTTAAAGAGATATCTTTGTCTTCACTTTGAATAAGTATTTTTGTACAAATGAGACAGACATCCTAGTAAGAGGATGGTGTCATAAAAATAAGAAAAATTTACAAAGAAAGATAGCTATGTGTGATAATCCCATGGGGTTCCCATTCTGTTATAGCCTCCGTATCTTCGAATATCTTGTTTATTTGTTGCTTCGTCTGAAGATGATTGAATTGATCAGAACCCCGAGTTTGTCAGTGAAGAGATTATCCTCAAAGTGATCCGACGAGACATTGTCATACGCTTTAATTCCCTAACTTTTTCCTGGACCACCCTTTCGGGTTTTTAGTCCACCGGGAAACCCTTTTTTGCCCAAGTCGCCCTTTCGGGTTTTCAACTTGCCGGGTGTACAGATTTTTTTTGTTTTATCCCTAATTTTTTCTTGAACCTTTTGGTTCGCCGGGATGCCCTTGTTTTTCCTAGGTGTGACAACCTAGCGGGTCTCTTATGCGTAGTATCTTTTGACTATGTCTGTGTTCGCAGGGTGTGGAAAATCGTCACCATCCATGGTGGTTAAGATCATTGCCCCACCGGAGAAGATGTTCTTGATTACAAATGGTCCCTCATAGGTAGGAGTCCATTTTCCCCTGGGATCACTTTGTGGCAAGATGGTGCGCTTGATCACTAGATCTCTAACTTGATATTCTTGGCGTCTGACTTTCTTGTTGAAATCCTTGATCATCCGTTTTTGATACACTGACCATGGAAAATAACAGTAAGTCTATTCTCATCAATTAAGTTCAGTTGATCAATCCGGGTCTGGATCCAATCGTCCTCACTCAAACCTGCATCTTTCATAATTTTCAAAGAGGGGATTTGAACCTCAATAGGCAAGACAGCCTCCATGCCATAAGCAAAAGAATAGGGTGTTTCCCCAGTTGATGTGCGAGCCGTTGTATGGTACCCGTGGAGAGCAAATGGTAGCATCTCATGCCAGTCCTTGTAGGTGAGTGTCATCTTTTGTATGATCTTTTTAATGTTTTTATTTGCAGCATCAACAACACCATTCATCTTTGGCCGATAGGGGGATGAATTGTGATGTTGAATCTTGAACTGCTCGCACAAGGCGGTGATCATAGTATTGTTAAGGTTGGTACCATTATCAGTGATGATCCTTTCTGGGATACCGTACCGGAAAATGAGATTCTGCTTGATGAAGCAGGTAACAACATTCTTAGTAACAGTTGCGAAGGAAGCTGCTTCGACCCACTTTGTGAAATAATCAATGGCCACTAGAATGAAACGGTGTCCATTGGAGGCTGTAGGCTTGATCTCCCCAATCATATCGATTCCCCACATGGCGAAGGGCCAAAGAGCTGTTAAGACATTTACGGGAATCGGAGGCACGTGCACCTTGTCTGCATAGATTTGACATTTATGACACGTCCGGGAGTGTTGATAGAAGTCTGCTTCCATGGTAGACCAATAATAGCCTGCTCGTAAGATTTTCTTCGCCATTGTATGCCCACTAGAGTGAGTGCCGAAGGTACCTTCATGTAATTCAGCCATGATCTTTTCTGCTTCAATCTTATCCAGACAACGGAGCAGAATAGAATCATGATTGCGTTTGTACAGGATGCCATTACTTAGGAAGAACTTAGCGGAGAATATCCTTAGGAACTTTTTATCATTGATTGAAGCTCCTTCTGGATATTCTTGAGCCTCGAGATACCTTTTGATTTCATGAAACCAAGGCTGGTCCACTACTTCTTCAGCATTAATCTCGTGACAGTGTGCTGGTTCGTCCATTCGTTCAATGGTGATCTGGGGAGCCTCCTTATCTCAATTAAGTTTAAACATATAGGACATTATGGCTAGAGCATCTGCTAGCTGATTTTCTTCCTGCAGGAAGTGCTTCAAGGTAATCTGCTCAAAATGTGGTAACATTGTCAAAACATGTTCTTTGTAAGGGATAAGGTGTGGATGCTTAGTGTCCCATTCTCCTTTGATCTGACTGATGACCAAGGCTGAATCTCCAAATACAACTAAAGATTTGATTCCCAAGTCTATGGCAGCCTTGAGACCAAAGATGCATGCTTCATATTCCGCCATGTTATTCGTACAGTTGAAGCAAAGTTTGGCAGTAAAAGGAGTATGGCACCCTTCCGGAGATATGAGTACAACGCCGATACCATTACCAAGTGCATTGGATGCCCCATCAAAGAACAGGGTCCATCGGGATCCTTGTCCAGGTCTGTCATATGGTCTGATCTCTTCACAATTGTCTAATGTCATGATGTCTTCGTCCGGGAATTCAAACTTCATGGATTGATAATCTTCTACAACTTGATGAGCAAGATGATCAGCTAGCACACTTCCCTTTATAGCTTTTTGGGTAGTGTATTGTATGTCATATTTTGTTAGGATCATCTGCCATCTAGCAATCCTCCCAGACAGAGAAGGCTTCTCAAAGATGTACTTTATCAGATCCATCTTAGATATCAGCAAAGTGGTATGAGTCAACAAATACTGTCTTAGCCGGCGAGCAACCCATACCAGAGTGCAGCAAGTTTTCTCGAGCAGTGAATATCTGGTTTCACAGTCGGTAAACTTTTTGCTCAGGTAGTAAATAGCATGCTCTTTTCGGCCAGACTCGTCATGCTTCCCCAATACACACCCCATTGAGTTCTCTAAAACGGTCAGATACATGATCAGTGGTCTTCCCTCGACTGGTGGCATCAAGACAGGAGGCTCTTGTAAATACTCTTTGATTTTGTCAAAAGCAATCTGACATTCATCATTCCATCTGAATACTTGATCTTTCTTCAACAGCTTGAAGATTGGTTCACAAGTAGATTTTAGGTGAGAAATGAATCTGGCAATATAGTTTAGGCATCCCAAGAATCCTCTAACTTCCTTCTCAGTACGAGGAGCAGGCATTTCTTGTATCGCTTTAACCTTGGCAGGATCAACCTCGATGCCTTTGTTGCTGACAATGAAACCTAAAAGTTTACCGGACCAGACTCTGAATGTGCACTTGTTCAGGTTCAACCTTAGTTTGTACTCCTTCAATCTTATAAACAACTTTTGCAAGTGCTCAAGATGTTCCTCTTCAGTTTGTGATCGGGCTATCATATCATCTACATAGACCTCTATCTCATGATGTATCATATCATGAAACAAAGCTACCATGGCACGTTGATAGGTTTCCCCAGCATTCTTCAGCCCGAATGGCATCACTTTGTAGAAGAACGTGCCCCACTGTGTGACAAACGTAGTTTTCTCCATGTCCTCAGGTGCCATTTTGATTTGGTTATAGCCTGAGAATCCGTCCATGAAGGAAAACACTTTGTGCTGGGCCGTATTATCAACCAGGATGTCGATGTGTGGAAGTGGAAAATCATCTTTAGGGCTTGCCCTATTTAAATCTCTATAATCCATGCACATCCGTACTTTTCCGTCCTTTTTAGGCACGGGAACAATGTTGGCAACCCATTGAGGATAGGAAGTAACAGCCAGAAATCCAGCATTGAATTGTTTCATGACTTCCGCTTTGATCTTCTCTGACATGTCAGGTCTCATGCGGTGGACTTTTTGTTTCACTGGTGGACAGTCTTCTCTTGTGGGTAGACAATGTACCACGTTTTCTGTATCAAGTCCCGGCATGTCTTCGTATGACCAGGCAAAGATCTCAACATAATCATGCAATAGCTGAATTAGGTGCTCCTTGACACTCGACTCTAAATTGGCACCCACTTTGATTTCCTTTTTATCTTCCTTGGTACCCAAGTTGATTGTATCCAACAGCTCCTCATGAGGTTGAATAGCTCTTTCCTCTTGTTGTAGTAGTCTGGCCAATTCCCCTGGCACCTCATAATCTTCCTCACCTTCATATTCAGCTTGGTAGATCAGATCTTCAGAGTCACTGAAAGCTATAGCAGTATCGTTACCCATGGGATCCCGAATGGAGGGGTACCTGCATTTGTGAGTATGGGTGTGTGCAAGGGTATAGCCATCTTTAAACAATAAAAATGTAAAAGAAAGACAATGAGCACAAAAGATTTGTATGTGAAAAAGCGTCCATGATTCATTGAATGTCATATGAAGATGAAATAAAAACCCTTACAAATGGACCATTGTGCCTTGGGTAAGACACAAGGTTTTTAAAGTGTGAATTGTTCGTGAGTATTACAAGTCCAACAGAAATGTAAAAGATAAATTACTGAGAGATGAAAGTTATTGGGACAAAGTCTCTGACTTACCAGTTTCGAAGTCCTCCGTTGATAGTAGGAAATATCCAATCTTCCAAGCTGCCACCCTCTTCATTGTCTTCCAATGCATTGACCCCTTAGTTGCTAATATTCAAAGGTGGCCCTCCGGCACGGGCACAGCGCACAGCCTTCTGAGCAGTTGAAGTTAACCCCAATCCAAACTTGTATGATTTATACAGAATGTCTAGAAGCTGCCCCCAGATGGTGCATCCACCCTCCTCTATTATTGCCTTTGCGTCTTTTAGAGATGACATCCTAAGTGGAGGTCTTGTGATCTTGGGAATCAAGGATACTTCCTTGGTTGTCTCTACTTCTTGAGAGACCTCCTCGAAATGTTGAAAAGGAGTTTCAATGAACTCGCCATCCAACTCCACATATCGGAAAGAATTCAGATGACTAATCATGTACTCCTCTTCCCCGTGGACAATTATGATCTTTCCTTGGACCGGGTACTTCAGCATCTGGTGCAAGGTGGAGGTGATAACACTGGCATTGTGGATCCAAGGCCGTCCTAACAGACAAGAGTAAGAGGGGCGGATGTCCATCACATAGAAGGTTGAATTGAAAGTCTGAGTTCCCACCTTTATCAAGATGTCCACCTCCCAGCAGACCATCCTCTTAGAGCCATCAAATGCTCTCACAATTATGTTACTGGGTTTCAACGTCAACCCTTCGTAATCCAATCTCTCAAGAGCTTTCTTTGGTAAGACGTTCAAAGATGATCCCGTGTCCACCAAGACATGGGCCAGAGTCGTTCCTCTACACTCCACAGAGACATGCAATGCCTCATTGTGTTTTCTCCCTTTGGGTGTCAAGTTAGCATCAGAGAAGCCCAGGCCGTTATCAGCTGTCAAACTGGCCACACAGTCTTGGAATTGGTCGGCAGATGTTTCTTGTGGCACATGAGCCGTCTTCAAAAATTTTACCTGAGCTTTCGCATGTGCCTCAGAGCACAGTAGCAATGCTAGCATGGAGATCTTGGAGGGGGTTTGCCCCAACTTTTCAACCACATCATAATCACTCTTCTTTATTATCCTCATGATCTCTTCCATTTCCTTCTTGGATGTTTCGGGGATAGCTAGTGATTGAGCCTTCGTCCGGACAGGCTCCTCTTGAATGTTTTTTCCTCTATTCTCAGCAGTAGAAGTATTGGTAGGGACAGGAATTGTGTTGTCTTTTTTGGTAGGTACGCTTGCAGGTATAATCACTGGTGCAAAGGTAATCTTCGAAACGGCCACGGGTCCAAAAACTGCCTTTGGAGGGGCAATCTCTGGAGAGAAGATTCTACCATTACGAGTAATCTTGCTAGTTCTGACATTATTACTAATGTCAGAACTTTCCTCTTCGGAGCTCTCTTCTTCGGCAGTCGGTTCATCTTGTTTGATACCATGGTAGTAGATTTCTTCACCATAATTCCATGGTACTGTTTTATCTGACTCATACGGGACTGGCCCGGGCATTGTGATCTTAAGTGGAGTAATTTTCGGAGCAGGTGTAATCCTAACGGGCCTTTTAGGGACCCTGGATGGATTGGAGGAGATGGTTATGATTGAAATGTCTTTAACAGGAACGGGTAAAACGGGAGCATTCTCAAACAGAATTTCTTGGTTATCAATCAGGCGTTGGATACCTGTCTTCAACAGAGGGCAATCGGAGGGTGAGGATAAACAATGATGGCAGTCCTCCTTACAACTTGGGAATACACCTGCTTTCAACAAGTTCATTTTAATGATCGGGAGCGGATTCAACAGTTCATCCATTGTGGTAACAAATAAATCTTCCTCGACAGCATTGGCATTGTGACCATGCCTAGGCATCGGAGCGAAAATGACATTCGGTTTCTCAGGTGCATCAAACTCAACTTCCTTTGCATCTATAAGGTCTTGAATTTTGTTCTTCAGAGCCCAACAATTGTTAGTGTCGTGCCCTGGACTTTCAGAATGATATGCGCATCTGGCATTTGGGTGATAATGAGGGGACACAGTATTGGGATTCTTTGGGGCCTCTTTTAAAGTTGCTAGATTCAATTTCAGAAGATGTCGTAGAACCTGGGCTAGAGTCATATTAATCCTGGTGAATTGCCGGACTGGCCTTTCCACCCTTGGCTGGTTATTTCTTGTATTCTTTGGACAAAGCTATTCCTTGGAATTATGGATCCGACGTCTACTACCATGGCGTCAAACAAGAACTACCGACTGTTGAAGATGAAGTTACTGAAGTTACTGGTCCCGACATTGACAACATTTTTGGAACCAATAAGGTTACTAGAAGCAGAAGGGCTTTCTCTCCAGAAAACTCTCCAAAGACTGTTGCTACATATTTCAAAGTTACTGCTACTGAATCAACTGTTGAGGCTTGGGGCAAAGACCCAATAACAAAGCCTGCCAAGACGGAGGCACCTGAGGAATCTACAGTTGAAGACACCTCTAGACAAGAGTTGGAAGAGATATTGAAGATTATCCGCCAGAGTGACTACAAAATTGTTAAACAGCTGGGACAGACCCATCCAAGATCTCTATGTTATCCCTGTTATTATGTTCTGAAGCCCATGCACAGGTGTGATACGGTGGCAGAACTGACTGTTTTTACTGGTTTGCATTTTTTATTTGCAAATGTTACGGTAAGCAAGAGTCGCCACCATCTTTTATTTTATCCAACAAAGTAAAAGGGAAAAATAATAGAAAAAACCTTTTTCGATATGTTTCTGAGTACGGGGGGTAGATTATAGAAATGGAAGGTGTTAGCACCCTTTCTATCTGTGGTTTTCCATGAGCTCTTAGGTACTTGCTCATTTTTTGAAAATTGCTTTTGTGTGTGTTATGAAAAAGCTTTGAAAATGCCTTAGTGTGGCGTTTAACTTTATGGTAACTCTTGCGCCAGTCCTCAAGAGTGTGATAAAGCGTTTTTGAAAACTTTTGTTTGAAAAGTATGTTTGAAAGTGTATGGTGTAAAAGATTATATTGAGCAAGTACCTAACAGTTATCTACCTACTCAAAAAAAGGCATTATTTTCCTCTTATCCTTTAGACCATGTTATCCTACTATTAATGAGTAGGTAACCCTAGTCGTTGTATGTTGAGGGACTATCAAAAGGGACGTAATGGTCATTGAAGGCAACATGTAAGGATACATTAGCATTTCGAAGGGACTATCATCATACGATCATTTCTCGTAGGCAACTCGAGGAACATTAAGGGACTATGATCTTTATGACGACTTTTGAATTGAAGGTCTTTGCTAAGATATCCCTACGTTCGAGGGACATGACCATTGTTTTCGAGGCAACCAAGTGAGGAATACCCAGGCTACTCAATCGTTTATATAAACACAAATAATATATTACATAGAATGAAAAGTCAATGTAATAAATAAAACGCGCGAGATTCAAACTGTCCAACCAGGCTTGGACACGCCATCGTCTTCCTCGTTGGGACTGTCGTTTTAGACAGGACTTTTACCTACGGACAAAGGCTGTAGCTACAAACATGTGCATCTCAAAAATCATATCCAGGCAATATAAATCAAATCTAATTACACAGATCAATTGGGTTTGATCTCTTGAATGGAGTGGTATCCATCTTTGGCCCTGATTTTTCCTGAAACGAAAAGCCCTAAAAATAAACTCTAAACCCTAACAATGGCAGGTTGTCCAATACGCATAAAAACTCACAATTAAATATGAAAACATTTTCTAAATAATGATACAAACGTGAATGTATAGTTAGAAATCGTTTATCAGGCGTAAATTGCAAAAATCAATTTCAAGAAGGAAGGCAAACCGTGGTACTCGTGTAGAGCGTTTCTGGGAGTGTTGAGGCTTGGTAATGGTCCAAATAGCTCCCAAATACTTACAGGAATGAATTACTGGCCTTGAAACACCTAGAATATCCTAGTAGAAGGAAATCTAATTGCCTCTTTCTTGTTCAAAATTTGAGTTTTGTGCTCTCATTTCACACGGCCAGACCTTGTTTTTATGCTTTGGAAATGTTGTCTATATATAATAGAAGCAATTAGGTTAACAAAACTTTATTCAATCTTTGCAAATTGTTGAAAAAGATTTGATTTTTTTCCTTGTATGATTTGTTTCTAAAATAAACCAAATCATGATCTTTTACAATCAATTAGCCCTTGCATGAATTTTCCTGATTTGCTAGCTGTTTATGGACTCATAATGTGCTCACAAAATCAAATCTTTGATTTTATTTGATTATTCCACTATTTAAATTGATTTATTTTCATTTAAATGAATAAAAAATCAAAATAAATAATAAAAATAATGAAATAATAGGTGGATAAGATTAGGGGTCGTGGGCCATCTTAGGAACAAGCTTCAAACAAGAAAACATGGGCCCATTTGGAAAAAAAAAGTCATTTTGATCAATGTTAACTTCGTGCACATTTCCAAAAATTGGTTAACTTTAGCAATGCACATCTCTCTCATTTTTAACCCTAAGAAGGTGTTCTTGGACTTTTTAGAAATCTTAGGATGTCCTCTAAACAACCCTTTTGGTTTCATTTCAATTGGATCTTCCATGTTCATGTAAGAATCTTTGACCCAAAAGGTGTTTTTGTTGACTTTTTGAAATGACCTATAATGTAGGAACTTGTATCTTTTAATTTAGACATTTCTTGACCTTGAGGGCTGAAGAGAAGTTGTAAGGAATTGGACTCTCTTAAAATGAGCCTTGGTTGAAAAATTTCTGATAAAGTATGAGAAAGTTATGCTTGGTCAAAGTTTGGTTGATTTTTCCTATAGAAACCCTAAATTGCCATTTTTGACTTTTGATGAGTTAGGAGCATTTATTGAGGAATCATGATCTACCCTTGATCAAATTATGGATGTTACTTTAAAATGGTGATGTTGACCAAAAATCTTGAAGTTTGATTGTATGTGGGTCACAGTTGACTTTTGACCTAACATAGTTGATTTCCAGGCATCTAAGCAGTTAACTGAGCAAACTTGTAGTGCAAGGCATGAAAATTGGCATGGATCATCTTGGGGACATATTAGGGAAATGGAGACCATTTGGGACCCTTTGAACTCAACCATCTTGCTTGAAATTGAAACCCTAGTTTGAGCTTTGTTGCCTTAGGAGAAGGATTTGTCTAGTCAATCCTTAGTCAACCTTGAGCAATTAAGGACCTCTAGAGGCATGTCTTTAAGTGAAATGAGAGGGAAAATTTTGGGATACAACAACAGGCTTTAGTAAAATTCTTGAAGACTGCTCACGTGCCGCAAGAGATTTCTGCTGATCAATTTGGAAGTTATTATGTTAGCTTGACTATTGGAAATGGATTAGGTTTCTCTGATGCTGATCTGAATCCTGAGGGGAAAAACCACAACAAAGCCATGTATGTCTCCATTGAATGCATGGGCACTACTTTGGATCATGTATTGGTGGATATTGGTTCCTCGTTGAATGTTTTACCTAAGGGCGCTCTTGACAGACTGGATTACGAAGCAGTTACACTAAAACCCAGTGATATTATAGTCTGAGCCTTTGACGGGTCAAAGAGGATGGTACATAAAGAAGTGGATCTTCAATTCAAGGTAGGTTCACAGATATTTGAATCCACCTTCTATGTAATGGATATTTGACTAGCTTATTCTTGCATACTGGGAAGCCCCTGGATCCATGGGGCAAGAGATGTTACCTCTACCCTGCACCATAAGTTAAAATATCCTATAAATGGAAAGGTCGTTACTGTCTACAACAAAGAAGAGTATATGGTCAGCCACTTGAACTCATTCTGGTATGTAGAGATGGATGGAGAATTCATCGAGACTCCCTGTCAAACTTTGGAAGTCATACCTCCTGCCTCAACTGAAGATGTCTCTTCCATTCCCAAAGTTACTAGGGTTCCGCCTAGGATGGCTTCATTAAAAGACGCTAAAGCTACTGTAGAAGAAGGTGATTGTACTATTTGGGGTCAGCTTCCTAACATTCCTTATAAGTATGACAAGTTTGATTTGGGTTTCACTATAGAGGGTCAGAGGGCTGTTCGCCGCGCTCGTGCTGAAAGGCTACCATTCCGCATCAACAACAACGGAGTCAATGTAATAGAAGATGCTGATAGCGATTATGACCTTGACAGTTGGATCTTTCCTACCATTGGCAATAGGCTCAGCAACTGGAAAGTCGAGGACATTATCTCTATCTCCTTTAGTTAGGATTAATAGCTACATTTCTGTTTTTTTATTACTTTCTAGTTTTTGGTTTGTAATATTTGAACAACGACTTTAAGCCTCATGCCCTATCCAGGAACAACAATTCATTTGTTAAGGGTTATCATTTCATAAACATATTTTCCTTTGATAAAGCATTGGACATTTTGCATTCAAATTTTGTGCTCTCTGTCTTTCCTTTTACTTTTATCACTTTCAAATAGCTATGTGTTCTTACACACACTGATAACACAAAATTATATCGTATTTTCGACTTGATTCACATGCAATTTTATATTGTTTTTCATTCATTTTATCTTGTTATGCCGTTATTTCTACTTCATTCCAGGTATTTACATTTCACGAGGCTTACATTATGAAAGAAGAAGAAAAGTGGAAGAAATGATGAAGAAAATAGTTAAATTTGCATAAAATGCAGAAAATATCATGACAGAAAGCCATGCCGCCTGTCACAGCCATATGTCGCCCGTCACAAGTTACATTAGTGTGCCCCTCGGCATGCAACATGTCCCGCTCGGTATAAGTCAAATATGTGTACCCCTCGACACATATTGTATGGCGATTGGCACAAGCTAATTTCAGTATTAAACACGAAGTTCTCTTCACGTCTGCAATGAAGCTCCCATGATTTTATCAACTTCCCATTATCACTCCATAATCTTTTAAACTTCCTATTTTTCTATATCTTTCTCTACTTTCTACATTATATCCACTACTTCTCACAGAAAACTGTAACTTCCATTTTATTTCTCTCTCTATATAGGATCTTAGATATTAGTTTGAGACATCCAAGGTTTGTACGCAGAAGTGCTTCATAGTTTTAGGCAGCAAATTACTCTTGTAAAAGTGGTAGTTTCTCATATTGAGGAACTACCACACCATTAGTGTAGGACTATAATTTATGTAATGCTTAGATCAATCTTGTCGAAATTATTTCAAAGATTTATTAGAGTTTCAAGATTTGTTTCGTTAATAGTTTTATTCAAGTTTACTTCGTATGCTTTACTTCCAGTTAATCCTGTCGGCTTGTGGAGGATACACACTGCTCAAATTATTTGCTTCAGTATTTAATTTCAGGTTCCTATTTTAAGTATAATTTATTTATTCTTACTATGCATGTGTTACTAAATTTATGTTTTAATTTTATGTTATTCCGCAATAAAATTATGTCTGGCTAAATTCCCCGATACCGGTATGTAAATCTTAAACCGAAGGGATTCGATAATAATTGGCATTAATATTTTACAAAAGCACTTTTATGGTTTTAATTTCCAATTTGGATATTTAATTATTTTTGTACGAGAGGAAAAGACAGTCTAAGGTTAAAATCAATAGAGCGAGACTTTGAGGTTTTAACCAGATAGTGGTTATTAAACATTAATTTCAAAAACAGCGAGAGTGCTTTAAAATTAATTGGACTCTATTTGTTTTCAAAAAATACTTTTGAATTTTAAATGAAACATCGAGAGTGCTCATTTGAGTTTAATAATATGACTTGAATCAATAGAACTAAAGTGTGAGACGAGGGTTTTTAAATGAATAGTTTCCACTGAAACAATGTTTTAATACTGAATACAGATGCCAATGACTTATTGAATCTCTGAAGTTGAAAAAGTACATACCGGTGTCCCGTTATTAATTATTATATTTTAGTTAATTCTCGATTAAACCCAAACACCCAAATTTTATAATTAGCCTTATCTTTACACATTGACCTTAAGATAACAGTAGTTTGACCATCAGCCCTTGTGAGTTCAATATCTTTTAAAACTATGCGATAGACTGTTTGTTGTACCCCAATTTTAGCCCTTAAGATCCCTTCATCATACCATATTGATTCAATCACAACAAGATCACATTAGGGCTTTTGGTTCTCCTCCCTATCTTTAGCTTTTCTCTTTGAGGAATCACCAAGCACCTTGACTTGTTTTTCTTTTGTGATCATGCATGTTTTGTTTTGACTTTCCTTTTAATTAATAAAATGCAATGTTGGTTTGTCTTACTTGTTAATGATGTAGGTAAAGGCGATATGACTTAGCAATTTGATCCATGGGTTCATGAGTTTATTTCCATGCCCTAGTCAATAAAGCTTGAGAAATTCAAACCTCACCATTGAAGTTGTTTTGGAAGAAATGGCATGGCAAGGTTTATTTTGGTTCACCACATTTCAAAGTTATCAAGATTGATTCAAAATTACAAGGGGTTGATTAAAGAAGTTGTCATGGTTGGACAAGGCCTTGTTCCCATTGGTCACAAGTTCATATTTCTCTCAATTATCAAGATATGGAATTGGTTTTTGTTTCAATTAGTTCTCATTATCATCCTCAACAACTTCTATCTACAAAGAAAAAGTGTTGGTAGAAGAATGTTGTTTAAAATTGTCAAAGTTCCTCAAAGCATTTTCTTGATCTTGGAGCTAGGGTTTTGAACTTCAAAGAAGTATATCTTGCTCATATTTTGGTATTTTTGAGTGATTCCAAAAACATCCTTCTCTTCAAAGGGTTATTAACAAATAACTTCAAAAGTTTCAAGTAGTTTTCATGTGGAAGAAACTTGATGATGAAGAAAGATTACAAGTCCTCCAGATGAACCCCCAACTTCCCATGTGTGACTTCAAATGATCATAACTTGATCAATTTTTATCACCTTGATCCCACTATTTTTCCATAATGATCTTGAAGATGTGAAATGTATTCCTTCTTTTATGTGCAAAGTGATAAAATGGATGGAATATGCCTTAAGGATATAAAATATTATAGGTCATTTCATTATTTTTTGCCAACTTCAACAATTCATAACTCTCTCAATTTGTGGAGATTTTGAATGGTTAAAGTCTCAAAATGTCATTCAAGAGGTCTATTTCATGCCATCTTTTTTGGTCAAGATAAAATTCCAAGAGGAAGGCCATGTTTGGATGCAAAACATTATAGGTCACTTTTGAAGAAAAACATGAAATATTTCTAAGTATGGAAAGTTAACCTCTTTTTCCCAACTTTGACTCATTGCAACTTTCAGCTCAAACAGCCATTTGATTTCATTATTTTCCCATTGAAAAGCTTGTAACCTCATCTTTCTAAAGCATCAAGAATCAGACCCTAAGACCCCTTGAGTTGAGAATGCCATTGATTTGAATTTGGTAACTTGAAACTGAAGTTTTATCACAAGTCAGATTTTGAAATCTTTGTATTGGCTTCTAATCACAAGTTTTCCACGCGTTTTAGTTTCTAATCATGTTTAGCAACTTTCCAAAGGCGTTTAGCATTATAAAATGCACGATTTGGCTGAGTTTTGATGCTAAACAAGTCACACTTTGTTCATGCTACAGACCCCCATGATTTCCCTCCAAACTTCATCATTTCACACGCTTAAGGATCCCATTCATTCTCCTATAAATAGAGGGTCATCCCCCCATTCATTTGCTCAAGCTTGAACAACTAAAATCACCCTGCCAAACTTGCTCCATAACTCACTTTTATACAACTTCGAAATCATTGTTCAAGCATTTTTCAATCCATTTTTTCTATCAATTCACCTTCCTTGATCTCCCCTAAAGCTAACCATATAATTACCTTCAAGAATCGTGACCTATATTGACCCATAGAAGTCCAGTTTCAGAGCTCTGCAACTTAACTTCAATAGGTAGATTCCTTCACCAATTCTCTCAAACTTTGATATCATTGTGAAGCTCTCATTGCCCTGGTTCTAGTTGAAACACTTGCTTTTAACTTGAAACATGTTTTGACCATGAAATTTAAAATCCCTTTTCAAAACTTCTCTTCCAAATTACTTGAGTTATAGTTTACATAAATTTTTTGCGAAGGTGTGGTTGTCTTCATCTTAATGAGACGAAGCGAATGGCATAGGTCTGAGCTTATGATTTTACAGTTTGAGAGACCTGCATTTCACGTCGGCTGGAGGTTAAAGATGACCAACGTGTCATCTTCCAACCAATGATGGCGTGCCATTTTTTTTTTAATTTCTGATTTTATATTGAATCACGTGCTTTATTCAGTAATGACCATGATATGCACAACACGACAGATCCCTTGGATTTGATTACTAACGTGTTTTGACTCTCACCCAATGGTCCACATATTTTGGACTTTATTTTTTATTTCTGATTTTTATATTTAATTGTTTTATGTTTCAAAAATTCATAGAAAATTCATTTTAACTCAAAAAAATCTGAAAAAATTATGAAAAATATTTTTGATTTTTCTCTTTCAGATTTTTAGTTTTTTTCATATTTATTGTGTTTTGATATTTTTCATAAATTTTCACTTTATTTGAATTGTTTTAAATGTTTAAAAATACTTTTATGCATTTTTAAATTCTGAAAAAAATATGGAATGATCCAATGATATTGTGACAAATATTGGTGACCTCATTTATTTTTTATTTCTGACTTTGTTATTTTTTTTATCATTTTTTATTTATTTTACTCATTTCTTTTAATTTTAAAAATAGTTTCTGACTTTAAAAAAATTACCAAAATTTTTATAAAAATATTTGAGTTCATTTATGATTTTTCTATGGTTTTACTTAATATTTCTTGATTAATTTGAACATAGTTGATATTTTTCTCTCTTATTTCTATTTTAAAATATTTTAAAACCCTTTTTAATGCATATATTAAATGTAATGTTATTTTGTGATTATTTTCCGGCTGATCTTGGGTTGAATTTTTGATCATGAACTTTGTTAACATCATTGGATCCATGGTGTTGAGTCTAACTCCATAAAAATGGATGAATGATTTTAATAATAGTTTGATTAAAATTTAATTCAAATGTGGTTTGTATATTCTTTCCCACCCCTATTCATCTTATCCCTTTCTTATTGCACTAAGTGTTATTGGAGCATGATCTCTATATCATGTCTCAAAACAAATGGTGCACAGATTGCTATTGACCAGCCTCAAAATAGGTGCGACTTCTATATAAGTCCACTTACAATTGCTTAACATAGCGCTAAATTTTGTCCCGATTCGAATAAATGATCATTCTTGGCCCAAACCTAGGTTTGCAAACCCAAGTATGTTAATTTGATCTCTTTGATCCAATAACCTTGAGATTCATTGTATGGAGGGTTTGGTTCTACCAATCCTCTAATGGATCTTCATCAATTTTGGTCAACGCGGATCACTTAAACACCGTTGATCATTAAATGTTATTTTTGAAGATTCCAAAGTGGATGATATACTTGATAAAAAGAAAATGCAACTTGTTGTGTGGAGGCTTTGGTTCTACTAATCCTCTAATGAGTTCTAAATGCAAGTTTCAATATGGTCATCCAACTAACCACTAATTATTAACAATTGACTTTACTTTATGCTTTTATTTTTTATGCTTTATGTACCATTTACTTTAAGCATTACATTTCATGCTATTTTTCATCTTTGCTCACTTGAGCCCCATTATATTCTTTTCATTTTTTATTTTGCTCACTTGAGCTTTTCTTTTTTTAAGACACCTAATAATCAACATGAACCACAAAATGCTTTAATGATACTTGGACTTCTTGGACTTAGGATTAGAAACCTTGGCCTATGTTGGAGACCTTGTGACCGTAATTGATATTTTGTCTGGAGTTCTTGTGGTTTACCTCAAAACATTGGGTTATTTGTTTGTTTTGTGTGCAGGTTATTGTGATTACATACTTTATTTATAATATGGAATTCCCCCATATACAACCATTACTCTGCCCAATTTTTGTGAAGACTTAATACATTTGAATTTTGGTTCTCTCAAGGGGTCTGATATCTTTGCTTGCTTGGTTTCAATACAAAGAATGGGAATTCTATCTTGGCTCATAATGTCAAGTATTGGCTTCTTGTTGGTTAGATGGTTCTTATCCCTATCTTTTACCTTATGCTTTAGGATAGTCTCTTCTTCTTCTCACATCTTCTTTAATTTCAAAAATCTTCTTCCTCCTTTTGAAAACTCTTCTTGTTTTTAAACTTGAACCACTTTCATAATAAACTTCGACTTATGTCCATGCACTTTAAAAATATTTTTCATAAATAAAATTCAATCAACTTAATAATACCTTGACATTTTTTGTGAGGAGACTAAAAGTCAATCAATCTCATTTCAAACCATTTTGCCACTTTGGATTTCTATTTTAAAACCTTTCTCAAAAGATTAGACTCTTGTCAATCCTTTTAGTGATGAAAATAACTATACTTCTACAATATCTAGTGAAGAGAGATATTTTCCACTTGGGTGTTGAGTGAAGCATTGTTAATTTTAAAATCCTAGCCATATCCTCCACTTTGAGATGAGGAAAATTCTCCTTTCTCATGATTGTGGGTAGTAAGTATATTTTCCACACGGACAATAACGATGATGTCTTATCTCTTAAAGTTAACCAACACACTTGTGTTTTAAAAATTTTAAAATAGAAACTACATGTACCCTGATCCCCTATTGCACTAAAGGTTCGCAACCGCGGCGGGTGCAAAAATCATAAAAAAATACTTCTTTCCTCACCTCCACCATCTATTTTTTTATATAATATTTTATAGACAAAACATAAAGATTTTACAAAGAGGTTCATGCGGAGTACCGTAGATGTTTAGGGTGCTAATAACTTCCCTTTGCATAACCAACCCCCTTACCTAGAATCTTTCCCCCTCTTTTTGGGTTATTCTATCTTTTCCCATTCCTTTGGAAACGATAAAGCGCGATGGCGATTTTTATTTTGATCTATATAAGTCTAGTCAATCCAATGGCTTAGTCTTAGGTATTTCTACCGCTACACTGTGCACTTGCAGTCACTACACCTGACAGACTCATAAAGTCACAATCACATACCCATACAATACATTACAAATCTATATCCACTCAGGATCCTGTTGATAATGATTCTGCTATTGCCACTTATGACTTTGAAAATCCGATCTACCAAGCCGAGGACGGAGGTGAGGAAGATTATGACATACATGGAGAACTTGCCAGACTGTTAATGCAAGAAGATAAATTTATTCAACCACATGAAGATCCAGTTAAAGTGGTAAAATTGAGTTCTGAAATAGACAGAAAAGAAGTCAAGATAGGCGCTAACTTAGAGGATAGTGTCAAGAATATGTTGATACGGATGTTGCATGAATATGTTGAGATATTTTCTTGGTCATACAAAGACATGCTGGGGCTTGATACCGTTATTATGGTTCACCGTCTGCCGATGAAAGAGGCTTGTGCTCCGATAAAACAGAAGGTTCATCGTATGCGACCCGAGATGTAAGAGAAGATCAAGGCTGAGGTTATGAAACAATTCAACGCAGGATTCTTAGCAGTGACGTCCTATCCTCAATGGGTTGCGAATATGGTGCCGACACCAAAAAAATATGGTAAGTACATATGTGTGTAGACTATAGGAATCTAAATAGGGAGAGCCCTAAAGATGACTCCCCACTTCCATATACTGATGTTTTGGTCGACAACACCACTCAACACAAGATATTATCCTTCATGGATGATTTCTCAGGGTATAATACGATTAAGATGACACCTGAAGACATGATAAAGACTACTTTTGTTACACAGTGGGGAACATTCTATTACAAGGTTATGCCTTTTGGGTTGAAGAACGCTGGCGCAACATATCAGCCTGCCATGGTAGCTTTATTCCATGACATGATTCATCATATTATAGAGTTTCTATGTCGACGATATGATAGCCAGATCCCAGACTGAAGAGGAATATCTTGACAATCTACACAAGCTGTTTGAGAGGTTGAAGAAGTACAAGCTAAGGTTGAATCCAAACAAGTGCACATTTGGAGTGAGATCTGGTAAGCTCCTGGGTTTCAGTGGTAAAGGTATTGAATTTTATACCACCAAGGTCAAAGTTATTCAAGAAATGCTCGCCCCTGCACCGAGAAGGAAGTCAGAGGTTTCTTGGGACGACTGGATTATATTTCCAGATTTATTTCCCATTTGACTGCTACTTGTGAACCGATCTTTAAGTTGCTGAAGAAAGATCAGGTAGTGAAATGGAATGATTATGGTCAAATAGCTTTTGACAAAATCAAGGAGTACCTACAAGAACCTCCAATTATGATTCCACCAGTTGAAGGAAGACCCCTGATCATGTATTTAACAGTGTTAGAGAACTCAATAGGGTGTGTACTGGGGCAACATGACGAGTCTGGTAGAAAAGAGCATGCTATATACTACCTTAGAAAAAAGTTTACCGACTCTGAAACAAGATACTCACTGCTTGAGAAACTTGATGCGCTTTGGCATGGGTTGTGTAATACGGTAGGAGAACTGACTTGGGTGTTTTGCGTTTGATGGCAATTATTGCGGGTAGCAAGAGTCTCCACCGACTTTTATTTTATCCAATAAAGGAAAGGGTGAAAATAATAACAAAGACCTTTTGAAATATTTTCTTGAGTTCGGGGGGTAGCTTATGAAAAGGAATGTGTTAGCACCTTTTTCATCTGTAGTTATTTACGGGCTCTTAGTTGCTAGCTCACTTTGAAATGCTTTGTGAAATGTGTTTGCGTTTGTTTGAAAATATTTTGAAAACGCCTTTGTTTTAACAAAATTTATAATGATTCTCGTCTCTATAAGAATGTATACAAAGTGTTGGTTTTGAAAATAGTTCAAAGAAATGTTTGTTTTTGGAAAGATGTTTTGAAATTGTGAGTGTGGAAATGGTTTTAGTTTTGTAAGCAAGCAACTACGAGCATTCTACCTACTCAAAAGAAATCTTTGTTATTTTCCTCCTCCTTTATATAGTTCTATCTTACCATTGATTGGTAAGAAGTTCTATCATTGGATGTGAAGGGACAGGTATGGGTCATCGTACAGTCATGGAAGGCAACATTGTAGGATACTTTAGCAATTTGTCGTAAGGATCTAAGATCGTTTACCAAAGGCAACATTGAAGGGTCATCGAGGGATTAAGATCTTGTATTCGAGGGTCTTTGATAAAGTATCACACGTTCGAGGGACATGACTGTTTTATTTTAAGGCAACAAGTGTGGGTTAACCATAGAGGCGCACATGTGAAAAGTGTTTTGATTTCATGCATTTTTTGTCTTTGAATTAGGATTTTCTATTTATTGATTTTATAACTTACCATACAAACCCTAATTACTAGCAATTATATTGAAAGTGGTAAATTGCAGTAATTTAAAGTTCTACGCTATTACAATCATTTGGGGATGAGGGTACAATTTACAAATGGGGGAATAAGGCAAATGAAAACTCTACTTTAATATTACAACCATATTGAATATAAACAAATAATGTACAAGAATATGAAGATAATATGAAAAGAAAAGAAAATTGTTTTTGTTTGAGTTTTTGTATAAAGGATTTAATATTATCTTAATTAAACTAACAAAGAAGGAAAATAATTAATTATGTCAAAGTTGATTGAATAAGAACTAAACCTATATTAAATAGAAAATGATTTAAGAAAAAGATTTTAAAGTTAACCTAGTTAAACCTAATGAAAGAGATTACTTAAAATTCCTAAATTCTAAGTTAATTAAATTAGCAAAGGATATTAAAATAAAACTAAGTCTATATTAAATTAATTAAGAAAAGAAATTTGTTAAGAAAATGTTTTTTTTGGTCTTTTATTTTAAAATAAATGAAATAAAAATGTACTTAATATCTAAATAATAAATGTAAAATATTTTTGGTGTTTTAGATTAATAAAAAAAATAATAATAAAAATAATGATAATAATAATAATAATAATAATAATAATAATAATAATAATAATAACAATAATAATAATGAAAAAGGAAAACAAAATATAAATATAAAATTAAAATATGAAATTAAGTCAGGGGGTGTGAAAATGAGAAGAGTGGTTTGGTAGCAAAAACATATTTGGTTTAGGCCCATAATTGGTGTTTGTAAATCAGAATAAAATGAAAAAAAAACAATGGACTGTATGTTGTGACCAATGCAGGGGGTGAGGAAAAATAAAATGACAAGGCCCAAAGACCCAGAGCCCATGTGCGCTACCTGGTGAACAAAATGAAGCAAAAATGTTAATAAATAAAACAAAAGGTCCTTGGGGTTCGAACCCAGGACCTCATAGGGGGCAAGACTTTACGTGCGCGCTCTCTACCACTGGGGTGTCTATACATACGGTGTTTAGTACCAAAGTATTGCATTATATTTTAAAACAAGTCCATGGCCTGTGTTATCTTCTTCCTCGCGCCATATCCATAACTTCATTTTCAAATTTCTGTAACTTTCTCATTTCTCAACCAAAATGGAAAATATAAACATGAAAGTTGCTTGAAATTTAACCACGATTCCAGAAGTGTAAATAACTAAGACTATAAATCAAAGATGAGCACTAATTTTGAATGGTACCAAATTTGACCTAATTTTTTTCAGAGATTTCAAACCTAAAATTCTCACTACTAAAGCAATATAAATGAATTCTAAGGACATGGCCAGTTTCAGGGCAATGATGTCTATATTTTATCTTTGAAAATGGAAGGCTAACAATGTCGATATGAAGATTTCAAAAGTCATAAAACTTACCTCGAAAATGGAATTCGTATTTTGCAAATGAGCTTGATTCAAGGTACTGCAATGATCAGGTTAGCTTCCTTGAGTCCCTAGGAAGCTATTGCGATGCTTAGCTTGAGTTGAGAGTGGTTGAAATGATATGGAGAAGTCAAGTTGCAATGCCCTGTTTTTGGTTATGGAAGATGAAGAATATGATGTTACAGAACTGTAACAGGTGTTTGGTTGAGTTGTACTTGATGTGTAGAAGCTTTGTGGATGGTTTAGAGAGGAAACACATGACTAGATTTTGTGTTTCAAGTTTCTTGGCCATAAATACAAACAATGGAGGTTTGTGCACAATTTTGAGTTTCATGGAGTTTTGGGGTGCTTGAGGGATGGTGAATTCATGTCCTTTGCTTGTAGATGGATGCTTAATTTATAGGCAAAGGGTTGGAGTGCTCAAGTTGATCATAATTCAAATTTACATGTTATGCTCAACATGTGATTTTCTTGACAAAATAAGTTTCAATGCCTTGTACCTTTGATCATAGAGTTGTTAATCACTTTAAACACAATGCTTCTTACTTTGTAGATGGAGTGTAATTAGAACAAACAAGTTAGGAGCTCAATGCATTAACTTTGTGCATAAAGCTTGCTTTACAAGAATGGAATGGTGACTTTCTTCCAAAAATGGAATGATGCTTTGGATAATGACTCAAACACTTGGATAATAGCTCAATTAATTGTGTAAACAATTAATTATGGAGTTAAACACAAGTTTGAAGTCTGCAAAGGAAGATTATGCAGCATGGCTATGGATTTGGTCAAGTGTTCTTCATGAAAGATTCCTTGTAGTTCGAGTTTGAAAGCCTAAATTCTCATCTTCGATTCTCCTAGCTAAAAAATTATCTCATTGAGTTCTTGGACATTTTGGAAATCTTGGAACATCCTATACAACCTTCATGTTTTCCATTTTTTCAAAATCATCTTGGAACTATGTGAAAAGTAGCCATGAAGTTAGGTCAAAAATCTGCCTAAACTAGGCCGAAATTTCACTAAGTGTTTTTTTACAAAAAGTGCATGACTTCATGGATTCATAACTCAAAATCCAAGAATTTATAGAACTTTTCATGTCTTAAAAAGTTTTAGATCTCATTTATATCTACAACTTTCATGATGGAAGTTTTCTTTGAATCATCTTGCATCTTGATGAGAAGTTGGCATAAAGTTATGAAATTATCATACTTAAAAACACTTAGAAAAATTTCTAAGTCTTGAAAAGTTTGTCTTTTCAAATTGACTTTTGAATTTCTTGATTTCTTGATGATCAAGCTTCACATTTTTTAATGTCTTGATGAATTGTGATCTTTGAAACTCAATTTTGATCAAAAGGTCAAATTTTGACTTTTGGTGTATCAATTGATTGAATTTCAACTATCAATCAATTGATGTTTGAGAAATGTTTTGAGTCATGAAATTAGGTCCACATGTTGTATTTGAATCATGCTCCTCGCACTGAGAAGGAAGTCGGAGGATTCTTAGGACGTTTGAATTACATTGCCAGATTCATCTCTCACCTGACAGCTACTTGTGAACCAATCTTCAAATTGTTGAAGAAAGATCAAGTAGTCAAATGGAATGACGAGTGCCAAGTTGCTTTTGACAAAATCAAAGAATACATGTAAGATCCTCCTATGTTAATGCCACCAGTGGAGGAAAGACCATTGATCATGTATCTGACTGTTTTAGAAAACTCAATGGGGTGTGTATTGGGGAAGCATGACGAGTCCGGCCGAAAAGAGCATGCTATTTATTACCTGAGCAAAAAGTTTACTGACTGTGAAACCAGATATTCACTGCTCGAGAAAAATTGCTACACTCTGGCATGGCCTGCTCACCGGCTAAGACAGTATATGCTGACCCATACTACTTTGTTGATTTCTAAAGTGGATCCGATAAAATACATCCTCGAGAAGCCTGCTCTTTCTGGAAGAATAGCGAGATGGAAGATGATCCTGACATAATACGACATACAGTATACTACCCAGAAAGCAATAAAGGGCAGTATATTAGCCGATCACCTTGCTCACCAAGCCCTGGAAGACTACCAGTCCATGAAATTCGAATTTCTGGATGAAGACATCATGATGTTAGGTAACTGTGAAGAATTCAAGCCATATGACAGACCTGAACAAGGATCCCGATGGACCCTGTTCTTTGATGGAGCATCCAATGCACTTGGAAATGGTATCAGTGATGTACTCATATCTTCGGAAGGATGTCATACTCCCTTTACTGCAAGACTCTGCTTCAATTGTACAAACAACATGGCAGAATACGAAGTGTACATCTTTGGTCTCAGAGCTGCCATAGACTTGGGGATCAAATCCTTGGATGTACTCGGAGATTCAGCTTTGGTCATCAGTCAGATCAAAGGGGAATGTGACACCAAACACCCTAACCTTATCCCTTATAAAGAACGTGTTTTGACATTGCTACCACATTTTGAGAAGATTACCTTCGAGCATTTCCCGCGAGAAGAAAATAAGCTAGCAGACGCACTAGCCACAATGTCATCTATGTTTAAACTTAATTGGGATAACGAATCTCCCCATATCACCATTGAACAAATGGATGAACCAGCACACTGCCATGAGATTGATACTGAAGAAGTAGTGGACCAGCCTTGGTTTCACGAAGTCAAGAGGTATCTCGAGGCTCAAGAATATCCATAAGGAGCTTCAATCAATGATAAGAAGTTCTTAAGGAGATTCTCTTCTAAATTCTTCCTTAGTAATGGCATCCTGTACAAACGTAATCATGACTCTGTGTTACTTCGGTGCGTAGACAAGGTTGAAGATGAAAGGATCATGGCTAAATTGCATGAAGGCACCTTTGGCACCCATTCCAATGGGCATACGATGGCAAAGAAAATGCTACGGGAAGGCTATTACCGATCTACCATGGAAGCAGATTGTTATCAACACTCTCGAACCTGCCATAAGTGTCAAATTTATGCTGACAAGGTGCACGTACCTCTAGTTTCTCTGAATGTCTTGACGGCTCCTTGGCCCTTTTCTATGTGGGGAATTGATATGATTGGGGAAATCAAGACGACAACCTCCAATGGACACCGCTTCATCCTAGTGGCCATTGACTATTTTACAATGTGGGTTGAAGCAGCTTCCTTCGCCTCCGTTACCAAGAATGTTGTTGCCCGTTTCATCAAGCAAAATCTCATTGCCGGTACAGTATCCCGGAAAGGATCATCACTGACAATGGCACAAATCTCAATAACACTATGATTACCGCCCTGTGCGAGAAATTCAAGATCCATCATCACAACTCTTCCCCTTACCGGCCAAAGATGAATGGTGTTGTCGAAGCTGCAAATAAGAACATTAAAAAGATCATACAGAAAATCACAGTCACATACAAAGACTGGCATGAGATGCTACCATTCGCTCTCCACGGGTATCATACCACAACTCGCACATCGACCGGGGCAACACCATATTCTCTAGTTTACGGCATGGAGGTTGTCTTGCCTATCAAGGTCCAGATCCCCTCTCTGAGGATTATGAAGGATGCAGGGTTGAACGAAGACGATTGGATCCAGACTCGACTTGATCAACTGAACTTGATTGAGGAAAAGATACTTACTGCTATTTGCCATGGTCAAATGTATCAAAAACGGATGATCAAGGCTTTCAACAAGAAAGTCAGACGCCAAGTGTATCAAGTGTGGGATCTAGTTATCAAACACATCACATTGCCACAACGTGATCCCAGGGGCAAATGGACTCCTACCTATGAAGGACCATTTGTAATAAAAAACATATTCTCTGGTGGGGTAATGATCTTGACCACCATGGATGGTGACGACCTGCCGCATCCTGCGAACGCAGACATAGTCAAAAGATATTACGCATAAGAGACCCGCTAGGTTGACATACCTAAGAAAAACAAAGGCATCCTGATGAACCAAAAGGTTTGGGCAAAAATTAGAGATAAAACAAAAAAAAATCTGCACACCCGGCAAGTCGAAAACCTGAAAGGGCGACTTGGGAAAAAAAGGGTTTCCTGATGGACTGAAAACCTGAAAGGGCGGTCCAGGCAAAAGTTAGGGAATTAAAGCGTATGACTATATCCCGTTGGATCACTTTACGGAAAACCTTTGGCTTCCACTGACAAACTCAGGTTCTGATCAATTCAATCATCTTCGGACAAGGCAACAAATAGACAAGATGCTCAGAGATAAGAAGGCTATAGCAGAATGGAAACCCCATGGGATTATTACACATAGCTATCTTTTCGTTGTATCAAAATTTTCATTTTTTACGACATCATTCTCTTACTAGAATTTTTGTCTCCTTGTACAAAAATACTTACTCAAAGTCAATACAAAAATATCTCTTTGAAAGTGCAAAAATTATCTGTTTTTCTTTACGCTTGTATTTTGTTTACAAAAACGTCCAATGATTCATTGTTGAACATATGCATTTGAACATAATTAATGTTTACAAATAAACAAAATGACAAAAGGAAATTACTGATAGGTGGGAGGGATATGGAAATACTTCTAGGCTATTCCACAAGTAATCCCCCACAGTATGTCGTTTAATCCCCAGCGGAACAAAGCTTCCAATTTTCAACCCCTAATAGAAATCATCCAATTTCTCCAAACATTTTTAAGCAACACATGGTATTTACCTTACAATAGAGTTTATTTCTCTAAATGGAAATTCATCAACACTTCGACTTCAAGATATAAAGACATACATATCCTCAGCAGCAGTCAGGGATTTATTTTCCCCAATCCAACAACAGTGCAGCAGATTAGTTCGCATACACATACATCACATCCATATATCACAAACACTGATGCATTATATCATACATTTAATACAACATGACTTTGCATTTTAGCTAACATTTTACCCTTTTCAGGATAAGATTAACAGCTATCATTAAAAATGTTCAGAGCTTTCAGATATAGTACAAATACGCTCAAAACACGGATGCCATTCTGATACTCATTCAGAGCCTCTTTTGATACAGTTCAGATACGCTCCAGACACGGATGCCATTCTGATACTCATTCAGAGCCTCTTTTGATATAGTTCAGATATGCTCCAGATACGGTTTCCATTTTGATACTCATTCAGATTCAACTTTCAGATAAAACTTTCTGATACGCTCCAGAAACGGATGTCATTCTGATACTCATTCAGATTCAACTTTCAGATACAGTTCAGATACGCTCCAGACACAGACGCCATTCTGATACTCATTCAGATTCAACTTTTAGATACCATACAGATACGCTTCAGGCACGGATGCCATTCTGATAATCATTCAAAATCAGCTCCTAGATATAGTTCAGATACGCTTCAAATACGGACGCCATTCTGATACTCATTCTTTCAGCTTATAAATTACAAATCAGCAATCACTTTGGATGGCATCTACAAGACCATCTCCAAAAAAATTCTATCACTTCTCCAAATGGAATCTTTAAGCCCATTCCTTCAACCTTCACATCGCCGTGCGCAAATTTTTGGGCACTCGAGTGTCCAATCATCTTCCACCTTCGAGTCACGAATGGCAAAACTCCCCAATCTAACTCTTCCAGTTTAAGAAGATTGAATAGGGGCAGTTGTTGTACCCCAAAATTTTCCCTCTCACTTATCAAGAATTTCTCACAAGATCTCCTTGGGCTCAAGACTGCACTAGGGTTTGATCAGCTCTAGACACCTCCTTATGCATTGATGACCAAAATTAGGGTTTGAGTTTGCACAAGGATTTTTGTACTATCAATGCCTCATATATATTTAAAGGATCATTATGTACCCCCAAGATTACTCATGTTAAGTTTCAAGTCTTAGATCATACTTTTGATCAGTTAATTGAACAATTGATCTAAAAATCAGCTGTATTAGGGAAAAAGTCAACCATAGCCAATTTACAGCCAAACTTCATAATTTTTGATCCACATCAACAATTTAGACCCATATGTATCATTTGATCAAGTTTGGATCACAATTCCTCAAGAAATTTGATCAAATCTCCAAATGGGCAAAATGGTCAAAATTAGGGTTTTGACCGAGAAAGGGCAATTTATGATTTTTGACCTAGCAAATGATCAATTGGTTTAAGGCATGATCTCAAGAGTCCAATTGCATCATTTTTACCTAGTGACATGATTCAAAACATTGCAAATCTATTTGATTGACAGATGAATTTTGCAATCAACTAATCAAAAGTCAATTGTATACTGAAAAGTCAAACTTTGACTTTTTGGTCAAATTCAAGTGCCAAAGATCATAATCCATCAAAATATGTCAAAATATGAAACTTATTCATCAAGAAATCAAAAATTCAAGATTTCATTTTGAAAAGTCAAAATTTCTAAACATAGAAATTCTTCTAAGTGTTGGAAATTTCATGTTTTTTCATAACTTTGATCCAAATTTTCACCATGATGCAAGACGATTCAAGAGAAACTCCCAACATGAAAGTTGTAGATCTCCATGAAATATACAACTTTGCTTCACACAACTTCTGAGAAAAATGCTTGGATTTCAAGTTATAATTTCATGAACATGTGGTCATGAAACAAAAGACTCAGTGAAATTTTGCCCTAATTAGGCAAAATTTTGACCTAACTTCATGGCAATTTATCACATAGTTCCAAGGGGAATCTTCAAAAGAAATTCAAATATGAGTTGTAGAGCACATTGCAAGCTTTCCAAAATGTCTAAGAACTGCTTGAGATAATTCTTGAGTAGGGAGAATCGAAGAGATGAAGTTGGTGTTTTATCACTTGAATTATAGGTCATTTTCATGATGAACACAAATGCAAATCAATGTTAGGCTGCATAATCTTTGCTTTGCAGGCCTCAAACTTGTTTGTCACTCCATAATTAATGGATTACACAAACTTTTGAGCTATAATCCAAGTGATTTAAGCTTTATCCAATTCACATTTCCATTTTGGGAAGAAAGCTAACAATACCATTCTTGTAAAGCAAGCTTTTTGCTTAAAGTCCACTCTTGAGCCTCTAACTTGTTCCCTCTGATCACACTTCATCTAAAAAGTTAGAAGCAAGTGTGTTTAAAGCTTAACCACTCTATCTTAGCAAGTACACAAGCATTGCAACTTGTTAACTCAAAAATCACATGTTTAGCTTAAGGATGCAAATTCAAATTCTGAGTTGTTACAAGCCTCAAAACCTCTTGCCTATAAATACATACACTATTTGCAAGATGAGACACGAGCTGAAAAACCCTGAAACTCACTCAAACTCCCTCTAGCCAGAAATTTTCCCAAAACACCATTGTTGTGCAAGTTCAGACTTTATATACCAAACTCACATTTCCATCGTGCGTTTCTTGGCCTTTTAGTTTCTAAAGCTTTCCTGCATCAAGAGTAACTCATCCTTGTACCTGTTTCATTTCTGTAACACCATTTTCCCTTTCTTCCATAACCAAAAATAGAGCATCACAGTTGGACTTCTCCAGACCATTCCAGCCATCCTCAGCTCAAGCCAGCCATTGCATTAGCTTCCTAGAGGTCCAAGGAAGCTTACCTAATCATTAGCACTGCCTAAAACAAGCTCATTTGCATTTCACGATTTCCAGTTTTGAGGTATTTTTCTTGAACTTCTATCTCATTACTTAGGAATTGTTAGGCTTGCATTTGTGAAGATAAAATGTAGACCTCATTACTACGAAGCTGTACATATCCATAGTTTGCATTTATATGGCCCGAGCTTAGAGAATTTTAGAGTTAAAGTTTCTGAAATTTTTAGGGTTTAAATTAGGGCCAGAGAAATTCCCATTTATCTTTGACTTTTAGCCTTAGTTATTTACATGGTTAGATTCGTGAGGAAAAATGCAACAACTTTCTTTTTGTCATCTTCCATTTTTGTTGAGAAGTGAAGAAGTTACAGGTACACTAACTGGAGGTTGAAGATGAAGATATCAGGACTTGATTTGCCTTACATATTTGTTGTTTTGTTCATATAAACAGATGTATAGCCACCCCAGTGGTAAAGCGCGCGCCTGTTCACCCTATGGTCTTGGGTTCAAGCCCCAGCGTGACCATTTTTACTTTTTTTCATATTTTTGACATTTTTTTATATTTTTGTTTGTAGGCGCTGGGCCCTTTGGGTCTGGTTTTCTTTTTTTTGTTTTTTGCTGACTAACCCCCTGTTTACTTGTGACACCTCCCTGGCCCATTTTATTTTTATTTATTTGTTTATTTCTTTTTCTTTTAAATATATTTTCTAAAAAATACCAAAAAACCTTTAAAAGTATAAAAATAATAGATTTATATTTTGACATAATTTAAATATTTTTTCACATGAAAAAATTATTTTTATTCATTATACTTTATTTATCTTTATTAGTTATCTTGTAAATTAAATTAAAACTAGGTCATTATTTATTTATTTATACTTATTTAAATACATTTATTTTAGTATAAGAAAAGCCCAAAAATATCTCACAACACCATATATATTATTTTTATGACAAAAATACAAAAATGTTTTTTTTCTTTAAACTCATTTCCCTTTATTCAACTAAATAGAATTAGGGTATTGTATAAAAAATATCTTCTTAATTAATTTATTTTCTTATTTATTTTAAATTAATTTTGATTTAATTATCTTTCTCTAATTAGGTTTAGGTTAAAACCTTTTTCATATAAAAATCCAAACACAAAAAAAAATCATTTCTTTCCATTTGCATTTGTACTATATATATATATATTTCTTCAATCATTTGTATAATATTCAATTTGGTTGTAATATATTAATTAGGTTTATATTATTGCAATCCCCATTCATAAATTGTATACCCCACTCCCACAAATTTTGTAATAGCGTAGTAACTTTAAATTTCGCAATTTATCGCTTTTACATAATATGCTAGTAATTAGGGTTTGTATGGAAAGAATAAAATCAATCAAATAGAAAACCCTAATTCAAGACAAAAACAAGTATGAAAACAACACACTTGCACACAAGTACCCCTAGGGTAAAATCCACTTGGTTGCCTTACAAAATGGCCATATTATGCATGTAAGGTATCTTAGCAAAAACAAGCGAATACAAGATTATAGTCCCTCGATGATGCTATCTAAGGTTGTCTTACAAATGATCTTAGTCCCTCAAAAAAGAATGCTAAGATACTTTGCAATATTGCTAATCATGGTTATACGATGACCCACGCCCGTCCCATTTACATCCAAAGACAGGGTTGCTTACCAAATCAATGGTAAGACAACAATGTCAAAAGAAACGTAAATGAACAAGAAAGACATTTGAGTAGGTAGATTTCTCCTAATTACTTGCTCCATTTCAAAACAAACATCCTTTCTACTTTAAAAAACAAACACCTACACATTTCAAAACATCTTACAAAATTGAAAACATTTTCAAAAGATCAACATCTTTGTATACATTATTACAAATGAGAATCATTACAAAGATTTCCTAAACAATGGCCTCTTTTACAAAACACTTTCACAAAACCATACAAAGCACAATTTCAAACAAAAGCAAGTGATCTATCAAGTAACTAAGAGCCCATGGAAAACCATGGATGAAAAGGGTGATAATACCTTCCCTTGTCATAATCTACCCCCCGAACTCAAGAAATAAATCTCAAAGGTCTTTCCTGTGCTTTTTCACCTTTCCTTTTGGATAAAAGAAAAGTCGGTGGCAACTCTTGCTAACCACAACATTTGGGATCAAACACAAAACACCCAAGTCGGTTCTCCCACCGTATCACATACCCGAAGTGGTCGAGTCTTTGGATCTGAACCACTGAAGAAGAAAGATGAAACCTCAATAAAGGATAAAGGAAAAGCAGTGGTAGAAGATAGTCAAGAGAAAGAACCTCCAAGCAAAAATTTTACTGATCAATAGGCAGAGGAATTTCGGAAAACAATAAAAAGAAGTGACTATAGGGTGGTGGATCAGCTTCACCAAACCCCAGCAAAAATCTCCATAACTTCACTACTCATCAACTATGAAGCGCACCGCGAATCTTTATTAAAGGTACAAAGTTCAGCATAAATGGCAGGGGAAATTTGTTAGAACAAAGTTTGAATCTACTATCCTAAGTTAAAGTTTTGATGATAACAAAATGCAAGAATATATAAATTGTATGATTCATGTAAGACATATATGCTACCTAAAAATTATATTGTGTTTTACAGAAACTCTGATGAGTATCAGCATAAGAATATCAACATCAGCATCAGAGGATGTTATATCAGATGCCAGAATCAGAAGATAAAAGCATGTGCTTACGCTGAAGCTTGATGAACAGATATGCACGTAACAATCTAAACTCTGATCAAGACAACAACAATTCATCAGCACCTAGCAGCGTCAGAATAAGTCAAAGCCAGAACACGCTTAATTGGCAACGGTACTGTGCATTCAAGATACTTTATTATCAACGGCATTATTCCAGACAAATATCTTCTCAATATGGAAAGAATGTAATTGGCATTGAAACAGAATAACTGACTCCAACGTATCATTTCCAATGCTATATAAACAAGCAAGTGAGGAACGGATTGGATAATGCTCTACAATTCTCTACACGCCTAAAGCGATTCAACTTCATCCTCATTCCTAGTTTGCTAAAGCTCTCAAATTACTTACTCTATTGTTTTAGCATTCTAGTTCTCATAAGCTTAAATTGTGTAGTATCATAGTTGTGATAAACAGTTTTGTAGAAAACATTCAACACATTTAGATTTCATTTATCTGTAAGAAAGTATTTCCTTGAGAAACCGGTTTATGGTTTTGACTCAAGAAGGATTTAGCAGTTGTTAAAGCAGTTGTAATATTCAGTTGAATATAGTGGATTAAGACCTCGTTGGAGAGAGGCGAAATCACCTTGACGGGTGGACTGGAGTAGTTTGAGATCAAACGAACCAGGATAAAAATAACGTGTTGTCTGCATTTGATTTCAAGTTTTACAATTCAACCCCCTTCTTGTGAAGTTATCAGAAACAAAGCACGATTGGTAGCACAAGGTTATAGTCAGCAAGAGGGGATAGACTATACAGAAACCTTTGCCCCAGTCGCCAGAAAACCCTTTTTCAAGCTTTTTCTCAAAAACCCTAGTGTGAACATGGCGTCCTCTAGCACTGTTTCTGCAGGTTCCCAGCAAGATGCTTCTTCTGATCAGTACCAAATTCCCTTCAGAACTCTACTCACATTGGTGAAGAACTTGGAAGTTTTGTCTGAACTGATTGTTGATTTCAACAGTTTGAAAGAAAATGGCTTCGATTTGACTAAAGAAATTAGGGCACAAGGATGGGAAAGGTACTTTGATAGGTTGGTGGGTCCAACGTTCCCTGTATTGGTCAAAGAATTTTGGATCCATGCGTCTTCATCAACACATTAGGTTACTTCAAATGTCATGGGCAAGAAGATTGTGATTACTGAAGATCACATTGCTAGACTGATTGGATACAACGGTGGCGGCATTCGCTGTATTGACATGGCAGAAAGAGCTGGAAACACTACCATAGTTGCTAGACAGATTTTCACGCATGGGGTTCCATCCAGCAAGATCAGAGATTTGATGGATCAGCACAGAATCTGGGCAAAGATCATCTTGGGCTGCTTCAACCACAGGAAGCCCACAAGCTCTCCTGACTACATCAACATAGATCAACAATTTCTGCTCTATTTTATTGCAAAGAAGACCAAGATCAACCTTGCTCATCTTCTGTTCAATCATCTGAAGACCAGCGTCAAGGAGACGAGAGAAGAAGAAAAGACTAAAAGGGATTGGATACCCTTCGGCAGATTAATATCAGATATTCTAACTGAGAATAGGCTGATAGAACACCTGACAGAGGCACAGGAAATAAGCTCTCTGGAACCAGCTGTTGGCAAGCAGTTGAACGCCAAGAATCTGAAGAAGATGAAACTGATAGAGAATATCAGAAAGGAGCCCAACATCACTCCTCTTGCTGACATCACCAGCAGAAGAGTCCCTCTGAGCGACTTTCCCATATTCTCTGAGATTGACTCTAAACCAGTCACTGTTCTCAGATACTTGGACGCGTGTAAAGTTGATGGCACAGATCCTGATCTGAACATCAAAGATCTGCACCAGCAAGCACCAGAGGTTACTTTGAAGAAGACTAAGAAGAGAAAGGCTGCTTCAGAAGGACCATCCCAGCAGACCCCAAAGAAGAGAGGTAATCTATCTGCTGTTAATGTTTTAAATTCATCTACTGTTCCAACATTGATTCCAACCCCAACTTCATATGAACTCCCAATTCCCATACCAACCATTGATGATACCGAACCAGAGTTTGACCCTTCTGAGTCACTAACTCTCAGGAGATCCCGCACCAAACCTCAAAATCCAAAACCCACAACATCAACAGAATCAGAACTTGATAAAGTTCTTTCTGAAATTGATCAACGTTCTTCCGCTCCCCTCTCAGAAAATCCAAACACTCAACCAGAAACTGCCCATTCACCTCAACCAGAATATACACTCTCACCAATACCAGAAAATCCACAATCACCAGAACCAGAAACTGCTCCACCTCCCTCTCCACAACTAGAACTTAATCCACCTTCACCTCAACCATCATCTCCACAACCTGAGTCTCAACACTCTGAAACTCCATCACCTGAACCTCAAACCCCTGAACCTCAATCACCTCAATCCTATGAACCACAACCCTTGGCAATTCAACTTCCTTGTGTTACAACTGTAAACATACCCCAACTACCATCCTCACCAGAAACTACCCCTCCTAATACTCCACGCAGTCTAATAATCATTTCTGACTCTCCTACTCCCTCACCCAAACAAAATCCAGATGACCACAGCAAGACCTTCATTGATCTAACAGTCCTTGACCGCCTTGTTGACCTTAAAAATAAAATCGCCATTCCCAAACCCAAACAACTAGATGTAGGTTCCAGCATCTTGAATTTTGAAACAGGCATGCAGAATTGGATTGCTTCTCTAAAGCAGGCTTGTCCGGGAATGATTGATCCTGCTGCGTTAGACCAACTCTGGACACAATTCAGAAAGTGGATACGCGCTGAAACCTTTAAGCTGCAAGACATAAACTATGAACAGGCTCAACCGAACTTCAGCAAGCTGCTGAAAGAAGTTGAAGGTCCAGTCATGAGTCAGCTGCTGAAGGAGGAAGTGCTCTTTCTGGATAGTGAGCCATGGTCTGAAAAGCGTCCAGCATCAACAGTTCAACCAGCAGAAGATGTGTGTCAAGAAGAAGACATTGCAGAAAGCTCTCAGAAGCACCCTGACTCTGACATCTCTCAAGCTGCCTTGGACAGGCAGACTCTTGAAGAGCTGAAGCAAAATGATCTTCGTCTGCAGGAGAGAATGGATGAAAGTGATCAAAGGATGAAAGCAAGGATGGATGTTCAGGACAACAAGATTGACTCAGTAGCCAGCATGGTGCATCAGCAAAAGGAAACCACTGATCAGATTAAGAACATGCTTGAGGCTCTATTCACACGCCTTCCACCTGCCCCTTAGTTTTTTTTCTCTTGATATTTTCATTGTTTTCTTTGCATATCATCTGTACTATTTTTCTGGATCTGAACTGAATACAATCGTTTTTCTGCACTGATTCTCTTACTTCAATTATTTTTTACTTTCTCAATTATGTGCACTTTTTGATTGCTGACAAAAAGGGGGAGAAAGACTGATATTTTTCAATAACGGTTTACTGAGACAAAAGTCTCAAACATTCTACCACTCTGATATACTTGAATGTTCTTGTTCTGCATAGCTTACAGGTACAAGAATCTGATGAGCTCTGATGTTCTGATGTTCAAAGAAAGTCAATAGAGATCTGGTCCTAAAGAACTCATGGAATTAAAGGGAAGTAATAAATTCAGGGGGAGTATTTCCGATCTAAACTCTGATACCTCTTTATCCCTTATCTTCTTATCTTTGATAACTTCCTATTTAATTCTGATACAATTTATTATTTGGTTATCTCTGATACTTTTCTCGTTAATTTTCAATTGAAAAAATCTAGTTTTTGTCATCATCAAAAAGGGGGAGATTGTTAGAACAAAGTTTGAATCTACTACCCTAAGTTAAAGTTTTGATGATAACAAAATGCAAGAATATATAAATTGTATGATTCATGTAAGACATATATGCTACCTAAAAATTATATTGTGTTTTACAGAAACTCTGATGAGTATCAGCATAAGAATATCAACATCTGCATCAGAGGATGTTATATCAGATGCCAGAATCAGAAGATCAAAGCATGTGCTTACGCTGAAGCTTGATGAACAGATCTGCGCGTAACAATCTAAACTCTGATCAAGACAACAACAATTCATCAGCACCTAGCAGCGTCAGAATAAGCCAAAGCGAAAACACGCTTAATTGGCAACGGTACTGTGCATTCAAGATACTTTATTATCAACAGCATTATTCCAGACAAAGATCTTCTCAATATGGAAAGAATGTAATTGGCATTGAAACGGAATAACTGACTCCAACGTATCATTTCCAATGCTATGTAAACAAGCAAGTGAGGAACGAATTGGCTAATGCTCTACAACTCTCTACACGCCTAAAGCGATTCATCTTCATCCTCATTCCCAGTTTGCTAAAGCTCTCAAATTACTTACTCTATTGTTTTAGCATTCTAGTTCTCATAAGCTTAAATTGTGTAGTATCACAGTTGTGATAAACAGTTTTGTAGAAAACATTCAACACACTTAGATTTCATTTATCTGTAAGAAAGTATTTCCTTGAGAAACCGGTTTGTGGTTTTGACTCAAGAAGGCTTTAGCAGTTGTTAAAGCAGTTGTAATATTCAGTTGAATATAGTGGATTAAGACCTCATTGGAGAGAGGCGAAATCACCTTGACGGGTGTACTGGAGTAGTTTGAGATCAAACGAACCAGGATAAAAATAATGTGTTGTCTGCATTTGATTTCAAGTTTTACAATTCAACCCCCCTTCTTGTGTTTTTCACTTCTTCAAAATTACGGTGAATCAATTTGACAATGTTGTAGTAAATCTAACCTCCGGATCATACCAGGTTTCTAGTAACAATGCACTGCCACCACAAGGCTGAGCTCACAAAAAAGCACTTCATATCTCTATGCAGATAGGTACTACGAACCTGTTCAGAGTACTCACTGATATTGGCTCTTCCCTCAATGTGTTACCAAAATCAAGTCTGATGAAGCTAACATTAGATGATGTTGTGATGAGGCCAGGCTCTACAATAGTGAAAGCATTTGACGGTTCGTAAAGCTCGGTATTAGGAGACGTGGACCTTCCAGTTAAAATTGGGCTGCATATCTTTTATATCACTTTCCAAGTCATAGATATAAAGCCGGCGTACACCTGCTTACTCGGAAGACCTCGGAATCATGCGAAAGGGGCAATTACTTCGACCTTACATCAAAAGTTGAAGTTCCTAGTGAAAGAGAAATTAATCATAATCGACGGTGAGGAGGAAATATTTGTAAGTCATATCAAATCATACAGATATATCAGTGCCGACAAAGACTGTGTAGCCACCCCATTTCAAGCCCTAGAAATTACTTCAATGGTTACTTTGCCCGTGGAGAAAAGTAATAAGCCTAAAGTGACCTCATGGAGAGATTTGCAAACAACCATGGAATATGATGCCTCGAAAGGTTGGGGAACGCTCCCAGAAATACCTAAAAAGAAGAATCATCGAAAGATACTCTTAAGGGTAAAACACAGTTTCCTCTGATCCAAGAGACCTTTATCAACAAGGGAATAGAACATGGCGGACATGTGGCAATGATATCCAACAAAGTCAAAACCAAGAGGGAAATTGACTTCATCCGAGAATGTGCCCTAGGAGAAGAACTCAAAAGTTGTACTGTCATAGATATTCCTGAGATATTTTCTTTCCTAAGTAATTTTTCTTGTTTTTAAAATAACCTATGTCAAGCTCGAGGCATAGGGGTTGCTTGTAAGGGTCCCCCCGTTTTGTTTCAGACAATATTTACATTTAATAAAAGTTATATTTTGTTTTTAATTAAGATCCTTGTCTTTCTCTTGCATTTATCTCTCAAATTTAAAAATGGCAATACTTTCTCTGCATATGCATTTTCAAAGTTCATATACTAAAATCTGCACCAAAACATGATAAATGTGCAGATCCATGCCCATAACCACCGATATTGTTACTGATGTGGCCCGATATAATTTTGATGCTCCCATCAACTAAGCTGAAGAGGAAGGTGATAAAGATCTTGAACTCTCTAAGGAAATGGAAAGAGAAATAGAGCGAAAAGTGGATAACATACAACCGTATCAAGAGGCTATTGAGACCATTAATCTAGGTATAGAGGAAGATTTGAAAGAAATCAAGCTAGGGGCAATATTAGAGAAAAGAGTTAAAGAAAGCTTGATCAAGCTACTACATGAGTACGTGGATATATTTTCCTGGTCCTACAGAGACATGCCAGGATTAGGTACAAACATTATGGTGCACAGATTACCTCTCAAAGAAGGTTGTTCTCCAGTTAGGCAAAAACTCAGAAGAACTCGTCCAGATATGTATAGCAAGATTAGAGAAGAGGTTCTTAAGCAGTTTGACGCAAGGTTCTTAGAGGTGGTAGATTATCTGCCATGGATAGCTAACATTGTGCTAGTACCTAAGAAACATGGTAAGGTACGCATGTGTGTGGATTATCGAGATCTGAACAAAGCAAGTCCCAAGGACGACTTCCCGTTACCTCATATAGATGTCCTGTAGACAACACGACTCAAGCCTCAATATTCTCATTCATGGACGGTTTCTCTGGCTAAAATCAAATCAAAATGGCACCTGAAGACATGGAAAAGACTAATTTCATGACGCCTTAGGGAACCTTATTCTACAAAGTAATGGCGTTCGGTCTCAAAAATGCAAGGGCAACTTATAAAGGGCCATGGTCACACTATTCAATGATATGATCCAAAAAGAGGTTGAAGTGTACATAGATGATATGATCGCCAAATCCCATATGAAGGAGGAACACATCATACATTTACAAAAGTTATTCGAGCGGATGCGCAAGTTCATACTGAGATTGAATCCGAATAAGTGTACATTTGGTGTCAGATCAGGCAAGTTGTTGGGTTTCATCGTAAGTCAGCATGGTATCGAAGTAGACTCCGACAAAGTAAAATCTATACAAGGGATGCCAGCACCAAGGTCAGAAAAAGAAGTTCGTGGTTTATTAGGGCGATTGAATTACATCTCAAGGTTCACATCGCATCTAACAGCCACATGTGAGCCGATATTCAAATTATTGCGAAAAGATCAAACGATAGTATGGAATGATGATTGCCAAACAGCCTTTGAGACAATAAAGCAGTACCTACAAGAACCACCGATCTTAATGCCACCAGTTCCCGAAAGACCACTCATCATGTATCTGACAGTACTCGAAGGATCAATGGGTTGTGTTCTGGGACAGCAGGACAAAATAGGAAGAAGAGAGCATGCAAGGGTAGTATACTAGCTGATCATCTAGCTCACCAACCTCTACCAGAATATCAACCTATGAAGTTCGACTTTCTAGACGAAGATGTCATGGTTATAGGTGACTACAAAATACCAGGACCTGACAAAGGACACGAGTGTTTACCGTGGGAATTGGTAAACAACCGCTGATCTTCCAAAAGGTTACTTATTTGGTGACTCGCAGGATCGATCAGATTGATCCTAAGACATGGTTGATTTTGGGGTTTTGACTAAGTTTGATAATGGTTAAATGACAAGAAAATAAAGAAGCTTTATGTAAATTGCATGAAGAAGAAAACTTGATAGAATAAAGGAAGGCTTGAAATGAAGGCTTTCGACTGGAAAAGTAAATGAAGAGCAATAAAGTTCTGGAAAATAAATGACTTTGATTAATTAAAGTGGTGTTTCACACATACATTCTCAACAATTCTTTCTCTCACGCTGGGTACTCGAATCTATATGAGTGACTTGTATATAATTGTGAACACACGCGAAAAACTGCGTGAACTACTAATATTTATACTAAACACATCCCAAGTAACCGTCGGGCAGTTGCGCTGCTTCGAGATGACTCCACTTGGCACGTTCACAGCGTTCGACGCTCCAGATCCTGGCACGTTGCACTTGGTAACCGCTGGGAACCGTTTTCCCTCCAAACGTTTAAATCTCAAACCGTTCCACTCTGAGCAATCGAACACCTTCGTCGAGAAGCACCTTCGACGTCGAAGGCAACAATATTCCTACTTAGAAGAAATTCTCTAAGTACATTGCCATCTTCTGACGAGCATTTCGATAGAACCAGCTGGTCGAAACCATTCTTCAGCTTGAATGGCTTATATTAATAAAAACAAGGGTGTCGAATTTAGGAGCCAACAAATTGCCCCCCAAGAATGCCTTATTTCGACTCTGAAAAGAAAAAGGCATTCTTTGAAATTCCATTCGACACCTGTCTTTCATTCTTAGTCACAAGTTAACCTGTGCACTTTTTGTCTTCTACCAACCACTGACAATCCCAAGAAAAAGCCATCATTTCATCCGTACCTAAGACGTCACCTCAGTAAGGCGTTTAGCGTGCCCAATGTCTTTTCACAAATTGTCATCATGACAATTTCCCAAAAACGAGGGCGCACGCTGCACCTTTTCATTTCTGCAGAACGGCTATATCAACGGGGGGACGCCACGTGTCCCACTATCTTCTGCAACATTAAATGGCCTCGAATTTGGGGATTTCCCAACCACTATAGATAGCGCTAAGTACCCATTGTGGGACTTTTTCACGCTATTCTGCATTCAAACTTCCTTGTTGAACACAAAATCTCTGCAAACTTGCAAACACCTTGTTCTTCACTTCATCTTCAACCTTAACTCAACAATGGCCTCAGGTTCCTCCAACGCTCCTAGTTCCAACATCCCTTCCAGAAATGCTAAACCCAAGATCTTCTCAACTGTCCCCATAGTTACCCCTACAGGCCAATGAAGGGTTCCTGAACCCCTAGAAACTGCTGAGCGTGAAGCTTATTCACACCAACTAATGATTCCGGTTGGATACTCCAACCAAATCTTCGCCATGTCTGGCCCGTTGTCCCCATGCATCGATGAAGCCATGAAGATCAAGAACTTTTTTCCAGTGCTTGAAAAGCTCAAACCTGTTGGGTGCTCTAAAAAAGATGCAGAGGACAACGAAGATCCCGCTAAGGAGAAGATAGATCTTCGCTTCTTCAATAGGGGTGTTAGGGCTTTCAGGTCTAGCCCTAGCCTCACACCTGACTACAGCGCTTGGCTAGAAAAAATGGAAAAAAGCCAGGCTTCAATCTGGAAGGACCTGGGGATATACGACCTAGTCATGCTGTCGAAGACGGGTCTCAACTACTCCCCTGAGATGCTGATAGCCTCCTTGCTTTTCTGGGATTACACTCATTTCACTTTCCACCTTCCTTGTGGAACGCTAACACCCACGCTTTTCGACGTGGCTGCCATCACTGGCCTTCGACCCACTGGGGATTATTTCGACCCAGAGGAAATGTCGGAGGATCAGATTGAATTCTCAGCTACGAAACCCACCTATACCACCTATATCAACCATTACCATGATAGGTCGATAGCCACTGTGACAGATGTAGAGCATATTGTGTTTCTAGCCCTTTGGCTATCACGCTTTGTGTTCTGCACAAAGTCTTTACAGGTGACAAAGAAGATGGTCACCCTCGCCACCCAGCTTCACCATGGCCAAAATATTTGTTTGGCAGAATTAATCTTGGCGAATCTGTACGAGTCGATCAGCAGTGGAGCGACTCTGTTAAAGATCATCGAAAATAGAGCCAGTTTGTTGCTTGCAGGACCTTTTTGGCTACTTCAGCTGTGGCTCAATGCCACTTTCGAGTCTTTCTTACCTCAGAAGACTCAAATAAATGAGCAAGCTCCTGAGATAGCAAATAGGCGTATCGAAGGCACCAGATTAGCTCTACTGACCCCGACTGAAGATGGGCTGGAGCTTCAACAGACTTTTGCAAACTTCGTCTTGATGTTTGCAAGAAGAAAAGAATTTGCTTCGACCATGGCTCCCTTCGCTCGACGAAAGGTTGGTCCAGAATGGTTCACCAGGCCCCATCCCAAGTCGTCAGGTGACCCTCAGGTCGAAGAACACACAATAATGTGGGAAGCATTTCTCACACCTAGAATAATGCCACTGCGCTTTAAAAGCTCCAAGACTCACTTGAGCTTGATCGCGTATCAACCAAACTTGGTCTCTCGACAGTTTGGTATCATTCAATCACTTCCTTCTCCTATTTTTCCTAGGGAGAAATCCATGTTATATTTTTGCAATGACTATACTGAAGATGCTGCCACCAAGCATATTGGCAGGTATGCAAGTCGAACAGTACTTTCACTATTCGATTATCAACTTAACTTCCTCTGCTCACCATCCTTCGAAGACTGGTGGAGGAGCTACTATGCTGAAGAGTTCTTCGACGAGAAAGACTTTGTGGATGAACTTCAGAAGTCTTTCATTCTAGTCCTTGACAAAATAAAGAAATGTAAGTTCACTCTCCAAATTATTTTGTCTTTCCATTTCGACTGGTAGCCTGTTAATTATAACTTGTCTTCTTTCAGTTGTTCGAAAGCCTGCAGCCAAGAAAGCTGCAGAAGGCCATTAGGGAGGAGGTCCCTTGACAAAACCTCCAGCACCGGCGAAAACTACAGCACCGGCGAAAACTACAACAAGCCATCAGGGGGAAGGTCCTTCAAAAAAACCCTCAGCACCGGTAACCAAACTTTTATTATTTCCTTCTTGTTTTAACATTCTGATTTTCGATGTAGCGTTCTAAATCGAACTCCAATTGGATTTTAGGCACCTTCACCCAAGAAACGACCTGCACTGACGGTCGAATCTGGGAGTGACGAAGAAGACGACTCTCCCCCCGCTCCTCTAAAACGGAGAAAACTGAAGAAAGATGCTCCTTCTCCTGAGACTCGACCCACAATCAGAATAAAGGTTGCAGGGAGAAAACCCAGGCCACCTCCAGTGATTATCGAAGAGCCAACGGAGGAGGAGCTAAATGTTTTGCTCAATAAACCTGTCAAAAGTGATAATTCCAGCCCTGGGGCTGAAGTTCCTCTACAGGTAGTTTCTCTGACCATTTTTAACTCAGGTGTAGATACTCACGTTCGATTGTGTCTCTTTCTAAACTAGAAGATTCTTCCTCTTCTATTTTCAGGAAACCACTGAAAGTTCAGCACCAAAGACTTCTGAAACACTAGACTCTACTGAACTCAGTAGGCCACAAGAGAAGGAATTGGCGAACGATGAGGCCAATGTTGAAACAGAAGAACAACAACCAAAGGAGATTCAAGTGGTCGATCTGTCAGAGGAACAACATGATGAAGGGGATCATACTGATGCTGGCACTGCTGAACTTCAAGTCGAAGATAGTCATGTCGATGCAAACGCTACTCAACAGCTTCAACCCCAAGACAACGCTGCTACAAAGGTTACCACCTCGACAAAGCATTAGTCCAAAGAAGACTTAGCACTCTTGAAGCAAACTGATCCCATTGGCTATCTGAATGCCATTATCGAGAGCAGGGGAAGTTCATCTGATCTTAGTCAGGAGGCTTCTACTCAATCGGGGAAGTCCACTGAGACTTCTCCTCTCGATGAGGCTTTGATGAAGGTCAAGGCTCAGTTCTTTAAGAAAGATTTGATGAAAGCTTTGGAGGGGGACCCTACTGCTCCGTCGTGTTTGGGAGCTGTTTTGAATGCAGTCGACTTTCTCGCTGTGACTCCAGAGGTTTCGAGCTTTATCATGGAGTTATACTCCATTGTTGATCAAGTCTCAGCAGACTATCGACGACAGAGGGGCTTCAACGGCCAGCTCGAAGCGTTACATGGCAAAAGTTCTTCTGCCTGGACTACTGTAGCAGCCACGACTTCTTGAATTGCAGAGTTGTCGAAGCAAAAGGCGTCTAAGCAAGAAGAAATTGATGCCATAGATCGAGACAATGCCTCCATAAAGGCGCAAATCGAAGAGCTGGAAGCCAAGATGAACGCTAATACTAAGCGCAAGGAGGAGCTTCTCTCGACTGTTTCAGACATAGAGAGCCAAGCTGAAGTTACGCGAGGCCTAGAGTTTGCTGAGAAAGCCCAAGCCTTCGATGACCAGATTGCCAAGCTTGCTCAGGCGAATGCCTTGTGCAACAAAAGACTGGAGTTGCAGCAGGCCAAGTACCTTCAACTCAAAGATTATATCCCCTTCTGATTGACTCAGCCCTTTAACCATGTATTGTAATATGTATTTGACAATGTCGCCATTTTGGCTAATTTATAAAATTTTCCATTTTGGCTTATTTATGGTTAATTTAGTCATTACTTGCTATTTATTTTGATCTCTTGGAACATAGGTCTATACTTTTTCAAATATTTTCCATTTACTCTCAAGAGTCTTTTATCTTCACCTAACTCTTCGACTTCATAAGCTCCACCAGAAAAAATTTGGATAATTCTGAATGGTCCTTCCCATTTGGGTGACCATTTTCCCATGCTTCGATCCCTTCGATCCATGGGAAGAATCACCTTCCAAACTAATTCTCCAGGCGAGAATGCCTTAGGTTTCACTTTTTTATTGTAAGAGTCTTCCACTCTTTTCTTCTGAATCCTTAGTAGGTCGAGAGCGCGCAGTCTTTCTTCGTCTAAATCTACTAGTTCGTCTAACATCATATCCCAATAAACTTCAGAGGGGATATCATGGTGTCTCTGAACCCTTGCAGATTGAAGACAAATTTCCGCTGGCAACACTGCGTCATGACCAAAAGTTAGCCTATATGGTGTTGTACATATGGCTTCTTTTGGGGACGTTCGACAGGCCCACAAGATCTGGTCTAACGTCTTATGCCAATTTTTTGGCTTCTTCCCAACATGCTTTTTTATCAAGCCAATCACTATTTTATTCGCTGCTTCGACTTGACCGTTCGCCTGTGCATAATAAGGCGTTGATGTTAGGAGTTTAAAGCCTGTTTCTTGAGCGAATTCCTGCATCTTTCGACCGGTGAAAACTGATCCTTGATCAGTAGTTATAGTTTCAGGGATTCCGAACCTAAAGATAATGTTCTTTTGAATAAATTCAATGACATTATCTTGGTCTACATTGACTAAAGGAATAGCTTCAATCCACTTAGTGAAATAATCAATGCCTACCAATATATACTTCTGGCTCTTTGATGATGCTGGTCGAATCTCTCCAATAAGGTCCAACGCCCATCCTCTAAAGGGCCAATGTTTCACTATCGAGTGAAGTTCGCTTGCTGGTACATGCTGGATGCCTGTATGGACTTGGCATTCTTGGCAACCCTTGGCGAACTCGACACAATCTTTCAAGATGGTGGGCCAGTATAGTCCTTGTCGAAACAACAACCATTTCATCTTATGGCCTACTTGGTGAGCCCCACATGCTCCAGCGTGCATAGTCGAAAGGGCTATGTATGCTTCAGTTTCACTTAAACACTTTAGCAATACCCCTTCAGGCATCTTTTTAAATAACTCATTACCCATGAGTACGTAACTCAACGCCCTATATTTTGTTTTTCGTTCTGTCGAAGCTGCTGGATTTTGTAGATAATCCACAATGGGTTTCCTCCAATCTTGCTATGACAAATTGTCTATGAACGAAATTTCGAAGTTGCTTTGATCAGCATACCCTAGTCTTGTCGATTTCAAATCTGTTGGTGACAGACAAGTTGCTTTTATATTTTCTCGAACTTCGATTGCTCTTTATAATCTCGTTTTTGAAATTTTGTACCCAGATGCAATTTGTGCCAAATCGTTGGCTATTTGATTTTCCAATCTGGGTATGTGTCGAATGTTGACCATTTCGAATTTTTTCAATAAACGATTTGCTATCACAAAGTACATAATAAGATTTTCTCTTATGCATTTATATTATTTTGTGACTTGCTTAATGACTAACTCTGAGTCTCCCATTATTTCGACTCGAGTTGCCCCCAATTCCAACAATATCTCAAGGCCAGTAATTAGAGCTTCATACTCAGCCTCATTGTTCGAACAAGTACCTGATATCTTGTACTTGAATGTTGTTGGAATTTTTTCTGGAGAAATAATCAAGACTCCTACTCCTGTTCCATCTTTATGGCTGGAACCATCGAAGTAGAATTTCCAAGGCTCTATCTCCACATAATTAATACTCTCAACTTGAATTGAGTGGTCGACTATAAAGTCTGCCACCACTTGTCCTTTCACTGCCTTAAGAGGCATGAAGGTTAAGGAGTATTCAGTTAATGCTAGTGCCCACTTGCCAATTCGACTGTGCAGGATGGGTTTCGACAACATGTACTTGAAAACATCAAAATGAGACGAAACATACACATCAACTAGTTTTATATATTGTTTGAGCTTTGTACAAGAGAAATACAAACATAGACATAATTTTTCAACTTCGCTATATCTAGTTTCTGCATCGTTCAAAACTCTACTAAGATAGTAAATGGGTCTTTCGACTCCATTTTCATCTTCTTGGGCTAACATGCTTCCCAAAGTTTTGTCGGATGAAGCTATGTACAATCTCATACTCCTGTTGCTGCAAGGAGGAACCAAAATAGGTGGCTTTGTGAGATACCCTTTGATTTTGTCGAAGGCTTCTTGTTGCTCTTGCCCCCAGTCGAACCTTTCCTTATTCAGGCGAAGTAAGGGTGAAAAGGCTTGAGCTTTCCCACTTAGGTTAGATATGAATCTCCTCAGGAAATTTATCTTGCCCAGCAGAGATTGCAATTCCTTTTTGTTCGCTGGCGCTTTCGCTTCCAGAATTGCCTTCGTCTTGTTCTGATTGATTTCGATTCCTTTCTTGTGGACGACGAAGCCCAAGAAATCTCCAGCTTTTACACAGAATGCACACTTCAAAGGGTTCATCTTCAGACCATGTTCTCTCATTCTTTCGAATGATTGTCGAAGGTGGTCTATATGGTTCTTCCTGGAAACAGATTTTATAACAATGTCATCAATATATACTTGCATAAAAGTGTTAATAAAATCATGGAAGATGGAGTTCATCGCTCGCTGATATGTTGCCCCAGCGTTCTTTAGGCCAAAAGGCATCACTCCCCATTCATAAGTGCCTAAAGCCCCAGGGCATCGAAAAGCTGTTTTCGACACAGCTTCTTCAACAATGAAAATTTGATTATATCCTGAATAACCATCGAGCATACTCAGGTACTCATAGCCAGCGGCAGAATCGACTAGCATTTCCGCCACAGGCATAGGATATTCATCTTTGGGTGTAGCAGCATTCAAATCTCTGAAATCTATGCACACCCTCAATGTACCATTTTTCTTAATCACTGGCACAATGTTTGCAATCCATTCGACATACCTCGTAACGCGTATGAATTTGCACTTCAGCAGTCTTTCGACTTCCGTTTTGATCTTCGACAGTATTTCTAGAGCAAAGCGTCTTGGACTTTGTTTGATTGGCTTCTTCCCAGGTTTGATTGGCAACTGAAGTTCTACGAATCCTCTGTCGAGACCAGGCATCTCGTCGTAATCCCATGCAAAACAGTCCTTGAACTCTTTTAACAAATGGATTACTTCCAACCTGAGTTCTGGGTCAATTTTTGCGCTAATGTAAGTTGGCTTTTTCTCTAACCCTTCGCCTAAGTTGATTTCTTCTAAAGGATCCTGCGCTAGCATCTTGATGTTATTCGCTAAGGGGTCCTTTTCGAATCCCAAAGGCTCATCGTCGTAGATGGCGTCGAGCCTTTGTTCCTGCATCCCTTCAGGCATGATATCAGGAGGTTCTGGATCGAAGTCCTTTCCAGGACCTGCAGAAGGTAACTCTTGATCATTGGCCTGTGTGGCCATATTTTTTACTTCGGCTTCGAGAGCCGTTATCATCCTTGTTTCGGCTACGTAAGCCGAAATTCACTGCAAAGATTGTGACTCAGTCATTGTCCCTGAATTCACTTCCCCAACCAGTTGGTTGGATATCAGTTAAACCACTAAAGTCAATGTGGGACAAGTCTTCTCTGTCCCATTGAAAACCATGCTCAGGGTGCAGGTATAGGGAACAAAAAGTATTTGGCGCTGGCGCCAAGTCGAAGTCAGGTGTTGGGCATGGCCCAATGTGAGCCAGGTTTTTGTCGAAGTCTTCCAGCCCTAGGTGATTTACTTCGCCCAGGTAATAGCTTTGATGCGCCTCTATGTTTTCGACCATTCCATCAGGACGCCATAGTAGCAACCTCTGGTGCATTGATGATGGTACAGCTCCAACACCATGAATCCATTCACGGCCCAACAAAAGATTATAGTTAGGTTTGGCCGATATGACCATAAACATAGTTGGTCGAAGGATAGATCCCACCTTGATGTCCAGTTGGATCACACCCATAGTGGTCCCTATGCCACCTTCATAATTCGACAGGACCATGTTGTGAGGCTTGATATTCTCATCGCTTTTGCCTATTTTCCTTAGCATAAAGTGAGGGATGATGTTGATGGTTGCCCCACAATCTACCAAGATCTTATTTACTGTGGTTTCTTCGAGTTTATCCCTTATAAATAAAGGCTTAAGGTGATTCTTCATCGCCTCTGTAGGTGGTTCAAAGAACCCATTCTGCTCTTCAGTAGCGCCATTATCCATGACGAAATAGCACATTGGTCTATGCTTGGCCATTTCTTGCTCCACATCCCAATCGCTTGTTTCGACCTCCACCTGGCGGTTGAACTCTCTTGGCAAAACTGAAACTATATTCACCATGATATCTAAGGTGTCATCAGACTCAGAGCCATCTTCGTTGTCAATTTCACCCTGGTTAGGCCAGACTAGCCTATTGGTTACTGGTTGTCTTTCCAGAGGCTTCCTCTGCTTTCTCTGAGGAACATTTGAACTGGATTCTGCCTTTGGTTCATTAGCAGCTTCCCTCTCAGCTTTTCGTCGCCTCTGGTATCTCCTCCATTGAGATCGAGACATGGGATTCTTCCCTTTGTAGTTGCTTGATACCTGTGTCACTTTAGGGGTAGCAACCTGAGGCTCTTTCTTATGTATAAGAGATGAACCTCTTGGCACTTCGAAGGAGTGCCATCTTTCCTCGCTTGGTCTCTTTTGACCAGATGTTTTGTACCAAGTATCAACTGGCACATTAGTTGGAGGCCTGAAAGTCAGTGGCCTCTTTTCTTGATTTGAACCTTTTTGGTAGGTTCTTCTAGGGTCATGTCGAGTATCAACACTTTCCCTTTTCCTGTTTTCTGCTCTTACACCTTGAATATGTTCAGCAGCTTTTTTGTCGAAGATCGAACTGCATCGAGGACACAGCATCACTTCTGACTTCTTTTTCTGGCATCTTTGCAGGAAATCTGCCAGATTTTTATTTTCCCGAGGGAAAGCAGTTTTATTAGCTTGTTCTTGCCTAATGGCCTCCTCTGATGCTTTTGGTTCAGAGACTTCGACCATGTTGACATTCATGGTGTCTTTGTTGGCAAGAGTCAACTGCTTCATCTGAATCTCCAAGTCCTCTGTCTGGCCTTGAACTGCAGCCAAGTGAGAACTGGGTTTTGTTCCAGATTTTTGGGCTCCAACGGTCTCCAGCTTTGGGCTTTCGACCGCCTTTTGGACCGCTTCAATTGTCTTTCTGGATAGATTCCCAGAAAAACTGCCAAAGATTGGCATGTTGACATGGTCCTTTGTGACTTCGACCATTGTGATTCCCGACCTCTTCGACTGGCTTCTGGATGCCTCGATCACGTTCACCTCTGAAGGTTCAGCATAATGGGCTTCAGCCTGCAAAGGGTTGGAGTCCACAGTCATGGGGGTCTTGTCAGCAAACTTCAACCTCCCTTCTTCGATAGCGTCTTGCACAAGATTCCTAAAAAGAAAACATTGAGACGTTTTATGGCCCAGAAAATTATGATATTTACAAAAGCCTCTTTTCTTTCTTTGATCAAGAAGAGGTACTTTTACCCCTGGGGGTACTATCATTTGGCCATCTTTTACAAGTAAGTCAAAGATTTCATCACATTTTGTAATATCAAAACTATAAGTCTTTTTGGGGAACCTATCGTTGGTCCTTTCTGGACCAGTGGGATTTTTTCCACTTGAGGGGACTAACAGTTTGCAAGAGTATGGTGGCCCTTGTTTTAGTTCCGCTAAATCGACCTCGCCTTCTTTGACGGTTATAGTTTCTTCGAAGGTTTCTGGATCTTCGTCACCCATCTCGACATACGCTATCCTCTCTCTTTTATGAGTTTTTGTTGCCTTGGCTTTTTCAGCTTTAAGGCGTTCTACCTGTCGAACTCTATCGGCCAATTGGGCCATGTCTCTCAGGTATTGAGTGTCTAACTTCTTCCTACTGGAATAATCGAAGCCGCCTGCGGCTATTTCGACTAACTCATGTTCTGGCACTTGCGTAAAGCATCTTGCTTTGAGCAACCTAAACCTATTTAGATATTCGTCTATAGGTTCAGTGAAACGTCTCTTTACACTGGCCAATTCTTTCAGGCTTATCTTGGTTTGTCCCATGTAGAATTGCTCATGGAACAATCTCTCCAACTGGGTCCAATGATGGATTGAATTGGGGGGGAGAGTTGTAAACCAAGTAAACGCGTTCTTTGTTAAAGAACTTGGGAAGTACTTAATCCTCAGGTTTTCGTTGTTTGAAATATCTCCTGCTTCGATCAAGTATCTCACCACATGTTCGACAGTAGATTATGTCGTGTCCCCTGAGAATTTAGTGAACTTAGGGACTTTACATCTGGGAGGTAAATCTGTTTGTAACACGTATTCTGACAGTGGGGATGTGAAGTTGGGCCTACGAAAGCCCATGTTCATCCCATTCTGCGTCATGATTCTTTCGATCATGGCTGCCAGATTATTTTCCAAACCCATGTTTTGGTATTGGATGTGCTGAACCACTTCGTCAGCATTTTGGTTTATGTTAACTAACCTTACCTCTGGGGCTATAACCCTAGGTTCTTCGACAGGCTGTTCCAATCGTGCCCTAAGGTTTTCTTCGACAGGCTGCTGGACTTGGTTGATAGTGGTTTCTTCCTCTAAGAGTATACCTTGGTTTCCCCTTATTTGCGCCCTTTGGGGCTGTCGAATAGGTTGGGGTACCCCAAAGAAGTCAGCCAGACGCGTCATTTGTGCTGTCATCTGCTGATTCGATTGGGTGGTGTTTTGTATTAGAGGATTCAGCACTGTACTTAAAGTTTGTGCCAACATTTGAACCATATCATGGTTGCTTTCGTCCATTTGTTGCCTCAAGACTGCTGTCGAGGCATTTGTAAGGCCATGTGCTACTTGGGACGTTCCTCCTAAGAGTTGGGTCCTATTTCTGTTTGCCATACCTACTCCAGAACCTTGGAGTGGCGAAGAGGCACTCACTAAAGGGTCTGAAAAAATGGACGCAGCGTTCGTCAGGCTAGCCAATTCAGAAGTTGGCATGCCATAGAGTGGTTCTCGATTTTGACCGCCTGTCATAAATCCTGGGGGAACATAAGGCCTGGTGCCTAGATTTCCCCTTGGTGGGGGAGTTCCCAAAGGCACTCTGGGGCCAGTGAACGGAGGTAATGGCCCCGTTGTTGTGACCGTTACTGCTGGTGTTGAACCAGCGGTTATCGCTTCACTTACGGTTGGGATAACCGTTGTTCCCACATTCGTTTGTGGGATTTCGTTATTGTTTGGCGGATTCGCCATCACTTCTCTTCTTCTGGCAGTATTGGTATTGTTAGTGTATATTCTACCACTTCTCAATAACATGCAATACTTCTCGAAAAAGATGATATTTTATGTAAAAAGGTTAAACTTCAAAATCAACACAAGGTCCCACCAGGTGTGCCAATTTGTTTACCGTGGGAATTGGTAAACAACCGCTGATCTTCCAAAAGGTTACTTATTTGGTGACTCGCAGGATCGATCAGATTGATCCTAAGACATGGTTGATTTTGGGGTTTTGACTAAGTTTGATAATGGTTAAATGACAAGAAAATAAAGAAGCTTTATGTAAATTGCATGAAGAAGAAAACTTGATAGAATAAAGGAAGGCTTGAAATGAAGGCTTTCGACTGGAAAAGTAAATGAAGAGAAATAAAGTTCTGGAAAATAAATGACTTTGATTAATTAAAGTGGTGTTTCACACATACATTCTCAACAATTCTTTCTCTCACGCTGGGTACTCGAATCTATATGAGTGACTTGTATATAATTGTGAACACACGCGAAAAACTGCGTGAACTACTAATATTTATACTAAACACATCCCAAGTAACCGTCGGGCAGTTACGCTGCTTCGAGATGACTCCACTTGGCACGTTCACAGCGTTCGACGCTCCAGATCCTGGCACGTTGCACTTGGTAACCGCTGGGAACCGTTTTCCCTCCAAACGTTTGAATCTCAAACCGTTCCACTCTGAGCAATCGAACACCTTCGTCGAGAAGCACCTTCGACGTCGAAGGCAACAAGATTCCTACTTAGAAGAAATTCTCTAAGTACATTTCCATCTTCTGACGAGCATTTCGACAGAACCAGCTGGTCGAAACCATTCTTCAGCTTTAATGGCTTATATTAATAAAAACAAGGGTGTCGAATTTAGGAGCCAACAACGAGCCAGGGGCACGTTGGACGCTCATGTTCGACAGGGCTTCAAATGAACTAAGGCTTGGTATAGGGGCAGTTTCGACTTCTCCATAGGATTATCACAAGCCCTACATTGCAAGGTTGTGTTTCGACGGTAACAATAACATCGCCGAGTATGAAGCTTGTATACTAGGATTAGAAGCTGCCATTGATATGAGAATAAAGCACCTCGAAGTATTTGGAGACTCCTCATTAGTCATATACCAAGTCAACGGCGAATGAGATACTAAACATCCAAAACTGATTCCATATCAGGGTCATGTTTTAAAGTTGACTACGAAATTCATAGAGATCACTTTTAGTCACATACCACAAGAAGAAAATCAAATGGAAGACGCTCTGGCAACTCTATCAGCTATGTTCAAGGTAACTCAGCCAAACCACGAACCACACATCACAATCAGACACTTCGAAGAGCCCGCACACTGCCATGCTATTGAAGAGGGCCTTCGACAAGAAAGTTCATCCTCGAGTATTTAAAGAAGGAGATCTAGTACTCAAGAAGATTTTGCTACATCGCCTAGATTCACGTGGTAAATGGACACCCAACTACGAAGGTCCATACATAGTGAAAACAACATTCTCCGGTGGTGGTCTCATCCTCACAACAATGTATGGGGAAGAACTACCGCATCCGGTAAATTCAGACGCAGTCAAAAAATACAATGTATAAAAAAGCTTGTTAAGCTTAAACCCTAAATGGGCGGCTTAGGCAAAAAGGAGCGTCCCAGTGGATCGAAAACATTAAAGGGCGATTCAGGCAAAAATTAGCGACATACAAAAAATCACTATCCCGGTGGATTGAAAACTCAAAAGGGCGATCCAGGAAAAAATTAGGGATTTTATGCTGTAATATAATGGGAGAACTGACTTGGTGGTTTGTGTTTGATCATAATTGTTGCAGTTAGCAAGAGTCGCCACCGACTTTTCTTTTATCCAAATAGGAAAGGGTGAAAAGAACATGAAAGACCTTTAGAGATGTTTTCTTGAGTTCGAGGGGTAGGTTATTAAAAGGGAAGGTATTAGCACCCTTTTCATCTGTAGTTATATACGGGCTCTTAGTTGCTTGCTAGATCACTTGCTTTGTTTGAAAATGTGTTTTGTGGTGTGGGTTTGAAAATGTTTTGAAAACGTCTTTGTAATGATTCTCGTTTCTATAAGAATGCGTACAAAGTGTTGGTTTTGAAAATAGTTCAAAGAGGTGTTTATTGTGGAAGGTTTTTTTGAAAGTGACTTTGAAAAGCGCCTTTGTAATGATTTTCGTCTCTATAAGAATGCATACAAAGATTTTTTACTTTTGAAAATGTTTCAATTGAAGGTGTTGGTGTAAAAATGGTTATTTAGTTGTGAGCAAGCAAGAAACTACGAGCGTCCTACCTACTCAAAATGTCTAATGTTCTTTTCCTCCTCCTTTAGATGTTGCTATCTTACCATTGATTTGGTAAGAAGCCCCATCGTTGGATGTGAAGGGACAAGCGTGGGTCGTTTGTATAGTCATAGAAGGCAACCTATGAAACGTTTTAGCAATTTCGTATAGGGACTAGATCGTTTACCGAAGGCAATATTGAGGGACATCGAGGGACTACGATCTTTTATCGAGGGTCTTTGCAAAAACGGCCATATTCAAGGGACATGACTATTTTTCCGAGGCAACAAGTCAAATTACCCTAGAGGTGAATGTGTGTGAATAATGTGTTTGATTGCATGCATTTAGTCTTTGATTAGGGTGGCCTATTTGTTGGTTTTATCTTGTCATACACCCTAATTACTAACATTTATGAAAGCAATAAAAATACGGAAAATAAAGGTCCTACGCTATTACATGGTTTTAGGGGGATGGGGGATACAAGTGTATAAGTGGGGATTGCAAGAAATTAAATCCTAATTAATTTTTACAACCATATTGAAGGTGAGTAAATGTACAAGAATTAAAATACTATACAAGATATGAATAAAAAGAAAATGAAGTTGTCTTGATTTTGATAAAGAAAGGTTTTGGTTAATAATTATGAAAATAAAATATTTTTTGTAATATTTTTATATATTCATAATAAATAAGTAGTGTGTAAAAAAAACTCAAAAGGAGTTATTTTGATTGGTTGGAAAAATGTTTGAAATTTGTTAAAAGAGAAAGGAAACAAACAAAGGGTAAAAACTGTTCTGGTCCTGCCAAGGTTTAAACTCAAGACCCTACACAGAAATGCCTTTCGCGCGCGCTATTTGTAGCACTGGGGTGGTTTGTTTCATCCTTTCATAAGGAAGCTTCAATTGGGTACAAGATGAACTTGTTCCTGAATATTTGACATGCCTAGTTTCTTCCTTCGATTGCAGGAGTGCAAGACTCCCAAGTTGAGATTCAAAAGGCTTCAATCCTCATCTAATCGAAAGATACACGCAACCTACCTAAAGTTTGAAAATGAATCTAACAATGTAAATTTCGAAAGCTACAGGTCATGGGTTAGTACAAGCTTGTTTGGCACCAACATCAAAGGCTAACTAGTCAGGGTTGAGATTCTCAACATACGGGCAGTGATAATCGAATCTAAAAGCAGGGTCAACTTCCTAGATATGATATCTACATTTTTCTCTCTCTTTTATTTGTATGTAAAAATGATATTTAAATGGAAAGTTCCAAGTTTAGAGGAAACTTACCTCTTGAAGTGCCAATCGAAGGACCTCTGTATGACTCAGACTTGATGATCGATTGAGCTTCGCTTGAACCATCCTTAAGCTAATGTGACCACTTCTATGCTTGAATCGAAAGGTTGGTACGTGGTAGTTATAAGGAAATCGAAGGTTGGTGTGTGATAGTGGTTAGCGAATTGAAGGTTGTTATATAACAGTGTAGGGAGTGAATTGAAAGACTGTTATGTTATTGTTAGGGAATGAATCCAAGGTTGGTTATATGGCAGTTGGGGAGTGAATCGAAGGGTTCAGTGATGCATGAAGGAATCAGAGATTTTTTTATGAGAGTTTTAGAGTTTGAATTTTTGAGAGTGTTTGAGAGTTTGATGATTTTCCCACAACAAGAATTTCTTCAGCTACCAAAAAAGATCTCCCAGATGGGTTGTGGAACCTCTTATTTATAGATGAAATTGACTGAGGTTTGGGAGGGAAAATAAATGAGATTTGAACAAATTGGGTATGCTATTTTTTTAGCCTTTGAGGTGCAGTTTTTGTATGCCAATTTGGTGCAAATATGGGAGCAGCGTAGTAGGACTGCTTTGTAGAAGTTTTGGAGTGTTGTGACCAGTGCATCAGTCTTATATTTGGCAGCACATATGACTTTGGCCGACAAGCATCTTTGGATATTTCAACCTTTTGTTTTGACCACATAGGTCCAACCTTCGACCAGACTCTTCTTCAGACAACAATATTTGGTTTTCACCCAAGGTGTGTCCTTCGAATGGGACATCCATCTATGTGCTTCAAATCCACCAATGTATATCTTTCGAATGGGAATCCAGCTATGTACTTCAAGCCCACCAATGTATATCCTTCGAATGGGACATCCAGCTATGTGCTTCAAACCCACCAATGTATATCCTTAGAATGGGACATCCAAGTATGTGCTTCAAATCCACCAATGTATATATTTTGAATGGGACATCCAGATATGTGCTTCAAACCCACCAATGTATATCCTTCGAATGGGACATCCAGCTATATGCTTAAAATCCAACAATGTATGTCCTTCTAATGGGACATTCATCTATGTGCTTCAAACCCACCAATGTATATCCTTCGAATGGAACACCCATTGTGTGTCATAGAATATGAACTATGTGTTTGAAGGTATTCAAAGGTGGAATCTTAGAAAGCTATTTCAAAGGGATACATTGTCTAGTCGAAGCTAGTGTGAAAATAGCCAACGCTTTGTGGGTGCTAGCATGAAGGGAAGCCATTTACTTGTGTATAGGGGAAGCCATCTCCTTGTGCTTTGAAAGCAAACACAGAAGAGGCACTTGCCTTGTGCATGCTGGCATGCAGAATGTACTTGCCTTGCAGGCATGAGGGAAGTACTGCTAATGCTTATGAATTGAAGCTTGTGTGCAGGAGGCTACTGCTTTGTGAATCAAAGGCAAACATGTAAGGGGACAATGGTGCAATCGAAGCTTGCATGAAAGAGGCTACTGATTTGTGAATCAAAGCAAACCTTCAGAAGGCCATTGCCTTCTGAATCGAAGGAAGCTTTCATAAGGTCATTTCCTTCTTAATCGAAAGAAGCCAGTAGGAAGCCACTAACTTTTGAATCGAAGGACACCAACAGGAGGCCCTTGTATTCTGAATCGAAGGAATATGTTTCAAAGGGAAACAATGCCCAGTCGAAGCTAGTATAAATATAACCATTTGTTTAATCGAAGCTTGTATGAAGCAAGCATGCAAGAGGCCATTGCCTCAATCGAAGCTTGGGAATTTGAAGCAAGTTTGAAGGAGGCCAGATTTCCAATAGAAAGCTGGTGAATCAAGCTTGCATCGAAGGAGGCCATTTTCCAGATTTTGAATTTGAAGTGTTGTCTGTTGTCACTCCTTTCGATATGCTTTGTACTTATGCAAACTTGAGCTTTTGAAAATCTTCGTGAGATATATCTTGAGAAATTGGGAGGGAAAATGTTTGCGTACAACAGCTGCCCCTGTTCAATCTTCTTAAACCTGAAGAGTTAGATTGGCGAGTCTGCCATTCGTGACTTGAAGGTGGAAGATGATTGAACACTAGAGTACCCAGAAATTTGCACTTGATGATGTGGTGGTTTATTGCGTAGGGAATGGCCTTAAAGATGCCATTAGGAGAGATGATGGAGAGTTGTCGGAGATGGGCTTATAGATTCCATCCAAAGGTAATTGTTGATAGAAATTAGACTAAGTCTAGGCTTGATTTCAAACTGGAAAAGAATTAGAACAACTCTTTGGTCGATTTAAACTAAACCAACAGAAGTGCCTACTGGAAAAGTATCAGAATAAATCTTTGAAATCTAAACTGAACCAGCAGATGTCTGCATTCGTCTTCAACTGAAAAAGAATCAGGATAAATCTTTGGTTGATTTAAACTGAACCAAAAGAGGTCGGTTTCGTCTTTAACTGGAAAAGAATCAGAATAAATCTTTGGTTGATTTTAACTGAACCAAAAAAAGTATCTACTAGAAAAGTATCAGAATAAATCTTTGGTCGATTTAAACTGAACCAGTAGATGTATGAAGGAAGAGTTTTTTATGTAGATAGTCACCCTGTCCTGTTTCGAGAGTTGATCTACAACCAATTTGTACACAGATAGTTGTCCTGTTTTGTTTCAGATATTAGTATGGAGCTTGCTTTTATTGGTCATAGAGATAGTTGCCCTGTCTGGTTTCGGGAATCAATATCTGACCCATTTGAGAAAGAAATATAGTTTCCCTGGCTTGTTTCGGGATTTAATCTTCAATCTGCTCATGTAGATAGTTGTCTTGTCTTGTTTCAGGTATTAATCTACAATCATTCGCTCACATATTGTTGTCATGTCTTGTTTTAGGTATTAATTTAGAACTTTGTTGAAAACTGATAATGACATTTGTTTGCTTGCTAACTTTCTTGGAAAAGGTAATGAATCAGCTGTGTGCAGTGTCATGATGCATGAGATGTATCGAGTAATGATGTTCTCAAAATAAATGAGATTGTGATATATGAATTTGTGTTGTCGATGCTATGATGTTTGTAAAATGATGTATGAATGTAATGTATGAACGTATCAATTGTTCTACTGCGGTGTTGCTGGACTAGGAAAATAAATCCTTCACTGCTGCTAGGGGTGAAGAGCATAAGTCTTCATATTTTGTTGAAGTTGAAGTGCTGAGAGACGGATTTCTGTTGTTTAGAGAAATGAACTTTGTTGAGGAAGGGAAACTTCATAAACTTGCTTGGGTATTTTTATGAAGTCTTTCTGGGGAATCCTGATATAATTAGACTGTATGTCGAGGATATGGCAGTGATTTTATAGTAGGATGCCCCTTCCTCTGTACCTACTGGAGAAAGTACCTCTAGGGATTTTGTGGATGGCCTTTAGACATTGTCCTGTTTCTTAAAGCCATTAGTAACTGTCTTTCTGTTTTTTATGCACGTTTTTGTAAACGGTAATCACATTCAAATGCATATGTTCAAAAATAATCACTGGACATTTTCACAAACAAAACAGAAAAATAAAAAAAACAAATAGTTTGGTACTTTCCAAGGGATAATTTTGTATTAATTTGAATAAGCGTTTTTTGTACAAGGAGGTGAATATCCTAGTAAGAGAATGTTGTCGTAAGAACGAAAACTATAAAAAATGATATACAAAGAAAAACAGCTATGTGAAATAATCCCTTTGATTTCCCATTCTGTTATTGCCTTTATATATTCGAGCGTCTCATCTCTTTGCTGTTATCCGAAGCTGACTGGGTTGATTAGTAGCATTTGAGCTTGATAGTTGTTACCAAAGATTGGCTGTAAGGTGATCCAATGGGACATAGTTATACGCTTTCAATCCCTAACTTTTTCCTGGACCGCCCTTTCGGGTTTTCAGTCCACCGGGATACCCTTTTTTTCCCAAGCCGCCTTTTCAGGTTTTCGACTTGCCGGGTGTGAAGATTTTTTCCATATGTATATCCATAATTTTTGCATGAACCTTTTTGGTTCGCCGAGATGCGCTTATTTTCGCCTAGGCCAGTTAACCTAGAGGGTCTTTGTTCATGCGTAATGTCTTTTAACAATGTTTACGTTTACAGGGTGCGGAAGGTCATCAGTGTCCATAGTGGTTAAGATCATGGCTCCACCAGAAAATATGTTCCTGATCAAAAATGGTCCTTTGTATGTAGGAGTCCATTTTCCCCTGGGATCACCTTGCAAGAGTATGATGCGCTTGATTACTAGGTCACCAGCCTGATATACCAGACGTCTGACCTTCTTGTTAAAAGCCTTAATCATACGTTTTTGGTACATCTGACCATGGAAGACAGCCGCAAGCCTCTTCTCGTCAATCAGGTTCAATTGGTCAAGTCAAGTCTGAACCCATCTGTCTTCATTCAAACCTGCATCCTTCATGATTCTCAAGGAAGGGATCTGGACTTCAATGGGTAGGACAACTTCCACACCATATACCAGAGAGAAAAGAGTTTCCCCTGTTGATGTACGCACTGTGGTACGGTAACCGTGAAGAGAAAATGGTAACATCTCATGCCAGTCTTTGTAGGTCACTGTCATCTTCTGTATGATCTTTTTGATGTTTTTATTGGCAACCTCCACAGCTCCATTCATCTTCGGCTGATAAGGAGAAGAGTTATGATGCTGGATTTTGAATTGCACGCATAGTCCGTTGATCATAGTATTATCGATATTGGTACCATTATCTGTAATGATTCTTTCTGGAATGCCATACCGACATATAAGGTTATGTCTGATGAATCAGGCCATAACGTTCTTAGTAACATAAGCAATTGAAGTCGCCTCGACCCATTTTATGAAGTAATCAATTGCAACGAGGATGGAACAGTGCCCATTAGAAGATGTGTGTCTGATCTCCCTAATCATATCGATGCCCCACACTACGAATAGCCAGGGAGCAGTCGAGACATTCAAGGGGACTGGGGGAACATGTATTTTATCATCATAGATTTGGCACTTGTGACAAGTTCGTGAATGTTGATAACAGTCTGCTTCCATAGTGGACTAGTAGTATCCTGCCCTCAAAATCTTCTTAGCCATTGTATGCCTGTTAGAATGGGTTCCAAATGTGCCTTCATGCAAGTCTTCCATAATTTTCCCTGCTTCACTCTTATCCACACATCGAAGCAAAGTAGAATCGTGGTTGCACTTATAGAGGATTCCATTACTAAGGAAGAACATGGCAGAGAACCTTCTTAGAAACTTCTTATTGTTGACGGAAGTCCCCTAGGGATACTCTTGGGTTTTAAGGTATCTTTTGACTTCATAGAACCAAGGTTTGTTCACTACTTATTTAGTATCAATCTCATGCCAGTATGGTGGTTCGTCCATTCTTTCAATAATGATATGAGGAGCTTCATTATCCCAACTGACCTTGAACATGGATGACATAGTATCTAGCGCGTCTGCTAGTTGATTTTCTTCTCGTGGAAAATGCTCAAAGGTAACCTCTTCAAAGCATGGAATTAATGTCAGCACATGTTCCCGGTAAGGGGTGAGATTAGGGTTCTTCGTGTCCCATTCTCCTTTTATTTAACTGATTACTAAGGTCGAGTCCCCGAATACACTCAAGAATTTTATCCTCAAGTCGATAGCAGCTTTGAGACCCATAATACATGCTTCGTATTCAGCCATAATGTCCCTACAATCGAAACATAGCCTAGCAGTGAAAGGAGTATAACAGCCTTCGGGAGATATGATTACAACATCGATGCCATTGCTGAGTGTGTTGGAAGCTCTATCAAAAACCATAGTGCATCGGGATCCTTGTTCAGGTCCGTCATACGGTCTAAATTCTTCATAATCATTCACTAACATGATGTCCCCATCTGGGAATTCAAAATTCATGGACTGATAGTCGTCCACAACCTGATGAGCCAAATGATCAGCTAGTACACTTCCTTTTATTGCTTTTTTGGTAGTGTATTGAATGTTGTATTCGGTCAGGACCATTTTCCATATTGCTATTCTTCTAGAGAGAGCGGGTGTGATATTGTGGCAGGACCGACTGTTAATATTGGTTTTGCGTTTGTATTCGCAAATGTCGCGGTAAGAAAGATTTGTCACCGACTTTTCTTTTATCCAACAAAGGAAAGGGTGAAAAGAACAGAAAAAGACCTTTCGAGAGTTTTCTGAGTAAGGGGTTGATTATGGAAAGGGAAGGTGTAAGCACCCTTTCCATCCGTAGTTATCTACGGGATCTTAGATGCTTAGCTCATTTTTGAAATACCTCGTGCTTTTGTTTGTTTTTGAAAAGTATTTTGAAATTACCTTAGTGCGGAAATTTGCTTTATGATAACTCTTGTATCAGTCCTCAAGAGTGTTGATAAAGAAAATGTTTTTTAAAAGTTGTTTTTTGAAATGTGTAAGTGTGAAAAGTTTATTTTATTTGAGCAAGCATCTAATATCTATCTACTTGTACTCGAAAAATTCATCTTTTCCTCTTTTCCTTTAGACAGTGCTATCCTACTATTAGTGAATAGGTAGCCCTATCGTTGGAAGTTTGGGGGACAATCGAAAGGACGTTACGGACACGAAGGCAACTTGGCAAGGAATTTTAGTAACTGTCCTAAAGTTCTAAGATCACTTTTAAACGAGAGGGTCATCGAGGGACTTGTGATCTTCTAAAATAGAGGACAACCATTAAAACTTCTTACGTTTCGAGAATTGTGATTGTTTTCTGAAGGCAACCGAAGTCGGATACCCTAGAGGTGCGCATGTGCAATTGTGTTTAGTTCATCTATTTATCTTGCACATTTAGGTTTGCTAACGTTTTAATTTTTCAGTCTTGCCATCCAATCCTAGTTACTAGCAGTTAATATGTACAGAAAAATGTAAAATGCGAAAATATAACCCTACGTTATTACATGGCTTCGGGGAGGGGGATATTTACAATGTACAAAACATGGGGGAAGAAAAATAAAGAAAGAGATAAAAATCCTAATTAGTCTATTACATCCAATATACGGGTACAATAATGTAAAAATGCGAGAATAAATAATGCGCAAAAGGTAAAGACATCTAAAGCCAAAAGCAAATCTAAATGAAATAAGAAAATCTTTTTTGTTTATTTTAAATTATTTTAAGAAAATAAATAAGTGAAATTAATACCTAAGTTTAATTAAAAAACAAGATTAACTAAAAAATTAAAATCTAAGTTTTTGTTGTTTTTATTATGAAAAGAAAATAATTAAAGCTAAATTAGATCCTAAATTCTAATTTATTTTAAATTAATGAAAATGGTTAAAATAATTAATTAATTAAAGAAATAAATTATTTGATTAAAGAAAAATTAATTCTAAATATTTTTGTGATTTTTTTTATTATATAAAGAATGATTTTAAAAGCATAAAAATAGTTATGTGAATAAAGTAAAGTAAAAAAAATAGAAATGGACTGGGCCTAGTATATGAAGCAAGATGGGGGTGAGGTTTGGAATTCGCTAGGCCCAAATTGTGTTGGCCCAGCTTCCTGTGTGGAATCCAGTGTTGCTGACTCTTGGAAGCTTCAGTGTGGGCACTGAATCTGAAACGTTCGATCCAGATATGACGAGATCCCATGGTATTGTGATGGAGCGCATGGTGGGCGTGTTGGGGTCTAAAGAATTGGATTTGCAAATAAAACTTGGAAAAATAACATGGCAAGAGGCAGGCATCGAACCCCTGCCCTTGCCCATACATAACGCCTTAACACACACACACACACACACACACACACCCAACCGTTAGGACGACCTTACATCCGGGAGTATAAACACAATGAAACAAATATAATGTAAAACAGGATAAAATGATGAGATGTCAACGCGCACGCTCTAGTGGGGTCCAAATATTTGAATGGACCAATTAAAACATTCCTTCTTGCTGCGCATCCCTTTGACCTGCATCCGGTCAGTCCAACCACCAGAGCCGGTGGTTTCCACCGTCTTCTCCGGTGGGATCCCCTGTGAAGCATGACGAAACAAAAAAAAAACAACATAGATCGATTTAAAAAATTCTTCTGAACACGAATATGGCCTCTATATTTGCTAAAGCTTCATGTATCAATGGGTTAGAAAACGAAACCCTAACGACGGTCAACCATGGAAATACACGATCTAAGGATATAACTTTTTCATGTAGCACGTTAGAACGAATGCAAACATCATCAATAACATGAATATAGGCTTAGTAAGGATTTAGATTGCATGATTTGAAAGTTTGAGGTCAAGGAAAAGTTACCGATCAGAGAGATAACGCAAGGGAGTTCTGGCGTGCGTTGGACTTGTGTGATGATTGGAACGGACTCCTGGAGCTTCCAGGGAGTTGATGGAATGCCTTGAAGAGCTTGATAGTGGATAGATTGTGTGGTACAGACTTGCACTTTTCCTTTGAATTTTTGAAACTTTAGGGTTATGTTTTAGGCAGGCTGCGCGTGTTCTTCTCTTCTGACTTTGTTGTGTATATATATGAGGGTAGAATTAGGTTAACAATTGTGGCAAGAATCTCATGTAATCATAGCTTGATTTTGTTCCCAAAAAATCTTTGGAAATCTTCCATAATTTGAATATCTTTCCATGTATGCATTCACACGGTTTTGACAGCTATTCATGAGCTCTTTGGGCCTCCAACATGATCAAATCTCAAGCCCTACACGCCTCATACATTACTCTTACATTTATTTAGTTTTTTGAATTTATTTGGATAAAAATCCAAAATAAATAAAATAAAAAATCAAACTCATGCATGGGTGAGTTTATAGGTTCTTGGACATGTCATGAATGCATTCAAGTCCCAAAAATTAGACCCACTAACCTAAAAACACAAATTTGTGCAATGTGTATTTCCTGAAATTTCTCAAAATTCCCCAACTTGTACAAGCCATAACTTCTTCGATTTTATCACATGATGATAATATTGGACTTTTTGGAAAGCCCAATATGTCTACTTAAATCCCTCTTTTGATTAATTTTGCATTTAAATAATTTATCTTGATGTAAATGGTCTTGACAAAAAGTGTCTTTTGTTGACCTTCTGAAAATGACCTGTAATGTATGAGCTTGTATCTTTCAAATGGTGAATCTCTTAAATTTGAGGATAAAAGAGAAGTTGTAGGGAATTATATTCTCTTCAAAATGAGCTTTGGTTAGGGAAAATGGATGAAGTATGTGAAAGTTATGCCTAGTCAAAGTTTTGTTGACTTTTCCTATAGAAACCCTCATTTAGCAATTCTTGACTTTTGATAGATTAGGAGCATTTCTTGAGGTATCATGATCAACCCTTGATCAAATGATGGATACCACTTCAAAATGTTGATGTTGACCAAAAATCATGAAGTTTGACTGTATTTGGGCCACAATTGACTTTTGACCTAATACAATTGATTTTCAAACACTTGAGCAATTGACTGAGCAAACTTGTAGTGGAAGGCATGAAAATTGTCATGGACAACCTTAAAGACATATTAGGGCCATGGAAAACATTTGAGACCTTTGGACCTCACACATATTGGTGAAAAGTGAAACCCTAATTAGAGGTTCATTGCTTAGGAGGAGAATTTGTCTGGTCAATTCTTGGTCGTCCTTGAGAAATTGGGAACCTCAATGAGCATGTCTTGAGTAAAAATGGGAGGGAAAATTTTAGGGTATAACAGCAGGCTTCTTGAATATGTATTTGATAGGATCCATTTTAGATATCAATAAGGTAGTGTGAGTCAGCATATACTGTCTTAGCCGGCGAGCAGCCCATGCCAGAGCGTAACAAGTTTTCTCGAGCAGTGAATATCTGGTTTCATAGTCGGTAAACTTTTTGCTCAAGTAGTATATTGGATGCTCTTTTAGACCAAAATCGTCGTGCTTCCCCAGCACACACCCCATTGAATTCTCTAATATTGTTAAGCACGTGATCAGAGGTCTCCCTTCAACAAGCAACATCAAAATTGGAGGCTCTTGAAGATATTATTTGATTTTGTCAAAGCAGGTCTCGCAATCGTCATTCCATTTCACTGCTTGATCTTTCTTTAGTAATTTGAAGATTGGCTCACAAGTAGCGGTTAGATGGGAAATGAATCTGGCAATGTAGTTTAGACGTCCCAATAATCCCCTAACCTCCTTCTCAGTGCGAGGAGTTGGAATTTCTTGTATGGATTTAACCTTTTAAGGGTCTACTTCAATAACTTTGCCACTGACAATTAAGCCTAAGAGCTTACCGGATCTTACTCCAAAGGTGCACTTATTTGGGTTCAACCTCAGTTTGTATTTCTGCAGTCTTTCAAACAGCTTCTGCAAGTGATTAAGGTGTTCCTCTTCTGTTTGAGATATGGCTATCATATCATCAACGTATACCTATATCTTGTGATGGATCATATCATGAAACAACGCTACCATGGCACGCTGATAGGTTTCCCCGGTGTTCTTTAACCCAAATGGCATAACTTTGTAGCAGAAAGTGCCTCACTGCGTGACGAAGGTCGTTTTCTCCATGCCCTCAGGTGCCATTTTGATCTGATTGTACCCGGAGAAACCATCCATGAAGGAGAATACCTTATATTGTGCGGTGTTGTCAACTAGAACATCAATATGGGGAAGTGGAAAGTCATCCTTGGGGATCGCCCTATTTAGGTCTCTGTAATCCACACACATACGTACCTTACCGTCCTTCTTAGGTATCAGAACAGCATTAGCAACCCATTATGTATAAGAGGTAACAACTAAGAAACAAACATTGAACTGCTTCATGACTTCAGCCTTGATCTTTTCTGACATCTCTGGCCGCATACGACGAACTTCTGTTTCACTAGAGGGCATGCTGCTTTTTTCGGCACACGATGGATCACGATATCAGTGTTGAGTCCTGGCATGTCTTCGTATGACCATGAAAATACCTTAACATAGTCATGTAGCATCTGAATTAAACGATCCTTGAAACTATGCTCCATATTGGCACCTATCTTGACTTCCTTCTTGTCCTCTTCAGTACCCAAGTTTACTGTCTCAACTAGCTCTTCATAGGGTTGTATTGCCATTTCTTCCTGTTGTAACAGTCTGGAAAGTTCCCCTGGTACTTCAAAATCTTTTTCACCCTCGTCCTCGGCTTGGTAGATCGGATTTGCAAAGTCATAATTGGCAATAGCAGAACCGTTATCAACGAGATCCATAGTGGATGTGGATCTGCATTTTGATATGTGAGTGTGTGTAAGAGCATAGCTATTTTTGATAAAGTAAAAAGTAGAAAAGAAAAACAAGGAGTGTAAAATTTGCATGCAAAACGTCTAATGATTTATTAATGACATATAAAGATGAAGTAATAACCCTCACAGATAGACCATTGTGCCTCGGGTAAGACACCAGGTTTTAAAGTTTCAATTGTTTAAATATTACATATACAAAAACAAAGACAATTACTCTTGAATAAAAGTAATAAGAACAAAATCTTTGGCCTCCCAATTGTTGAGTCCACCATTGATAGTTGGGAAGATCCACTTGTACATGTTACAGTCGCTGTCACTGTCGTCCAACGCATTGACTCCATGGTTGCTGATGTGTAATGGTGGACCCCTTGCGTGAACACGATGAACATCTCTTTGGGCCTCCGAAGTAAAACCTAAACAAACTTGTCAGATTTGTAGGGAATATCTGGAAGTTGGCCCCAAATAGTACACCCACCTTCTTCAACTACTTCTTTGGAATCCTTCAGAGAAGCCATCTTCAACGGAGGTCTGGTAATCTTCGGGACATTGGTAACAGTCTTGGTTGCAGCAACTGTTTGTGGAACCTCCTCAAAGTTATGATAGGGGGTCTCAATGAACTCGCCGTCCATCTTAACATACCTGAAAGAGTTCAGGTGGCTCACCATGTATTCTTCCTCGCCATGGACCATAATAATCTTTCTGTTAACCGGGTATTTTAACATTTGATGCAGAGTAGAAGTAACGGCATCGACCCCATGGATCCATGAGCGACCCAATAAACAGGAGTAAGATGGGCGAATGTCCATCACGTAGAAAGTGGAGTTGAAAGTCTGAGTACCGACTTTGATAGGGATGTCCACCTCCTCGTGCACCATTCTCTTGGAACCATCGAAGGCCCTTACCATAATATTATTGGGCTTCAGTGTGAGTCCTTCACAATCTAATCTGTCTAAAGCATTCTTGGGTAAGACATTCAACTATGAATCTGTTTCTACCAGAACATGAGCTAGGGTAGTAGTGCCCCTGCACTCAATGGAGATATGTAGGGCATCATTATGATTTCTTCCCCTAGACGTCAAATTTGCATCATAGAAACCCAATCCATTGTCAGCTGTCAAACTAGCAACGCAATTCTCGAATTGATCGGCGAATGTCTCTTGAGGCACATGGGCAAACTTCTGGAATTTTACCAAAGCCTTAGCATGTGCTTCAGAGCATAAAAGTAAGGCCATAATTGAGATTTTTGAAGGGTCTTCCCCAACTTATCCACAACATTTAATCACTTTTCTTTATTATCTTCAATATTTCTTCCATTTCTTTTTTAGAAGCCTGAGGAACGACTTCTTTGTGCGCCTTCGTTTGGACAGGCTCAACCAGTACCTCTTTGCCCCGAGTCTCGCTGACTCAGTAGCAGGGATAGCAGCAGGGATAGCAGCAGGGATAACAATAGGAGTAGCAATGTGAGTACTAATAGGAGTAGCAGCAGGAATAATCAAAGGAGTACAAATAGTCTTCGGAGAGATTTCGAGAGATAAAACCCTTCCACTTCTCGAAATTTTACTGGTCCCAGTTATGTTATCGACGTCAGGATTAGTATCTTCGGCAAATTTATCTTTAAGAACCAATAGGTCTTTCTTGACACCATAGTAGTAGATGTTAACCCCATAATTCCAGGGAACAACTTTATTAGAGGAATATGGTATCAGCCCAGGAAGGGTGATAATCAAAAGAGAAATCTTGGGAACGAATGTAATCTAGACGGGTCTTTTGGTGGAGACCCTGAGAGGATTGTCGGAAATGGTAATTATTGAGACATCTTCGCACAAATTTCTTGTAAGGGGAACTTTCTCAAACTGAATTTCTTTATTAATCATCAGGCGTTGGACACCCATTTTTAACGATAAACAACCATCTAATAGAGACATATATAAGTGGTAACCTTCACCATAACCCGGAGATAAAACTGGCTCACAACAGATTCTCTTTAACAATCAGAAGAGGAGTGGCTAATTCATCCACAGAGGAAACAATTAGGTCGTCTTCAACAACATTGACACCCCGGCCATGTTTGGGCATTGGCGCAATTATTACATTAGGTGCCTCTAGAAGGTTGTGATACGGTGGGAGAACTGAATAGAGGTTTTGCGTTTCGTTCGCACTTGTGCGGTTTAGCAAGAGTCTCCACCGACTTTTTATTTTATCCAAAGGAAAGGTCAAAAAGCACAGGAAAGACGTTTGAGATGTTTTCTTGGGTTCGGGGGGTAGATTATGAAAAGGGAAGGTGCTAGCACCCTTTTCATCCATGGTTTTCCATGGGCTCTTAGTTACTTGTTTAGATCACTTGCTTTTGCTTTTCAATTGTTTGAAATGGTGCTTTGTGTGTGGTTTTGAAAATATTTTGAAAAGATGCCTTTTTCTAGGCGACCTTTGTAATAATTCTTTTTTGAATGTATACAAAGGTGTTTATCTTTTGAAAAGATGTTTCAATGTTTGAAAGTTTGTTTTGGGAAATGTTTTGAAATTGTGTTGAGTGTTTTGAAAATAACAAGGATGTTTGCAAGTTGATCAAGTAACTAGGAGTTGTCTACCCTACTCAAAGATCTTTCCTATACATTTTAACCCTTTTACATTGTTGTTTTACCATTGTATTTGGTAAACAACCTTGTGTTTGGATGTTAAACGAAACTGGCGCGGGTCAATTTTACAATCATTGAAGGCAACTTGTGAGACGCTCTAGCAATTTTGTAAGGGATGAGATCGTTTTATCGAAGGAAACATCGAGGGTCATCGAGGGACTACGATCTTTGTTTATCGAAGGGATATTTGCTAGAGTGTCTCATACTCGAGGGACATGATTGTATTTCCGAGATAACAAGCGAGGTTACCCTAGAGGTGCACGTGTGAGAAGTGTGTTGATTTAAAGTTATTTATTCTTGGATTAGGTCATCTAGCGATTGATTTTTGAATCTTGCCATACATGCCTAATTACTACACAGTATATAGAAAGCAATAAATTGCAGGAATTAAAAGTATAAGGTATTACAAAAGTATCCGGGAATGGGGGTACAATTATTACAAATGGGGATGAGTCACATAAAATATAGCAATGTCCAAATATTACAACCAAATCGAATTGTTGTGCGATTCAATATAAAGCTAAGACAATTTACGGAAAAAAAATCAATAAAGTATGAAATGCATGTATTTACTTGAAAAGAGATAAATAAAAATCTATTCTAAAAAGAATAAAAATTTATTATTATTATTATTCCTTTATGTATTTTATTAATTTAAAAGGAAAAGTTTAAAGAAAGAAAATTAATTAAATTAAATCTTGATTTTTTTGGTGTTTTTATTAAATGTTACAAATTAATAAAAAGTTATAAAAAAGAAAATAATGAAAATTGATTCTTAAGAGTAAAAAAATATGCAAAAAAAATAATATTAGTAATTTTCAAAACAAATAACAACAAATTTTTATAAAAAAAGGAAGAAAATGGGCTTTAAAGAATTTGGAGGGTGCTAGGCCCAAAAAGGGTTATTGTTTTGCTGAAAGAAAAACAAGGCAGAGGAGGAAGGGAATCAGGAACGTGTGGGCTTAAGGTTATGCCAAGACAGGCCCAAAGCTCTTAAGCTTGCTTAATGTGTTTGATTAGGGTAAACAACAAAAATTAGGGTTTGTGCCCTCTTGCGCTCATAGCGGCGCCACTCTGTTCGTCTCTCTCACTTCTCTCAAATTCATTCATCTTTCTCATTCAACGCCTCTACTCGTCCGTGATTCATGAGAGAAACGCTTTTTTTTCTGGGTACCTAGGTTCTGAGATGGAATCATCTAAAGGGTTTGACATGCACGCTTATTCTTATCTTCCTCTCTCCGTCTATCATTGGAGCCCCTCTCTCACTGCCTAGCCAAGCCCTAATGGCTTCATTCTTGAAAGGTACGGTTCAGTTATTTTTGTTAGGATTTTGTTTGATGGTTAAATGAGTTTTTATTGTTGTTTTGCCTTATTCACGTTTTTCTCTGTTACCCTATTGTGTTATATGTTTGAGATGCAGTAAATAATTTGACAAGAAATATACCTTTGGAGCTTTTCTGTGAGAGGATAGTGAGATTTGAGATGAGATGCTCCCTGGTGACGGGCTAGGCAAGGAGGAAGAGATGATGACGAAAAATGCGCGCTTTTGGTACTTTTTCTTTTTCTATCTTCTTTACTGAATGAGGATGATGTTTGTTTCTGACTGTTGGATATTATACTTTGAATGATACTGTTGATTGCTTCTGAGATTTTTTTTTAGTTACAGTTTGACTGTTTGATATTGGAAGTTTTTGCTATTGTTACAGTTGTAGGTTTTGAAACTGTTTGAGGATGTTCTGAGTTGTTTTTTTTTTGTTTTAGGTTGATGGTTTGTTTAGGAGGGTTTGAATGTTTTGCAGCTTGGTTTGAGAATTAACAGGTTTGGTTGTTTTTGTGAGTTTGAGTTGTTGAAGGTTGTTGGTTTTACAGTTTGCAGGCTTGAACTGGTTTCACAGTTTGAGGTTTTTGATTTGTTATGTGATTTTCTGGTTTTTTCAGTTTGGTATTTAGGAACTGAGTTACAGGTTTGATGTTTTTGAATTGTTAACAAGTTTTAGTTGTTTGAACTTGTTGTGTTTTGGAGGTTGATGATGTTGGACTATTTTTGTTTGACAGTTTGAGGAGTTTTGTTGAATGTTTTTTTTGGCGATTTTTTGACACTTTGGAAAATGGTTTTGAACTTTGAATGTTCATTAGGTTTTGTGGAATTTTGAAATGAGTTGTAAGTTTTGTATTGAAGATGGTTTTGCAACCCTGATGCCTCTTTATAGTTCTTTGGTTTGAGAACTGAGTTATAGGTTTTTGAATGTTTTTGACTGTTTGGAAGTTGAAAATGTTGCAGGCTTTGAGAGTTGCTGAGAACTGTTAACAAGTTGTGATTGTTTGCACTTGGTTACAGGTTTTTATGGTTATGGTGATTGGAGGTTGATGGCTTGTTGTTACAGTTTTGAATGTTTGCTATGTTGCTGTTTGATAATTTTTTTTTGTTCTCTCTCTTACACCCTCTCTACTGTTATATTGGCTTTTCTCTTTGACAGTTTTGCAGCTTATTCAAAATGGTGGGAAACCACCAAATTTTGAATACTTTAGGATTTTCTTCTTAGGCTATTTTCCTTGCAGTTTTGTTTGCTAGCATTTTTGGTGTAATTGTGACAGCAGGGCAGCATCCCCTAGGTGACTTCTTTCCTCTTCCTCTCTTAATGACCCTAAGCCCAAATATTTTTCTGAAAAGTTTGCAATTTTCAATTTGGAAAATGATGAAAAGCTTATGAACAAGCCTCTTGCTTGTTGACTTAGTTTTATATTTTCTTCTTGCTGATGCCCTTTTGTTTGCTTATGCTTTGTCTGCTACAGCCTATGCTGCCTCGTTCTTGTTGTTTGTATTTTATTTGCATGCTGATATGCTGATGTCTTGTGCATTTTGCGTGCCTGCTGCTTGGTTGGCCATGCTGCTTGTATATCTTGGGCAGTTTGCACGCCTGCTGCCTGTTTGGCCAAGCTGCTGTATCTTTTGACTATGTTTGGGCAACTTTGCTTGTACTTGGATAAATTGCTTGCATTCTTTTTATTTGGACAACTTTGCTTACATTTTTATTTTTCCTTTTTTTGTGAACCAAGAAGAGCAATCTTCTTGTGATTTTCAAAAATAGAAAAATAAAAACGTGATGAATTAAAAGTAGCCCTTTGATTCCAAATTGCAAACTTTAATGATGAACACATTCTTTATTTTGAAAATTCTTAACCATATCCAATTAACTGTACTGATCAATTTTATGTGTTTTGTTTTTCATGTGAGCGCAAACTGGATGGTGGCAAAGCAGAGGAAGCAGAAGATTCTTTGGCATGCATGGAAGCAATGGAAGCTTAGTCACTCTTAGGCTTAAATTTTTCCTTTGTAATTTAAATAGGAATACTCAAATAATTGTACTAATTTATTTTTCCAAATACAATAAGTTGTAAAACTTAGAGCATTTAAATAATAAATTGTATTGTAACAATTTTTTGAAATAAATGAAAGAAAGTCTTGAGGTATTCTAATGTCCATTAAAATCTTTTACTGTCAATATCTTGCAATTTTCTCTTCGCACCTTCACTAATTCTTTAAGATTCCTGATTAAGATAATTGAAACTGTATCCCAATGATTCCAACCAAGATAACTTAAATTCCAAGTAATCCAATAACTCTGTAATCTTGCAACTGTATTCCAAATAAACACGCATTGTGTATTCCATTAACAAACAAATGTTCATTCCATAAACCAGCAAATGTCTTATTCCATTAACCAGCAAATGTCTTAACAGACGCAAGTTATCTGGTCAACCTGGATCAAACAAAACATGATTGTTCCGAATGACAGTCTTAGATCCCATCTCTTGTCCCAAAGAAACATGCCTTGAGAATAAACAGTAATCTTTCAGTAAACTTGAAAAAGCATGAAAACGTGTGAAATCCAATTGGATCTTTGTGAATTCATTTCTTCTGAGAACTGCAAGTAAAACCCTAATTGCTGGTTTATTGCCAAAGTAGAAAATTTGTCTGATCGATTCTTGAGCCAATCTTGAATATTTGAGAACCCTAGGGTTGTAATTTCTTTGAAAAATGGGAGGGCAAATTTTGGGGTACAACAAAGATCAAACTCAATTTCCTTCTCCTACATAAGATCCTGCACCTTATTTTCCAGAGCCCAACAATCTTTTGTATCATGCCCCGGACTCTCGGAATGGTAGGCAAATCGAGCGTTTGGGTTTTAGCGGGGAGATGCAATATTGGGATTCTTGGGAGCTTCCTTTAGAGTCACCAGATTAGACTTCAATAGGTGTGACAATACCTGGGATAAGGTTATGTTGATCCGGGTGAACTGTCTTCTGGGCACATATGGCATGCGTTGATTGTTTCATTGTTGATTTGATACAGGATTTAAGATCATAACAGCCACTACCATCGGACGATGTTCAATTTTGTTTTGATTTCTTTGGCCATAAGCAACACTGACCTCCTTCTTTCTAATGAAGGGCCTCTTCATTATAATTGAGGATGCATCCCTCTGAATCTTACCACTGTTAATGCCAGCTTCTACCTTCTCACCAGTCAAGATCAGCTCAGTAAAACCAACCGAAGATCTTCCAATAAGATGGTTGAAGAATGGACCAGACAACGTACCCAAGAACATATCCACCAGATCTCTATCAGATAGAGGAGGATGGACTCTTCCCACAAGATCCCTCCATTTCTAGGCATAATCTTTGAAACCTTCGCCAGAACCCATAGACATACTTTGTAGTTGTGTATGAGTTGAGGCGAGGTCAACATTATACTGGTAATGTTTGTAAAAAGAAACAACCAGGTCTTCCCAATTTCGAATGTTGGTTCCTTCTAACTGATAGAACCAATCCAACTCCGTCCCTGACAAACTTTCCTGGAAGAAATGTACCCATAGGTTCCTATCAGCAGTATGGGGTTGGATCTTCCTGACATACGACCTTAAGTGCAGCTTAGGACAAGAGACACCATCATATTTAGCAAATGTGGGAACTTTGAAATTTGGTGGAATGACCACCCCAGGAACCAAACCTAGTTCTTCAAAATCCAGACCAGGTACTCTCTGAATTTCCATGTGTTGTACCCCAAAATTTGCCCTCCCAAATTCTTCAAGAAATTGCCAAGTCATGCTTCAAAATTCCCCAAGGGTTGCACAGTGTAAGAGCCTTCTGAACAGTCAAAATTAGGGTTTTTATTCTGATCAAGAAGATGAAGCTTACAAGGGTCCAATCAAGTCCCACATGCCTACAAATATGGTCAAGCATCCTCATACCAAGTTTCAAGACTTTCAGCACAAAATTGCACAGTCAAAAACCCTAATTGCACTACAGTCAACTGTAGGGGTAAAATGGTCATTTGGCAGTCAAAAGTTCAAATTTTTGGTCAACATCTCATTTTGAAGCCACAAACATCATTTGACCAATGCTTGATCATGATTCTCAAAGCTAGGCTCAAAAGTCATCAAGATGCAAAAGTTTCCTTATTTGGACAGTTGAAAAAGTCAACTGTAAATTGACCAGGGCATAACTTTCACATGGATTATCAGAAAAATTCCATCCAAAGCTCATTTTGAAGAGAAAGACATTTACTACAACTCCTCTTCATACTCCAAGTCCAAGAAATGCTCTCACAAAAAGTTATCAATTTCAACATTATAGGTCATTTTCAAAAGTCAACAAAAAGGGACTTTAAGTCAAAGGCCATAACTTGAGATTGGTAAATAAAAATGACATGGGACCAAAGACATTGGTTAGAGGACTCAAATACCTTTCCAAAATGTCAAAAAACATGAGCAAAGCTTAAAAATTGAGCCAGTTATGCCTTGTGGAAGTTGGGAAATTTTTGGATATTTTGAAAAGTCAATATTGCTTCAAATGACCTAAAATTGCTAATGGGCCTCTTTTTCTTCCACAATTCATTATCCAAAGCATGTGCACGACCACTTGGCCCAAAGGGAAGTTTTTCTTCATTTTTTATTTATTTATTTGGATTTTTATTATTAATAATTCATTTAAATTAATTAAAATACATGAAAAATGTTAAACCTACTATTTCAAATCTTTTAGTGCATATAATATCTTCAATATTTCGTGCAAATCAAATAAGGGAAGAATTGGAATTGATTGGATATGATTGAGAGCTAAAAAGCATGAAAAAAGATTGAAAAAAATTATGGTTTGCAAATCAAATCTTTTTCACATCAATGCATGGATTTTGATCAAGTTTTCAACCCTAAATCATTCATACATATACAAGCAAGCTAACCCTAATGCCAAGAGACTCTAAGCTGTGCAGAAAAAGCATATGCAAACTTGGAATTTTTCAAGAAAACTCCAAATCTGAAAACCAATTTCCAGGACGATTCAAGGCCAAAGATCAATTCCATTAGCTTGCTGAGGCTTCAAAGAAGGGATTTGGATAAAAAAACTACAAGCTTTCGTGCCCAAAAACGTGAGAACGATCTCACCTGTACAGAAAAAATTTCATATTCGTGCATCTCAATTCATGCATCTTTTGTAATTTTTAACGCTTGGTTTATGTTCATTATTCAATTCTGAAGCTAACTGTGTGGTTTAATTTTGTTTTTGTACACTATGGAAGGATTCACCATTAACAATATTTAGGGTTTTGCAAGCTTTGAATTGGGCGTTTCTAAACGCGGTAAAATTAGACCACCATAGTACCATGAATGAATTCAGCACGATTGGACGATCAATAAGCAATCCTCGCGCCTAATTTATGAGGCCCCAGGGGCTATTCGCTATTTTTCAGAAAGGTGTCTATGGGAACATTTAGAAAACCGTTGCTAATTGTTTTTATGTTTCAGGAAAAATAAAACAAAGGAAGAAGAAGATGAGGTGGCCATCAGCAATTGGGTGATTCAAATTCTTCGCGCGAGAATAGCACTAACTCATGTTTTCTTTTATATTGATTGTTAATTATTATATAAACAAAAGCGTGTGAATGGCCTAGCGGTGGAGAAAGCGTTTGGTGATCAATAGGACCTGGGTTCGATCCCAGGTCCCCCTCATATTCCCTTTTTTTTTTCTTTGAAACGTGATCAGGTACTTTGGCCCTTCTATGGTTTATCATGCGCTATTCAATCCAGTGCGCCACATGTCCCAAGGCGTTCAATCCAGAGCCAGGATCCAGAGACTATGGTGAACTCTAGTCAACGCGTATACATGCTGGCATGAAAGTCAAACAGGCCAAGGTCTTGATGGGCCTAAAATGCTAAGTCTTACCTCCAAATTAGGGGCAGAACCCCATGGTTTGCACTCTTAAATTCCTTTTTTGTATTTTTCTATCTTTTGTTTTAATTAGTTTTCTTGATTTAATTCCTTAATTAATTATTCTCACAAAAAAAACACAAAAACACCAAAAAATCAGAAAAGATAAAAAATAATAAATATTTTTATTTTAGTATTTTTGTAAATAAATTGCATTAATTCACTTAGTTTTAATTTAGGGTTTAATCTTAACATTTTTTAATAAAAACCTAAAATTGGTAGAATTAGGGTTTATAATCATTTTTCTCCCTTTTTTCTTTTCTTTCATAACAATTAAATATTTCCTATTATTTATTTTTATAATTAAATTGCATGTAAAATAATTAGGTTTAATTTTAGGTTAAAATTTAATCTTTTCTTAATAAACTAAAAACAACTAGAATTAGGGTTAGCATTTTATTTTAATTAATTCTTTTTCCATTAAAATCTTAAAATACCAAAAACTAATTTCTTTTTAATTTTATTAATTTAATAGTAATTTAATTTAATTCCATTAAAAAGGGTCCAACGCCCTCGTTTTTAATTCTTATTTAATTCGCATATTTATTTTATTTCTTTTAATATTTATGTATCTCTCCCAAAGCCGTGTAATTAATTCCTCGCACTTTTAATTCTTTATTTTTCTGTCAAATCGGGTCCTGGAAATTTTGGCGATGTGGACCCGCGCCTTTTGTAATAGTTTAGAATTTTATCTTTCTCGCAATTTTTAACTGTTAACAAATGCATGCAAGAATGAATGGACAAAAATAAAAACAAACGCTAGATCACCAATAACATGACAAGATAAAATATCTAAATCTGACACACAAATCACACACCACCCCTAGGGTACGCCTCACTGTTGCCTTGCCTCGAAAGGTGATCGTCGAGTAGAGGATGTTTTAGTAAGTCCTCATGATCCGGGAACCTGGCATGAGGGTAGCTTCTAAGGTGTCTTCCCATTGCTCTGGTGATCACCATGTCCCGAACCTCGAATTGACCCGAACACCTCCAACGATGGTGCTACCTACCTCTCAATGGTGGGATGGCACTACTTTAAAGGACATCTACAAAGACGAATTCCTTAGGGTAGGTAGACGACTCTAGATACTTTCTCTAATTTCAAAACAAATCAAAAAATACTTTTCACACCGACACCTTTTCAAAAAGCTTTCGAAAGCAATTTTTCAAACACTCTTGAGGACCGATACAAGAGTCAAACTGGAATTTTCAAAGAAACTTTTTAAAACCCACAGTTGAAAAGCAAACAAACCATTTTTGAAAACACAAATGAGAAAGTATCTAAGAGCCCATGGATAACCATGGATAGAAAGGGTGCTAATACCTTCCCTTTCTATAACCTACCTCCCGAACCGAGAGCAATCTCTTTAAGGAATTTTTCTGTGCTTTTGTCCTTTCCATCTGGAGAAAATAAAAGACGGTGGCGACTCTTGCTTCCGCGACATTTCGCGAACCAGCGTTAAACAGTCAGTTCCAGATCCACCGATCACAGAACTGGCGACTCTGCTGGGGAAATAAACTTAAAGTGAGGTGTACCTTAGGGTTAGTTCATAACTGTGTTTTCAATTGTATTGATTTGCTTGCTTTAAATTGTGGGACCGTCTTGGTAGTTCTATAGATCCTAACCCGGATCTGGGGATACCTTCTTAGAAAGTAGCAACAAGGCTGTGAGGGAACTGTGCGGGGTATACCGACATGGTTGAAACAGTCTGCTACGTTGATGTGGCACTTTGGTGTGTACCGGTAACCCTTGAGTTTAGTCAAGGAGAGTACGGGGCCTCCGCGTGGTGTCGTGAAGCATCAACAGACCTTAGGAACCTTAATTGAACTATCTTGGCCTCTTTAGGGTAGTGAGATAACTGACTTTGGTGCAGTCCGAGGTTGGTTGATACTCGATACTACACTCAATTGAGGGTTGCTTTCCTGGAATATTTCGGTCGCCAGTTCAGTGGCTAAATCGAAACGATAAACAATGAAAGCAATCCAGTGATATTGGGACCCTTAGAACCCGGTTACTTCTAATAGGACAGGTTGAGCCCACCAACTTCAAGAGGGTACTACCCAGACCCCATGCTGGCCTTAAACCCTAAGGGCTTGTCTTGTGTGCCTTGTGTGCCTTACATGTTTGTCTTTGTAAATATCTGTGGTGTGTTTAATCATAGCATCATGACATCATCCAGCATCATATGCATTGACTAACCATTTCAGGGGTTCGAATTTTCATCTTTGTTCTTGTTTTGTAGGACATGGAAATTGTTCGTAGAAAGACAATTCAAATCAGTCTTGTAAGGATCCCTCCTCAGCTTAAGGAACTTATATCCAGGATTCCCGAGAGCTCTTCATTCAGTGAAAGACATGGAAGACTCATCAGCTTGGTCAACACCAACATTGAGGAAGACATGATAAAGGTCCTGTTCCAATTCTTTGACCCTCTGTATCACTATTTCACCTTTTTGGACTATCAGCTGGTACCTTCATTGGAGGAGTTCTCCCGGCTCCTGAAGATCCCTATCCTTGATCAGCTACCCTTCAACGGTACGGAAAAGGAACCCAAGCTTGAAGAGATTGCTAAAGCCTTGCACCTACAGTCGTCTGACCTCAAGGGACATTGGGAAGTTAGAAGTGGTATCAAAGGGTTCTTAGCCAAGTTTCTGTTTGAAAAAGCCCATGAATGTTGGAACTCCCTTGACTTGCAAGCTTTTGAAGAAGTTGTGGCCCTCCTTGTCTATGGTTTGGTGTTGTTCCCTAACCCAGATCAGCTTATAGATATCAGTGTTGTCCAGATCTTTATGTCCAAGAATCCTATACCTACGTTGTTGGGGGACATCCTTCACTCATGTTACACTCGAACCATGAGAAAAAGAGGTGTCCTTATGTGTTGCACTCCTCTCCTGGGAAGGTGGTTTATTTCGCACCTTCCACAATCGGTTTTGAAGAATGAGTGGGGTTTGAGATGGTCACAACGGTTGATGACTCTCACACATGCAGATATACATTGGTGCCCTAGGTCTAGAGAAGATGTCACTATCATTGATCGTTGAGGGGAGTACCCTAATGTTCCTTTACTTGGAATCAGAGGAGGTATTACTTACAGCCCGTGCCTGGCTTGGAGACAGTTTGGTTATGCTCGGAGGGATGGCCCTCATGACATGTTAATTCCTGACATAGTTTTTGACTTCGACAACGATACTCAAGGACTTCGCCAGAGATTTATCAGAGCCTGGAGGATGCCAAGTAGGATAGACAGCAAGACACTGGGGCACAGGAACTCCATCCTGTTGGAACCTTATCTCAAGTGGGTACGAGCCCGCTCCCAGAAGTTAGTGATGCCTTATCCCCATATGCTCCCTGTGATCAAAGAGCCAGTCTTGGAAGGAGAAGTGTCCTACACTATTCAGCACCCTGATATGCCCACATCCTGGGAAGAGATGCAGAAGAGTTGGATCCAGCTTAAGGAAGAACGGAATTCTCTTGAGACCAGTCTACATGCCAGTGAAAGAAGGTCTTGGAGCTCACCCGCCTGTTGCATGAGGAGAGGAATCTCAACACTTACATAGCTCCAAAGAGGATGCGTAGTATATTTTGGGATTGATTTGCTTTTGTATTATTTTGCCCATGAGGCTTTGATGTATTGAACAATTACTTCCTTAATGATAACGTGTGTTCTTTTTTGTCTACAACAAATTTGAACTTTCGAACCCTTGAATGCATTGCATAAACACATATCATTCATCATGTGCATAACAGGTTTTTCCTCTTTTCAGGTTGCTTACAGTTCTTCGCTGTTTATTTCAGCATCATGAATCCCAACTCGTCATCAACTGAGATGTCCATCAAAGCTCTTCAGGCGCAGAATGCGTAATTTCAGGAACTAATCATGGGTTTGGCTCAGGGCCAAGAAGAGCTGAAGGCTCTCCTCCTGAAGAAGGAAAAGAAGAAGAAGAGAAGGACTGTTCTGTTCAGCTCGGGCCGAAGGTTTGGCAATACTCTGCAGAATGAAGAGGCTAGTTCTTCTATTGGCAAGAGTACTCCTCAAGCGGAAAAAGGTCCTAGTCCGGTAGTCTCCGACAACGAGACTGATTTTGATGAAGAGCAGTATCCTCCGGCAGAAGATTGTTACAAGCAGTTGGAAGACAGGTTGAATGCTATGGAGATACAACAAGTACCTGGGCTGGATTTCGGAGACTTGGGTTTGTCTACTGGTGTGATTATTCCTCGGAAATTCAAAGCACCATCTTTCACTAAGTACGACGGGGCGTCTTGTCCCAAGCTACATCTCAGGTCTTATGTTCGGAAGATTCAACCGTACTCAGCGGATAAGAATTTGTGGATCCACTTCTTCCAGGAGAGTCTTTCAGGGACTCATCTCGAATGGTTCTATCAGCTGGATGGGACCAAGGTTCGTAACTGGGAGGAGTTGGCTACTGCTTTCTACAAGCAGTATCAATATAATGCCGACCTTGCCCCTACACGTACCCAACTCCAGGGTATGTCGTTAGGTTCAAGTGAAGGTTTTAAGGAGTACGCTCAGAAGTGGAGGGATCTGGCCGGCAGGGTGCAGCCTCCATTGACTGATCGGGAGTTGGTAGACATGTTCTTGGGGACCCTGTCTGGGCCATTTTTTAACCATCTTATTGGGAATTCTTCTGCTGGATTCACTGATCTTATTCTGACTGGAGAGAGAATTGAGGCTGGGTTGAAGTCTGGTAAGATTCCAAAGGGTGCATCTACAGGTTCAGAGAAGAAACCCTTCAAAAAAGAGGCCAGTGTGGTGTATGGGCCTAGAAGGCAAGACAAACCAGAGCGCCGCCAATCTGTCAACGCATTGGTGATTGCAAAGCCTGCAGCCGCTCCTCGGCAAGCTAACCAACCAAGGGCTGAGAGACCCAGAAGGGAATTCACCCGTTTGAGTATGACCTTGTCGCAGATCTTACCACAGCTACTCTCAACCAACTTAGTGACCGTCAGAGAGGCTCCGAAGTTTGCAAATACTACATCTCCTAAATACAACCCAAATGCCCGCTGTGCTTATCACTCCGATAGCCCGGGGCATGCCACTGATGACTGTTGGGCATTAAGGAACAAGCTGCAGGACCTTATTGACGCCAAGGAGGTACAATTCGAGGCATCTGAGAAGCCTAATGTAGTGACAGCTCCCCTGCCTGCTCATGGAGTGAATGCTATTGGGGACGAAGACGAAGTGGATAAAGCTGAGTTTGATAGCTGGATTTACCCGGCAACCGACAGTGGACTTAACAATTGGAGTGCAAAGGACAATCTACCTGTTTCTCTTGTTACTAAGTAATGAATTCCTATGTTTTTGGTATTTGTAATAAACAATAAATAAACTCTATGGCCCGGTGTCTTACCCGAGGCACCGTGGTTTCATTTGTGAGGGCATATAAATTGTCATTTCATATATCATAAATGAAAATCTTGGACGTTTTCTCGCATTGCAAATCTTATGCTCCTTTTCTGTCTTTCTTTCCTTTACATATATTTCAAAACAGCTGTATTTACACACACTCACTCATACAGGTTTCAATCCACTCTGGATCTCACTGGTAACGACTCTGCTACTGCCAGTTATGACTTCGAAAATTCGATCAACTTAGCCGAAGACGAAGGTTAAGATGATTGCGAAGTGCCTGGCGAGCTTGCAAGACTGTTACTTTAGGAAGAGAGGGCAATTCAACCCCATGAAGAGCCAGTGGAAACAATAAACTTGGGTACTGAGGCAGACAGGAAAGAGGTAAAGATTGGTGCCAACCTAGAGCTCAGCGTGAAGCAACGGTTGACTCAGATGCTGCATGATTATATGGAGATCTTTGCCTGGTCCTACGAAGACATGCCCGGGTTGGATACCGATATTGTGGTCCATCACTTGCCAACTAAGGAAGATTGCCCCCCGGTTAAGCAAAAGGTCCGCCGTATGCGTCCAGAGATGTCTGAGAAGATCAAAGCCGAGGTTATGAAGCAGTTTGATGCCGGGTTCCTTGCAGTGACTTCTTACCCTCAGTGGATTGCTAATGTGGTGCCGGTACCTAAGAAGGACGGTAAGGTCAGAATGTGTGTCGACTACAGGGATCTGAACAGGGCCAGCCCCAAGGATGACTTCCCCCTACCTCACATTAATGTCCTTGTTGATAATACAGCTCAGCACAAGGTATTCTCTTTCATGGATGGCTTTTCAGGTTACAATCAGATCAAGATGGCACCTGAAGACATGGAAAAGACTACATTTGTTACTCAGTGGGGCACCTTCTGCTACAAGGTCATGCCTTTTGGACTAAAGAACGCTGGGGCAACCTACCAACGTGCCATGGTTGCTTTATTTCATGATATGATCCATCATGAGATAGAAGTGTATGTTGACGACATGATCGCAAGGTCCCAGACTGAGGAAGAGCACCTAGATCATCTGCAGAAATTGTTTGACCGATTGAAACTATACAAGCTGAGGTTGAACCCGAACAAGTGCACCTTCGGGGTAAGATCGGGAAAGTTGCTAGGCTTCGTGGTAAGTGACAAGGGCATTCAAGTGGACCCTGCCAAGGTTAAGGCTATTCAAGAGATGCCAGTTCCTAGGACAGAGAAGGAAGTCAGAGGCTTTTTAGGACGCCTGAATTACATTGCTCGGTTCATTTCACACCTGACTGCTACCTGTGAGCCAATCTTCAAACTGTTGAATAAAGATCAGGTAGTACGTTGGAATGATGAATGTCAGGCTGCGTTTGACAGAATCAAAGAGTATCTCCAAGGACCACCCATCCTTATGCCACCGGTTGAAGGGAGGCCTCTAATATTATACCTGACAGTGCTTGACAACTCAATGGGGTGTGTGCTGGGGCAGCATGACGAGTCTGGCCGAAAAGAGCATGCCATTTATTACCTTAGAAAAAAGTTTACCGACTGTGAGACCCGATACTCACTGCTCGAGAAAACTTGCTGCGCTTTGGTATGGGCTGCTCGCCGGCTGAGACAGTATATGCTGACTCACACTACCTTGTTGATCTCCAAGATGGATCCGATAAAGTACATATTCGAAAAGCCTGCTCTGTCTGGGAGAATAGCAAGATGGAAAATGATCTTGACGGAATACGACATTCAGTACACGACCCAGAAAGCCATCAAAGGAAGTGTATTGGCAGACCACTTGGCCCATCAGGCAGTCGACGATTATCAGTCAATGAACTTTGAGTTTCCAGACGAAAGCATCATGATAGTAACTGATTGTGAAGTACCGGGACCGGATGAAGGACCTGAGGAAGGATCCCGATGGTCTATGCACTTTGACGGAGCCTCCAACGCTTTGGGAAACGGTATCGGCGCTATAATCATATCACCTCAAGGTACTCATACTCCGCTCACTGCCCGGCTATGTTTCAACTGTACCAACAACATGGCAGAGTATGAGGCGTGCATCATGGGTCTTCAAGCTGCGATCGACTTAAGGATCAAGTTTCTGAGTGTCTTCGGAGATTCCGCTCTCGTGATCAATCAGATCAAAGGAGAGTGGGATACGAAACATCCGAATCTTATTCCTTACAGAGAATGTGTGTTGACCTTGATCCCCCACTTCACAGAAATAACCTTTGAACATTTCCCAAGAGAGGAGAATCAGCTGGCGGACCCGTTAGCTACAATGTCTTCTATGTTCAAAGTCAAATGGGATAATGAGGCTCCCCGGATCATCATCTGGAAACTGGACGAACCGGCATACTGTTGCGATCTCGAGACTGAATTGGTGACTAAGAAACCTTGGTACCATGAGGTGAAGAGATATCTGGAAGCTCAGGAATACCCTGAAGGTTCCTCTATCAATGATAAGAAGTTCCTGAGAAGATTCGCAGCAAAGTTCTTCCTTAGCAACGGCATCTTGTACAAGCGAAACCATGATTCAACCTTACTGCGTTGTGTGGATAAGACTGAAGCAGAAAGAATCATGGAAGAGCTACATGAAGGGACCTTTGGTACACATTCCAGTGGACATACTATGGCAAAGAAGATCCTTCGGGCAGGGTATTACTGGTCCACAATGGAAGCTGACTGCTACCAACATTCCAGGACATGCCCTAAGTGCCAGATTTATGCAGACAAGGTGCATGTTCCTCCAGTTCCTCTGAATGTTCTGACTGCGCCTTGGCCGTTTGCAATGTGGGGCATAGAAATGATCGGTGAGATTAAACCTACGGCATCTAATGGGCATCACTTCATCCTAGTGGCGATTGACTATTTTACGAAGTGGGTCGAAGCAGCATCCTATGCTACGGTAACCAAGACTGTTGTGGCACGGTTCATTCGGCATAATCTGATCTGTTGGTACGACGTCCCAGAAAGAATTATTACAGACAACGGCACCAATCTGAATAACAAGATGATCACTGAGCTCTGCGAGCAGTTCAAGATACAGCACCACAATTCTTCTCCTTACAGACCGAAGATGAATGGGGCTGTAGAAGCAGCAAATAAGAACATCAAGAAAATCGTGCAGAAGATGACAGTGACTTATAAAGATTGGCACGAGATGTTACCGTTTGCTCTACATGGGTACCGTACCTCAGCCAGGACATCAACCGGGGCAACTCCTTTCTCTTTGGTTTATGGTATGGAGGCAGTCTTACCGATCGAATTACAAATACCCTCTCTCCGGATAATGAAGGATGCAAATCTGAACGAAGATGATTGGATCCAGACACGACTTGATCAGTTAAACTTAATTGATGAAAAGAGACTCGCTGCTATCTGTCATGGTCAGACGTATCAAAAATGGATGATCAGGGCATTTAACAAAAAGGTCAGACCACAGGAATATCAAGTTGGGGATCTGGTAATCAAGAGAATCATCCTTCCTCAAAGTGATCCAAGGGGAAAATGGACCCCTACGTACGAAGGGCCATTTGTGGTTAAACATGTGTTCTCAGGAGGAGCAATGATATTGACCAACATGGATGGTGACGACCTTCCTCACCCCGCCAATGCAGACATAGTAAAAAGATACTACGCATGAAAAAAAGACCCGCTAGGCTGACATGCCTAGGCAAAAATTAGGGCTTCCCGGCGAACCAAAAGGGTTCGGGCAAAATGAAGAGATGAAATGAAAAAAATCTGTACACCCGGCAAGTCGAAAACCTAAAAAGGCGGCTTGGGCAAAAATGGGTATCCCGGTGGACTGAAAACCCGAAAGGGCGGTCCAGGCAAAAATTAGGGATAAAAGCGTAATATTATGTCTCATTGGATCACTTTGTATCCAGAATCCGGTATCTACATCAAGTTCAGACGGCATCGATCAGTCAGCTTCATCTTCGTTTAGGTCATCAAGTGATGAGACGCTCGGAGTTATAAAGGCAATAGCAGAGTTGAAACCCAGTGGGATCATTCATTTCACACAGCTGTTTTATTTTCTTTTGTACAAAATTTGTATAAACTCTTTTGTTCCGCGGCGTTCTCTTACTAGGACGTCAGCCTCTTGTACACAAAACGCCTATTTTCAGGCCATTCAAAAAATCAATACAAATATACTTTTCAGTTAAAAGTGCCAATTGTTTTCCTTTTTCTGTTTCGTTTTGCGAAGAACATCCAAGGTTCAATTTGTGATATATGCATTGACAATAATTTGCTAACTCATGAATATTTGCATACGAAACAAAGGATTAATTACAGGTAATATTAGAAACAGGGGCAATAAAGAGTTGTCTGAGCAATCTAATTGTTCTGTCCTCCAAGGTACCAAGGTAGGTTCAGCTAAAAAACATAACTAGTATATCTTAATTCCCCAGAGAGTGAGCCAGTAAGTCAGTGCACTCTTCCTCAAGCAAAGTTATCAGACCTTAAGGAAGTTGGGTATCCTCCAGTGGATCTCGACATCTCCCCAGCAGCATATGTATTCTTAACAAGCATCCCCGGCAGTCTTGGTCTAAAGATTGTTCCCCGACGGCATACCAACATTCAAAGGAATCACTTCCCCCGCAGTTCAAGACTTCCCCAGGAGAGTCCAATCTAGTTCCCCAGGAAAGTTGGAATTCATCTCCCCAAGCAGTAAGCTTATCCCCAGTAGATTCTGGAAGCTTATCCTCGCAGAGCACGAACGCGCTTTCCGGCTTTATTCAAAGAGTTATTTCCTTATCAGGATATAACTGGGTTATCCTCAGCCAAAAGCCACGGAAAGGTCGTCGTCAACACAGTTCTTTCTCATCCCCAGCGAAGTCTAGTAACACTTCCAATACAACAAGGGTATCCCTAGCAAGTTATTATCAACAACTCAGCAAAGCATCTCTCTCCCCACAGAGTATTTCTTCCCAGCAAAATCGTTAGAGTACTTTCCTCCCCGCAGGGTAATCCATTCGCCAAGTTTATTCCCCAACAGAGTTATCTTCTCCTACCGGTATTCTTGCAACTATCATCCCCGGCGGAAGCAAAATCTATTCTCCAACATTAGCCCAGGAGTGACTTCCCGGCACCCGTCAAGGATTTACTTTCCTAGACGAAAAATACATTCATAAACATCTTCATACATTATAGCATGCATATACGCATCATGACCATACAATCTCACTTATTCAGAGAACATCCCGCATGTCATACAACATGACATCGCATACAACTAACGCTTGTCTTTTCAGGACAAAAGTACAAAAATGATTACCATCATTGGTCGAAACTAAAGATCTGATTCCTGAATCTTGCCAGGGTGTATCTGTTGATGACCAATTACCAGATCCGATTCCTGTATCTCGCCAGGGTGTGTCTGAAGAGTTCGAGGATCTGATGCCTGAATCTTGCCAGGGTGTATCCGTTGAAGACTAACATTACCAGATCTGATTCTTGTATCCTGCCAGGGTGTGTCTGAAGAGTTCGAGGATCCGATACCTGAATCTTGCCAGGGTGTATCCGTTGAAGACTAGCATTACCAGATCCGATTCTTGTATCTTGCCAGGGTGTGTCTGAAGAGTTCGAGGATCCGATGCCTGAATCTTGCCAGGGTGTATCCGTTGAAGACTAAAATTACCAGATCCGATACCTGAATCTTGCCAGGGTGTATCCGTTGAAGACTAGCATTACCAGATCCGATTCCTGTATCTTGCCAGGGTGTGTCTGAAGAGTTCGAGGATCCGATGCCTGAATCTTGCCAGGGTGTATCCGTTGAAGACTAAAATTACCAGATCCAATTCTTGTATCTTGCCAGGGTGTGTCTGAAGAGTTCGAGGATCCGATACCTGAATCTTGCCAGGGTGTATCTGTTGAAGACTAACATTACCAGATCCGATTCCTGTATCTTGCCAGGGTGTGTCTGAAGAGTTCGAGGATCCGATACCTGAATCTTGCCAGGGTGTATCCGTTGAAGACTAAAATTACCAGATCCGATTCCTGTATCTTGCCAGGGTGTGTCTGAAGAGTTCGAGGATCCGATACCTGAATCTTGCCAGGGTGTATCCGTTGAAGACTAACATTACCAGATCCGATTCCTGTATCTTGCCAGGGTGTGTCTGAAGAGTTCGAGGATCCGATACCTGAATCTTGCCAGGGTGTATCCGTTGAAGACTAAAATTACCAGATCCGATTCCTGTATCTTGCCAGGGTGTGTCTGAAGAGTTCGAGGATCCGATACCTGAATCTTGCCAGGGTGTATCCGTTGAAGACTAACATTACCAGATCCGATTCCTGTATCTTGCCAGGGTGTGTCTGAAGAGTTCGAGGATCCGATACCTGAATCTTGCCAGGGTGTATCCGTTGAAGACTAAAATTACCAGATCCGATTCCTGTATCTTGCCAGGGTGTGTCTGAAGAGTTCGAGGATCCGATACCTGAATCTTGCCAGGGTGTATCCGTTGAAGACTAACATTACCAGATCCGATTCCTGTATCTAGCCAGGGTGTGTCTGAAGAGTTCGAGGATCCGATACCTGAATCTTGCCAGGGTGTATCCGTTGAAGACTAAAATTACCAGATCCGATTCATGTATCTTGCCAGGGTGTGTCTGAAGAGTTTGAGGATCCGATACCTGAATCTTGCCAGGGTGTATCCGTTGAAGACTAACATTACCTGATCCGATTCCTGTATCTTGCCAGGGTGTGTCTGAAGAGTTCGAGGATCCGATACCTGAATCTTGCCAGGGTGTATCCGTTGAAGACTAGCATTACCAGATCCGATTCTTGTATCTTGCCAGGGTGTGTCTGAAGAGTTCGAGGATCCGATACCTGAATTTGGCCAGGGTGTATCCGTTGAAGACTAATATTACCAGACTCGATTCCTGTATCTCGCCAGGGCACGTCTGAATAGTTCGAAGATCCGATTCCTGTAACCAGTCAGGACATATCTACATAAAGCATCTGAAGACCAGCTCCTGCAGCATGTCAGGTACTCATTTTTCTTTTGCAAGTACACAAATTCTCGCTAAGAAATCTCTTACGCGATCAACATCCAGATGGCATCTATAAGCCCATCATCCTATTCATCAATCTCTAAATGGCATCTATAAGCCCATTCCATCATCACACTACTACTATGTGAGCGCAAATTTCTGGGCACTCTAGTGTTCAATCATCTTCCACCTTCGGATTACGAAAGGCACGTCAGCCAATCTGCATCCTCAGGTCTAAGAAGATTGAACAGGGGCAACTGTTGTACCCCAAAATTTGCCCTCCCATATTCTTCAAGAAATTGTCCAGTCATGCTTCAAAATTCCCCAAGGGTTGCACAGTGTAAGAGCCTTCTGAACAGTCAAAATTAGGGTTTTTATTCTGATCAAGAAGATGAAGCTTCCAAGGGTCCAATCAAGTCCCACATGCCTACAAATATGGTCAAGCATCCTCATACCAAGTTTCAAGACTTTCAGCATAAAATTGCACAGTCAAAAACCCTAATTGCACTACAGTCAACTGTAGGGGTAAAATGGTCATTTGGCAGTCAAAAGTTCAAATTTTTGGTCAACATCTCATTTTGAAGCCACAAACATCATTTGACCAATTCTTGATCATGATTCTCAAAGCTAGGCTCAAAAGTCATCAAGATGCAAAAGTTTCCTTATTTGGACAGCTGAAAAAGTCAACTGTAAATTGACCAGGGCATAACTTTCACATGGATTATCAGAAAAAATCCATCTAAAGCTCATTTTGAAGAGAAAGACATTTCCTACAACTCCTCTTCATACTCCAAGTCCAAGAAATGCTCTCACAAAAGGTTATCAATTTCAACATTATAGGTCATTTTCAAAAGTCAACAAAAAGGGACTTTAAGTCAAAGGCCATAACTTGATATTGGTAAATCAAAATGACATGGGACCAAAGACATTGGTTAGAGGACTCAAATACCTTCCCAAAATGTCCAAAAACATGAGCAAGGCTTAAAAATTGAGCAAGTTATGCCTTGTGGAAGTTGGGAAATGTTTGGATATTTTGAAAAGTCAACATTGCTTCAAATGACCTAAAATTGCTAATGGGCCTCTTTTTCTTCCACAATTCATTATCCAAAGCATGTGCACGACCACTTGGCCCAAAGGGAAGTTTTTCTTCATTTTTTATTTATTTATTCGGATTTTTATTATTAATAATTCATTTAAATTAATTAAAATACATGAAAAATGTTAAACCTACTATTTCAAATCTTTTAGTGCATATAATATCTTCAATATTTCGTGCAAATCAAATAAGGGAAGAATTGGAATTGATTGGATATGATTGAGAGCTAAAAAGCATGAAAAAAGATTGAAAAAAATTATGGTTTGCAAATCAAATCTTTTTCACATCAATGCATGGATTTTGATCAAGTTTTCAACCCTAAATCATTCATACATATACAAGCAAGCTAACCCTAATGCCAAGAGACTCTAAGCTGCGCAGAAAAAGCATATGCAAACTTGGAATTTTTCAAGAAAACTCCAAATCTGAAAACCAATTTCCAGGACGATTCAAGGCCAAAGATCAATTCCATTAGCTTGCTGAGGCTTCAAAGAAGGGATTTGGATCAAAAACTACAAGATTTCGTGCCCAAAAATGTGACAACGATCTCACCTGTACAGAAAAAATTTCATATTCGTGCATCTCAATTCATGCATCTTTTGTAATTTTTAACGCTTGGTTTATGTTCATTATTCAATTCTGAAGCTAACTGTGTGGTTTAATTTTGTTTTTGTACACTATGGAAGGATTCACCATTAACAATATTTAGGGTTTTGCAAGCTTTGAATTGGGCGTTTCTAAACGCGGTAAAATTAGACCACCATAGTACCATGAATGGATTCAGCACGATTGGACGATCAATAAGCAATCCTCGCGCCTAATTTATGAGGCCCCAGGGGCTATTCGCTATTTTTCAGAAAGGTGTCTATGGGAACATTTAGAAAACCGTTGCTAATTGTTTTTATGTTTCAGGAAAAATAAAACAAAGGAAGAAGAAGATGAGGTGGCCATCAGCAATTGGGTGATTCAAATTCTTCGCGCGAGAATAGCACTAACTCATGTTTTCTTTTATATTGATTGTTAATTATTATATAAACACAAGCGTGTGAATGGCCTAGCGGTGGAGAAAGCGTTTGGTGATCAATAGGACCTGGGTTCGATCCCAGGTCCCCCTCATATTCCCTTTTTTTTTTCTTTGAAACGTGATCAGGTACTTTGGCCCTTCTATGGTCTATCATGCGCTATTCAATCCAGTGCGCCACATGTCCCAAGGCGTTCAATCCAGGGCCAGGATCCAGAGACTATGGTGAACTCTAGTCAACGTGTATACATGCTGGCATGAAAGTCAAACAGGCCAAGGTCTTGATGGGCCTAAAATGCTAAGTCTTACCTCCAAATTAGGGGCAGAACCCCATGGTTTGCACTCTTAAATTCCTTTTTTGTATTTTTCTATCTTTTGTTTTAATTAGTTTTCTTGATTTAATTCCTTAATTAATTATTCTCACAAAAAAAACACAAAAACACCAAAAAATGAGAAAAGATAAAAAAATAATAAATATTTTTATTTTAGTATTTTTGTAAATAAATTGCATTAATTCACTTAGTTTTAATTTAGGGTTTAATCTTAACATTTTTTAATAAAAACCTAAAATTGGTAGAATTAGGGTTTATAATCATTTTTCTCCCTTTTTTCTTTTCTTTCATAACAATTAAATATTTCCTATTATTTATTTTTATAATTAAATTGCATGTAAAATAATTAGGTTTAATTTTAGGTTAAAATTTAATCTTTTCTTAATAAACTAAAAACAACTAGAATTAGGGTTAGCATTTTATTTTAATTAATTCTTTTTCCATTAAAATCTTAAAATACCAAAAACTAATTTCTTTTTAATTTTATTAATTTAATATTAATTTAATTTAATTCCATTTAAAAGGGTCCAACGCCCTCGTTTTTAATTCTTATTTAATTCGCATATTTATTTTATTTCTTTTAATATTTATGTATCTCTCCCAAAGCCGTGTAATTAATTCCTCGCACTTTTAATTCTTTATTTTTCTGCCAAATCGGGTCCTGGAAATTTTGGCGATGTGGACCTGCGCCTTTTGTAATAGTTTAGAATTTTATCTTTCTCGCAATTTTTAACTGTTAACAAATGCATGCAAGAATGAATGGACAAAAATAAAAACAAATGCTAGATCACCAATAACATGACAAGATAAAATATCTAAATCTGACACACAAATCACACACCACCCCTAGGGTACGCCTCACTGTTGCCTTGCCTGGAAAGGTGATCGTCGAGTAGAGGATGTTTTAGTAAGTCCTCATGATCCGGGAACCTGGCATGAGGGTAGCTTCTAAGGTGTCTTCCCATTGCTCTGGTGATCACCATGTCCCGAACCTCGAATTGACCCGAACACCTCCAACGGTGGTGCTACCTACCTCTCAATGGTGGGATGGCACTACTTTAAAGGACATCTACACAAACGAATTCCTTAGGGTAGGTAGACGACTCTAGATACTTGCTCTAATTTCAAAACAAATCAAAAAATACTTTTCACACCGACACCTTTTCAAAAAGCTTTCGAAAGCAATTTTTCAAACACTCTTGAGGACCGATACAAGAGTCAAACTGGAATTTTCAAAGAAACTTTTTAAAACCCACAGTTGAAAAGCAAACAAACCATTTTTGAAAACACAAATGAGCAAGTATCTAAGAGCCCATGGATAACCATGGATAGAAAGGGTGCTAATACCTTCCCTTTCTATAACCTACCTCCCGAACCGAGAGCAATCTCTTTAAGGAATTTTTCTGTGCTTTTGTCCTTTCCATCTGGAGAAAATAAAAGACGGTGGCGACTCTTGCTTCCGCGACATTTCGCGAACCAGTGTTAAACAGTCAGTTCCAGATCCACCGATCACACCATGGTATTGAGACGATCCTCCAGCTATTTAAATTTGTCATTAGCAGGAGGATATTGTTCTTCAGCATAGTCAGTCTCCTCTTCATCAGACCCCAGACTGTGGTCTCCTTCCTTTGCCTTCTCTTCCTGATTGTCTCTCTCATTTGACGGAGTTGCAAATTCTAGAGCTCGCTTTGCTGGTTCTCTGAACCTCCTTCCCATATTTAGGACACCCACCGTTTTCTCTGTCTTCTTTTTCTTGTCTTTGATCATGAGAGCCTCCATGTCCTCTTGTCCTTTAGCCAGAGCCAGGAACATCTGTTGGAATTGAGCATTATGTGCTTGAAGATCCTTCACCGTTTGTTCGATATCCATCTTACTGAAATAAACAGTAGAAAGATAAGGAAACCTGTTACAAAAAAACTTGTTTGTGTTATGATGCATGAACATGCGTATGCAAATGATTTCAAGGACCCAGATGATTTTTAGACAAAGATAACAAACATCAATTTCATTAATAAGTTCAAAATTGAGTACAAACATGCCTCTTGGGCTTATAACGGAGGAAATAAATACAAAATAAAACTCCTAAGACAAAAAGGTCAAATGCATCCTCTTCGGCGCAATTTAGACATTCAGATTTAGCTCTTCATGAAGTTGTTTGGTGAGCTCCAGAACCTTCTTCTCACTGGCATAAAATTGGTTCTCAAAGGTATCTCGTTCTTCCTTGAGCTGGATCCAAGATTTTTGCAATTCTTCAAAGTTTGTTGGCATATCAGGATGAAAAATGACGTGAGGCTCGTCCTCTTGAACAATAGAATTTGAAATCACTGGCAGGATAGCATAGTATGGCATCATAAGACTTTGAGCACGAGCTCGCACCCATTTGAGGTATGGATCCAAAGGGATGGAGTTCTTGCACCCCAAGGTGCCTCTATCAGTCTTCTTCACCATGCCCCAAGCACGAATGAACCTCTGGTGATAACCTTTCAGATCATTTGAATAGTTGAACACAATACCCTGGATGAGCATATCGTAGGGACCATCCCTCCGGGAGTAACTAAACTAATGTAGGGCTAAAGAGGGGTTGTAGGTCATGCCTCCTCTAATGCCAAGGAGTGGCGCATTAGGAAATTCTCTGCAGTGATCAATAAAAGAGATATCTTCTTGAGAGTGAGGGCACCAATAGATGTCAGAGTGAGAAAGAGACATTAACCTTTGATTCCACCTTAAGCCTAACGCATTCTTCATTAACGACTGAGGAAGGTGCGAAATAAACCACCTATAGATCAAAGGAGTAAAACACATAAGAGTTCCTCATTTCTTCATAGTACGAGTGTGGAGTGAATGCAGCATATCTCCGAGCAATGTAGGCACTGGATTGCAAGCAAAGAAGATGTTGATGACACTGACATCTATAAACTGGTCGGAATTGGGGAACAAAACCAACCCATAGATCAAGAGAGTTAAGACATCTTCAAAGGCATGGTAACTTATAGAATCTAGGAATATCTGAGCTTTTTGCATTAGAAACTTGACTCCACTTCTTCTTTCCCAATTGGACTCAATGTCAGATGGTTTCAAATACAAAGCTACGACAACACTTTCAGAAACTGGATCTTGTTCTAAACTGATGAAAGGTACTTGCTCCAATATAGGCGAACCAAGTATTTTGGAGAATTCTTCCAGCGTGGGCACCAATTGATAGTCTAAAAATATGAAGCAATTGTGCTTAGGGTCGAAGAACTGGAACAAGATACTCATCAGACCTTTGTCAAAACCGGTGGTAACCAAACTGAGCAAGTGACCATATCTCTTGTTGAATGATGAGCTCTCAAGAACTCTTAAGACCATTTCCTTGAGTTTTGGAGGGACCTCTACAAAATTGATTCGGATGGTTTTTTTGCGAGTTGAATCCATGTCCTACAAAAAAGATAGATCCACAGGCCCTTGAAATGGTTAGTGTACATGTTATGATGTTTATGATGTTATGATTATGCTTTAAAATCACAGATATGTCAAACAAGTCATACAAAGACCTTAGGTTTAAAGGATTGCATGAGTTTTAAAGGTAAGTACCCTATTGAAGTTTAGTTGGCTTAACCTATCCTAGTAATAGTAACCGGGTTCTAGGGAGTCTTATATCACTGACCTTTCTTTTAGGCATTGTTCTAGCTCAAGCCCCAAAGTATTGCGGCTATAATATCCCAAAAGTCCAATCTCAATGAGTGTAGCATCGAGTATCAACCAATCTTCGGTAGGAACCAAAGCCGGCCATATCACTACTTTCTAGTGGCTTAGGATGAGTCAATTTAAAGGTTCTAAAGCTCATTTAGTGCTTAATGAAACTATAAGGAAGCCTAATGTTATCCTTGACTGACTCAAGGAACATTAGTACAAGCTAGAGTATCACGCTAACGTATCTATCACTTTATCCATATCGGTCTATGCCATACAACCTCCATGATTTATAGCTACTTACCTAAAAAGGTGCCCTAGATTCGGGTGTAGGATCTATAATAATAACCCAAACAAATACCCAAAAAAATGTAAAGCAAGCAAGTCAAACAAGGAAAGCAAGTAAAGGTGATCTAGCCCTAAGGTAACCCCACTTATAAGGCAATCCCCAGCAGAGTTGTCAGTTCTGTAATACGGTGGGAGAACTAACTTGGTGGTTTGCGTTTGATCCAATTGTTGCAGTTAGCAAGAGTCGACACCGACTTTTCTTTTATCCAAATAGGAAAGTGTTAAAAGAACATGAAAGACCTTTAGAGATGTTTTCTTGAGTTCGGGGGGCAGGTTATGAAAATGGAAGGTATTAGCACCCTTTTCAACTGTAGTTATCTACAAGCTCTTAGTTTCTTGGTAGATCACTTGTGTTGTTTGAAAATATGCTGTGTGGTGTGGGTTTGATAATGTTTTGAAAACGTCTTTGTAATGATTCTCGTTTCTATAAGAATGTGTACAAAGTGTTGGTTTTGAAAATAGTTCAAAGAGGTGTTTATTGTGGAAGGTGTTTTTGAAAGTGACTTTGAAAAGCGCCTCTGTAATGATTCTCGTCTCTCTATAAGAATGCATACAAAGATTTTTTACTTTTGAAAAAGTTTCAATTGAAGGTGTTGGTGTAAAAATGGTTTTTTAGTTGTGAGCAAGCAAGAAACTACGAGCGTCCTACCTACTCAAAAGGTATAATATTCTTTTCCTCCTCCTTTAAATGTTGCTATCTTACCATTGATTTGGTAAGAAGCCCCATCGTTGGATGTAAAGGGACATGCATGGGTCATTTGTATATTCATAGAAGGCAACCTATGAGAATTTTTAGCAATTTTGTATAGGGACTAGATCGTTTACCAAAGGAAACATCAAGGGACATCGAGAGACTACGATCTTTTATCGAGAGTCTTTGCTAAAACTCCCATATTCGAGGGACATGACTATTTTTCCGAGGCAACAAGTCAAATTACCCTAGAGGTGAATGTGTGTGAATAATGTGTTTGATTGCATGCATTTAGTCTTTGATTAGGGTGGCCTATTTGTTGGTTTTATCTTGTCATACACCCTAATTACTAACATTTATGAAAGCAATAAAAATACGGAAAATAAAGGTCATACGCTATTACATGGTTTTAGGGGGATGGGAGATACAAGTGTATAAGTGGGGATTGCAAGAAATTAAATCCTAATTAGTTTTTACAACCATATTGAAGGTGAGTAAATGTACAAGAATTAAAATACTATACAAGATATGAATAAAAAGAAAATGAAGTTGTCTTGATTTTGTTAAAGAAAGGTTTTGGTTAATAATTATGAAAATAAAATATTTTTTGTAATATTTTTATATATTCATAAAATAAAACTCATAAATAAGTAGTGTGTAAAAAAATCAACTCAAAAGGAGTTGTTTTGATTGGTTGGAAAAATGTTTGAAAAATGTTAAAAGAGAAAGGAAACAAACAAAGGGTAAAAACTATTCTGGTCCTGCCAAGGTTTGAACTCAAGACCCTACTCAAAGGTTGGTGTGTGATAGTGGTGAGCTAATTGAAGGTTGTTATATAACAGTCTAGGGAGTGAATTGAAAGATTGCTATGTTGTTGTTAGGGAATGAATCAAAGGTTGGTTATCTGGAAGTTGGGGAGTGAATCGAAGGGTTCACTGATGCATGAAGGGATCTGGGATTTTTTATGAGAGTTTTAGAGTTTGAATGTTTGAGAGTGTTTGAGAGTTTTATGATTTTCCCACAACAAGAATTTCTTCAGCAACCAAAAAAGCTCTCCTAGATATGTTGTGGAACCTCTTATTTATAGATGAAATTGGATGAGGTTTGGGAGGGAAAATAAATGAGATTTGAACAAATTGGGTATGTTGTTTTTGTAGCATTTGAGGTGCAGTTTTTGTATGCCAATTTGGTGCAAATATGGGAGCAGCGTAGCAGGACTGCTTTGTAGCAGGTTTGGAGTGTTGTGACCAGTGCAACAGTCTTATATTTGGAAGCACATAGGACTCTGGCCAACAAGCATCTTTGAATATCTCAACCTTTTGTTTTGACCACAAAGGTCCAACCTTCGACCAGACTCTTCTTCAGACAAAAATATTTGGTTTTCACCAAAGGTGTGTCCTTCGAATGAGACATCCAGCTATGTGCTTCAGATCCACCAATGTATATCTTTCGAATGGAATATCCAGCTATGTGCTTTAAACCCACCAATGTATATCCTTTGAATGGGACATCCAACTATGTGCTTCAAACCCACCAATGTATATCCTTCGAATGGGACATCCAGCTATGTGCTTCAAATCACCAATGTATATCTTTCGAATGGGACATCCAGCTATGTGCTTCAAACCCACCAATGTATATCCTTCGAATGGGACATCCATCTATGTGCTTCAAATCCAACAATGTATGTCCTTCGAATGGGACATTCATCTATGTGCTTCAAACCCACCAATGTATATCCTTAGAATGGAACACCCATTATGTGTCATAGAGTAGGAACTATGTGTTTAAAGGTTTTCAAAGATGGAATCAAAGCAAGCTATTTCAAAGGGATACATTGTCCAGTTGAAGCTAGTGTGAAAATAGCCAATGCTTTGTGGGAGCTAGCATGAAGGGAAGCCATTGTCTTGTGCACAGAGGAAGCCATCTCCTTGTGAGTCAAAAGCAAACACAGAGGAGGCACTTTCCTTGTGCGTGCTGGCATGCATAATGTACTTACCTTGCAGGCATTAGGGAAGTACTTCTAATGCATGTGAATTGAAGCTTTTGTGTAGGAGGCTACTGCTTTGTGAATCAAAGGAAAACATGTAAGGGGCCAATGGTGCAATCAAAGCTTGCATGCACGAGGATACTTCTTTGAATCAAAGCAAACCTTCAGAAGGCCATTGCCTTCTGAATCGAAGGAAGCTTTCAGAAGGTCATTTCCTTCTTAATCAAAAGAAGCCAGTAGGAAGCCATTAACTTTTGAATCGAAGGACACCAACAGGAGGCCCTAGTCTTCTAAATCGAAGGAAGTTATTTCAAAGGGAAGCAATGCCCAGTCGAAACTAGTGTGAAGATAACCATTTGTTCAATTGAAGCTTGTATGAAGCAAGAATGCAAGAGGGCATTGACTCATTCGAATCTTGGGAATTTGAAGCAAGTTTGAAGGAGGCCAGATGTCCAGTCAAAAGCTGGTGAATCAAGCTTGCATCAGAGGAGGCCATTTTCCAGATTTTGAATTCCAACTATTGTCTGCAGTCACTCCTTTCGATCTACTTTGTACTTATGCAAACATGAGCTTTTGAAAATCTTTGTGAGATATATCTTGAAAAATTGGGAGGGCAAATTTTAGGGTACAACATATGCAAAAGAAATAAAGAACAAAAAGACTGCGATCTAAGAACTGCGACTATGAACCACAAAGGGAGAGATGGATTTAAATCATATGACTCAGCAGCAAATGAGATAGGAGCCATTAAAAGGATATCGGGGAACAACAGTACAAATTATCATTTTCATTGCCATTTACAGTTTTGAAATTTTTGTAATTACCTCTTTCAAGGAATTACATCTTGTACTTTCGCATACTCAGAGGCATATCAATAAAACATTTGTTTTCGTTTCACCTTTCAAATTGCGTTTCTCCTTTTTCAGACTTGTTTACAAAATACTACGCTTATTGTTTGTGAATATTGTGTCGAAAACATTTCGTGGGAATTGACAAATAAAAGAATTTGATAAAACATCGAAAAAGAATTTTGGTTAGAAAAGCATCAAAAGAAAATCCACGTCTATGTCCATACACATGTCTACGCCTACGTCTACACTCACAACACAAAAGTCCACGTCCACATATATGCCAATACATATGCATGCACCTACAACACAAAAGTCTACACATATGTCTATGCCTACGTTTGCACCTCTGACATACAAAAATCAAAATCCTTGCTAATAATTTTCACCGCATTCAAATAAATTCAAAGGTACTACGACAATGCAACATACAATGCCAGGGAATCAGTAACTCGAAACCAATGGTTTAAAGGAGAGAAAAATCGGAAAAGAATTTCATAAATTTCAAGACATACGCACATTTTACATACATTTTGCATACATCATACATACATAGACATTCAATACACATACATTATGGGTTCCATATCAAAATCAGACAATATACGCCTATATCATACAACAAACAAACAATCTCACCCTCGACTTATCTATCTAAGCGTCAATCATCAAAGCACACTTCTTCTACAAAATTCAACCCGTCACCTAAGACTCCATGCAGTGATGTGTTCAACTCATCACCTAAGACTCCACGCAGTGATGTGTTCCCTACAACATATTTTATTACCTAAGACTCCACGCCGTAATGTATAAAACCCAGTACATTGCCTAAGACTCCACGCCGTAATGTTCGAAAGCCAAATAAAGATCCGCCACCTAAGACTCCACGCCGTGACGTGTCCAGCCCATCACCTAAGACTCCACGCAATGATGTTTTCACTCTACAATGTAGTTCATTACCTAAGACTCCATGCAATAATGTACGAAGCTCGGTACATTGCCTAAGTCTCCACACAGAAATGTATTCCCCTCTCCTTACCCATTACCTAAGACCCCAGGCAGTAATGCGTGGAACTTAGTTCATTGCCTAAGACTCCACGCAACAGTGTAACATAACCTATTGTCTAAGACTTCATGGAACGATGTGTTTCCCTCTCTTCATCCAATACCTAAGACTCCACGCAATAATGTGTGACACTCCCCAATATAGATCATTGCCTAGGACTCCATGCAGCGGTGTTTGAAACCCAAATTTAGCTCATCACCTAAGACTCCATGAAGCGATTCTCAAACATAACCCATTGCCTCAGTCTCCAAGAAGCCATGAGTTATCAGGTGTCATTTTATTAATTCCCCCAAATGGATGAATAAGAAAAGCCAAAACAAGACATACAATACTGTTCTCTCAAACTCAAAAACATATGCCTCGTCGTCAAACCCTGGTAAGCGATACATCATCAGCTTTGCCTATTTCCTCAAGACTCTTAAGGGTATGCTATATCAACATAACCTTATGTTTATCGGACAAATTTTGGGGTATTCAATAAACTCCCAATCAGAATGCGCAAGACTTCTATATTCTCACGCTACTCGATTGGAAGATAATTGAATAAGGGAAGATGTCGTACCCCAAATTTGACCTACCTTTATGATTGTATTTTTAAGATTTAAAATGGAAGAAAGAATGTTTTGATTAAAGATGGTACAACAGTATCTGATGGCCCATTTTTAAGAATCCAACTCAACAAGGGGGTGTGTCCTAATTCAAAGGAATGGGGCTTTCTAAATCAGAAAGACCCATATACCCGTAGGTCCATTTACGAAGCATGTTGGCCAATGACCCATGAGATTATAATATGGAAAATTATTTCAAAAAATTATTAAGTTCTTAATTATTAAACTCATTTAAGTATTATTGTTGTTAGTAAAAGGGGAGGTGGAAATTCAATATACGAGCCCATCTTGTTTGGTCCATTTATGTTTTGGTCGTTAATTAGCAAAGGGACGTGTATTTAAAATTACAAGCCCATTGAGTCTTAGCATCCCATTTGATGTTTTGTTGCTGTTTTGTGTTAAAAAAGAAAAAACATATTTTTATTAAAAACTTTTGTTATTATCATCTTACTAAAAAAGGGACGTTATATTTCTACTATTGCTATTAAACTTTTTTATTTTATAATAATGTTTTCATTAAAAGATATTGTATTAAATATTATTTGTAAAATTTATTTTTTAATAGTTTTTGTGTTTTAAACAACTAGTATTGAGTCAGGTAAAAAAGAAGGCCAACTAGGCCTAGTTATACCAAAAAAACGTTTTGCTGTAAGGTGTTGTTGCTGGACCGAAAATTGTAACATATAGCCAAAATTATAAAAAAAAAACAATTATTGTTTCAATAAAGATTTGCACACGTTTTTGTATCATTAACAGACACTGTAGAGATTAAAATCAAATCTTGATGCATAATTTTCTGCAAATCAAAATCTAAAATAATACCAAATCAATTGCAATGTACATAATCAAATCTTTCTTTTTACAATCCAGCCTAGAAATCTTTTACAGATCAAATCCTAAAAACAATATCAAATCAAATCCAAAAATGAAATCAAATCAAATCTTTTACAATTGAAACAAAATATACATTGAATCAAAGTCCAAAATAATACAATTTCAAATCTCTAATACACAGAATCAAGTACTAAATCAATATCAATCAATTACGACAGAAATCACAAATCCCTAATTTTCTCTAAAAACCCTAAACCTATGCTAACTAATAACAACAATTGAATCGTAACGATATAAATACAGAACATAAATATAATACAGAAGGGGGAAGAGTGGAAGTTGAAGAAGAACACGGAAGGGCAAACACCGAGCCAAGCTTGAAGAAGGAGGAGAGGCAATTAGGGTTTCAACATCTGAAATCCTAATCGCAGGACCTAAATCGTTGCCGCTGATAGTTTAACCATGCCACCATTGAACATCGTTGTTACGTCGCTTTCACCAAGACCTGTGAAATCGAAGAAGAAGAGGAGATTGGAACCAGAAAGTCCGAAGGTCAGAAAACGGAACAACGAAGGGGTACAAAAATCTCAGCTCTTTCTTTATTGTTCTTGTGTTTGGGTTTTTATGGATGGTTGTACCGGGGTGTAGCCGCTGCTTCCGTGAGCTAGTTTTAGGGTTAGGGATGAAGGGTTTTCAAAGGGAGAGAGAGGAGATTATTGTAAGTGATGAAACAAAGAATGAAAAAACAAAATGTAAAAAAACAATTTTATGTCCTGTGAATACTTAATACCTACACGCCCATGGTAACTAGCATGCACCCTTAAATCCCATTCACATGATCATCAGTGGACGGCCATAAGGCCAAGTCCACCATAAGCTCCGTACAACCCCATACACCCAATCCGCCAGACCCCTTCCAAACGCATAATGGGCCTAAGCCCAATCACTTTTCACACCCCCTCTTTAGCATTTTTATTAAACCATCAAACAACAATACACCCCCTTGGCTTGCTGGGCCTGAATTCAATATCTAAATCCAGGCCCTGACTTTTCACACACCTACTTTTTTACTTACCAACTCAAAACGCACCCCCCTTTTTTGAATTAATTAAATTATTAAATTATTTATTATTTCTTTTATATTATAATTTTTATCTATTTTTTTATTATATTATATTTTTCTTATTTATTTTTTATTATTATTATTTATTTCCTTTTTTATAATAATTATTATTAGTATTTTATTTTTATATATGGTTTATTAGCACATGTAAATGACTATTTTTATTCAAAACTCGTGTACATATTTACTATACTATTGCATTAAAATATTTTTTTATCATGCATTAATTAAGAATTTTGCAATTAATATGATAAAAAATACTCAACAAATCTAAAACCTATTTTTCGCAATAAACTAAGCTAAACAATTAATTTTTGTAAAAGGGTTCCAAATATATTTTGACTAATCGCGCATTTAGTCCAAAATTTTGCAATCTTTACACCCGGTCAAAATGCGACGCAATTCAAAATACTTCTGCAACCCCTAAATAACACAAACCCATACGAACTACGAATTGGAACTCTGATACCTCATAAGAGGATACGTAGGCATACGACTAAAATCGTGGCGAGTTCCCCTGTTAAAATTAAAACCCTATTTCACCTGAAATCTAAACCTAAAACCTAGTATCCTTAAGAATAAGGTAGATGAAAGGTACCTAACACCTTCCTTTCGTCTAATAGAGTCCTAAACTTAGAATCTTTGTCTTTACAATTTAGGGTTTCTTATTAGATTCCCTTCCTTAGGATAAAAACTAGTAGTGGCGACTCTCATTTAAAAACCAGTCGCAATACAAATAGCTTGTGAAGATGATCAAGGTATTTTTCCCCAGTTTACGATCTTGCAATCATATCATCAACATAGACTTCTATTTCATGATGGATCAGGTTAAGAAATAGGGCTACCATAGCTCGTTGATAGTTTGCCCTTGCATTCTTCAAACCGAAAGGCATGACCTTGTAACTGAAGGTGCTCCACTGTGTGACAAAGGTGGTTTTCTCCATGTCTTTGGGCACCATCTTAATCTGATTGTAACCGAAGAATCCATCCATGAAGGAGAAAACTTTGTGTTGAGCCATGTTGTTGACCAAGACATCAATGTATGGTAGGGGAAATCATCCTTGGGACTGTCCCTATTCAAATCTCTGTAGTCTATGCACATACAGACTTTTCCATCTTTCTTCGGTACTGGGACCACATTTGCAACCCATTGGGGATATGACTCCACTTCCAGAAAACCTGCATCAAATTCTTTCATTACTTTAGCTTTTATTTTCTCAGACATGTCTGGCCTCATGAGACGAACCTTTTGCTTGACTGGAGGACAATTTTCCTTCATTGGCAAGCAATGGACTACGATATCAGTATCAAGCCCTGGCATATCTTCACATGACCAAGCAAACACTTCAACTTAGTCGTGAAACAGTTGGACGAATCTTCTCTTGACATAGTCTTCCACGTTGGCGCCGATCTTGACTTCTCTCTTGTCTGCCTCAGTACCTAGGTTGATCACTTCAACTGGTTCCTCGTGTGGTTGAATGGCCTTTTCCTCTTGCATCAGAAGTCTGGCGAGTTCCCCAGGTATTTCACAATATTCCTTGCCTTCGTCTCCGGCTTGATAGATGTTCAAAGTCATAGATGGTTGTGATACAGTGGCAGAACCGACTGTTATACTGGTTTACATTTTGTATTCACAATTGTCGGGGTAAGCAATAGTCACCACCGACTTTTATTTCATCCAACTAAGGAAAAGGAAAAAAGAATAGAAAATACCTTTTTCGAATATGTTTATGAGTACGGGGGTAGATTATAGAAAGGGAAGGTGTTAGTACCCTTTCTATTTGTGGTTTTCCACGGGCTCTTAGGTACTTTGCTCATTTTTTAAAATTACTTGTGTGTGCTTGCTTTGAAAAAGTTTTACTTCGTGATAACCCTTGTATCATTCTTCAAGAGCGTGACGAAGTTGTTTTGAAAAGTGTTTGTGTGAAAATGTTTGTTTGAGCAAGTACCTATGAGCTAATCTACCTACTCGAAAAAAAGTTTATTCGTTCTCCTTTAGACAGAGCTACCCTATTATTAAGGAATAGGTGGCACCTTCATTGGATTTTTAAAGGGACGTTTGAAGGGACGAAACAGTCTCTGAAGGCAATAGGTAAGGATACCTTAGCATGTCGATGGGACTATCATTATAAGATCAATTCGTAGGCAACTCGAGGGACAAGTAGGGACTATGATCTTTATGACGATTTTGGATCGCGGGTCATTGCTAAGGTACCCCTACATTCGAGTGACACGACCATTATTTCCGAAGCAACCAAGTGGAGTAAACCCTAGGAGTGAGCATGTGAAAGTGTATTTTTTTCCAGTTAATTATCTTTTCACAATTAGGGTTTTCTACCATTTTAATTTCAATTCGTCTTTCCATACAATCCTATACATACATCTAAGCAGTTTATAGTTTGCGGAAATTAAAATTAGAGTCCTAATTATTACATGGCTTTGGACAGATACATAATTATTTTTGACTGAAAATAAAATGCTGAATTAAAACCCTATTTAAATCTATTACAAATTCGGAGCAGTTACAAATAATAATAAAAAAGGAAAATTAAAAGTGCGCGGTAAATTAAATGCGAGAAATAATTAGACGACCTAAAAATCTAATTTGAGAAAATATTTATGTTATTTTTAAGGAAAAACTAGGTTATGTACAAAATTAAACCCTAATTCTAATTATTTTAAATTATAACAAAAAAGAGAATTAAATTGCCTAAATTTAATTAAACTAATTAATTAATAAAATAGTTTTTATGAAAAATGGTTTTTTGATGTTTTTTTATGATTTCTTTGATTAAATTAAAAAAATATGATTTTTTATGGTGTTATCTAAAAAACATAATTAAAAATTATAAGAAAAGAGTTAAAAATAAGAAGAGAGATTGGGCCTGCATAAGCAAACAAGGGGGTGTATTTTTTATTTTGTGTTAGGCCGATGCATACTGAGCCCATGCTTGCGCCAGATCCAGTGTAGCTCCCTTCTTATGGTCCACGATATGACTGCATGTACTGGATGTTGGATTTTTGTATGATGCGATCTGGGGGTTGAATTTTGGAGACGCATGGTGGACATTAGGCAAGGAAGTACGCTGGATCTATAATGAACAAACGAGAAAATGAAAAACTCCAGACTTGGGTATCGAACCCAGGTCTTCCCCTTTGCAAACGCTTCCCTTTACCACCTGGCCATATTGCCTTTTGTTTATATGAATAGACAAAATATATTATATTGGAATAATGGTCAATGCTAATGAAAAACGCGCGTGAATTCAAATTGGCCACTGGGATCGTGCCACCTATTCTTCTTCTTCGTGGGACCGTCGTTTTAGGTGAAGCCCCTTTACCCACATACGATGGTTGTAGCTACATCCCAGTGAATCTCAAAAGAACTCAAACCAACATGATAAATTAAATCCAAACTATCAGATCAACTAGGTTTGATCTCGTGAGTATGATGATACTCCTCTCGTGCCCTGATTTTGCTTGTATTAAAAAGCCTTGAAACGCAACCTCAAACCCTAAAAATGGCAATTGTCCATGTATGCGTCAAAACTTGCAATTAGTGATTCAAACATGTTCTAAATATCCATACAAACAAGAATGCATGATCAAAAAGTATTTATAACACATGTATGACTGTAATTGTTTTTAAAAAGAAAATGCAAACCGTGATCGGATTGGTCGTGATTCTGAGAGTTTTGACACTTGAAAATAATGCAATTAGTCTCAGTGTGTCTCCAGGAATACGTTGCAACCTTTAGAACCTCTTGAATTTGCCTCAAAATCCAAACTCAATGGTCACTCTTCCTTGAATTTCAAGCTTGTGTACATGGTATCTTTTGAGCAGTTGCGCCTCTCCCTCCTCTCCCTATGGTTAAAACAAGCCTCGGTATATGTATTGAGTCTAATTAGATTAACAATTTTGGATCCAATCTTGGGAGTTGATGGATAAAATACTTGATCTTTAAGTCATATTCTTTCATTCCAAACATGGCCAAATCATGCCTTTTTTCCTCAAATTGCCTTGATTCGATTTGATCTGATTAGGCCATCTTAATTAGATTTGATTTTCATCAAAATCAGATCATCAAAACAATCTTTGATATTTTTTGTTATTTATTTGATTTAATGTGATTTTTAATAAATAAAAACAAAAATAAAATAAATAAATAGAGCAAATAATATATGGGTTCTGACTTGGGTCGTGGACCATCTCCTTAACAAGATACAATCATGAAATGCTAGGCCCATTTGACAAAAAATGCACTTTTGAGCACATTTGACTTTTGGCAATTTTCCAAAAATGGTCAACTTTGACAATGCATATCTTTTCTCATTTTAATCCTAGAGAGGTGTTCTTGGACTTTTTAGAAAGTTTAGGATATCCCATAAACAACCCTTTTGATATCATTTCAATTGGGTCTTCCATGTTCATGTAAGAAGCTTTGACCCAAAAGGTGTTTTTGTTGACTTTTCAAAAGGACCTATAATGTAGAAATTCATATCTTTTTATGAGTGCATTTTTTGAAATTGAGGTATGGAGATGAGTTGTAGTAAATTTATTCCCTTCAAAATGACCCTTGGGTGAGAAATTTCCGATAAAGTATGAGAAATTTATGCTTGGTCAAAGTTTGGTTGACTTTTCCTAAGAAACCCTAATTTAGCAACTTTTGAGTTTTGATGAATTAGGAGCATTCCTTGAGGAATCATGATCAACCCTTGATAAAATGATGAATATCACTTCAAAATGTTAATGTTGGCCAAAAATCTTGAAGTTTGACTGTATGTGGGCCACAATTGACTTTTGACCTAATATAGTCTATTCTCAAGCATCTGAGTAG